>LR880969.1:19572214-19587370 GCA_904067115.1 Aegilops sharonensis | reverse complement strand
TGAACTTCTAAATTTGAGGCACATCCAAAGCGACTCCTAAATTATTGAGGAGAAAAACCGGTTGACGGTTCGGTTAGGTGCGGCTTAACTCCTTAAAAAGATATTTTGAAAAATTAAGCCTCTTCAAGCTTCGGGAGGTTAGAGATAAGGACCAGCGACTAGCTAGAAATCGCCACACAAGGTGTATTCCCTTCTCTAAAATTGTTTCCATTCCTCTTCGTTAAGCAAGGCCAAAAAATAAACATTTTTAGTGGTAACATAAAAATAACCGAGGTGGCCACACTCGTAAAGAGGCTCGAGGCTTCTGTTTGTTCATTTGATCATTTCCAAAGATAACCAAATGCGTTAATCCTGGCGTGCTGGCCCCATAGCATGTGCCCGACCCATGGTGGGGCTGACCAGACACAATTATAACTGGGTTGTGCTTGGACCGCGAGGTTGGGCATGTGTGCCAGCACTGCACACCCGGTTTTTTCTAGATGTTTTTCATATATTAGCCCCCCTGTTTCTTTGGTGTGTCGTGTCTGGGATAGGAGCGCGGCACAGGTGTTGGCCCGACACACCCCGTATATTAAGTGTGTCTGCGTGGGTGATGCCGAGTGACAACTATTTTGTGACTGGTACTAATTTTTAATAGGAATCACCAATGGGCGACAAAGTAATGGGCTGGCCCGTTTAGCTGCATCGATCACTAGCTTCCCTCGCGCCGGGTCTGATAGGTGTGTTCATCGGTTCAGTCTGATTTTTTTTGTTTTCTGTTGTTTTTCATTCGGTTTTCCTTATTTTCTTTGCCAATTTTCTTTGATTTTTTCTTCATTATATTTTGGTTTTTCCTTTTTTTTTGCAACTGTTTTCTTTGTTTTTTGGTTTTTCGCTGGTTCCTTTTGTTTCTTTTTTTTCTTTGTTATTTTGTCAGTTTCCTTTGTTTTTGACAGTATTTTTCAATCTTTTCTTCTTCTTTTGCACTTATGATTTTCTTTGTTTCTTTCTTGCTTCTTTTCGTTTCTTCGCTTTCCTTTTTGTTTTTTCTTGGTTTTCTTTGTTTTTTGAAACATGTCTACTTTATTTTTATTTCTCCAACACATGCCTACTTTTGTTACACAATGTATACATGTAAAAAAAGTATAGACATTTAACTTTTTTCAAATACATATTCAACATTTTTTGCAAAACAATATGTTCAAAATATATTAAAAAATTTCAAATACATGTTGAAATATTTTTCAACTGATAGAAACGTTTTTATACATTGTATAAACAGTTTTTGTACATTGCATAAATATTTTCTGAAAATGTGGCAAACACATTTTTGAAACTTGTGAAGATTTTTCGAAATGTGACGTACATTTCCTGAAAAAAATTGTTTCAATTTCACAAACATTTTTTCTACATTACATAAACATTTTTGAAAATGTTATGTGGAAATCTGTGATATTTTTTAATTCTCAGAAACATTTTTTGGACACATGATTAACGTTTTTGCATACACATGATTAACATTTCCGTTGACATGATGAACGTTTTTCCGCATACATGATAAACATTTCTATTTTTTCATTCATGTTATACATTTTTTGTATACATTAGAAACATTTTTATGTACATGTTTAATATTTTTCAAATGCAAGATTAACATTTTTTAATTTAAAGGGTTTTATTAATATACATATTTATAATTAATATTTCGAACATAAACAGAATTCAAAAACTAAAGTGGTAGTTTGAACGGAAATCGAAAAAAATGAACTCGTACGATGTCATCTTGACGTTAGCCTGACGCTGCAAGTGGTTACTGGGCCGGGCCTTTTCGGTCTAGCTGCTGGCGAGCCGTGCGTCGGCGTCGCTGCGGGCGGCACATAGCCGCGCCCGCCGTGCCGTGCTGATAATTTCAATGGGCCTTTTTGATCGCACGTGGCCTTCTCTCTCTCAGAAAGAAAAAAACTCCCCCCTTCCCAGCCGTCAGATACAGTGTGGCGGCGCGAGGCGAGTTGGCCGACGTACGCGCCGTCGCCTCCTTCCTTCCAGATCCGCGGCGAGCCGCCAACGAGGTACCGCTCTTCCCGCCGCACGCGCCGCACGCGCACCGCTCTTCCGGTCCTTCTCGTTTGATTTATGGTTTCTGTGTGTGTGTGTGTGCCGAATCTTGCCCTAGATTACTGCTGAAATTGTTAGTCGCGTCCTTCTTGATTGATCTAGTTTCCGATCTGAGTATGAAACTCTCTCCGACGGGTGTCTAATCTGAACATTGAACTGAAAGCTTAATTTTCTTGCACCTTGTTTTGCCAGAGTCTCAGTTGCTTCCTAGCCCATCTGTGTGTATGTACTCTGCGAGCTGTTGGACTGATTCCTTGCACATTGGACTGATTCGTGACGTGTTTTTTTTAATGAGAAGTAAATATGACAGTGCTTAAAATGCGACTACTGTTTTTGTTCAGTTGGTAGTCGTTCCTTGCATGTGGAGATGTCTCGTTGTCCTTCAGGTGGCATCAGCAAGGGCAATTCAGTTATTCGTGGGAGTCATTAACCAGTGAATACCGTTTATCCTTGTTGAATTGTAACATCAAATTTAGCTTTTGGTTTCTGGATTTCCATAATGTCTATGCACCAGAGTTTCTACCACCCGGTTCAACCTGTATTTGAGAAACTTGTGCGGCCCTTTTTTTTCTTCACATTTAGCGTTGTTGCATTTCAGGATATTTACAGAGTAAAAACATCGTTTTCTATTTGCAGCATATGTTTTATGTCTCAGTGATCCGCGACCCATTTTAGATAGGACTCATTTTATCTCAGGGTCTTCCCTGGTTTTATCCCAGTGGCCCCTGTAGTAAGCTTGTTTGGAACGTAATTCGATATTACTTCCATGTTTCAGGAAAACAAAAAGGATGGAATTGAATTTTGATGCACGGTGGAAAAGGGACTTGCTTGCCCTGAGCAAATACAACGTTAATGGTAAAGATAAAGCAATTACAGTAAGAAATGATTATCCGGACTACCCTGTCCCTTATTTTCAAGTTACTGAGGGTTTTAATTTCAGAAAGGTCAAGGAGGTATGATAACTATCCATCTGTGTGATATTCCGCTCGCCTTGTTTTTTCTTTCCCAGTGCCGACTCTTGACATTCGCTCTTTCAGCTTATGCTAGAAGGGGATATTAAGATCGCCAAGTCCATAGCAAATGACATAATCATCCCAGACCCTGCTCCCCAGGTTTGTGTTACCTTCGTTTACATAATTTGATTGATGATTCATTCAATTACGTTAGTTGTCATATATGAACCTTGGATCGGAACATGTTGATTCACATGCCTGAACCATGCTAGCTTTAGATTCCCTTACTTTCTCCTCCCTCCTTGTTGCTGCCTCATGTTTGGGTTTATCTTTAGCCTACACCAACTTGCTTAGGTTACAAGGTTTTGTTGTTTTCATTGTTGTTGTCATACATGCACCTCCATAGACCACAAGAGAGTTTATTTTGTTGTGCTTTTAGTTGGATAACTGATGCCTTTCAACTTTTTCAATTGTGACGGACTCCTGTAGTGGGTGTCTGATAACTTCTTGGACAAATATGCCGAATTGGAGCCCATCCTTGTAAAGGACAGTGCCCGGTGCTTCCTCCAACTCTTCCAGAACTGTAGAGGCCGGGGCATGTCATCGGATCTTACCATCACCGCACAAACCTTAACCTTCATTGTCAGTTTCAATGCCCTGCGTTGTGCAAAAGTCGCATTGGAGGGCATGGCACCTGAGCTCTATGGGATGCATGCCAATCCCAACTGCATAAACAAATATGGATACTTTCCGCTCCACGAAGCTGCTGAAAGGTTCTCTGTTGACATGATCAAGCTGCTTTTACGCCATGGTGCATCGCCCAATGTGCGCACAGTTGGCAATGATGTCATTGAGAATCTACTCCCGCTCCATGTCGCAGTTGAGAATACTTGCCTGCATAAGTATCTGGAGGACAATCTGGAGGACAATCTTTCTCGCAGCCAGAGTCGTCTGGATTATATTTACAAGCTTATTCATCTGCTGTGTCTACCTGAAATGGTCTGTTTCATTTCCCTCCCTATACGTATTACTACTTTTGCAGCATGACCCAAAGAGTAACTGTGGTCATACCATAAACCCGTGACAGGTTATAATGAAATTAGTCATACTAAGTACCGGGCATCCTTTCATCTCAACTTGTGAGAGAGTGTAAAGTTTTTGTTTGTTGATCCTTTTTGTCTTACTTCATGTCTTCCGTATGTTCTTATAGTAAAGGATAAAAAGTCATCAATAAAATATACAAAAAATGTTACTAGTTATTAATTTTATTTTATTTGCCTTGGAGATTGTCCCTAATCCATATTTACTTTGATAGGAGGAAACATGGCGATACACAGAAAGATTATTCAACATTACTTGCTTGCATATGAATGCTAAATGGACTTTATTTTTTGTTACTTGTTGTTTTACAGAAGGTCTTCTTGGACACAACTAGACTGCTTGCAGAAAAAACAAATAATGTACTTCAAGAGCTCTGGAATTACATTGAGGATGGAAAAATTATCCAGTCTGCTGTTCTACTGCTGGCTGCTCAAGAGCAGATTCGTGGGGGCAGTTCTTCCAAGATAAATGGCAGTAGTAAGAAAAATGGGTTTGACATTATCAATAAATGTATAATGAGGCGTTCATTTGCCTTGAGATGGGAGAAAGGTTCACATGCAATGGCACCGGAGCTTCTGGAGGAAAGGAAGACACTTACTGATTGCGCATGGCTGCTTGTTGATGTAATTTCCCATGCCGGTGAAGATCTTTCTGCATACATTCAAACGCATTCTGAGGTAAGCGTTTTTGGTATGTTGTGGCCGCGTGCCTCAGATGCCTTTTATTGTTAGTGCTGTTGTTTAAAAAAATACATGCCCTAGTCTTAGCAAGAGGATAATTCTCACCTCAACTGAAAATAAAAATGTTATACTCCCTCCGTCCCGGACGGAGGTAATACTTGCTCTGTCTTAGCAAGAAGATAGTTCTCACCACAACTGAAAACAATAATGTTATACTTGCTCCACCTGCGTTTACTGGGCTGGGGAGGCAAAATGCTAGGACCAAGGCACAATGGAAATTCCTGGCGCTCCACATCTGATTAAAGCGCATGGACATTTTGCCCCTGTAATTAGCGGTAGCGGTTAATGCAAGAGTTGCTCCTGGAAGGTTTCTTGGGTGTAATATGGAGGATGGAACTGTTATATATCGTTGAACCTTGCCTATGATTTTACTCCAATTTTGTTTTATCCTTTTGCTGTAATGTTTTAAGAGTTGTCTTGCTTAAACAAACGAGCTTTTCTTGCAGCAATTATCTATCTCAAAATTATCACTGAATTACTACTTTTTCGAGCCCTTATCCCAGATTTGTACTTATTGTGCTAATGTTATCATAAAGCTGCATATTTTTACCAGCTGGACAACTATGAACAACATGTCATACACATGTGGCTCTGACCTCAGAGTGGTTAACCTGTTGGCCTATCATTGCAGCTCATACTAAAAAAAGTGCAGTTTCCTGATAATATGTGTGAGAATGCGTAGTTTGTGAATATATTTTCAAGAAGCATATTTGTTTTCGCTTGCTTGATGCTATATATCAATTTAACATGTTCTCTAATAATTTTATCACTAAATTCTGTTCTTGTTAATTGAAAGAATCTCAAACCCAAGATGCTACTTTGATTCAGAAAGTTTCCATCCACTTCATTGCTTGAATAGCTGATTCTTGCTCTAATGTTTAGCCTGCCATATAATGCAATGAGATACAAACACCTCTTATTTCTGAACACTTGGGAAAGGTGATGGCAGAGATAATGAACAAGAGCAAATAATGCAATGAGATACAAACGCCTCTTATTTCTGAACACTTGGGAAAGGCGATAGCAGAGATAATGAAACAAGAGCAAATAATTGATGGGAGTAAAGCCGTCGTGATAGTTATTTTAATGAATTGTTCTATGTCAGAAGTATTAGTAACAACAAGCCTGTTATTAGTTATCCATATACTCATCCACATCAGATCCCCTGTCTGGCTACTTCTTTCCTTTTATCTTCATCATCGAACAGACAAACAAACTGCAAGAACACCTTTTGTGCTTTATCTTCTAAGACATTGCCTGATATTATTATATTGCAAAGGATATTGCTATACGAGTTCATCATAGATACAATTATTGATGATTATTGCACTGAATTCACACACTACAACTAGAAGCTACCATATGCATTTTTGTCATGGAAATGCGAATCTTACAATGAATACTTGATGTATGCATAAATAGTGAAAACATTGGTGACAGAAACACTCGATCTCCATATTAATATTATCTGACATGAGTATAGTGTGAAATGCCAATTTTGTTTGTTCTTGGCTTCACTTATGTCTAGTTTTTGGTTTTGTCACTGCCTTGTATCGTTTTTAGCCGTAAAATTGCACGTATCATCATTAGGCGTTTGGTTAATGTTGTTGCATGGTGCATGAATACAAACATGTGCTTGTGTCATTTCTCTTTGTTTATTTTCTGGACGCATGGAAGATAAATTGGCAAAAATGACAACTTCCATATTTTTATGGTTGCAACTGTTTGGCATGATTCCCAGCTCCAAATATTCTAGGTGCTGGAGCTGGGGGTATATTAAGGGCGTTGACATGAGCCTTCTTGATTCATGTTAGACTGGAAATGTATGCTTAAGGTACTTTATTTAGCCTACAAACTCCAGGTCCTCCAAGAAACAGGGAGTTGGAGCTCATTACAGTAACTTGTCTGTGGCCCAGGAGGACAGTTCAATGTAGTTCAAGAAACACTAGGTGTATGGTCTTTAAGTTTGTCTGAACTTCATTTGGATCATACAGCCTGAAGAAAGCCTGAAGAAATTGATACCTTTCTCTTTGGGGAACCAAAACAAAACTATTAAAGTGATTTGAACTAGCTGGAATTTGAATAACTGTGACGTGTAGTTAAATATACAGAAGTGTGATGCAGTATTTTTACTCGTACCTTTGAAGCGTCTAGATCATAACGTGTAGTTAAATACACAGAACTTGTGGGAGCTAACAGATTTTGCTTCAAGATAGACATGATACATTAATCTAGATGAATCCGAATATGTATATTATGTAGTTTATGAAACCTACTGAATTGAATGCGATTACTCTTTTTGCACACTATTCTATTGCCTTCCAACTCATATTACTTATCTTACTGCTTACAATTGGTTATGTAATTGCTACATTGTATATATGGTAGATCTATGTTAGCGATATATTGCCTTATACAACAGCTTGTATGTCATGTAGGTGCCCCATGTGGAGGTCTTTCAACATGTTTCACGTATCCTCAAGGAGTATGGATTTTGCCCTAATGGAAATCCCATGGACACTATAAACCTGTACTACTCTTTGTATTGCTCATGATAATTTCCTATGTGAATAAATGATTATTTTTCTGATTATTCTATTTGTCTTCCATTTCTTGAAGCCAGCCTTATGACTGCAGAAAGTCAAACGGAGAGTCATGCAAAGGTGTGTCGGGCTCAAGTGATTCTTTTTGCATTAAACAAACTGAGTCTTAATCTCTCCTTTTTAAAATGGATAATAGGGCTTACAGATGCAAACTTGGCAGTTATGGAATCGGCCAATCTGGATGCTGCAGAGAAAAAGGTAAAGATAGTCAAATCTGCGGTTGATCTAGTTTTGGATAGGTTGATGGTGTTCGGTAAGGAGTAATGATATTGTGGCAGCAAAAAGAAACAAAGCTATAAGAATATCTGCCCTTTCCTTGTTCTTTTTTTATTTTATTTTACATCAACTTTTTTTAAGAATATGTAAAGAAGTAAAAAATTCCCAAATTGACAAATCCCATGAAAGCTTTCAGATACATAATGGATTCTTCGTTTTAAGCCGCGTTTTCTTGACTTCTGACTGTACACATCTTGCCCTAATCTTGAGTTCAGGTCACAACCGTTGGAAATGACAGCCTCTCCCTTATGGCACGGCAGCACACCAAACAAACACAGGTAACCCATTATACCATAATACTAATTTTGGTGCAGCAGTACCAAGCAGCTTTGCCTGCACCTTGTGGCAGCACAAATGGGTTACTAACTAGACAAGAAAGTGATGGTTTTAGTGCTGCAAAGCTGGGCAGCTTTGTAGTAGCGAATTCAGCCATATTCATAGAGTACAAAGCATTCGTGTTCTAATGTACTTTGGCTACTGAACCTGGATAGGTTTAAGCTGCTTCTATTGCCTTATTAAATTCTGGCCTAGAATACCTAGTGTTCTTTCACACACATGTATAGAAACTACATGTATAGAACTAAATTCTAGCTTTGAGTTGGCTCCAAATACATATCACCTATTACAATGCCACGGCATTCCAACTATAGTTCATCTCTGCCATCCTAATGTGTTTCCCATCAGGTTCTTTACCAAAGAAAAGGTGTAAATGAAATAAAAAGTTGTCTTAATTAGCTTAATAACATAGCTGAACTTCACCAAGCGGCATTGTAATAGCTGAACTTCACCAAGCGGCATCAGGTCCCAATGTTGATGTTACATGGAACCTGATGGGAAAGCATGCTTCAGTTGCGATGTTTGTGCCATGCATTGTGCTGGCTCAACAGCTTCTTATGTTGCTTAAGCATGCTACTTAATTACTACTCCCTCCGTAAAGAAATATAAGAGTAGTGATCTAAATGCTCTTATATATTTTTACGGAGGGAGTACACTGCAGTAACATCATTCGTATCTAATGAAACACCAATGCGGTGTATTGATCAACATAATACATCTCAAGCGAGAGGTGCTGGCTGGAACTATGGGTGTTTCTATTCATTTTTTATGATGTACCTCTAATGAACTATGTTACAGGCTGTGAGAAAGAAAGTAGGCGGAGGATGGGATCCCACATACACAAGGAGAAGTTTTTTCCCACATTGGAGATCAGTGTTACAAGCCCGGCTTCCTTTGAAGGTGTATCCAGCCTATGCAAGCTCAGATCCTAGTCCAAATCATAAACTTGGTCCAGTGCGAAGAACCTTGCCACTTACAAGCAACAATCAACCCAGAAGGTGCTTTGCCACTGCTGCTATTGGTGCATTCAGGCTCTTGAAGGTGCTAAAGTAGAGTAGAAAGGTATGCCATGAGTTTCGTCTCCCCATCCCAAACTTTCTGAGCATGCCCCACATGATTTATAGTAGTATGTTTTTGTTTTCTTAGGGAATTCTCAACCCTGGGAAATATTTTTGCAACACATTTGATCCTGTGGACAGGGTAGTAGTATTAGTCAACCAAACACCCAACACTTGTTAATGCAGTGGCTTCTATTGATGCTCACCATGGTGCTGCCCCATTAACTAAACCATGTTAAAGCTTGCATTCAGAATGAGCGGCTTCTGTTGATGCTCACCGGCATGGAGTTTTTTTTTTTTACGATCATTTTTTTACATGGAGTTGAGTAGTGCTTCCTCAATCACCAGCCAAAGGAAAGCTGGTGATCTCTGGATTGAGTGGGGAAAATGACTGGCCTGAACTAAAATTTCCGGCTTATGATGCCGAACAACGTGTCAGAATTTCATTTCCTTTTTGCCCACATCATTTTCATTTTCTACCAAAGTGGTTCTGATTTTGTCGATTTCCTTCCGTTCTCATGAACTCTGCAGGAGGCTCAACTTCTTTGCGATAATTGGGCTACTCGATCTCTACGGCGTTATTCAGAATGATGCTTGACTTGATAGCCGCTAAGCATCACTTTCATGTGTCCCTTAGCAGTATTATTATATGTAGTTTTGTAATTAAGGAGCGGCATGGCCACCATGAAGGTGTAAGCTGGGTAGATGCAAGTGGCGCCATGGAGTATCATGTGAATGGTGTGTTTGGCTGCACCGGCGCGGCGCTAGCGTTCAAGGACAGGCACAGGACATAGGTGAGACAGGACAATACTGACGGTGAGACCGGACAATTTCGCCCTAAAAAAAGGGCCAAATGGGATTTTACCAGTTTGGCTCTACCACATGGCAATAGCAAGTAATACTGTGATGGAGGTAGAGAAATGGAAGAATACAAGCATAAACCACAAGCTTACAATGCACAGTACTAGGATGTCTTGATGTAATTTATACTAGTATTACACAGCTAATTCGAAAACATACTGTAAACTATAGGTCTATTACTGAAGCTACCAGCTAAGAGTACTCGTAGGCTCGTGGTGGATATTTTACCATCAGTGCACAACATCATCTGAACGGACCAACTACAAAAAAACGTTAGCTGGGTGGTAGGGTAACGACAATAGGGAGTTAACTGACAAGAAGCATTGAAAACAAATGAACTAAACAACTACTCCCTTCAATCCATAATATGGCTGTGTTTGAAGTCCCTCCACTCCCAGAGCAGGCGGGGCTGCAGTTGAAAATTGCCGAGCACTTGCGGAGCGAGAAAACAAGTGCTCCGCAGATCCTGAGATTTCGTGGAGCTGGTGGATTGTCGAACAAGCTCTTAAGAGCATCTACAGTGGAGCTGGTGGATTGTCGAACAAGCTCTTAAGAGCATCTACAATAGATGATGCAAATTTGGAGCTGTAAAACTAGGAGACATAAAATTTACATCTCCAAAAAAATGCATTTTTCATCTTAAAAAAAAGGCAACCCCAACGATGATGTATATTTTGTGATGTAAAATCCAATTTGAAGATGTAAAACGGTCGGCGCCTGTGCGGTAGAGGCGCCGGAGCTAGCAAGGAGGGGCCACAGCAGCAGTAGCCCAGCTGACCTCCATCTCGGAGCGGGGGAAGCATGACATCACCCTCAGCCACGACCAGCGGCAGATCCGCCCGGTGGCAGAGCCCCTTGAGCCGAACTCGGGCCATGGCGCCATGGCGGCCATCCTCAAGCAGCGGCGGCCCTCCTTGGCGCGCCCTCGAGCAGCTGCAGGCCTCCTCTACTCGCGACCGCTCCTCTACTTTCAACGTGGCGGATTGCTAGATTCGGGCGGCGCAGGTGATCGACGGTGAACTGGAATGGGTAGGGGAGGCGCCGAAGCTGGCTGGGGCAGTGAGGCAGTGCCCGAGCTGGCCAGAATCGGTCGGTAGCGGCAGCGGCGGAAAGGGGATCGAGAAGTTGGGACTTTCATGGTGGCGGTTGGGTTGGCGCGTGGCTGGCCGTTTTGCATCTGGATTTAATTCTCATGTGGTTGCTGATGTAAATTTGCATCGCCAAGTGTTATATTTGACATCTCTTGGAGGTGGAGATGTAAAATTTTTTTGCATCTACATCATCTGTTGAAGATGGATTTGGGGGCCTCGAAGATGTATAAGTTAGTTATTGTTACATCTACATCAAACCACAACACTTATTATGGATTGGAGGGAGTACCGGTTAGTACAGCCTCCTATAACCACCATTGCCTCAGTTACAAGGTTTTTGTTAATGGTTTACAAGTTTAATAGACAAAAAGCCGTGACACAATATGAACTAAACAACTACTGATATGTCTCTAACATATCTATAATTTTTTATGGTTCCATGCTACTATATTATCTGTTTTGGATGTTTAATGGGCTTTATTATACACTTTTATACTATTTTTGGGACTAACCTATTAACCGGAGGCCCAGTCCAAATTGTTTTTTTTGCCTATTTCAGTGTTTCGAAGAAAAGGAATATCAAACGGAGTCCAAACGGAATGAAACCTTCGGGAGAGTCGTTTTTGGAACAAACGCAATCCAGGAGACTTGGAGTGGACGTCAAGGAAGCAACTAGGCGGCCACGAGGTAGGNATCATCTGTTGAAGATGGATTTGGGGGCCTCGAAGATGTATAAGTTAGTTATTGTTACATCTACATCAAACCACAACACTTATTATGGATTGGAGGGAGTACCGGTTAGTACAGCCTCCTATAACCACCATTGCCTCAGTTACAAGGTTTTTGTTAATGGTTTACAAGTTTAATAGACAAAAAGCCGTGACACAATATGAACTAAACAACTACTGATATGTCTCTAACATATCTATAATTTTTTATGGTTCCATGCTACTATATTATCTGTTTTGGATGTTTAATGGGCTTTATTATACACTTTTATACTATTTTTGGGACTAACCTATTAACCGGAGGCCCAGTCCAAATTGTTTTTTTTGCCTATTTCAGTGTTTCGCAGAAAAGGAATATCAAACGGAGTCCAAACGGAATGAAACCTTCGGGAGAGTCGTTTTTGGAACAAACGCAATCCAGGAGACTTGGAGTGGACGTCAAGGAAGCAACTAGGCGGCCACGAGGCAGGGAGGCGCGCCCAGGGGGTAGGCGCGCCTCCCACCCTCATGGGCCCCTCGTGGCTCCCCTGACCAACTTCTTTCGCCTATATATACTCATATACCCTGAAAACATCCGAGAGCACCACGAAACCGTAATTCCACCGCCGCAACCTTCTGTACCCGTGAGATCCCATCTTGGGGCCTTTTCCGGCGCTCCGCCAGAGGGGGAATCGATCACGGAGAGTGTCTACATCAACACCATAGCCTCTCCGATGATGTGTGAGTAGTTTACCTCAGACCTCCGGGTCCATAGTTATTAGCTAGATGGCTTATTCTCTCTCTTTGGATCTCAATACAAAGTTCTCCTCGATCTTCTTGGAGATCTATTTGATGTAATTCTTTTTGCGGTGTGTTTGTCGAGATCCGATGAATTGTGGGTTTATGATCAAAATTATCTTTGAACAATATTTGAATCTCCTCTGAATTCTTTTATGTATGATTTGTTATCTTTGCAAGTCTCTTCGAATTATCAGTTTGGTTTGGCCTACTAGATTGATCTTTCTTGCAATGAGAGAAGTGCTTAGCTTTGAGTTCAATCTTGCGGTGTCCTTTCCCAGTGACAGCAGGGGCAGCAATGCACGTATTGTATTGTTGCCATCAAGGATAAAAAGATGGGGTTTATATCATATTGCTTGAGTTTATCCCTCTACATCATGTCATCTTGCCTAATGCGTTACTCTATTCTTACGAACTTAATACTCTAGATGCATGTTGGATAGCCGTCGATGTGTGGAGTAATAGTAGTAGATGCAGAATCGTTTCGATCTACTTGTCGCAGACGTGATGCCTATATACATGATCATGCCTAGATATTCTCATAACTATGCACTTTTCTATCAATTGCTTGACAGTAATTTGTTCACCCACCGTAATACTTATGCTATCTTGAGAGAAGCCAATAGTGAAACCTATGGCCCCCGGGTCTATTTTCCATCATATAAGTTTCCGATCTATTTTATTTTGCAATCTTTACTTTCCAATCTATATCATAAAAATACCAAAAATATTTATCTTATTATCTCTATCAGATCTCACTTTTGCAAGTGGCCGTGAAGGGATTGACAACCCCTTTATCGCGTTGGTTGCAAGGTTATTATTTGTTTGTGCAGGTACGAGGGATTTGAGTGTAGCCTCCTACTGGATTGATACATTGGTTCTCAAAACTGAGGGAAATACTTACGCTACTTTGCTACATCACCCTTTCCTCTTCAAGTGAAAACCAACGCATGCTCAAGAGGTAGCAAGAAGGATTTCTGGCGCCGTTACCAGGGAGTCTACGCACAAGTCAAGACATACCAAGTACCCATCACAAACTCATATCCCTTGCATTACATTATTTGACATTTGCCTCTCATTTTCCTCTCCCCCACTTCACCCTTGCCGTTTTATTCGCCCTCTTTTTCCCATTCGCCTCTTTTTCGCTTGCCTCTTGTGTGCTTGTGTGTTGGATTGTTTGTCACGATGGCTCAAGATAATACTAAATTGTGTGATTTTTCCAATACCAACAACAATGATTTTCTTAGCACTCCAATTGCTCCTATTACCGATGCTGAATCTTGCGAAATTAATGCTGCTTTGTTTAATCTTGTCATGAAAGATCAATTCCTTGGCCTTCCTAGTGAAGATGTGATACGTCTCCAACGTATCTATAATTTTTGATTGTTCCATGCCATTATATTATCTGTTTTGTATGTTTAATGGGCTTTATTATACACTTTTATATTATTTTTGGGACTAACCTATTAACCGGAGGCCCAGTGCAAATTGTTGTTTTTTTTTCCTATTTCAGTGTTTCGCAAAAAAGGAATATCAAACGGAGTCCAAATGGAATGAAACCTTCGGAAGAGTCGTTTTTGGAACAAACACAATCCAGGAGACTTGGAGTGGATGTCAAGGAAGAAACGAGGCGGTCACGAGGCAGGGAGGCGCGCCCAGGGGGTAGGCGCGCCCCCACCCTCGTGCGCCCCTCGTGGCTCCACCGACCTTCTTCTTTCGCCTATATATACTCATATACCCTGAAAACATCCAAGAGCACCACGAAACCCTATTTCCACCGCCGCAACCTTCTGTACCTGTGAGATCCCATCTTGGGGTCTTTTCCGGCGCTCCGCCGGAGGGGGAATCGATCACGGAGAGCGTCTACATCAACACCATAGCCTCTCCGATGAAGTGTGAGTAGTTTACCTCAGACCTTCGGGTCCATAGTTATTATCTAGATGGCTTGTTCTCTCTCTTTGGATCTCAATACAAAGTTCTCCTCGATCTTCTTGGAGATCTATTCGATGTAATTCTTTTTGCGGTGTGTTTGTCGAGATCCAATGAATTGTGGGTTTATGATCAAGTTATCTTTGAACAATATTTGAATCTCCTCTGAATTCTTTTATGTATGATTTGTTATCTTTGCAAGTCTCTTCGAATTATCAGTTTGGTTTGGCCTAGTAGATTGACCTTTCTTGCAATGGGAGAAGTGCTTAGCTTTGGGTTCAATCTTGCGGTGTCCTTTCCCAATGACTGCAGGGGCAGCAAGGCACGTATTGTATTGTTGCCATCGAGGATAAAAAGATGGGGTTTATATCATATTGCTTGAGTTTATCCTCTACATCATGTCATCTTGCCTAATGTGTTACTCTGTTCTTATGAACATAATACTCTAGATGCATGCTGGATAGCGGTCGATGTGTGGAGTAATAGTAGTAGATGCAGAATCGTTTCGATCTACTTGTCGCAGACGTGATGCCTATATACATGATCATACCTAGATATTCTCATAACTATGCACTTTTCTATCAATTGATCGACAGTAATTTGTTCACC
>LR880969.1:19558206-19571981 GCA_904067115.1 Aegilops sharonensis | reverse complement strand
GTATTGTATTGTTGCCATCGAGGATAAAAAGATGGGGTTTATATCATATTGCTTGAGTTTATCCTCTACATCATGTCATCTTGCCTAATGTGTTACTCTGTTCTTATGAACATAATACTCTAGATGCATGCTGGATAGCGGTCGATGTGTGGAGTAATAGTAGTAGATGCAGAATCGTTTCGATCTACTTGTCGCAGACGTGATGCCTATATACATGATCATACCTAGATATTCTCATAACTATGCACTTTTCTATCAATTGATCGACAATAATTTGTTCACCCACCGTAATACTTATGCTATCTTGAGAGAAGCCACTAGTGAAACCTATGGCCCCCGGGTCTATTTTCCATCATATAAGTTTCCGATCTATTTTATTTTGCAATCTTTACTTTCCAGTCTATATCATAAAAATACCGAAAATATTTAATTTATTATCTCTATCAGATCTCACTTTTGCAAGTGGTCGTGAAGGTATTGACAACCCCTTTATCGCGTTGGTTGCAAGGTTCTTATTTGTTTGTGCAGGTACGAGGGATTTGAGTGTAGCCTCCTACTGGATTGATACCTTGGTTCTCAAAAACTGAGGAAAATACTTACGCTACTTTGCTGCATCACCCTTTCCTCTTCAAGGGAAAACCAATGCATGCTCAAGAGGTAGCAAGATGCCGCTACACATCTAAACAACTTTGTTGATTTGTGTGATATGCAAAAGAAGAGATATGTGGATAATGATATTGTTAAATTGAAGCTATTTTCGTTTTCACTTAGAGATCGTGCTAAAACTTGGTTTTCGTCTTTGCCTAAAAATAGTATTGATTCATGGAATAAGTGCAAAGATGCTTTTATCTCTAAGTATTTTCCTCCCGCTAAGATTATCTCTCTTAGAAACGATATTATGAATTTTAAGCAACTTGATCATGAACATGTTGGACAAGCTTGGGATAGAATGAAATTAATGATACGTAATTGCCCTACACATGGTTTGAATTTATGGATTATTATATAAAAAATTTATGCCAGATTGAATTTTGCTTCTAGAAATCTTTTAGATTCGGCCGCGGGAGGCACTTTTATGGAAATCACTTTAGGAGAAGTTACTAAACTCCTAGATAATATTATGATTAATTATTCTCAATGGCACACCGAAAGATCTACTAGTAAAAAGGTTTATGCGATAGAAGAGATTAATGTTTTGAGTGGAAAGATGGATGAACTTATGAAATTGTTTGCTAATAAGAGTGTTTCCTCTGATCCTAATGATATGCCTTTATCCACTTTGATTGAGAATCATAATGAATCTATGGATGTGAATTTTGTTGGTAGGAACAATTTTGGTAACAACGCTTATAGAGGAAACTTTAATCCTAGGCTGTTCCCTAGTAATTCCTCTAATAATTATGGTAATTCCTACAATAACTCTTATGGAAATTTTAATAAGTTGCCCTCTGATTTTGAGATTAGCGTTAAAGAGTTTATGATTTCTCAAGAGAATTTCAATGCTTCGCTTGAACAAAAATTGCCTAAGATTGATGAGTTGGCTAGGAACATGGATAGAATTTCTCTTGATGTTGATTCTTTGAAACTTAGATCTATTCCACCTAAGCATGATATCAATGAGTCCCTCAAAGCCATGAGAATTTCCATTGATGAGTGCAAAAAAAGAACCGCTAGAATGCATGCAAAAAATGATTGCTTTGTAAAAGCGAGTTCTTCTAGTTTTCATGATAATAGGGATGAAGATCTAAAAGTGATTGATGTGTCTCCTATTAAATCTTTGTTTTGCAATATGAATCTTGATAATGATAGGATTAGAGATGAGTCAACTTTAGTTAAGAGGCGTCCCAATGATTCGGAGTTTTTGATCTTGATGCAAAAATTGGTAAAAGTGGGATTGAAGAGGTCAAAACTTTACATAGAAATGAACCCACTATTTTGGATTTCAAGGAATTTAATTATGATAATTTTTCTTTAATAGATTGTATTTTCTTGTTGCAATCCGTGTTAAATTCTCCTTATGCTTATAGTCAAAATAAAGCTTTTACTAAACATATCGTTGATGCTTTAATGCAATCTTATGAAGAAAAACTTGAATTAGAAGTTTCTATCCCTAGAAAACTTTATGATGAGTAGGAACCTACTCTTGAAATTAAAATTAAAGATCATGAATGCTATGCTTTTTTGTGATTTGGGTGCTAGTGTTTCCACGATTCCAAAAACTTTGTGTGATGTGTTAGGTTTCCGTGAATTTGATGATTGCTCTTTAAACTTGCACCTTGCGGATTCCACCATTAAGAAACCTATGGGAAGGATTAATTATGTTCTTATTTTTGCAAATAGGAATTATGTACCCGTAGATTTTATTGTTCTTGATATAGATTGCAATCCTTCATGTCCTATTATTCTTGGTAGACCTTTCCTTAGAACGATTGGTGCAATTATTGATATGAAAGAAGGAAATATTAGATTCCAATTTCCATTAAGGAAAGGCATGGAACACTTTCCTAGGAAGAGAATCAAATTACCTTATGAATCTATTATGAGAGCCACCTATGAATTGAATACCAAAGATGGCAATACTTAGATCTATTCTCGCTTTTTTATGCTTAGCTAGGGGCGTTAAACGATAGCGCTTGTTGGGAGGCAACCCAATTTTATTTTTGTTCTATGCTTTTTGTTCCTGTTTAGTAATAAATAATTCATATAGCCTCTGGTTAGATGTGGTTTTATGTTTTCATTAGTGTTTGTGCCAAGTAAAACCTATAGGATCTTCTTGGGTGATAGTTAATTTGATCTTGCTGAATAAAAGAAACTTTTGCACGCACGAGAATAATTTTCATAAATCACGGAAACGTGATTTTCAGTTGATTCTTTATGAATAAGATTAATAAACAAATTATCTAGGACTCCCTATTTTGGTAGAATTTTTGGGGTTCCAGAAGTATTCGGAAATTACAGATTGCTACAGACTGTTCTGTTTTTGACAGATTCTGTTTTTCGTGTGGTGTTTGCTTATTTTGATGAATCTATGGCTAGTATCGGGGGTATGAACCATATAGAAGTTGGAATACAGTAGGTTCAACACCAATATAAATAGAGAATAAGTTCATTACAATACTTTAAAGTGGTGGTTTGTTTTATTTCGCTAACGGAGCTCATGAGATTTTCTGTTGAGTTTTGTGTTGTGAAGTTTTCAAGTTTTTGGGTAAAGATTTGATGGATTATGGAATAAGGAGTGGAAAGAGCCTAAGCTTGGGGATGCCCAAGGCACCCAAGGTAAAATTCAAGTACAACCAAAAGCCTAAGCTTGGGGATGCCCTGGAAGGCGTCCCCTCTTTCGTCTTCGTCCATCGGTAACTTTACTCGATGCTATATTTTTATTCACCACATGATATGTGTTTTGCTTGGAGCGTCTTGTATGATTTGAGTCTTTGCTTTTTAGTTTACCACAATCATCCTTTCTGTACACACCTTTTGGGAGAGACACACATGAATCGGGATTTATTAGAATACTCTATGTGCTTCACTTATATCTTTTGAGCTAGATATTTTTGCTCTAGTACTTCACTTATATCTTTTTAGAGCATGGAGGTGGTTTTATTTTATAGAAAATATTGATCTCTCATGCTTCACTTATATTATTTTGTGAGTCCTTTAGAACAGCATGGTAATTGCTTTGGTTAAAATTTTAGTCCTAATATGATGAGCATCCAAGATAGGTATAATAAAAACTATCATATAAAGTGCATTGAATACTATGAGAAGTTTGATACTTGATGATTGTTTTGAGATATGAGGATGGTAATATTAGGTCATGCTAGTTGAGTAGTTGTGAATTTGAGGAATACTTGTGTTAAAAGTTTGTGATTCCCGTAGCATGCGTGTATGGTGAACCATTATGTGATGAAGTTGGAGCATGATTTATTTATTGATTGTCTTCCTTATGTGTGGAGGTCGGGATCGTGCGATGGTTAACTCCTACCAACCCTTCCCCTAGGAGCATGCACGTAGTACTTTGTTTTGATAACTTGTAGATTTTTGCAATAAGTGTTGGGGAACGTAGCAGAAATTCAAAATTTTCTACGCATCACCAAGATCAATCTATGGAGATTCTAGCAACAAGAGAGGGAGAGGATGAGCATCTTCATACCTTTGAAGATCGCTAAGCGGAAGCGTTACAAGAACACAGTTGATGGAGTCGTACTCGCGACGATTCAAATCGCGGAAGATCCGATCTAGCGCTGAACGGACGGCGCCTCCGCGTTCAACACACGTACAGCCCGGGGACGTCTCCTCCTTCTTGATCCAGCATGGGGAGAGGAGAAGTTGAGGGAGAACTCCGACAGCACGACGGCGTGGTGGTGGTGGAGCTCGTGGTATTCCTGCAGGGCTTCGCCAAGCACTACGGAGGAGGAGGAAGAGTTGGAGGAGGGAGGGCTGCGCCATGGAAGAGGTGTGGCATCTGGATACCCATATTGGCTCCCACATGTTCCACGATGATCTCATCGGATGAACCACGATGTCAAGGATTCGTCAATCCCGTATACAATTCCCTTTGTCAATTGGTATGTTACTTGCCCGAGATTCGATCGTAGGTATCCTAATACCTCGTTCAATCTCGTTACCGGCAAGTCACTTTACTCATTCCGTAATGCATGATCCCATGACTAACTACTTAGTCACATTGAGCTCATTATGATGATGCATTACCGAGTGGGCCTAGAGATACCTCTCCGTCATACGGAGTGACAAATCCTAGTCTCGATTCGTGCCAACCCAACAAACACTTTCGGAGATACCTGTAGTGCACCTTTATAGTCACCCAGTTACGTTGTGACGTTTGGTACACCCAAAGCACTCCTACGGTATCCGGGAGTTACACAATCTCATGGTCTAAGGAAATGATACTTGACATTAGAAAAGCTTTAGCAAACGAACTACACGATCTTGTGCTATGCTTAGGATTGGGTCTTGTCCATCACATCATTCTGCTAATGATGTGATCCCGTTATCAATGACATCCAATGTCCATGGTCAGGAAACCATAACCATCTATTAATCAACGAGCTAGTCAACTAGACGCTCACTAGGGACATGTTGTGGTCTATGTATTCACGCATGTATTACGGTTTCCACTTAATACAATTATAGCATGAACAATAGACAATTATCATGAACAAGGAAATACAACAATACCCATTTTATTATTGCCTCTAGAGCATATTTCCAACAGTCTCCCACTTGCACTAGAGTCAATAATCTAGTTCACATCACTATGTGATTGTAATGAATTCAACACCCATGGGGTTTGATCATATCTCTCTTGTGAGAGAGGTTATTAGTCAACGGGTGTGAACCTTTCAGATCCATGTGTGCTTTACAAATCTCTATGTCATCTTGTAGATGCAGCTACCACGTGCTATTTGGAGCTATTCCAAATAACTGTTCTACTATATGAATCCAGTTTACTACTCATAGTCATCCAGATTAGTATCAAAGTTTGCATCGGCGTAACCCTTTACGACGAACTCTTTTACCACCTCCATAATCGAGAAAATTCCTTAGTCCACTAGTTACTAAGGATAAGTTTGACAGTTGTCCTGTGATCCATTCCTGGATCACTCTTGTACCCCTTGACTGACTCATGGCAAGGCACACTTCAGGTGCGGTACACAACATAGCATACTGTACAGCCTACGTCTGAAATATAGGGGACGACCTTCGTCATTTCTCTCTCTTCTGCCGTGGTCAGGTCTTGAGTCTTACTCAATACTCACACCTTATAACACAGCCAAGAAGGATTGCTGGAGCTTTGCATACTTGTTAGCATCTTTTAGGATTGACAAAACCTTCTGGTTGTATCACATACAACCTTTCCTCAAGCAACTCTTCGAGGAAACAATGTTTTGACATCCTATCTGCAAGATTTCATAAATAATGCAGTAACTGCTAATATAATTCCAACAGACTCTTAGCATCGCTACGAGTGAGAAAGTCTCATCATAGTCAACTCCTTGAACTTGTCGGAAAACATCTTAGCGACAAGTCGAGCTTTCTTAATGGTGACAATTACCATCATTGTCTGTCTTCCTTTTGAAATCCATATGTACCCAACAGCCTTACGACCATCAAGTAGTTCTTCCAAAGTCCACACTTTGTTTTCATACATGGATCCTCTCTCGGATTTTATGGCCTCTAGCCATTTGTCGGAATCCGGGCCCACCATCGCTTCTCCATAGCTCGTAGGTTCATTGTTGTCTAGCAACATGACCTCCAAGACAGGATCACGTACCACTCTAAAGTAGTACGTATCCTTGTCAACCTACGAGTTTTGGTAGTGACTTGATCCGAAGTTTCATGATCAATATCATCAGCTTCCACTTCAATTGGTGTAGGCGCCACAGGAACAACTTCCTGTGCCCTGCTACACACTAGTTGAAGTGACGGTTCAATAACCTCATCAAGTCTCCACCATCCTCCCACTCAATTATTTCGAGAGAAACTTTTCCCCGAGAAAGGACTCGTTTTAGAAACAATCACTTTTGCTTTTGGATCTGAAATAGGAGGTATACCCAAATGTTTTTGGGTGTCCTATGAAGATGCATTTATCCGCTTTGGGTTCGAGCTTATCTGGCTGAAACTTTTTCACATAAGCGTCGCAGCCCCAAACTTTTAAGAAACGACAACTTAGGTTTCTCTAAACCATAGTTCATAAGGTGTCGTCTCAACGGAATTGCGTGGTACCCTATTTAAAGTGAATGCGGTTGTCTCTAATGCCTAACCCATAAACAATAGTGGTAATTCGATAAGAGACATCATGGTATGCACCATATCCGATAGGGTGCAATTATGATGTTCGGACACACCATCACACTATGGTGTTCCAGGCGGTGTTAGTTGTGAAACAATTTCCACAATGTCTTAATTGTGTGCCAAACTCGTAACTCGGATATTCATCTCTATGATCATATCATAGACATTTTATCCTCTTGTCACGCCGATCTTCAACTTCACTCTGAAATTACTTGAACCTTTCAATAATTCAAACTTGTGTTTCATCAAGTAAATATACTTAGCATCTACTCAAATCATCTGTGAAGTAAGAACATAACGATATCCATTGCGTGCCTCAGCACTCATTGGACTGCACACATCAAAATGTATTACTTCCAAAAAGTTGCTTTCTTGTTCCATCTCACTGAAAACGAGGCCTTTCAGTCATCTTGCCCATGTGGTATGATTTGCATGTCTCAAGTGATTCAAAATCAAGTGAGTCCAAACGATCCATCTGTATGGAGTTTCTTCATGCATATATACCAATAGACATGGTTCGCATGTCTCAATCTTTTCAAAAACGAGTGAGTCCAAAGATCCATCAACATGGAGCTTCTTCATGCGTTTTATATCAATATGACTCAAATGGCAGTGCCACAAGTATGTGGTACTATCATTACTATCTTATATCTCTTAGCATGAACATGTGTATCACTACGATCGAGATTCAATAAACCATTCATTTTAGGTGCAAGACCATTGAAGGTATTATTCAAATAAACAGAGTAACCATTATTCTCCTTAAATGAATAACCGTATTGCGATAGGCATAATCCAATCATGTCTATGCTCAACGCAAACACCAAATAACAATTATTTAGGTTTAACACCAATCTCGATGGTAGAGGGAGTATGCGATGCTTGATCACATCAAGCTTGGAAACACTTCCAACACATATATCGTCATCTCACCTTTAGCTAGTCTCCGTTTATTCCACAGCTTTTATTTCGAGTTACTAACACTTAGCAACCGAACCGGTATCTAATACCCTGGTGCTACTAGGAGTACTAGTAAAGTACACATTAATATAATGGAACAATTGTATTGGTGCCCCTAGTTGGGTCACGCTCGACTGATTTGCCCCTAGTTTTTCAATAATTGCGGTTTTGCCCAGCTCACTTCACTCGCCTTGTGTTTTTGCCCTTCTGGGGCGGTTCCGACCAATCACGGTTCACCACGTGGCGACTGCTCATTGGTCGGAACCGCCCCAGAAGGGCAAAAACACAAGGCGAGTGAAGTGAGCTGGGCAAAACCGCAATTATTGAAAAACTAGGGGCAAATCAGTCGAGCGTGACCCAACTAGGGGCACGAATGCAAAAATCTAATATAATGTATATCCAATATACTTCTGTCGACCTTGCCAGCCTTCTCATCTACCAAGTATCTAGGGTAGTTCTGCTTCAGTGACCGTTCCCCTCATTACAGAAGCACTTAGTCTCGGGTTTGGGTTCAACCTTGGGTTTCTTCACTAGAGCAACAACTTATTTGTCGTTCCATGAAGTATCCCTTCTTTCCCTTGCCCTTCTTCAAACTAGCGGTTTTACTAACCATCAACAATTGATGCTCCTACTTGATTTCTACTTTTGCGGTGTCAAACATCGCGAATTGCTCAAGGATCATCATGTCTATCCCTGATATGTTATAGTTCATCACGAAGCTCTAGTAGCTTGGTGGCAGTGACTTTGGAGAACCATCACTATCTCATCTGGAAGATAACTCCCACTCGATTCAAGCGATTGTAGTACTCAGACAATCTGAGCACATGCTCAACGATTGAGCTTTTCTCCCTTAGTTTGCAGGCTTAAGAAAGTTGTCAGAGGTCTCACACCTCTTGACGTGGGCACGAGCCTGAAATCCCAATTTCAGCTCTTGGAACATCTCATATGTTCCGCGATGTTTCAAAAATGTCTTCGGTGCCTCAATTCTAAACCGTTTAACATTACGCACTAAACTATCATGTAGTCATCAAAACGTGTATGTCAGATGTTCGCAACATCCACAGACGACGCTCGAGGTTCAGCACACCGAGCGGTGCATTAAGGACATAAGCCTTCTGCGCAGCAATGAGGATAACCCTCAGTTTACGGACCCAGTCCGCATAATTGCTACTATCAAATTTCAACTAAAATTTTCTCTAGGAACATATCTCAAACAGTAGAACTAAAGCGTAAGCTATGACATAATTTGCAAACACCTTTTGACTATGTTCATGATAACTAAAGTGTAAGCTCAGGTCAAAAAAAACTAAAGTGTAAGCTTAGGATTGGGTCTTGTCCATTACATCATTCTCCTAATGATGTGATCCCGTTATCAATGACATCCAATGTCCATGGTCAGGAAACCATAGCCATCTATTGATCAACGAGCTAGTCAACTAGAGGCTCACTAGGGACATGTTGTGGTCTATGTATTCACATATGTATTACGGTTTCCAGTTAATACAATTATAACATGGACAATAGACAATTATCATGAACAAGGAAATATAATAATAACCATTTTATTATTGCCTCTAGGGCATATTTCCAACAATAAGTATGTGAGTTCTTCATGACTAATGTTGAGTCCATGGATTATACGCACTCTCACCCTTCCACCATTGCTAGCCTCTCTTGTGACGTGCAAATTTCGCATATACACCCACCATATACCTTCCTCAAAACAGCCACCATACCTACCTATTATGGAATTTCCATAGTCATTCCGAGATATATTACCATGCAACTTTCCACCGTTACGTTTATTATGACACGCTCCACCATTGTCATATTGCTTTGCATGATCATGCAGTGGACATCATATTTGTGGCAAAGCCACCACTCATAATTCTTTCATACATGTCACTCTTGATTCATTATCCCGGTACACCGCCAGAGGCATCCACATAGAGTCATATTTTGTTCTAAGATTCTTGAGTTGTAAGTAGATAAAAGTGTGATGATCTTCATTATTAGAGCATTGTCCCATGTGAGGAAAGGATGATGGAAGCAATGATTCCTCACAAGTTGGGATGAGTCTCTGGACTTAATGAAAAATAAAAGAGGCCAAAGAAGCCCAAATAAAAAAAGGCCAAAGAAGCCCACTAAAAAATGAGATAAAAAGAGAGAAGGGACAATGCTACTATCCTTTTACCACACTTGTGCTTCAAAGTAGCACCATGATCTTCGTGATAGAGAGTCTCCTATGTTGTCACTTTCATATACTAGTGGGTATTTTTCATTATAGAACTTGGCTTGTATATTCCAATGATGGGCTTCCTCAAAGTGCCCTAGGTCTTCGTGAGCAAGCAAGTTGGATGCACACCCACTTAGTTTCTTTTGATGAGCTTTCATACACTTATAGCTCTAGTGCATCCGTTGCATGGCAATCCCTACTCACTCACATTGATATTTATTAATGGTTATCTCCATAGCCCGTTGATACGCCTAGTTGATGTGAGACTATCTTCTTCTTTTTTGTCTTCTCCACAACCACCATCCTATTCCACCTATAGTGTTATGTCCATGGCTCATGCTCATGTATTGCGTGAAAATTGAAAAAGTTTGAGAATACTAAAGTGTGAAACAATTGCTTGGCTAAAACCGGGGTTGTGCATGATTTAAATATTTTGTGTGATGAAGATAGAGCATAGCCAGACTATATGATTTTGTAGGGATAACTTTCTTTGGCCATGTTATTTTAAGAAGACATGATTACTTTGTTAGTATGCTTGAAGTATTATTACTCTTTTGTCAATATTAAACTTTTGTCTTGAATCTTTCGGATCTGAACATTCATGCCACAATAAAGAAAATTACATTGAGAATTATGCTAGGTAGCATTCCACATCAAAAATTCTGTTTTTATCATTTACCTACTCAAGGACGAGCAGGAATTAAGCTTGGGGATGCTTGATACGTCTCCAACGCATCTATAATTTTTTATTCTTCCATACTATTATATTATCTATTTTGGATGTTTAATGGGCTTTATTATACACTTTTATACTATTTTTGGGACTAACCTATTAACTGGAGGCCCAGTCCAAATTGCAGTTTTTTTGCCTATTTCAGTGTTTCGCAGAAAAGGAATATCAAACGGAGTCCAAACGGAATGAAACCTTCGGGAGAGTCATTTTTGGAACAAACGCAATCCAGGAGACTTGGAGTGGACGTCAAGGAAGCAACGAGTCGGCCACGAGGCAGGGAGGCGCGACCCCACCCTCGTGGGCCCCTCGTGGCTCCCCTGACCGACTTCTTTTGCCTATATATACTCATATACCCTGAAAACATCCGAGAGCACCACGAAACCGTATTTCCACCGCCGCAACCTTCTGTACCTGTGAGATCCCATCTTGGGGCCTTTTCCGGCGATCCGCCGGAGGGGGAATCGATCACGGAGGACGTCTACGTCAACACCATAGCCTCTCCGATGATGTGTGAGTAGTTTACCCAGACCTTCGGGCCCATAGTTATTAGCTAGATGGCTTCTTCTCTCTCTTTGGATCTCAATACGAAGTTCTCCTCGATCTTCTTGGAGATCTATTCGATGTAATTCCTTTTGCAGTGTGTTTGTCGAGATCCGATGAATTGTGGGTTTATGATCAAGATTATCTATGAAAAATATTTGAATCTCCTCTGAATTCTTTTATGTATGATTTGTTATCTTTGCAAGTCTCTTCGAATTATCGGTTTGGTTTGGCCTACTAAATTGATCTTTCTTGCAATGGGAGAAGTGCTTAGCTTTTAGTTCAATCTTGCGGTGTCCTTTCCCAGTGACAGCAGGGGCAGCAAGGCACGTATTGTATTGTTGCCATCGAGGATAAAAGATGGGGTTTATATCATATTGCTTGAGTTTTTCCCTCTACATCATGTCATCTTGCCTAATGCGTTACTCTGTTCTTATGAACTTAATACTCTAGATGCATGCTGGATAGCGGTCGATGTGTGGAATAATAGTAGTAGATGCAGAATTGTTTCGATCTACTTGTCACGGACGTGATGCCTATATACATGATCATGCCTAGATATTCTCATAACTGTGCACTTTTCTATCAATTGCTCGACAGTAATTTGTTCACCCACCGTAATACTTATGCTATCTTGAGATAAGCCACTAGTGAAACCTATGGCCCCCGGGTCTATTTTTCATCATATAAGTTTCCGATCTATTTTATTTTGCAATCTTTACTTTCCAATCTATATCATAAAAATACAAAAAATATTTATCTTATTATCTCTATCAGATCTCACTTTTGCAATTGGTCGTTGATACGTATCCAACGTATCTACTTTTCCAAACACTTTTTCCCTTGTTTTGGACTCTAACTTGTATGATTTGAATGAAACTAACCCGGACTGACGCTGTTTTCAGCAGAACTGCCATGATGTTGTTTATTGTGTAGAAAACAAAAGTTCTCGGAATGACCTGAAAATCCACGGAGATAAGTTTTGGAAAATATAAAAAATACTGGCAAAACATGAAGGCCAGGGGCCCACACCCTGTCCACAAGGGTGGGGGCGCGCCCCCTCCCTCTGGGCGCGCCCCCCTGTCTCGTGGGCCCCCTGGAGCTCCGCCGACCTCAACTCCAACTCCATATATTCCGTCTCGCGGAGAAAAAAATCAGAGAGAAAGTTTCATCGCGTTTTATGATACGGAGCCGCCACCAAGCCCTAATCTCTCTCGGGAGGGCTGATCTGGAGTCCATTCGGGGCTCCGGAGAGGGGGATTCGTCACCGTCATCATCATCAACCATCCTCCATCACCAATTTCATGATGCTCACCGCCGTGCATGAGTAATTCCATCGTAGGCTTGCTGGACGGTGATGGGTTGGATGATATTTACCATGTAATCAAGTTAGATTTGTTAGGGTTTGATCCCTAGTATCCACTATGTTCTGAGATTGATGTTGCTATGACTTTGCTATGCTTAATGCTTGTCACTAGGGCCCGAGTGCCATGATTTCAGATCTGAACCTATTATGTTTTCATGAATATATGTGAGTTCTTGATCCTGTCTTGCAAGTCTATAGTCATCTATTATGTTTTATGATCCGACAATCCCGAAGTGACAATAATCGGGATACTTCTCGGTGATGACCATAGTTTGAGGAGTTCATGTATTCACTATGTGTTAATGCTTTGGTCCAGTTCTCTATTAAAAGGAGGCCTTAATATCCCTTAGTTTCCACTAAGACCCCGCTGCCACAGGAGGGTAGGACAAAAGATGTCATGCAAGTTCTTTTACATAAGCACGTATGACTATATTCGGAATACATGCCTACATTACATTGATGAATTGGAACTAGTTCTGTGTCACCCTATGTTATAGCTATTACATGACGAATCGCATCCGACATAATTATCCATCACTGATCCAATGCCTACGAGCTTTACACATATTGTGCTTCGCTTATTTACTTTTCCGTTGCTACTGTTACAATCACTACAATACTGTTATCTTTACTTTTTCCACTGTTACCATTACTATCATACTACTTTTCTACTAAATACTTTGCTGCAGATACTAAGTTATCCAGGTGTGGTTGAATTTACAACTCAACTGCTAATACTTAAGAATATTATTTGGCTCCCTTTGTGTCGAATCAATAAATTTGGGTTGAATACTCTACCCTCGAAAGCTATTGCGATCACCTACACTTGTGGGTTATCAAGACTAATTTCGGGCGCCGTTGCAGGGGAGCATAGCTCTATTCTTTGAGTCACTTGGGATTTATATCTGTTGATCACTATGAGTAACTTGAAAGACGAAAGAACCAAGATTTTTCCCTCAACTACGAGGGGAGGTAAGGAACTGCCATCTAGCTCTGCACTAGATTCTCCTTCTGTTATGAGTAAGTTTGCGACATCTAAACCTGCTACTGCTATGAATTCTTATATGTCGCATGTTATTGATGATGCCACTTCTGCTATGCATGATACTTATGATGAAACTACTTCT
>LR880969.1:19512866-19535383 GCA_904067115.1 Aegilops sharonensis | reverse complement strand
AAGTTTCATGGTTATCATTATTCTTTATAGCATACGTGTCATCACAATAATCATCATAGATACGAGGCATGCTTTCATCATAATAAATATTCTCATCAAAACTTGGGGGACTAAACATATCTTCATCAAACATAGCTTCCCCAAGCTTGTGGCTTTGCATATCATTAGCATCATGGATATTCAAGGAATTCATACTAACAACATTGCAATCATGCTCATTATTCAAAGATCTGGTGCCAAACATTTTATAGATTTCTTCTTCTAGCACTTGAGCACAATTTTCCTTACCATCATTCTCACAAAAGATATTAAAAAGATGAAGCATATGAGACAAACTCAATTCCATTTTTTTGTAGTTTTTTTATAGACTAAACTAGTGATAAAACAAGAAACAAAAGATTCGATTGCAAGATCTAAATATATACCTTCAAGCACTCACCTCCCCAGCAACGGCACCAGAAAAGAGCTTGATGTCTACTACACAACCTTCTTTTATAGACGTTGTTGGGCCTGCAAGTGCACAGGTTTGTAGGACAGTAGCAAATTTCCCTCAAGTGGATGACCTAAGGTTTATCAATCCGTAGGAGGCGTAGGATGAAGATGGTCTCTCTCAAACAACCCTGCAACCAAATAACAAAGAGTCTCTTGTGTCCCCAACACACCCAATACAATGGTAAATTGTATAGGTGCACTAGTTCGGCGAAGAGATGGTGATACAAGTGCAATATGGATGGTAGATAAAGGTATTTGTAATATGAAATTATAAAAACAGCAAGGAAGCTAATGATAAAAGTGAGCACAAACGGTATTGCAATGATAGGAAACAAGGCCTAAGGTTCATACTTTCACTAGTGCAAGTTCTCTCAACAATAATAGCATAGATAGATCATATAACAATCCCTCAACATGCAACAAAGAGTCACTCCAAAGCCACTAATAGCGGAGAATAAACGAAGAGATTATGGTAGGGTGCGAAACCACCTCAAAGTTATCCTTTCTGTTCTATCTATTCAAGAGTTCGTAGTAAAATAACATGAAGCTATTCTTTCCGCTCAATCTATCATAGAGTTCATACTAGAATAACACCTTAAGACACAAATCAACCAAAACCCTAATGTCACCTAGATACTCCGTTGTCACCTCAAGTATCCGTGGGCATGATTATACGATATGCATCACACAATCTCAGACTCATCTATTCAACCAACACAAAGTACTTCAAAGAGTGCCCCAAAGTTTCTACCGGAGAGTCAAGACAAAAACGTGTGCCAACCCCTATGCATAGGTTCATGGGCGGAACCCGCAAGTTGGTCACCAAAACATACATCAAGTGGCACATGATATCCCATTGTCACCACAGATAAGCACGGCAAGACATACATCAAGTGTTCTCAAATCATTAAAGACTCAATCCGATAAGATAACTTCAAAGGGAAAACTCAATCCATTACAAGAGAGTAGAGGGGGAGAAACATCATAAGATCCAACTATAATAGCAAAGCTAGGGATACATCAAGATCGTGCCATAGAGGGAACACGAGAGAGAACATGAGAGAGAGAGAGATCAAACACATAGCTACTGGTACATACCCTCAGCATCGAGGGTTAACTACTCCCTCCTCGTCATGGATATCGCCGGGATGATGATGAAGATGGCCACCGGTGAGGGATCCCCCCTCCGGCAGGGTGCCGGAACAGGCTCCCGAGAGGTTTTTGGTGGCTACAGAGGCTTGCGGCGGCGGAACTCCCGATCTATCTTCACCGTGGATGTTTTTAGGGTACGTGGGACTATATAGGCGAAAGAAGTCGGTCGAGTGGTGCTCGAGGGGCCCACGAGACAGGGGGGCGTGCCCAGGAGGGGTGGGCGCGCCCTCCTATCTCCTGGCCTCCTCGAGGATCTTCTGACGTGAACTCCAAGTCTCCCGGATGATATTCTTCCAAAAAATCACGCTGCCGAAGGTTTCATTCCGTTTGGACTCCGTTTGATATTCCTTTTCTTCGAAATACTGAAACAGGCAATAAAACAGCAATATGGGCTGGGCCTCCGGTTAATAGGTTAGTCCCAAAAGTAATATATAAGTGTATAATAAAGCCCGTAATCATTCAAAACAGATAATAAAATAGCATGAATGCTTCATAAATTATAGATACGTTGGAGACGTATCAGTGGCCCCCCTCCACTTATTCCTGCACCCACACATTCCATCTTCTTCCCAAAAAATCCTCATCCAGCTCAAGCACGAGTTCTAGCTCGTTTTGCTGTGATTTTCGATCTCCTTGCTCAAAGCTCCATTCACAAAACTACTTTGGGAGATTGTTTCTTGGTATGTGACTCCTCCATTGGTCCAATTAGTTTTTGTTCTAGTGCTTTATTCATTGCAATTTTTTGCTGCATAGGTGACCTGTTCTTGAGCTTGCATGTCAAATTTATGAGGTCCCAAGTAATTTTAATGCATGATATATGCTCTAGGCACTTGTAGGAGTAGTTTATACCAATCTTGTTTAGTTTTATTCACTTTTATTTTGAAGTTACTAAAAATTTCAAAAAATGATAAGGAGATTTTTGAGGGGCTCTTCTAGCCAAGGCTCCCAGGATAAACACGCTAAAGGGAAGGAAAAGGCTAAGTATAATCTTCCTCGCGTAGCGGAAGTACGGCCGTGTGAATGGCCATGCGATGATTTCTTGAGAGAAGCCGGTATTTATGAAGACTTTTATTCCTTGGTTGAAAATGCAGGCCTCACCGACTTCCTCCATGACCGGATCGATCAATATCTCCTACTCACCAATACTTTCGTGCAAAACTTCTATTATTATCCTAAGAATTCACCTCCATCAGTATCATTAATCCATTTATATGGTGAATTCAGGGAAATGTCTTTACGTAATTTTTGCGCGGTATGTATAATACCCTTTGAGGGCAGATTAGATGAACCACATCGTAAAGACGTGGATAGCTTTGTTAACACCATTACTGTAGGGGATCCAAAGAAGGGTTCCGATGCGAGAATCACTAGCATACACTTTCATGTTTTATGCTACTTTGCCTTATTTGCTAGTCGATGCTTAATTGATCGTGGAAATAGTGGAAACTTCAGTGTTCCCAATATTATTATTCTGTTCCATGCCTTGTTTGGTGATAATAGTTTTAGTATGGGTGTTGTTATTGCTAAACGTCTAAACCTGAATCGTACAAAAGGCCCCATCTTTGGAGGTATCTATGCTGCACGTCTTGCTAAACATTTTGAGATACCTATTAGGCACCATGAGAAAGAGGAGACAATATTGCCTCCTTACATTTTAGATTACAAGAGCATGGTAGCACATGAGTTTATTGTTCATAATGATGATAAAATGCTCCTGTATAACTTGAGATTTAATAAGAAACACAATGAGACTATTATTCTGCCTGCACCTCTATTGTTTGATTTGACTGCAGATAATTATCTTGTCACACCGGAAGCGGTGTACGCTCATCGAGGCCAGGCATCCACTCCAGAGCCTGAGGCCGAGCCGGAACCCTCACTGGACCCTTATCGTGCATCATCTTACCAGTGGGATCCGGAGGAGATGGCCAACCAGTGGTATCCTGATTTCACCCCTCAGTACACCAGAGAGAGTAGCCGCGACCCATGGCTGTAGACCAACTTAGGCCAAAAGCCTAAGCTTGGGGGAGTACGTATTTCTCACCGACTTTGTATTCATGTTCACACACTATTCTAGTTGTCGGTGCTCATACTCGTTCATTGTATTATCCATGCTAGTTTAATTTATTTTTCTAGCCTTCTTCTTGTGTGTTTGATAAACCTTAAGAAAAACAAAAAAATTAGCTAGTTTAATTTCCATGCTTGTAGTAGAAATTAAAATGAAAACCCAAAAAGATTTCTCGTTCTTCTTCTTGCTTGTTGGGAGCTTTCCCGTGTAAATAGTTTTATTTCTTTTCCTTCCTTTGGGGGTCGAGAGTAGAAGACCATATTGAAAATGTTTAGCGGCTCTCATATGCATGATTGTTGATTTAACTTAGAGCCCATATTACTTTGTCTTCTCTCTTGAGTTGAATGCTTGCAGATTCCAGCTTAGTCCAATGCACGTGCACTATTATTATTATACACATCGTTCGGCCGTGCAAGAAAGGCAATAATGACGATATATGATGGACTGATAGAGATGATAGAAGCTGGTATGAACTCGATCTCTCTTGTTTTTGTAAATATGATGAGTTCATCGTTCCTGATTCAGTTTATTATGAAGTAAACATATTTGCAATGACATTTAGAGATTATAGTTGCTTCTGCCATGCTTGATTAGCTATGAGTTATAATGGTTTACCTTGCGTGCCAATATGCTATTAAAATGATTATGATGTGGTATGATGGGATGGTATCCTCCTTTGAATGAATTGAGTGACTCGACTTGGCACATGTTCACGCATGTAGTTGAAACAAATCAACATAGCCTTCACGATATTTATATTCATGGTGGATTATATCCTACTCATGTTTGTACTCGGTATGAATTAATTTTAATGCATGTTCATGATTGTTGTTGCTCTCTCAGTTGGTCGCTTCCCAGTCTTTTGCTAGCCTTCACCTGTACTAAGCGGGAATACTGCTTGTGCATCCAAACTCCTTAAACCCCAAAGTTGTTCCATATGAGTCCACCATACCTTCCTATATGCGGTATCTACCTGCCGTTCTAAGTAAATTTTTATGTGCCGAACTCCAAACCTTCAAATGAAATTCTGTTTTGTATGCTCGAGCAGCTCGTGTTTCAACTAGGGCTGCCTGTATCTTCCATGCTAGGTGGGTTATTCTCAAGAGGAGTGGACTCCGCTCCTCACTCACGAGAAAGGGCCGGTAACCGGGATGCCGAGTCCCATGATCCAAAAAGATCAAAGCAAATCAATATAATTAAACAAAACTCCCCCAGGGTTGTTGTTAGTTGGAGGCACTCGTTGTTTCGAGCAAGCCATGGATTGATGCTTGTTGGTGGTGGGGGAGTATAAACTTTTACCATTCTGTTTGGGAACTGCCTATAATGCATGTAGTATGGAAGATATAGCCATCTCATAGTTGCTGCGTTGACAGTGAAAGTATGCCGCTCAAAATGTTATTCAATCTCTATTTTAAAATCGAGCTCTGGCACCTCTACAAATCCCTGCTTCCCTCTGCGAAGGGCCTATCTATTTACTTTTATGTTGAGTCATCACCTTCTTATTAAAGAGCACCAGTTGGAGAGCACACTGTTATTTGCATGTATTACTATTGGTTTATATTGGGTATGCCTTGACTGGATCTTTTTTACCATGAATTGCAATGTTTAGTCAGTCCTTGATCTTTAAAGGTGCTCTGCATTTATGTTTTGCAGTCTCAGAAAGGGCTAGCGAGATACCATTTTGTTATATCATATTATGATTGTTTTGAGAAAGTGTTTTCATCCAAGTTTTATTATTATGGCTCGCTAGCTGAGTATGCTATTGATATGAGCAATTATGAGACCTAAGTGTTATTGTAAGTATGGTTAGTTCATAATACTTGTTGAAACTTGAATGCTGGCTTTACATATTTACAACAACAAGAGCAAATAGAGTTTGTAAAAGTTTTTCTTTATCACTTTCAGTTTATCAACTGAATTGCTTGAGGACAAGCAAAGGTTTAAGCTTGGGGGAGTTGATACGTCTCCAACGTATCTACTTTTCCAAACACTTTTGCCCTTATTTTGGACTCTAACTTGTATGATTTGAATGAAACTAACCCGGATTGACGCTGTTTTCAGCAGAACTGCCATGATGTTGTTTATTGTGCAGAAAACAAAAGTTCTCGGAATGACCTGAAAATCCACGAAGATAAGTTTTGGAAAATATAAAAAATACTGGCAAAAGATGAAGACCAGGGGGCCCATACCCTGTCCACGAGGGTGGGGGGGCGCCCCCTCCCCCTGGGTGCGCCCCCTGTCTCGTGGGCCCCCTAGAGCTCCGCCGACCTCAACTCCAACTCCATATATTCCGTCTCGCGGAGAAAAAAATTAGAGAGAAAGTTTCATCGCGTTTTACGATACGGAGCCGCCGCCAAGCCCTAATCTCTCTCGGGAGGGCTGATCTGGAGTCTGTTCGGGGCTCCAGAGAGGGGGATTCGTCGCCGTCATCATCGTCAACCATCCTCCATCACCAATTTCATGATGCTCACCGCCGTGCGTGAGTAATTCCATCGTAGGCTTGCTGGACGGTGATGGGTTGGATGGGATTTACCATGTAATCAAGTTAGATTTGTTAGGGTTTGATCCCTAGTATCCACTATGTTCTGAGATTGATGTTGCTATGACTTTTCTATGCTTAATGCTTGTCACTAGGGCCCGAGTGCCATGATTTCAGATCTGAACCTATTATTTTTTCATGAATATATGTGAGTTCTTGATCCTATCTTGCAAGTCTATAGTCACCTATTATGTGTTATGATCCGACAACCCCGAAGTGACAATAATCGGGATACTTCTCGGTGATGACCATAGTTTGAGGAGTTCATGTATTCACTATGTGTTAATGCTTTGGTCCGGTTCTATATTAAAAGGAGGCCTTAATATCCCTTAGTTTCCACTAGGACAAAATATGTCATGCAAGTTCTTTTCCATAAGCACGTATGACTATATTCGGAATACATGCCTACATTACATTGATGAATTGGAGCTAGTTCTGTGTCACCCTATGTTATAGCTATTACATGAGGAATCGCATCCGACATAATTATCCATCATTGATCCAATGCCTACGAGCTTTGCACATATTGTGATTCGCTTATTTACTTTTCCGTTGCTACTGTTACAATCACTACAATACTGCTATCTTTACTTTTGCCACTGTTACCATTACTATCATACTACTTTGCTACTAAATACTTTGCTGCAGATACTAAGTTATCCAGGTATGGTTAAATTGACAACTCAACTGCTAATACTTAAGAATATTCTTTGGCTCCCCTTGTGTCGAATCAATAAATTTGGGTTGAATACTCTACCCTCGAAAGCTGTTGCGATCCCCTACACTTGTGGGTCATCAGCCGTGAAGAGATTGCCAACCCCTTTATCACGTTAGTTGCAAGGTTCTTATTTGTTTGTGCAGGTACGAGGGATTTGAGTGTAGCCTCCTACTGGATTGATACCTTGGTTCTCAAAAACTGAGGGAAATACTTACGCTACTTTGCTACATCACCCTTTCCTCTTCAAGGAAAAACCAACGCATGCTCAAGAGGTAGCAACTACCAATTATTGCTAACTCCTATAGCCACCATAGATTCTACTAAAAGATTCGATTTATCCATACAAATTTACATCTGAACTAGCACAAGACATAAATAGGTTGCTTAAAAAAGTAATTCTAGTCCTACAACTACAAGGGCTAGGCCACAAATAGGTTACTTCAAACCATTACCAGACCTACATGGGGCCCTACCATAAACAATTCTAAGTTACCATGACAAAGCACAAATAGGTTACTTAAAAACCAGTTGTAGACCTATGACGCACAACTACAAATTCCAGAACACAACACACAAATAGGGTACTTAACAACCAGTTTTAAACATATTATAAGAACCTACCATGCTCCTATATGATTGTACAGCTAGAAAATCCAAATGCAAATAAAATACATCTTATATGAAACAGTAACATTGCATATAAGGTTCAAAGAAACATAAATAAAAAAACAAGAACATACTATAAAAAATTAATTGTTGTGGTTGTTCTCTTAGTTCGTTCAATGCTGAAGAAAGGGAGACCTCGGAGGTGTCCGGACCATTTCTCAATATCAATTTGCTGGAAAATAGGTGAATCCTTTCGAGGGAATTTAGCAGCCTTTGCAAGATCGTCTGCGAAAACATCAATTCCCTAGGCTTCCAAGTGACCACCAACCACTTGAAGTGAGACCTCATCACCCTTAACGTTAGATAGAAATCACGGTGCTCATGGTTCATATTGATAGAAAATCGCAAGTTAGGGTTGTGGATGATGTTCTGGAATTAGGGCATAGAAGCCGCTTATATAGAAGAGCTAACGCAACATGAATTTTTGTTTCGACTCATGAATAACATGACCATAGTCTTCGTATGACTAGTATCAGGTACTATCCTCTGACACAAATTTTAAACAATTTTTTGCGTGCCTCGAGGAGTTGAAATAAATATAGTTATTTATACTAACTTCTAAATATTGTGCACTAAACCATTTTCCCAAATCGTAATCATTGTGATATTATGCAATTCAAACTGTACATTGTAACAAAGTTACATTAATATTTTATTTTCAATACATTGCGTCTTAGAAAATATATTGTAAGAAAGTAAACATTCACATGTCTCCATAATTTATTTTGTTACACTTACATTAATGTATAGTGCATATCGTGTTTGTATCCTTAAATAACTTAGTATAGATCTCTAAATTGTTTGGTATAAGAAATATCTTGCCAATAATTCTAGTTTATAATTAGATTTAAGTAAATAAAAAATACTAAAAAATACATAAGATATTTTTTAGGAACTTGACACTGAATCGCTGGCACGTTGCTTTATCTTTTATGTGGTCAAATGCGTCTTGCATATTACAGTGGTTAATCTGTTGAAGGCACTAGGTAATGAAATAGCATCACTCCAAATAAGATAACACTAAGTACACTATGTGAGGCATCCTTTTTTTTGCGTAAGCAACTTTCAATCTATTCATCTTTAATCATAGCAGTATAAAGAACACCTGAGGTAATAAAAATTGCAATCAGGTTCGTGGACCACCTAGCGACGACTACAAGCATTAGAGCAAGCCGAAGACGCGCGTCATCGCCCCTCCCTCGCCGAAGCCGGGCAAACCTCATAGGACTAGCGCACCAGAGCAGGAACCACCGCTGACGAAGAAAATCGTAGATCAGAAGGATCAAACATGTAAACACCCAAATGAAGACGAACAAAGACCGGATCCAAACAGATCCACTAAAGACCATCATCGATTGAATCCCGCAAGATCCAACAAACACACACCTCCACACTCCATTCGACGATGCAAGACGCACCATCGGGGCGGGGTACGTAGAACATGGAAGACATTATTGCTACTGAGGGACATCACCGCCGCCACATAGTCGCAACTAATACATTGAACCTAACAAAAACGAGAAAGGATCCCTCCCACCAGCAGGGGGCCGAGGTCCTCCGCGCCTACATGGCCAAAAGGCTATTGGAGACGGCCGGACAGGCAGCAACGCCGACTAGAGGAGAGGAAAGTGTGGGAACTTTTCTTGTGGAGGAGGAAAGAGAAGGTGTAGCCCTTTTTTCCCAGACACGACTTGTGATGTACTCCCTCCGTAAAGAAACAGTAATCTAAACACTCTTACAATTTTTTTATAGAGAGAGTCATATGTAAGGCATTCACTAAGGATAGACTAGCGGTTTAATTAAACTAGTCGTTGCCAATCCAGTTTATGTGTGGTGCATAATTTGGGGAAACAGCCGTCCTCAGAGAAGGACTCGTCGTCTTCGTCCAACCCATCTTCGTCCTTTCCATGGTGCCAGGCTGCTCAGGGCTGTAAATTTTTTGAAGGGACTTTTTTCCGCTCGACCAATTTCGAACAATAAATGTGGTCATTTTGTTGTTGTTGTTGTTGTTGTTGTTGTTATTGTTGTTGTTGTTGTTGTTGTTGACACTTGACATGCAGAATGCATGCAGTCGGATTTATTTTTCAGGATCCGGTTAGCAATCTCAAACCCTGAACCTGATTTGTTTTTGACGCAAAAGAAATCTGCTACGCTGCTCAACAAGATCGATCGGCTAGATGCAGCCAGTTTCTGGTTTCATGCTTGAGAAATCTGCTATGCTGCTCAACAAGATCGATCGGCTAGAATACATCCAGAATGTGTAGAATTTTTTTCAGAATTTTTTAAAACTTCAAAATATGTTTATCAAAAACTTAAAATAAACCACCTCCATGGAGGTTGCCCACCATTGGCGTTTGGCGCGTGACCTCCATGGAAGTAGTTATTTTTAAAAAAGTCAAAAGAAATCCTATTTTGAAGTTTCAAAAAATTCTGACAAAAAGCATACATGTTCATATGGATGTGTTCCACATGTGTGCAATTTTTGAAGATGATATATTACAGTGAGAGTTACACAAAAAGAAAAAAATCACGATTCGAAACTGGTGAACAGTATAAATACTGTTCACTATTAGAAATGCAGGAATTTCTCTTTCTTTGTGTAGCTCTTGTCGTAATTTATTTCATGTCAGACTTTATACACATGTAGAATACATTCATATGAACGTGTAGAATTCTTTTCAACATTTTTTTAAACTTCAAAATGTGATTACCGATTTTTTTCAAAATAACAAACTCCATGGAGGCCGCCCACCAAAAGCCCGCGCTCGCTAGCTAGCTTGTGTCACGCGACTACTTGTGGACGAGTCAAGAGCTAGCTAGCTAGCATACGCTCCTCCTCCTTCTTTTATGTGGCAAGTCTCGGCCCATGGGGTCCACATCAATGGGTCCTACATGCTCACCAGCTCCGGTATTATTTTACATTACTAATTATAAGAAACCCCTTATCATAAAGTTTATTTCAAAAAGGTAATATAGATTTTACAGGAAACCACATAGAGATAAACTTCATACATATCACCTATTGCAATCCCACGACATTCCAACTATGGTTCATCTCTGCAATCCTAATGTGTTTCCCATCAGGGTTTTTTACCCAAGAAAAAGGGTAAATGCAATAAAAAAATAGGCTTAATTAAGTTAATAACATAGTTGAACTGTTTCCAAGTAGCACCAAGTAGTTTGAAACTACCATAATGTGCAAGCCACCATGGTAGTTTCAAATAACATAGCTGAACTGTACACCATGGTGGCTTGCACATTATTGTTATTTCAAACACCTCAGTGTTCTTGAATGATCTGTTGCATCTCAAATTTACTTTGTGCCTGTGAAAAAGATTCTGATAGAAGAAGATGGGTTAGCATTTGAGAAATCATAGGCTTTGGTACACCCCCCTTATCTTGCCAACCATTTCTGCATCGCGATTCATGCCAGAACTTTTCTCCTTTTTGTTTCTTCCAAATAAAATAACATATGAACTTCAAACTTTGCAGGACAACAAACATTCTAGCTAGAACGTGGGAAAAAACTTTCACAATTTTTCATGAATCATATATACTAAAAATATCATATTTTACTTAAAAATCACATTTTGTATATTCATGTCATACAAAAAATCTGAAAGTTTATTTCCATATTGTAGTAAGAATATTTTGTTGTTCTGCAAAGTTTGAAGTTCATATGTTGTCTTGTTTTGAAAAAATAAAAAAGAGAAAATTCCATGTACTAGTTAGTTGTGTAGCACGGATCTCAAAGCAACATTGAAGGGTATGGATAAGAGGTGTCCGAAAGCATGAGCTTTAAGAATCCACGTCCGAAGAAGATGCAGTGTAATATGATTGTTGGAGGCAATAACAAAAGCATGCTTCAGTTGCGAGTTTGTGCCATGCATTGTGCTAGTTCAACGGCTTTTTATGTTGCTTAAGCATGCCACTTAATTACTACACAGCAGTAACATCATTCATATCTAATGTAACATCAGTGTTGTGTATTGATCAACATAATACATCTCAAGCAGAGGTGTTGGCTGGAAGTATGGATGTTTCTATTTTTTTATGATGTACCTCTAATGAAATATGTGACATGTTGTGAGAAAGAAAGTAGGCGGAGGATGGGATCCCACATATACAAAGAGAAATTCTTTCCCATACTAGAGATCAGTGTTACAAGCTAGGTTTCCTTTGAAGGCATATCCAGCCTATGCAAGCTCAGGTCTATAACTGAGTAACTCAATAGTCAATGGATATACTCCAACTCCAAATCATAAACTTGGTCCAGTCTGGAGAATCTCGCCACTTACAAGCAATAATCAACCCACAAGGTGCTTTATAACAGATGCTACTCGTGCATTCAGGCTCTTAAAGGCGCTAAAATAGAGTAGAAATGAATGTCAGGAGTTTATCTCCCTCTCCCAAGTTTTCTGAACATGCCCCACATAAACACATGGGAAGAAAGATTTTTCGTGATGCACCTTTAACTAGTAAGATTATTTGTTGATGGTCCATTAAGGAATGGTTATTTGCTTGATAGGGATAGGTATTCAATTATTGTGTCTTTTCCCCCGCTATTGTAAGTTTGTAGCCTCGAGGTTCTTCTATTTCAAGGGTGACGCCAAGCTTGGGTATGTTTGCTTGCTTAGCAATGAGCAACCCTGCTGTTACTTATTTCCTCCAACTGATCCATGTGCAGATAATTCAGATGATGGTGACATCTAAATAGAGGCCATTCTGGAGGTGCAGCTGCTGCACCTGTTCGAGGGGGCCTGGGACTGGCAGATCACTCAACTCGACGGCGACTCGTTCTCGGTGGTGTTCCCAGACCTAGCCATGCTGCGGATGGCCACGCATAGTGGCAAGCTCTTCCTCTCCCTCAACAACATCGCGGCTGATATCTGCGACGCCATCCTCAATGTGCCAAAGGGAGAGGCTATACCAGAGGTTTGGGTCAAGCTGCGGGGGGTGCCACCCAAGCAGCGGCGGACGGACCGGCTCATGGCGGCCAAGACGATGCTCGGCAGGCCTCTCTTGGTCGACGAGGAGTCGCTGATCCGTCCAGGGCCAGTCCGCATGTGCTTTGCCTGCCGCAATCCTTCCAAGCTTTAGGGCACGATGCATATTTGGTTCAATGGTGTGGGTTTCAACATCTCAGTGGAGCCGGAGCTCGACTCGGTTCATCAGGGGGACCCTGCCCTTCCCTCCCCTCCCCCTCCCAACAACAGCAAGGGCCCAAACAAGGGCGAGCAGGGGCGGGATGGTGACAAGGATCAAGGCGCAAGCATGGATGATCACTACAAGAAATATGTCAACTTGTGACCACCACTATTGGTCACTGAAAGGTCATGGTTTTTCATTTGCGACCTTTTTGTGACCAAAAACAGAAGGTCAAAAGCTGGCGGTCGTAAACTGACAATAGCGACCTTCTTCGGGGATAAGGTCGTAGACGGTTATGACCAAAACAAAAGGTCGTGGAACCCATGACCTTTTGTTTTGGTCACTGGCTGTCTGCCCAGGCCACATCGGATCCGACGTGGCAATCTAACGTGGCAAAATTGCGACGAATTGAAAAGGTCGTTACTTAGAATGAGCCCGGTCCAATTCTGTCTTTTACATGGGCCGAGCCCATTAATTCAGCCTTTTTAGTCATCATTTTTTGTCATTCTGGTCGGCTACATGGGCCTGGCCTAATATTTCAGCCTTTTTTGTTTTTGGGCCATGGCCTTCTTTCTATACTCAGTTTTTTCTTTTTTTAAAGGGGTCCACTAGTCAGATTGGGCCACAGTTGTCAGGTTCTGATCAATGGGTCCCAGATGTCAGAGTCATATTCTTCTTATTTCAATTTAACAGTAAATAAATAACCAGTATTTAAATTGGAACAAACCACATAATACTTCAAATAATATCAGCTCGTTTCAGTACAGAGATCTTAGAAGCTCGTTTCAGTACAGACCACATAATACTTCTTAGTTGTACAAATAACACGTGATACAAGCTCTTAGCATATACTTTACATGCTCTAGAAGTGTAATAACAGTTACAAGCTCTACAAGTGTAATACAAGATAGCCATCAGAACTCTACAAGTTTTATGTTCTTCAGCATTGAGCTCCTTCAATAGCGATCACAAACTAGGCACCTGCTCCTGTCATGAATCAACAGAGAAGAATTAGAAAACAGAAGCCAAATATACTATGAATTGGCCATTAAAAAAAGGACAGATGCCAATATATAGTATGAATTGACCATTCAAAAAAGGACAGTTATTTAGAATGACAACATAAATTCAGCTAGTACCATGCTTTTTGTTCTCCAGCTACTTAAAATGAGGTACTCATTCATACAAGAAAACAGAGACAAATATGCATTGCGCAAGTGCAGATCATGCAAAAGACTTCGCTGCAACACATTGTGCCTAAAACAAAATACCATTCTACTACTGGCAAGATCTAACAATACTAGTCAGCAGAAGCATACTAACATCACAAAGGTAGGAGAGTATAAAGTGATGATCTAGATTGAGTTACCATCGGTGAGGAGGTCGATTATCTCCATGGTGTGCTTGATGATGCGTACAGCCATGATCTTCTTGCCATTGCATCCATGCACTCGATTATGGGGGTACCAATGCATCCAAGTAGAACAAAATCACCACATTAACCCACAGCTTCAAGTACAAGCTAACTATATATCAAGTGGCAATGAAAATAAGTTGAGAAAAACACTGGAAATAATTATATCATGTCATGCAAAGTTCAAACCGAACAAACATATGCATGCCAAGGTGAAATATTACCAAGAAAGCACTCATCAGGTAGCAGTGCATACAAAATCGCTGTTTTANATACTAGTCAGCAGAAGCATACTAACATCACAAAGGTAGGAGAGTATAAAGTGATGATCTAGATTGAGTTACCATCGGTGAGGAGGTCGATTATCTCCATGGTGTGCTTGATGATGCGTACAGCCATGATCTTCTTGCCATTGCATCCATGCACTCGATTATGGGGGTACCAATGCATCCAAGTAGAACAAAATCACCACATTAACCCACAGCTTCAAGTACAAGCTAACTATATATCAAGTGGCAATGAAAATAAGTTGAGAAAAACACTGGAAATAATTATATCATGTCATGCAAAGTTCAAACCGAACAAACATATGCATGCCAAGGTGAGATATTACCAAGAACGCACTCATCAGGTAGCAGTGCATACAAAATCTCTGTTTTAGTAGTAGCAAATACTCCCTGTTAGCAGTAGTAAAAACCCATGCAGTACCAAATTCAAAGATTTTTTTGTTATAACTAACAGAAGTATGGAACAATAGTTAACAACTCAAGTCAGAAAAGGTAGGAGTGTATCTCTAAGAGGCACAACTGACACTGATCAAAGATAATAACAGAGCATAAAAATAGGTAGGTACATTGACTTCTTTAAAGACAATAAGAAGGACCAACAGATTCACATGTTACATCAGCATGAAGTTACAATGGCAGATGCCAGGTGTGAAATGGATACGGCACAAAAACTATGCTCATAAATATTCCATGTACTGTATGAGCAATACTATTTCATGCTAATGTATGAGCATACAAGATGCAATAAAGAGAGCTCATATATTTCACTAAGCACACACTAACAAGCAAAGATAACCTCTTATATTGATATCATCGTTGCCTACCAGACTGCTGAAAAATATTCCATGTAATGTTTAAACAAGACACAAATCTAGGGAGGAATCAAACAGTGGAATCAGATACAAATTAAGCAAAGATAAATTATATTACACTTATAACAACCAAGCTGATTATGGATTGTCCATGTTGAAAAACAAATGTGGAGCACTTAATACAAATAACTACAGAAACACAAACAGATGGCTTTTCCGAGAGCCCACACGTCATAATCACAGTATATGCTAAGAGATAAAGGACATGTGCTAGCAAAGGAATATCAAATTGTTGTCATAACTACTCCAGTTTTGGTCCTAATCTGTATACACAGCACGCATCAGTGACCATGGAGTAACAAGGCAGGCCGATCACCAAGCAGAGCAAAGTGCGGAGTAAATTAAGGGACAGACTACAGCTAAATTCCAAAGCGCCCAGGCCCAAATTCTACAATAAGTCTGAAGTACAGTGATATACTACATTGTAGCAAGCCAACTGGAAGACTTCAGTTTGAACAATACAGCAATCAATTCAGCAGTAAGATCATACAACTACAACAAAGCAGGGCATGATTTAGTTATAATCTGATTCAGTTATAATTAGCATGCCTCCTTTATCCCTATTAATCTCTCGAGGAGGAGGGAGGGGCGGTGGGATAGGCATCATGATGGTTGAGATTGACCCCTATAAATAATATAAGATCGTTTTTCCTGCAAATATAGAATGACAAACATTGTTACATTTTACCAAAAGAATGCCATTTATCTATGCCATGACGTAAATCTATGCGACTAAGATACTACCATTACTAAATTCTGCCATAAAATCAAAATCAAATTGTATTGAACAGCTGCATCGAATTCAGTTTGGAGCCCAATCCTGAGTAGGGCCGTAAGAATCATAAGACAATTTCGACAACGAAGTGGTTCGCTAAATACTAGTATTAGAGTATCCAGTACAAGCATATGTTAGATGCATAGTTTGTTTATCTCATACAACAGTGCAATGTGCAACGTAGATTACGAGTGGTAAGATAAATTGGTACTGAACTGAAAGCAATCAGGCAGTTCAGTACAGGTGCGCAAAAAGGAATCCTTGTAAAATAGTCCAGGCATCCATTAAAAGCCTTCTGTTCAGATGCCTCTGAACAGAAGCAGAGCAGTTCTAGAGCACCTATGCTAATGCTGCCCCTATACTTGATTTAACTCTTACTGGTTCATACTTTTAGAAGATTCATGGCTTTCAAGCCAAATGATCAATCTTATGGCCACATTCATGGCATAGTTTTTTCAAATGATCTCATATTGTGCACAAGGGTGCATCTTGGAATTCCAAACAATGTTGCCTAAGGAAGTTTTCATTTTCTTTGCACGGAAAAACCATTTTCCATTTTCCGAGTGCCCGAAAGGAGTTTTTTTTGTGAAGGACCTACCAAATAATTGTTGCAAAAATGGACCAAATAAATTTTATAAAATACTAGGACATATATAATGCACAATTGACCAAATGGTTGGGTGAAAAAAGTTTTGATCCACCTCTGGTGAAAAAGACAAATTGCTGTCGATTCAGCTGGAAGCGGGTCAAATTTGAACTGTAGCTGCCTCATAGTTTTCTCTTTATTTTTTCCAAAAATCATTTCTAGGTACATAAGTATCTATTTAATCAGAGAAACACCAAAAAAATTCCAAGATTCAACCACTAGCTAGGAACGGTCAAGCCCGCCGTTTTGACCACATTTTGAAACGGGCATAAAAAAATCAAAAAAAATCAAAAAATTTGAAAACCTTCGCACTGTGTCATTATATGTGACCAAGTTTCCAGGAAAAATAATAAACTTGTAATACGGTAATTATTTTTAAAAAGTGTTCTCGGAAATGAGCTATCAAGTGTGAAGATTCATGGCTTTCAAGCCAAATGATCAATCTTATGGCCACATTCATGGCATAGTTTGTTCAAAGGATCTCATATTGTGCACAAGGGTGCATATTGGAATGGCAAACAATGTTGCCTAAGGAAGTTTTCATTTTCTTTGGACGAAAAAACCATTTTCCATTTTCCGAGTGCATGAAATGATTTTTTTTGTGAAGGACCTACCATATATTTGTTGCAAAATTGGACCTAATCAATTTTATAAAATACTAGGCCATATTTAATGCACAATTGACAAAATGGTTGTGTGTCAAAAAATTTGATCCACCTCTGGTGAAAAAGACAAATTCCCGTCGATTCAGCTGGAAGCGGGTCAAATTTGAACTGCAGCTGCCTCATAGTTTGCTCTTTATTTTTTCCAAAAATTATTTCTAGGTAAATAAGTATCTCTTTAATCAGAAATACATGGTTTGATGGCGAGACATCAAGGTTTGGACGGTGGCCAAGGGCCCCAACACTAGAGCGCGTAAGCTCGCATGCCCGCCGCGTGGTCACCGCGTGATCGTGGCGTTGCCATGTGTTCTGGGCGGCCTAGGCATGTCTAGTGGGTTGGGCACTCCCCAGGTAGGTGCTAGGAAGAAAATCACAACATAAGATTCTCACGAGGAGACCGATCGATGCTCAAACATGAATAAGCAGCCAAATGTTTGATTTGCGGTACGGGAAATGCACATGGCTAATGGGCGTGAGTTTTGGCTGAGGATGATCAGTTACTAAGAAGACCATCTTCACAAATTTTCACCTCAAAAGGAGGAGCCTAGGTGGTACTTGCTTTACAAAGTACCACACTGGACATAAATACGAATGTTGAAGCTGGGCTCAAAATAATGAATGGATTGAGCTGGCATTTGGTGGAGGATGGTTATTTGGGCATAGGAAAGCACTGTAGAAAATGGATACCATTTGGCCATGCCAAAGTGGTACTTCCTTCACAAAGTGCTGCTCTGAACAGAATAGGAAAATGAATATTTTCGAATTATTTTTGAACTAGGCAAGGAATGTTTTTGACATATTTGATGAAGATATGATCCAAAACATTTATGAGATTTTTTTGGGAATTTTTGGAATAACAGAAATATAGGTTGCTTCACAACCTAGGGCAAAAACTGCCACATGGACATGACACATAGGCAAAACTGATGAGATGGCGCATAGTCATCACAACCCACCACAATCTACAAGGCTATGACCATCTATATTGGTCATTAACAACTAGAAATAAGGCAGCGGACTAGCATTGTTTGCTTTGTGACCATTTCGTGTAAGGAAATTACGACCTTTCTGATCAAAATGGTCGCGATGGTTTAGGGTTTGGAGCCCCCCGAACAGATTTTGACCAATTGGTCTGAAATGGTCATAGATCTATGACCAATTCTTCCAGGGTCACTGACTAAAGGTCACTAGTTGACATATTTCTTGTAGTGGATGATTCCATTGACACGGCGGCTTGGGAGAAGCTTGGCATCACGCACAAGGGAGGGGCGGTGATCCCTCCTCGGCAGGCGGCTCTGGAAGAGGTGATGGCACAAGATGGGCAGTCCAACGGGATGGAGTTGTCGATCCCCAACCAATACGGCTCAAACCTGGGCTCGGTTACCTCTCCCCCGGTGCATTTGGTGGACAAGGGGCTCCCGGACTTGGAGGAAGTTGTTGTGTTGGACGGCGCGCGCACTCCTCTGGCCATGTCCGTGGACACCTCGCAGCTTCCTCCACCACGCTCTCCGAATCTGGGCGGGCGCAACAGCAACAAGGTCGGTGAGGCAAGGCAGGCCAAGAAGACGGCGGTGCACAAGGTGAGAGCGGAGGCGGTTCGGCTAGCGGAACAGCTGGGAGAACCAGCGACTCCACGCTAGACAGTCATGGCTCTGGCAGCCCCTCCCATCAACCCGCTCCTGTAGGAGGCCACCAAGACGGTGCCCATCTCCAAGGCCAAGCGCTCCAAGGCCGTGGCGGCGGCGGAGTTGGCTCCGTTGCGGGCCAGCTCTCGCTCCAAGGGTGCCAAGGGGAACCTGCCATCTCTTCAGCGTGCTCAACTCCTTCAAGCCCAGAAGAACTTGGAGACCTCAGGTAATCCACCTCCTCGCTTCATGATTCTTGATTCCTTCTCTGACGATCACTTGAGCAAGGTGTTGGGTGAGAGTGGTGTGGACCGTTGGGAGCGGGAGGGACTAGTAGTGAGTTGATCTCGCTGATCCGCGCCAAGGAATTAGCACAGGCAGCACTAGCAGCGGCGGCTGCAAAACACGCGGGCCAGTTGACGATCGAGGCAGGGGCCTCGGATGCGCTCGCGGTCCGGCCCGATGAGGAAACGACAGCAGGGGTTGCCTCTCCTCCCTCGCCTTACCGCAGCAAGGTGAGGCGTGTGGCCAAGGCGATCACCTATCGAGGTGTTCGTTTGCGAAATCGTATACTCTAGATGCGGGCCTTGTTTTGGAATATTCATGGCTTTGGCCATGTGGGGCATCGCACCCAACTGAAAGAGTACATTAGGAAAGAGGAAGTCGATATCGTAGGGCTTCAGGAAACGATCAAAGTAGATTTCCGTCATCACGATATACTTTCTGTCAACCCCCTGGAAACAATTCGCGTGGAACCATGCTCCTGTGATAGGCCATTCTGGAGGCATGCTTCTTGGCTTCTGCGTTTCCACGTACGAGGTCCTGACCTGGGAAGTGGGCTCCTTCTTATTGCTGCAAACATTCGCGTTCGTGCGTCTCTAAGGGAGCTAGTGGTCATCCAAGTTTATGGACCTGCAGATAACTCCCGCTCGGCAGAGTTCTTGGGAGAACTCCAAGCCAAGGTGCTCACGGTCACCGCAGCCCAGATCCCCCTAACGGTAGGGGGTTATTTCAATTTAATCCGCTCAGGAGAGGATAAAAACAACAACACCATCAACTGGCCTAGGGTGGCTCTGCTCAACAACGCAATCGCGTCTATGGCGCTTTCGGAAGTGGCTAGGACTGGCGCTAGGTATACCTGGACGAACAAGCAGCTTGCCCTGGTGCGCTCAATGCTAGATCATGTGTTCATGTCACCCAACTGGGAGGTGTTGTACCCTTTATGCTTGCTCCTCACGGAAACGTGCATAGGGTCTGATCACGTACCCCTGATCTTGTCCTCAGGGGAGGACAGGATCTGCCGCAACCCTCATTTCTTTTTTCAGATGGCCTGGTTCAAGATACCAGAGTTTGACACCATATTCAAGGAGAAGTGGTTGAGCTACGTGCAACTTATAGGCCCAAAGCGTGGCCCTATGGAGTTCTGGAACGCGACAGGGGGCCGCCTCCGTGTGAGCGTCAAGGGATGGGGCGCGAACCAAGGGTGTGACGACAAGTTACTCAGGGCGAGTCTTGTCGACGAGATCACGCATCTCAACGCCCAGGCCGATGTGAGACCATTCTCAGAGCAAGAATGGGCACATCGCTACACCCTGGAAGGGCAAGTCGAAGCTTTGCTTCGAGGCGAGGAGGAATACTGGAGGCGCAGGGGCGGCCTCAAGTGGACGCTCAAGGGGGACGCCAACACCAAGTACTTCCACGCCTATGCCAACGGAAGACGTCGGAAATGTGCGATCCCGCGGCTGCAATCAGAACAGGGGTTGCTGTTGCGCCAAGCGGATATCATGAACCATGTCTATGAGTTTTATATCCACCTGATGGGGACCAGAGAGGATCAAAGGGCTGGTCTTCCTTTGGACGTTTGGTTGCCCTCTCAACTGGTCCTTGATAGTGAGAATGCAGAGTTGGGTCTCGCGTTTCTCCCCGAGGGGATCGATGATGCGCTCATGAGCATGAAGTCGGACACCGTGCCGGGCCCGGATGGGTGGCCGGTGGCAATGTTCAAACATTTTTGGCCTCTACTCCGCAAGCCCATTTTCGAGGTGTGCAAAGGATTCATGCGGGGCACGGTAGATATTGCTAGGCTTAACTACGGCGTCTTATCTCTCATCCCCAAAGTGGCGGGGGCGGACATAACTCTTCGGTATAGATTCATCGCGCTTATTAATGTTCCTCTCAAGATCTGTGCTAAAGCGTGTACCACGCGCCTCGTCCTGATCGCTCAACGCACGATAAGTCGCTCGCAATCTGCGTTCATCCGTGGCCGTCACATCCTGGAGGGCCTGTTGGACCTTCAGGAAATTCTCCACGAGCTTAAACGCACGAAAGAACCAGCCATCTTACTTAAACTGGACTTCAAAAAAGCGTACGACCGGGTCAACTGGGATTTCTTGCACCAAGTTCTCATCAGTCGAGGTTTCTCGGCTGTTTGGGTTCACCGAGTGATGCAACTGGTCTCGGGGGGCCAGACAACGATCTCGGTTAACGGAGAAGTAGGGCACTTCTTCCGGAACAAACGTGGACTCCGTCAGGGTGACCCAATGTCCCCGATCTTGTTCAACTTCGTAGCAGACGCGCTGGCGGCTATGCTGCGAAGAGCCACCGAGGTCGGCCACATCAAAGATGTGATTAGCCACCTCATCCTAGGGGGATCTCCCACTTGCAGTACGCTGACGACACGCTTCTGTTGTTCCAACCGGACCTCCACAGCGTGGCTACGGTCAAAGTCCTTCTCCTTAGCTTCGAGCTCATGTCAGGGCTGGAGATCAACTTCCACAAGTGTGAAGTTTTGCCATGGGGTTGGAAGCGGATGAGGGCAGGTGCATGGGGTTTCCTTTCACGTATCTAGGTTTGCCATTAGATTCTAAACGCCTTAAGATCGGTGATTGGGGGACGGGTGTGTCTGCGGCGGGGCAAATTCCTCTCCTCCGCAGCCAGGCTAGTGCTCACGAACTCGAGCCTATCCTCCCTGCCTCTGTTTGCGATGGGCCTCTTTCATTTGGCCGAGGGTGTTCACGCCAAAATGGAAACGCCTCGGTCGCGTTTCTTCTGGGAAGGAACGGGCCCAAAGCGTAAATACCATATGGTGAAGTGGGCAGCGGTTTGTCGCCCCAAGGCCTTGGGGGCCTCGGCATCACCAACACTAGAATCCTGAACATTGCACTCATGTGCAAGTGGATCTGGAAGATATCCCAAGGGATGACGGGCTTGTGGGCTGATCTTCTGCGTGGTAAGTATTTTCCAAGCGAAAACTTCTTCGAAGGTGCAGCTAGGGGCTCATCTTTCTGAAACGACATCCAAGCCGTTAGACAGGCTTTTGCCATGGGGGCAAAATTTGCCATAGGAGACGGCAGATCGCCTAGGTTTTGGCTAGACTTTTGGGTGGTCAGAATTCCAGGACCTGTACGCAATTGCGGTAGACCCGGACTTGACCGTGGCCTCGACCCTAGCTTC
>LR880969.1:19492113-19512372 GCA_904067115.1 Aegilops sharonensis | reverse complement strand
CCCCGACGATCTATTTCCGTTGGGAGCTTAACGACCAAGAGCGGGCGAATTATGCGGCGATGCTAGTGCTCATAAGCCCGATCTCGCTGTCCACAGCGGCTCATCGCGTTCGGCAAGTTCTCGGTCAAATCGCTTTACCACAAGCTTTGCCTGGGGCCGGCTCAGCCAGTGGTGAAGGGCCTTTATTGGAAGGCGCGCCTCCCGCTGAAAATCAAAGTGTTTTTATGGCAACTGTTTCAGAACAGATTGCCCACTTCTGAAACATGGCTAAAAGGCAGGGTCCGTCGAGCGACACTTGCGTGGTCTGTAACGTGGTCGAGGACGCAAACCACGTCTTCTTCCGGTGCCCGCTGGCCAGGTTCGCTTGGAGCGCGATCGGACCGCGGCCGGGGTGTCTTGGGACCCGAGGTCCACCAGCGATCTTGTGGCAATCCTTGACGCGGTCCAGGGGAGTGGTAAACGTGTGATGTGGAGCTGTGTTGGGGCACTGTTTGGGGCGCTTTGGTTAACTAGGAACAAACTAATTATTGAGGGGATCTTCCTGACTCACCCGGTTAATGTTATCTACAAATGCAACTTATTTCTGCAGCAATGGAGTCCGTTGGCGAGGCGCAAGGATACTGAGAGGATGCAACATGCTCAACACCGTCTCCGCCAGGTGTACGTGATGTCTAGGGAGCTAGCCGCCACTTCTTGATTTGGAGTGGCCCTTTTGTTCCGTGCGCGAGCCTGCGTGCTCAGTTTCTGGCCATCGAGCCATGTAACCATTGCTCGCGCTCTTTTGGCCTTGAACCCTATGACTTCCTGAGTGTGTGTGGCCTGAGTCCTTCAGTGATGTGTGTATGGTTTGGACATGTTGGTACGCTGCCTATGTTGTGGGCTTATATTAATTTAAAGCCGGACGCTCCTAGCGTCTTTGTTCTAAAAAGCCAGAGGTCCACACGATTTCTTAGGGAATTCTCAGCCCTAGGAAAGATGCAACATATTTGATCCTATGGATAGGATAGTATTTTTCTCAAATACGCATAGAAGAAAGGGTGAAGAGACCCATCCACGTTAATGCAGTGGGTAGTTAGACAGTGCTCAACATGGAAGGAGTGGGTTCCACTGATGCTCGCCGACATGGAGTTTTTCTTCTTCTTTTTTTTTTTTTTTGACTATCATTTTTTACATGGAATTGAGTAGTGTTGAAGTGCTTCTTCAATCACCAACCAAAGGAAAGCTGGTGATCTCTGGATTGAGAATGACCCACATAAACACATGGGAAGAGATGCACCTTTAACTAGTAAGTTTATTCGTTAATGGTCCATTAAGGATTGGTTATTTGCTCGATAGGGTTATGTATCCTATTATTGTGTCTTTCTCTCCACTATTGGTTCAAAGAAAGGCACAGCACACAGGCAAGAATATGCTACACGGTGGCGAACATCGGGAAATCTCGCTACCGGTAGTGCAAAAAACTTCAAAACTTGCGAGATACGATCAAACACAAATCCACAAATATCAAACACTCAAGTAGCAGTCTTCAACAAGTATACAACACTCGGGTGAAACCATGTTTCTTAATTATATGTACATGTAATATTGTTGTTTGTTGTTCCTCTTCAATCAAAATAGCGGTTTCCTACTACCCAGGTAGTAGTTGGGGCTTCATCGTTGGGAATAGAAGAACCTCCTGAAAATTCACAAAAGCCAGTGCAAGGTACCTTAGAAATCTCCTAACAGAGAAATGTTGTGTCGTCAAAAGGAAAAGAACTACAAAGAGGGGGTGGGGGTGTTGCACAAACCTTGATGTTCTGCGAGTCCGTCAGAAGCATCGCGATCCGATCAATTCCCATCCCCCAACCGCCCGTTGGTGGCAAACCATACTCGAGAGCAGTGCAGAACGCCTCATCGAGCGCCATCGCTTCGTCGTCTCCCGATTGCCGGCTCTGGGGGGAGCAAGGTTTCACAGAATGGCACGCAGGTTTTCAGAAAACATGGCTATAGAAATTTAATCTAAAGTTTCAGCAGAAAGTTTCGGGTTCTGGTTACATACCCTCAGCTGCTCTTCAAATCGCTGTCTTTGCACCAATGGGTCATTCAACTCGGTGTAGGCATTGCATACCTATCAGGAGGTTACAGCAACACCAAATTACACTTCAAAAATTAGGGGGAAATGTGCGGCATTGCTGCTTACTGTAGCACAACTTACCTCATGCTTGTTGATGAATAGCTCAAATCTTTCTGTCAGTCCTAACTGAGTCCTGTGCCATTTGGCCAGTGGGCTCATTATCTCTGGATGGTTGATGATAAAAGTTGGGTTCACACATGTGGCCTCCAGAAAATGCCCAGTAATCTGATACAGAAGAAACTAGTATGCTCAATACAAGTGCTGGAATGTTTGGCTTAATAGATTATGATAAACTACGGTGAACAGAGAAATCATAAGTTGCAAAATAAGTAAAACAAGCCAACTTTTTTTGGAGGACAACTTACATCCTTGAAACTAAAGAACATATGTCGATCAGACAATCAGCTTTGCCTCCTCATGATATACTTATGAGAAATATGAACAGTATTGGGAGTGGGTACCGTATATGGTCACAACTCAAGACTAATATAAAACTAACAAGTAGTTCTAACAAAGGCTGGCATCCAAGAGACGGGAACGAAACCTTGTCAAGCAACCGTGCTGTTGTTTGAGGCGGCGAGCATTTGATTCCATACTTCTCACACGTTGCCGCGAGGTATTTGTTAGCCTCGTCGCTTGACAAATCTAATGGAATGTCAAGCCCAGCGATAGATTTCAGTTCCTGCATCATATCTATCCTTCTACAATAACATAGAAGCACCAAACAACCCAAGTGAGAAAACAACTTAGTTAATATCATCATATTTCACAGGTGCAGCCCTGATGTTCAGAAGCCATATCTACTACCTGTAAGGAGGTGTGAAATCGATCTCTATGGGAGGGTTATCAGCTCCATTCGCATGGTATTTTATCTTAGTACTACCAGTCAGCTCCATCACCATACCTGCCATAGTTACCAAAACTTAGATACACAAACTGATTCGAGTGGTCATGGATGCATCACTTGTGTGGTACTTGCTAGCCTAAGTGCAACACCTAACATTTGGCATGGTCTGTCTGGCCTGTAAACATGAGCCAAAATTATGCGTTGCTAAAATAAGTACGTACCCGACAAAATGGTTTCAGTAAGCTCCATCAGGTCATTGTAGTCTGCATAAGCCATATAGAATTCACATCCTGTAAATTCAGGACTGTGAGTTAAATCAAACCCTTCATTCCTGAATTGCTTTCCAATCTCATAAACACGGTCCAAGCCACCCACAACCAACTGCTTCAGATGGAGTTCAGGAGCAATTCTCATGTAGAGATCCATGTTTAGTTCGTTGTGATGTGTAACAAAAGGTTTTGCAGATGCTCCCCCAGGAATCAAGTTCATCATTGGAGTCTCAACCTGGAAAATGACCCCCAAGATGGGAAACCATTTAACCAAATAAGAGAATGACTTCTCTTCTCTTAAAGAAGCGCTTCAAAGAGAATGCATAATGGTTCAGGACCCACCTCCAAAAAGTTGCGTTCGTCGAGGAACCTTCTGATGAAGGAAATGACCCTGGATCGTGTTCTAAAGATATGTCTCACTTGATGGTTTACCATGAGGTCGAGATATCTCTGGCGGTAGCGAGTTTCCTGTAAAAAGATGATAAATCGTTGGAACTAGCTAGGAAATTATGATCTAACACTCAAAACTGGTCGACATTTTTTAACACAGAAATAACCTCGAGTGACAAAACACAAACTGTTCTAAATTTTTTTAGAGGTATCACAAGAACAAGAAAATTGAAGCACTGTATCTGTATGCACCCCAGCAATTGATGATATGAAAGTATTTATATAATATCCACCTATTAAAGCATTACTGGGCACTAATATCAAGTTTTCAACATTGATGACTGACTGTATAGAGTGTGGCTCAAACACATCATTAAATTCTCATCTCAACTGAGTTTTGGCGGTCAAGGGGTCATGATGACACTAACCTGGTCCTTTAAAACATAAGCTTCAGTGTTCCTTCCTGTTCCTGGAACCCAACAATCAGCACCAGCTTTTGCTCTTGTTGTCTGTAAAATAACAAAACATTTTAACATCTTATATTGAGAGGGTGTATCCATCTATTTTACAGATGTATAGGTAGAATATCATGGTCTCATGGATAACATGCTCTTAATTTCCAAGGAATTTAAACTTGACATAGATGGATCCAACATTGATGTTTTTCAGGTAAAAGTGGACTGCATTTTCTTATCTGTCCACTTTTTATGTGCCTTAGTGAGTAACATACCTGTATGGCTGACAATGCCGTGTGATCAGAAAACATGTACAGATCAAAAATATTATCTAAATTATCTCATAAATAATTTAAATTCTGAAAATGATGTGGCATGACAGGACGGTACTCCCCCCAAGAGGAATTTACAAAAATTCCGCCAATCAATCCCTTGGCCGACTTTATATTCACGCCGTTCTACTTCTGGAGAAGTATGGGAGCAATTTTGCTAATATGTTTTTTTGCACGGTCTGTCACATGTTCTATCATTAGAGCTGCATGAGTGTTCAGTGAAATATCTAAGGACAGCTCTTAAGAGTAGATTTGTTTGTTTGATTGTTTATGATTTTCGGTGCTTGTCACCGATGGTGGTGTTGCAATTTGTGCGCTTTCTAGGTGTTACTTCTAATACAAATATGGCAAGATCAGGAATATATGGTTAGTATACCGTCTCACCTTGCCAGCAACAGCAGTGCAACGCCCAGTTCTCTGGCTCGGTAGCATATGGAGGCATGGGGAGAGCAATATTAAATTTCTGGCAAATATGCTAAGTTCACCCCTGCTACTCCTACCTGATATGCATGTCAAAATAAAATGTTACCATGCCAGGAAAAAAATAGCTGAAAGAAAAGGCATCCTATATAAAGTGTCAATTTCATGGACTTCTCTAACATTGTTCAGACTTTCAGACACAGAAAAGATACAATCCTCAACGAGGAACTGCTAAATTGGACAAGCACACAAGTTTACTAACCTGGGTATCCAATTATACCGACAATATCGCCCCGCTTCACAACACTGTGGCACTTGTGGAATTCAGTTTCGGCCACCTCTGAGCAGCTAACAGAGAGATAAGAGACTAGAAATCACTTCATATATTTTGGTAATGGAAAAAATATATAAAGAAACAGGTATTATAAAGAACAAAGAAAATGCATCTGATATGCTAATTTCATCATCTTGATCCAAACAATGCAACTGATACCTGGCCCCAGCCATGACCTGAACCTTCACCCCATCGCCATAGAGATCATAAAAGAAGAGCTTGGATGAGGAAACTCTCTTGCTCATAACCCGCCCTTGCAGGCGCAAACAAATAATGTCAGGAAGCAGAAAACTTTGGCAGTGCTAACTACAGTTACTTTCACATAGAAATAATCAGTACCAGCCAAGCTTTCAGTGACAGTCAGCAAATGTTCGCCAGCACCCAAGCTGCTGTACTTGGCCACATAGTCCGCGATGGAGATCGCGACCTCAAACTTGTGCGGATAGGGGTCGACGCCCTCGCTTCTAAGCGAATCGAGCATCTTCAGCCTATTTTCATAGTATTGCTGCAGCAAGAAGCAGAATCAGCAATGTTTTCTATCTGAAAGGATATATTTTCTTACTGCTGATGGTTTGGAGAACTGACCGTGGGGTCTGTTTCTTCACCGTCCCCGGCAGGACCATGTTGCTGTGGCAGGATGCCATCCCCAGCTAGATCCTATAAGAAGATAAACACCAGTTGTGACCAACCAAGCTAAAAGATTAGGGGATGTGGCACAACTAAACCAACAAGCAAAAGAGAAAATTCGGAGGACTAAGATCATAAGACAACCGAAGTGGCCTGAGAGACGGGTTTCGAGGGTTACTGCCATCCGAACCGACGAATCTGAGATTAGAAACAAGAAAAAGGAGAAGTGCAGATGCTGATTGAAATACCATGTTATCCTCTTCCTGTTCCATCAACTGTTCCGCCTGCCTCCCCTCTTCTCTGTCTCCAGCTGCTGCATCAAAACCAAATGAGAAACAAGCAGGTCCAAAAGCAGAGCAAGAACACCATCCAAGAAAAGAACAGGAGCACCACTCACTCGAACTTGTCGGATTCACCTGTAGGATGAAGATGAACTCGATCGAACCGCCGGTGATCCTTCCGCTTTGACTTCCTCCGTGACAGCCGCGACCGCCGTTTATATAGGGGCCACGGCAGGTTTGAGCTGATGCACCATTAGACAAAAGGAAGTATTTTTTAAACAAGGGACAAAAGGAAGTTTGACGTTTCTTGGACTGGCCCCTGCCTTTTCTTTTCTTTAACTTTCCTTGTGAGTGCGAGCTGACTGTACTTCTTATGTTATTCCGTGGTAGCCAAGTTTCAGGGTCTCATACTATATTTGGCATGGGAGACTTGACCTAAAAAAACTCAAGACTTGGAATCCAACAACGTGATTCCCAAGTAACAGTATTATTCCCAACGCAGGTGTTTCAAAATATGCAATTTCATTCCCGCCACACATGTCGGAAAACCCCGTATTCCAAACAGAAACATGTTGATCTGTATTTTGATGCCTGGGCAGTTACAGGTTCGAGAAGTCGAAATCGAGCACGGAAGCTAAACTTAAAACATCATAAGCCTGAAGGCACTATTTATCTGCACTTCACTTCAAGAACAACTGCCATATGTCAGGACTAAACAGCCGGTGAAAACCGACTACTGATGATCAGCTGCCATCGTTCACAGCAGCTTCACGCCGGCGGCCGTGAGAGAATCGATGACGGCCTTGACCTTGCCGTGGTACGTCTGGTCTCTCGACATGGAGACGGACACCGCGGGGATGCCCCTGAACAGCAGGCGCTCACCGAGCAGCTTCCCGATCTTGGCCGCCGCAGCCACATCCCGCGTCGACTCCATGCTCGGCCTCAGGATCTTCTCCTGTGAGCTGGCTGCGCAGGCGATGGTCGCCGATGGGGTGTGGATGACCTGGGCCGTCACAAAGTTGTTTGTGAAGTGCATCTTCAGAACATAGGGCTTCAGGAACTTGGTGATTGCAGGCGCCCTAGCTGGTGCAGGGATAACCATGTCGGCTAGTTAAGCTGACCTGCGTAAGCCAGGAAATAGGAAAAGGGAGTTAGCCAAGAACACGTTCAATGTTTCAGAAAACTGCGAATGGTTATCGTGGGTACACAACAAAAAAAGATAATCTATATGTGTCAGATTCTAAATCCAAGATTGCGTACACATGTATAATGTATCATAGAAAGGTCATCCAAGTTCGATGGTTATGATCAGTTGAATCCAGGGACAGCATGTTACAGTTTACATCATCATAGTTCATTATTCTTGCAGTAACAGTTTCAGCAGTTGAGAAAGTGACAAAGTGATCCAGTAAATACTCCCTCTGTCCCAAAATTCTTGTCTTAGATTTGTCTAAATACGGATGTATCAAGTCACGTTTTAGTATTAGGTACATCCGTATCTAGACAAATCTAAGACAAGAATTTTGGGACGGAGGGAGTAGTAATCAATTCAAAAACGTTATGGCTGAAACTGAAGAATTTTTAGTATGCAGCATGAAAGTTACTGATATGTTAGCACACAGTATAACACTCGGTAAGAGTCCATAACAGAAAGTTGGTTGGTCCCAGTGTCCCACTTTCAGCCTTTTCTTCCTAAAGTGTTTAATCAAGACTAACTGCAAACCATTAAGCAAGTTGACATACTCCAAGGACCAAACTGTGAGGAGAAAATCTGAAAATGATACTTCTAAATATGAACATAAAGGAGTTACTAATCCGGGCAAACATTTTTGAAGGAACATCAAAACAAATCCAGCATAGATGTTTTCTCATTTGAGACTTGCAGAACTCCCTAACGATACTACAAGCAGGAAATGAAAATTTTACTTTAGGAAGATTGTATCAGGTAGGCATGTTGTCCTTTGAATGTCACCATTCTTTTCTTCCGTGGCATATAAAGTTGGGAGTGGCCAAAGTGTTGGAAATTGTTTTAATCAATAAGTATTTTGCTTCTACAGAAATCAGTAAAGATACAAAAAATTCCACCAATATATGAAATACCAAAAGGCCCTCATTCAAAGCTAAGACATATTGTGCTGCCATATCCAGGGTTGAATTACAGACTGCACTTGGAAACCCCTTCAGATCACAATGAGTAAGCAAGAATTCTTCTACGCAAGATAACAAACAAGGAATGTTCTCAAGAAATCATAACTGGAAATTGAGCTAAGTCCACCTGTGTGGTCACAAACACTGATAAAGCTGTCTTATTATCATTTGAGACTTGCAGAACTTGCTTAGAATACCACAAGCAGGAAATGACAATTTTACTATAGGAAGATTGTATCAGGTAGGCATGTTGTCCTTTGAATGCCACCATTCTTTTCTTCCTTAGCATATAAACATGGGTGTGGCCAAAGTGTTGGAAATTGCTTTAATCAAGAAATTTTACTTCTACAAGAAATCAATAAAGACAAAAAAATTCCACCGGTATATTCAATATCAAAAGGGCCTCAATTAAAGCTAAGACAGGGCTGAATTCCAAACTGAACTGGGAAACCCCTTGAGATCACAATGAGTAGGCAAGAGCTGTTCTACGCAAGAAAACAAACAAGGAATGTTCTCCTAAAGAAACCATAACTGGAAGTTCAATTAATTCTACTTATGTAGTCACAAACACTGATGAAGCTGTCTTGTCACTTGAGACTTACAGAACTTGCTTACAATACCACAAGCAGGAAATGACAATTTTACTCTAGGAAGACTGTATCGGGTAGGCATCTTATCTTTTGGATGCTACCTTTCTTTTTCTTCCATACAATAAACAGTTAGGCCTGTGCACAGGACTGGATGCAACTTGCTTCTTCAGAGGATAAACTTTTCAGGTACATTACGAACACTATCAGGTAAATGTATTCCTTTATATACTTATAAAGCTGAATAATCTCACATTTGCTAGTCGATGCATTCTATTCAAACCAACATATCGGTATTTCACTTCAGCCTTTGGGGGATACACAATTTCCACAAATATATCCGATATCAGAAACCATAGATTGGATTAAGACCTACTGCGCTGTATTTGTGAACGAAGATGTTCTAGGATGGGAGTGATTTCAGAACTTGAACTGGAAACCAAGTCCTGACAATATCATAGAAAAATGCTACTGTACAAATGTTTCTCCACAAGAAAATATGGACACAAAGGAATTATTACACCGGACAAACATCTTTGGAAGGAACGTCAAAACAAATCCAGCATGTATTTTTTCTCATTTGAGACTTGCAGAACTTCCTAACGAAACCACAAGCAGGAAATGATAATTTCACTTTAGGAAGACTGTATCAGGTAGGCATGTTATCCTTTGAATGTCACCATTCTTTTATTCCGTATCATATAAACTTGGGTGTGGCCAAAGTGTTGGAAATTGCTTTGATCAAGAAGTTTTGCTTGTACAAGAAATCAATAAAGACACAAAAATTCCCACCAGTATATTCAAATATCAAAAGGCCCTCAATTAAAGCCAAGCATATTGCACTGACATATCCAGAGCTGAACTTCCAGACTGAACTGGAAAACCCCTTGAGAGTTGAGATCACAATGAGTAAGCAAGAGCTGTTCTACACACGGAAACAAACAAGGAATGTTCTCCTCAAGAAACCATAACTGGAAGTTGAACTAAATCCACGTATGTGGTCACAAGAACTGATGAAGCTGTCTTATCATTTGAGACTTGCAGAACTTGCTTACAATACCACAAGCAGGAAATGACAATTTTACTCTAGGAAGGCTGTATCGGGCAGGCATCTTATCTTTTGGATGCTACCTTTCTTTTTCTTCCATGCAGTAAACATCTGGGCGTGTGCACAGGACAGGATGCAACTTGCGTTTTCAAAGGGTGAAATCAGTTGTGGGCGTGATGCAACTTGTTTCTTCAAAGGATAAAGGCAGTTGGGCCTGTGCACAGGACAGGATGCAACTTGCTTCTTCAAAGGATAAGATTTTCAGGCACATTAAAAAGCACACTATCAGGTAAATGTATTCCTTTACACACTTAAAGCTGATGAATAATTTCACTATTTGCTTAGTCAATGCATTCAATTCAATTCAATTCAATCAACTTGGTTCAATCACAGAAATAGGGAAATGAAACAAGTTTCAGATGCACAAGCAGTGAAAGCACACATTAACATTTCACACGGACAATGTCTGAATGTCTGATAAATTTGAAGCGCTTCAGCATCATACTTCAGATTTAAGACCTACTGCCCTATGCTTCTGAACAAAAATGTTCAAGGATGGGAGTGATTCCAGAACTTGATGGAAACCAAACCTCCCGACCAAATCATCATCAAGAACTGTTTCTCCTCAACGAAATGCAACAGAAGTACTGTATCTTGCAATCCATGGAAAAGGATCGCCCCCGTATGCCACTGGCGTATGAATCATCCAAGGATCATGGAGTCGGAGCTGCGTCCGCAATAGCATCAGCTGCCAGTCGAGATCGAGAGAGAGTCTTACCGTGGACGGGGTAAACGGCGGCGGCGGTCTGCTCCCGTCGGGGCGGGCGGCGGCGGCGGCGGCGGCGGGGGAGAGGGGCACAGGCACTGACGTTTCGCCCTATAAGCCAGAAATGCAAATTCAGAAGAGCGCAGGGGTCCAAGTGAAACAAAAACGTCGGAAGAGCGAAACAGACGGCCGAGGCCGACCGAGAGCGAGGCGTCCCGAATCTCAACGCTTCATTCAGGGAGCGGCGGCGCGATGCAGGCACTGGCGCGAGCGGCGAGGGGGCTGTGGCCGGCGGCGGCGGCGGCGGGGAGGGGTCAGGTGCAGGTGCAGGCGGCGCGGGGGATCGTGGTGCAGGTGAGGGACGGCAACCTGGAGCGCGCGCTGCAGGTGATGGAGCGCAAGATGCGGTCCAGCGGCATCGAGCGGCTCATCAAGCGCCGGACGGAGCACCACGTCAAGAACTCGGAGAAGCGCGTGCTCGCGCGCAAGGCGCTCATGGCGCGCGTCCGCTCCCAGGAGCTCGGCAAGAGCCTCCGCGACATCCTCATCAAGAAGATCAGGTCAGCGCCACCGCCACCGCCGCTCCCCCTTCTCTAGTAGTACAACATTCGTGTGAATGATGGTTGCGGGTTGCTGCGGCGTGCTGTGTTGCGCTCCCCAGGTGCTCGACGAAATGCTGGTTGCGGTTTTACTTGTGTATATAAGGGCGTGTGGGTTAGGTCTCGCATGGCAGGTGTTTGATGAAATGCTAGAGTGATTGATTACAAAATTGTGAGAGCCCGAGATGCAGATCGGTCATACTATCCTGGGGGGCTTGGTATGGGCGACAAATATGTGCTTACTACTTTAGAGCTAGGGGCTGTTGAACATGGAGAAGATTTTGTGATGGAGTGGATTAGGTTGGCCTCAGGTTAGATATCCGCAGACAGTCATATTTGGGTAATCCTATCACCGGTGTGATGCCTTTTGGTTTTGAAAATCGGAAGTCCATGGTCCAATCAGTTGTTCCATGGGAAGTCCCCTTTGTTTGTTTGCATCAGTGTTGAGCATACGGCATAAACCTCTGATATTTAACTGAAAGTGTTAGATCAACTCTATAGAATTCGTCCGGTCATGAGGTGCAATGCAAATGTAGAATGTGTTAGTATATGCTGGTGAAGTAATGAGTGATGAACCACATCAACTGCCAAGGATGCACATATGAACCAGTATGAACTGTCCTGTTTCCTTATGACAGCATCAGCATACTGAATGTCATAGTGCATAACATCTACTTGTGAGTTGTATGAGACGTGTATACTCCAAATTCTGCTGGGCTGCCATTTCTCATTTACTATGATTTCAGAGAATACATGCTAAACAAAGTAAAACTAATATCCTGGTAAAATTGGAAAAACAAATCTAACACTGCACTGTCCTGTTTTGGCACCAAGGAGGTTAATTTAAGTAGATTGGATGTAATACCGCATTATATTATGGGACGGAGGGAGTACTTTTCAAAACCAATTCCCGCAATCAACTGCACTAACTGAAAAGACTAGCTGAACTAGTCCATGCCAACTTTCTGCTTAGCACCTTTGCCTTGCAACTACAGTGCTTCCTGATCAAGCAGTTGGGTCATGGATGGTACCATTTAAATTGCTACTCCTAGGATTGCCTTGAGGTTGTAACTGTGATCAGTTATAGCTAGTGCAGCATATATATGTCGAGTTACTGGATGAACTAAATCGGCGGAGAATCCCAAATGGAAACGGTAAAGATTCAAATATAGGTCACACACTGACAGTAATACACAGGACAAGTATGATACAATAACATTATCTGACTGCTTACGGTTAGGTTATTGCATGGTTTCTAGAGCTTTCACATCTGTCTTCACATTATTGTGGTTATTGGTTATTCATATCTGATGCATCATCATGGAAAAGTTTATGACACATGTTACTGCACTGATCACATGCTTGAGATAATTAGAGAATGGAGGCAAATAATTCATTTTCATACCCATTGATGACAATATTACCACACAGGTGCAATCATTACACTGCGATGTTGTATATATGTTGTTAGGTCTGTACTAGCTCAGATTGGGGGCACCGTGCTAAGGCTCCATATCTCTGTCAGATACGTAATACTTACTGTATTGGGCATGAGGAGTAATGGGCAAACCACTAGCATTTACTGATATAGAAAGTCGAGTATGTTGAGCAGATTAATTTCTTACAAAGCATTACCATTTATGTGATTAGCACATCACATCAGAGTGAGAACTCATTTCATTTTAGTAGGAGGTACTCAATGTATACTGTTTTTGTGATACTGTTTGCACTTTGCGCAAACTATGTCTGCAAGAGCTTTTAATGGGGCCTCTAGTCTAAAGTACATAGTCACGGAGCCTAATTCAGTATTATATAGTACTTAAATTTGTTGAGTAAACATTGTAGCACTATGCTCCATGAAAGCCTTCAGGCAGAAATCAGCGTTACGTGTAAATTTTGTTGTATGAATCACATTTTTTTCTATCTGTTTACCGAAGAGTGTTTGCTTTGTGCAGGGGTCAGTAAGGGCATCTCTGAGCGGGCAGCATTTCAGCAATATTCGACGGTACTACAGGGGGGTTACAACGTGATTCGTCATGGGGTGCTCCATGTTGAACATGTAATCAACCTCCATGGTGGAATGTAGTAACTGAACTGATGATATTTTTTTTGAACTATAGATCTGTTTACATCAGATTGATAATAACTCACCAAGAACTGAATCTTTTCACGTCTTGGATCATAGGCAGGGTCATGATAAATTGTGTGTTGAGGAATTTTTGTGGTACGCCTTAGTAATGTGCTGTTCTTGGTGTCTCTGAATCTGTTATGGATGCATGCATGTGCTCTGTGTGCAATAATTCAGGCATTGTGTTGCTGATGGAATGATTGCCATATGCGAAAGAGTATGTTTCCACCCTTTGCTAGCCTTTTCAAATATTTCTCCTCAAGAACGCAAGCCGTTGTTTTACAATCCTCAATCCACCCTCCACCCTTTGTCCACATATTATGGCTATTATGTTGTTGTTGCGCCATCAAGTTGCTTCGTATTGTCCCAATTCCAACGGATCATGGTAACTTTGGATGATATAGGGCGGCACGCTAAGTAATTGGGACGTTTAAAAAAGGACCCTAATAAGTGCCACACGTGTGGCATACAAGCAATTTCGCTCTGACGTTTTTTGATGGCAAGTTTAGTTACCCGAGGATGGCAATTTTAGTTGTGAAGCATGGCAACTTTCTATTTGGATGGCAAGTTTCGGTTTTTCTTGGTGTTTTTTCTTGGATGACAATTTTATAGTTGTAAAAAATGTCTACTTCGTGCCACACGTGTGGCACTTATTATTTTGGTTAAAAAATGAATATATGGATTAACAAGTGAAACATCATATTATGTGAACCATGACTCTTTGCACCCGTTTATCTTCTCTCTACTTACCACCGTGCTCTCCCTTCTCGTCAAGTGTCCTTCTCCACCCTCACTCTAGAAAAAAGATATGTTGTGTCCTCCACACCCCTTTGCCTTTGTTGGTTTGCCATCGCTTCGCTCCTTCATCACCCCCTCAACTTTACTCGCTCTCTCAACTCACACAAATCACGAGTTTACAACGGATGGTGGCGCACTAAGCTCCTCACCTCACGAGATATGTGCGGCAAAGACGGGTGTTCTTCGTCCCTTCACCTCATATCAACATTTGAATCAAACCTCGAAGGCCATGCGGCTTCACTATCAGCTCCGCGTCATGGAAGGGATGCCCGGCGATAGGATCTGCCTTTGGTGTCATGGAAAGCTCTTTTGTTAAGCATCAACTGCTCCTGATGCTTTTGTCGGCGAACCTTTTGCCATTGCAGATGGTCACAAAGAAATTATCCTTTTTGCTAGGAAAACACTCCGCTAAGAACAAGAAGAAAAAGATGTTATCTCTTTCTTATATGCTAAAAATGGACAAAAGTAGTGAACAACAGTACATCAATCATTTTGTTCTATGATTTTGAATCTAGTTTGTGTTCCAAATGCATGTACAAATGTCTTGGTGTATCCGGTCATAAAATTTGATTGAATTTGACCCGGCTATTAAAATGTAAAACATGCCACAAATGGTTTGTTGTGAGCTAATAATACAAAATTCAAATGGAAAATGAGCACTTCAAATACCAATTTGATATATCATGCAAATTGTCATAAAACGTTCAAGTAGGTATGGTGACTCTACAACACTGCCACCAATAACCTCGTGAGAAAGCCATACACATTCAAGAGGATTTCATCTATCGCCAAACATGAACAATATTAACACCTAATTTGAACTTACCATGCCAAACCAGCCGAATAACGACAAAAAACAATTTGGGATCAAAAAACAAACTATCCATTGAAATAAAAGATAAAGTTTACCTCTTATGGAAAATGACCTACACCACAACCTTGGTCATGGATTCGTGGATATGGTAAGATTTGACTAAATTGGAGGGAAGTTGTCAAGTACGTTTGCAAACCCCTCCTACATTCAAAAAAGTTGTAAATATAACAAATGCACTTTGCTATGAATAGTCACATAAGACACCACGTGTTCGATGCCACTAGCCAATGACTTGTCAAGATGGCATCACAAGCCAAATAAACCCACATATTCGGCACCACTAGCCAAGCATTTGTCACACTGGCTTTGCAAGCCATGAAACGGCGATAGAAACTGCCATCATCAAGTGCAGCCACACATCTTGTTCATGTGCAGGCAACAACCTATGCATGGTACAATAACCAACTCATCCTCATCGCAAAGTTGGCAGTCATGTACCTTTTGTCAAGTTGGTTGTTGGAAGGCGGGTGTTGCCTACCTATGAGACACTTTAAGTGGAGAAAACCGCGGGATCCAAGAAGAAGTTCTTAGATGGTGAGTTAAGTGGAGTGAACCGCAGGATGTAAGAAGAAGTTCTTAGATGATGGGGTTAAGTGGAGAGAACTACGGGACGAAAGAAGAAGTTCTTAGATGGTGGGGTAAGTGGAGAGAACCGCGGGATCGAAGAAGAAGTTCTTAGATGACGGGGTAAGTGGAGAGAACCGCGAGACGGAAGAAGAAGTTCTTAGATGATGGGGTAAGTGGAGAGAACCGCGGGACCGAAGAAGAAGTTCTTAGATGATGGGGTAAGTGGAGAGAACCGTGAGACCGAAGAAGAAGATCTTAGATGATGGGGTAAGTGGAGAAAACCACGGGACAAAAGAAGAAGTTCTTAGATGATAGGGTAAGTGGAGAGAACCGCAGGAAGAAAGAAGAAGTTCTTAGATGATGGGGTAAGTGGAGAGAACTGTGGGACCGAAGAAGAAGTTCTTAGATGATGGGGTAAGTGACGTGTGATGACCTAACATGAACACATGGTTCCCTTGGGTCCGTGACTCCATGGTCAGTCATGAAATGTGAGAACGGTACAGTGGCATGGTGACACGGTTGAGTCTACAACGAAACTGTTGGAAATATGCCCTAGAGGCAATAATAAAATGATTATTATTATATTTCCTTGTTCAAGATAATTGTCTATTATTCATGCTATAATTGTGTTATCCAGAAATCGTAATACATGTGTGAATACATAGACCACAACATGTCCCTAGTGAGCCTCTAGTTGACTAGCTCGTTGATCAACAGATAGTCATGGTTTCCTGACTATGGACATTGGGTGTCATTGATAATGGGATCACATCATTAGGAGAATGATGTGATGGACAAGACCCAATCCTAAGCATAGCACAAGATCNATGATGGGGTAAGTGGAGAGAACTGTGGGACCGAAGAAGAAGTTCTTAGATGATGGGGTAAGTGACGTGTGATGACCTAACATGAACACATGGTTCCCTTGGGTCCGTGACTCCATGGTCAGTCATGAAATGTGAGAACGGTACAGTGGCATGGTGACACGGTTGAGTCTACAACGAAACTGTTGGAAATATGCCCTAGAGGCAATAATAAAATGATTATTATTATATTTCCTTGTTCAAGATAATTGTCTATTATTCATGCTATAATTGTGTTATCCAGAAATCGTAATACATGTGTGAATACATAGACCACAACATGTCCCTAGTGAGCCTCTAGTTGACTAGCTCGTTGATCAACAGATAGTCATGGTTTCCTGACTATGGACATTGGGTGTCATTGATAACGGGATCACATCATTGGGAGAATGATGTAATGGACAAGACCCAATCCTAAGCATAGCACAAGATCGTGTAGTTCGTTTGCTAGAGCTTTTCTAATGTCAAGTATCATTTCCTTAGACCATGAGATCGTGTAACTCTCGGATACCGTAGGAGTGCTTTGGGTGTACCAAACATCACAACATAACTGGGTGACTATAAAGGTATACTAAAGGTATCCCCGAAAGTATCTGTTAAGTTGACACAGATCGAGATTGGGATTTGTCACTCCGTATGACGGAGAGGTATCTCTGGGCCCACTCGGTAATGCATCATCATAATGAGCTCAATGTGACCAAGTGGTTGGTCACGGGATCATGCATTACGGTACGAGTAAAGTGACTTGCCGGTAACGAGATTGAACGAGGTATTGAGATACCGACGATCGAATCTTGGGCAAGTAACGTATTGATTGCCAAAGAAAATTGTATACGGGATTACCTGAATCCTCGACATCGTGGTTCATTCGATGAGATCATCGTGGAACATGTGGGAGCCAACATGGGTATCCAGATCCCGCTGTTGGTTATTGGCCGGAGAGCTGTCTCGGTCATGTCTGCGTGATTCCCGAACCCGTAGGGTCTACACACTTAAGGTTCGGGGACGCTAGGGTTGTAGAGATATTAGTATGCGGTAACTCGAAAGTTGTTCAGAGTCCTGGATGAGATCCCGGACGTCACGAGGAGTTCCGGAATGGTCCGGAGGTGAAGATTTGTATATAGGAAGTCCAGCTTCGGCCACCGGGAAAGTTTCGGGGGTCACTGGTATTGTACCGGGACCACTGGAAGGGTCCCTAGGGTCCACCAGGTGGGCCACCTATTCCGGAGGGCCACATGGGCTGAAGTGGGAAGGGAACCAGCCCCTGGTGGGCTGGTGCGCCCCCCTTGGGCCTCCCCCTGCGCCTAGGGTTAGAAACCCTAGGGGTGGGGGGCAAGTCCCCCCCCCCATTGAGATGGGATCTCTAGGGGGCCGCCGCCCCCCTAGGGCCCCTATATAAAGAGGGGGAAGGGAGGGCTGCGCACCCTAGTCCCTGGCGCCTCCCTCCCCCCCCGTAACACCTCTCCCTCTTGTTGAGCTTGGCGAAGCCCTACCGAGATCACCCCTACTTCCACCACCACGCCGTCGTGCTGCTGGATCTCCATAAACCTCTCCCTCCCCCTTGCTGGATGAAGAAGGAGGAGACGTCTTCCCCAACCGTACGTGTGTTGAACGCGGAGGTGCTGTCCGTTCGGCACTAGGATCTTCGGTGATTTGGATCACGACGAGTACGACTCCCTCAACCCCGTTCTGTTGAACGCTTCCGCTCAAGATCTACAAGGGTATGTAGATGCACTCCTCTCTCTCGTTGCTAGATAACTCCATAGATTGATCTTGGTGAAGCGTAGAAAATTTTTATTTTCTGCAACGTTCCCCAACAGTGGCATCATGAGCTAGGTCTATGCGTAGTTTCTATGCACGAGTAGAACACAATTTTGTTGTGGGCGTAGATTTTTGTCAATTTACTTGCCACTACTAGTCTTATCTTGTTTCGGCGGCATCGTGGGATGAAGCGACCCGGACCGACCTTACACGTACGCTTACGTGAGACAAGTTCCACCGACTGACATGCACTAGTTGCATAAGGTGGCTAGCGGGTGTCTGTCTCTCCCACTTTAGTCGGATCGGATTCGATGAAAAGGGTCCTTATGAAGGGTAAATAGAAATTGGCATATCACGTTGTGGTTTTGACATAGGTAAGAAAAGTTCTTGCTAGAACCCTATTGCAGCCACGTAAAAACATGCAACAACAATTAGAGGATGTCTAACTTGTTTTTGCAGCATATGCCTGTTGGAAATATGCCCTAGAGGCAATAATAAAATGATTATTATATTTCCTTGTTCATGATAATTGTCTATTTTTCATGCTATAATTGTGTTATCCGGAAATCGTAATACATGTGTGAATACATAGACCACAACATGTCCCTAGTAAGCCTCTAGTTGACTAGCTCGTTGATCAACTAATAGTCATGGTTTCCTGACCATGGACATTGGATGTCATAGATAACGGGATCACATCATAGGGAGAATGATGTGATGGACAAGACCCAATCCTAAGCATAGCACAAGATCGTGTAGTTCGTTTGCTAGAGCTTTTCCAATGTCAAGTATCTTTTCCTTAGACCATGAGATCGTGTAACTCCCGGATACCGTAGGAGTGCTTTGGGTGTACCAAACGTCACAACATAACTGGGTGACTATAAAGGTATACTACGGGTATCCCCGAAAGTATCTGTTGGATTGACACGGATCGAGACTGGGATTTGTCACTCCGTATGACAGAGAGGTATCTCTGGGCCCACTCGGTAATGCATCATCATAATGAGCTCAATGTGACCAAGTGTTTGGTCACGGGATCATGCATTACAGTACGAGTAAAGTGACTTGCCGGTAACGAATTGAACGAGGTATTGGAATACCGACGATCAAATCTCGGGCAAGTAACGTACCGACTGACAAAGGGAATTGTATACGGGATTACTCGAATCCTCGACATCGTGGTTCGTCCGATGAGATCATCGTGGAACATGTGGGAGCCAACATGGGTATCCAGATCCCGCTGTTGGTTATTGGCCGGAGAGCTGTCTCGGTCATGTCTACGTGATTCGCGAACCCGTAGGGTCTACACACTTAAGGTTCGGTGACGCTAGGGTTGTAGAGATATTAGTATGCGGTAACCCAAAAGTTGTTCGAAGTCCCGGATGAGATCCCGGACGTCACGAGGAGTTCCGGAATGGTCCGGAGGTGAAGAATTGTATATAGGAAGTCCAGTTTCGGCCACCGGGAAAGTTTCGGGGGTCACCTGTATTGTACCGAGACCACTAGAAGGGTCCCGGGGGTCCACCGGGTGGGGCCACCTATCCCGGAGGGCCACGTGGGCTGAAGAAGGAAGGGAACCAGCCCCTGGTGGGCTGGTGCGCCCCTCCCCCTTGGGCCTCCCCTGCGCCTAGGGTTGGAAACCCTAGGGGTGGGGGAGCGCCCCACTTGACTTGGGGGGCAAGTTGAAGGAAATATGCCCTAGAGGCAATAATAAAGTTATTATTTATTTCCTCATATCATGATAAATGTTTATTATTCATGCTAGAATTGTATTAACCGGAAACATGATACATGTGTGAATACATAGACAAACATAACGTCACTAGTATGCCTCTACTTGACTAGCTCATTAATCAAAGATGGTTGTGTTTCCTAACCATAGACATGTGTTGTCATTTGATTAAAGGGATCACATCATTAGGAGAATGATGTGATTGACATGACCCATTCCGTTAGCCTAGCACTTGATCGTTTAGTATGTTGCTATTGCTTTCTTCATGACTTATACATGTTCCTGTAACTATGAGATTATGTAACTCCCGTTTACCGGAG
>LR880969.1:19458001-19469196 GCA_904067115.1 Aegilops sharonensis | reverse complement strand
CTTGCCCCCCAAGCCAAGGGGGGCGCCCCCTTTATGGTTCCCCCCCAACCCTAGGCGCATGGGCCCTGGGGGGGTTGGCGCCCAGCCCACTTGGGGCTGGTTCCCTTCCACCTACAGCCCATAAGGCCCTCCAGGGCAGGTGGATGCACCCGGTAGACCCCCGGAACCCCTTCGGTGGTCCCGGTACAATACCGGTATACCCCCGAATATTTCCGGTGACCGTATGATGACTTCCCATATATAAATCTTCACCTCCGGACCATTCCAGAATCCTCGTGATGTCCATGATCTTATCTGGGACTCCGAAACAACATTCGGTAATCACATATAAATCTTCCTTATAATCCAGCGTCATCGAACCTTAAGTGTGTAGACCCTACGGGTTCAGGAATCATGCAGACATGATTGAGACAGCTCTCCGGCCAATAACCAACAGCGGGATCTGGATACCCATGTTGACTCCCACATGTTCCACGATGATCTCATCGGATGAACCACGATGTCGAGGATTCAAGCAATCCCGTATACAATTCCCTTTGCCAATCGGTATGTTACTTGCCCGAGATTCGATCGTCGGTATCCCAATACCTCGTTCAATCTCGTTACCGGCAAGTCACTTTACTCGTTCCGTAATGCATGATCCCATGACCAACTACTTAGTCACATTGAGCTCATTATGATGATGCATTACCGAGTGGGCCCCAGAGATACCTCTCCGTCATACGGAGTGACAAATCCCAGTCTCGATTCGTGTCAACCTAACAGACACTTTCGGAGATACCTGTAGTGCATCTTTATAGCCACCCAGTTACATTATGACGTTTGGTACACCCAAAGCACTCCTACGGTATCCGGGAGTTGCACAATCTCATGGTCTAAGGAAATGATACTTGACATTAGAAAAGCTCTAGCAGACGAACTACACGATCTTGTGATATGCTTAGGATTGGGTCTTGTCCATCACATCATTCTCCCAATGATGTGATCCCGTTATCAATGACATCCAATGTCCGTGGTCAGGAAACCGTAACCATCTATTGATCAACGAGCTAGTCAACTAGAGGCTCACTAGGGACATGTTGTGGTCTATGTATTCACACATGTATTACGATTTCCGGATAACACAATTATAGCATGAACAATAGACAATTATCAAGAATAAGGAAATATAATAATAACCATTTTATTATTGCCTCTAGGGCATATTTCCAACAGGGACAGGCCTCTCATCCCCCCAACTACGTCAGCCTCCGAGACCTCCAGGAGCTCCGCCTCAAGGAGAAGGCCGAGCAGCAGCGGCGCCAGGAGGAGGAGGAGGAGGCCGCCGCGAGGAGGGAGGCTGAGGAGGAGGAGGAGCGGCGACCGCGAAAGGAGGGGGGCCGCCGCGGCCGAGGCAAAGAGGGCCAAGGAGGAGCGGCAGTGGCATGAGGAGGAGGCGGCCGCCGCGACGGAGGAGAAGTTCTTACATGATGGGGTAAGTAACGTGTGATGACCTAACATGAATACATGGCTTCCTCGGACCCATGACTCCATGGCCAGTCATGAAATGTGAAAACACGACGATGGCATGACGACACAGCTGGGTCTATGACGAAACATCCACCCGACCACTATGCGTTGACACGACTGCCTCGTAGCCCCAAAGGGGATCCACCTTCGTCATTTTGCGGTACCAACATTCAACGAAGCAGGAGGAGAGGGCGCAATTGCGCGTGGGAACTAGATAGAGGGATATAACAACCAAGGGCGATGCCGCCCGGTGGGCGGGTGGGCCATTGTGGCTAGACCGAGGATTATGGCAGATCAAGGGCCACTGCATGGAAACGGAACGTGATCATTGATCGCTCTTGGTTGGAAAACCATATTGTGACTGTAACTACAAATTGATGCATGCACATACCAGCTAGGGAGAAGGGATGACCGTTAGTAGGATTTGAAAGCGGTTTTTCTATACGACTACCATTTAGAACGGCATCAATCAAACCGGCGCCTTTATTGCACGGCGTGAGCTCACAGGGTTTTGTAAAATGCCCGCTATCTTAGGGTTTACGAAGAGGGACGAGGATGAGGTGTGAAACCATGAATAAACCGTCACCACCGGTTCCCTAAACACCCCCTCCGTCCCTAAACATAAGTCTAGAGATTCCGATATGGATTACGTACGAAGCAAAACGAGTGAATCTACACTGTAAACTGCGTCTATATACATTGATATGCAGTCCATATTAAAATCTTTAAAAAGATTTGTATTTAAGAACAGTAAATACCAAAGCTGTACTGTACCATGTGTCCCATGCCTGAATCTTCTTGTGGGGTTGACTGAACTTTCTGAAGCCGGTGGGGGGCAGAAGACGCAGCGGGCCCACAGTTTCAACGCCATAAAACCACACGGGTCACGGGCGGTGGGGCGACGGGAATATTTTATTATTTCCCTTCCTCACCGAGGAGAACCAGGAAAAAAAAGTAGTGTTTGCTCCAACCAGTAACGCCAGTCCTTTCTTCCCCCTTGCGGCGATCGCCGGAGAGGAGCGGAGGGGATGGACGCGGCGGCGCCGTCGCGGCGCGCGGGGCCGAGGCGGGGCAGGCCCCTCATCCCGCCCAACTACGTCAGCCTCCGGGACCTCCAGGAGCTCCGCCTCAAGGAGCAGGCCGAGCGGCGGCGGCGCCAGGAGGCGGAGGAGGCCGCCGCCAGGAGGGAGGCCGAGGCGGAGGAGCAGGAGCGGCGGCTGCGGAAGGAGGCGGAGGCGGAGGCCGCCGCGAGGAGGGCCAAGGAGGAGGAGGCCGCCGCGGCGAGGAGGGTTAGGGATGCGGCGCCGGCGGCGGAGGCGAAGGGCTCCTCCTCCTCGTCGCGCGGCCCCTTCAGGTATAATGAGAGGCCCCGCGTGGTGGTCGTGGCGCATCGCCCGCCGCCGCCGCCGCGCGGGGAGGGTTCGGCCCTGAATAGTGGTGGCGCCGCGGGAGGCAGCAAGGGGCCGGGCGGCGACGCGGCCGATGGAACCCTAGGCGGCGGAGGTGGAGGCAGGGCGCGGGATGAGGGGAAGGGGAAGGCCTCCGCGGTTTTGATTGCCGGCGACCCAGCCGAGACAGCTACCGGCGGCAAGCCGGAGGAGAAGAGTAAGGGGGAGGCATCTGGATGTCAGGGCACGGCATTGGGGACGAGTGGCTTGCCAGGCGAGCTGGCCGAGGCGGACACTGCTTCATACCGAGGCGGCGTCAAGCCCAGGTACAAGAACAAGGGGAAGAAGGGTTTGGATGGCCGGAGCACAGAAGCAGCCATGACCGGCTCATTGGTTGAGGCGGTAAAGGCATCGCCACCGCGAGTCGTCGATTCAGAGAACAAGGGGGAGGTTGGATCCAGTAATCAGAGCACTGGAAAAGCTTCGGCAAGCTCACAGGGCGAGGCAGCTGAGGATTCACCACTGCAAGGAGTCAAGTCGGATAACAAGTGGAAGAAGAAGAATAAACCCTCAGGAGGAAGGCAGGCAGGCGCAGCACCGAGCGGCGATTGGCCGAACGGGAGGAGGGACCAGCCCCGTCCGGTCGCCGAGGGCAGCCGTGGCCGGAGGAACGGCGATGGTCAAGGAGCCGTCTGGGAAGTAAAATCCGATGGCCTTGGGGGAAAGCGGCCGGAGGTGGAGGGGAAGGCCCACTCGCATCCGCCCACTGAGAGCAGCAGCAACAGAAGGAGGGGCAGTGGTCAAGGAATGATCAGGAAGGCAAAATTTGAAGACTCTGGGGAGAAGGAGCCGGTGGTTGAGATGAGGGCGCATCCGCATCCGGCTGCTGACAGCAGTAGCTATCAAAGCAGCAGCGGTGATCAAGGAATGACCAGGAAGGCAAAATCTGAGGACTTCGGGGATAAGCGGCCGGTGGGAAGGAGCAGCGGCGATCAAGGGATGAACCAGGAGGCAAAATCTGAGGGCTTCGGGGAGAAGCAGCCGTTTGTGGAGATGAGAGCTGTAAAGACCTACCGTGGGCAGCGGCCTGGCGGTTGCAGCCGAGTGAATGGCCCCACAAGGCAGCCCGGCAGCGTCTGGGTTCCAAAGGCTGCTGCTGTCCCAGTCCGCACCGAAGTCGGAAACATTCCATAGACAGGAAGTATATATAGTAGTAATATGTGGCAAGATGTGCCAGTGGTAGATTTTCGACAAATGAAGGTGCTAAATCCTATTTATAAATAGGAAGTGCATGTAGAATGTAGGTGCTCATGTAGGGCCGGCGGGCTTTGAGATTGCCAAATTGGTTTGCCAGACTTTGATATTTGCTAGATTGGTTCTGGGGTAATAAAAATATTGTAATCTATGTAGATTCCTGCTGTAATTAAATCATTGCAATATTTTTTGGTGGAATTTGCACAAGATCCTTGCATTCCAAACATATTGCATAAACAAAAAGGCGTGGCATTGCAGGTGAGGATGGTGAATTGGAATTGACTTGTATGTGCAATACATTCACTGATCATTGTGAAAATTTACTGACTGATGCAGAGTTCAACTCTGAAAACTGAAGCATGTTTCCTCATTTCAATTCCTCATGTTACTTGGCGAATGGCGCCGCAAGGCAGCACTGTGGCATCTTGGTGCCCATGGTTACTGCTGTGCTGGTCCGTTCCGAAGTCGGAAACTTTCCATAGACGGGAAGTATATTTAGTACTAATATATGTGGTAACATGTGCCAGTGGTAGATTTTCAAGTAATGAAGGTGCTAGATCTTATTTATAAATATTAAGTTCATGTAGAATATATGTAGGGTTTGTGGGCTTTGAGATTGTCAAATTGGTTTGCTGGACTTAGCTATTGCCAGATTGGTTTTGGAGTAATATTGTAATCTCCGTAGATTCCTGCTGCAATTAAATCATTATCATTTTTTTGTGAAACTGGCACAAGATTCTTGGGTTCCAAACAGATCGCATAAACAAAAAGGCATGGAATTACAGGTGAGGATGGTGAACTAGAATTAACTTGTATGCGCAATGCATTTCACTGGTTGCTGTGAAAATTTACTGACTGATGCATGTTTCCTCAATTAAATTCCTCATGAAACATATACATTCTGCTGTTTCTGGTTTACTAACTGATGCCTGTTTCCTCAATCCAACTTCTCATGGAAGGTGTACATCTGCTGTTCCCAGTCAGCGATAAAATTCAAGCTACAAGGTGTTTGTGTTCTGCTATTTCAAATCAGAGACAAGACAAAAGCAAAAAGGGTTAAACTGGTGTAGAAGCATTGCTAGCTCCCCTTGGTTGATATGACAGTATCCTCATCCGAATATCACAGTGAGTATGCTACATTTCTCATCCAAAATGTTTTGCATGCTAGAATCAAAACATCACATATTGCTGCATATACTGATGATCCCCTGAATCACGTCTAATTTCTACTTCCCACCGCTTCATCCTCGCACTGTTACCTCTCCTAAAGCGAGGGGAAGTACCTGCTCATACCATACGGTAGAGCATAGAACTCCTCGCTCCTGCCATCATGCCTGTAGGACTTGAATTTCTCCAACCACAGCCAGCCCCTGTCCCTCCTCACATGGGGTTCCCAGTAGAGGTGTGTGCAATCGAGAAGGTAGGCAAGTATGGCAGCAACAGTCGCGGGCGAGGAGAATATCACGTTGACAATGACATTGAACTGAAATTTCAATGAACAAGATAAGGTTTAGGTAATGATCAGTGTGAAAGTTATATTTATAATAACTAGGTTGTGTCACCCTGTAGTTGAGTCTACATACCGCCAGTGAACGCGTGTGAGCTGGTCCAAAGCCGTAGAATGTCTCGAACTCCCGGAAGTACTGTGGTATGGATAGCCCCAGGAACAAGGAGATGCCGAGTATAAACTTGCTTCTCCTGGTGTTAAGGTTGCAGTATTGAAGGAAGCAGAGGCCTGCAGCAGCTGTTTCAGGCAGAAAACAAGATCAAAGAAATAAAAATGTTATGAACATTCGAGGATTTGATTCCATAGAACTCTGGTGGATTGGTATGTAATGCTCACCTGAATACGCAAAGAGCACACAGTAAAGCGCAGAGAAAATCGGCAACGGAATAGATGCAAGAATTGCCCCAAATTTTCCTGTTGATTGTTAAGCCATGTCAGCCAAATGAAGTCGCTGACTGTAAATGGTGATCGCTGATCACTGATAGTGCTGAAAGATTCAGAGAATAGGATCACTACCAAACAGCGAGAAGAAGATCATGAACAAAGCTGAAATCTTGATGACTCGTCTGCTTCCAACTCGCGTCAAGGCCAGTAGACCGCAGTTCTCACTGCACGATCAAACAAGGACAGTCAGTTAGATATTTCATTTAGGTGATTTCTGAGCAATGGTTCTTAGCAGGCTAAAGTATTGGAGATAGATGTAGAGCTCATTACACTGAAGCTGCTGTGCCTGTCAACGTACCGCACATCCCATCTAGTATGATAGATATACCCTGATAGTTTTGGAAGTTGCTTAGCAGTGAGTGTGCTGGGAGCAAAATATTCATGAGAAGGTTCAAGCTTTTAATTTTGTGTTATTCAAGTACCTGCCAGCCAATTCCACGAGCAAAAACTGAAGGCGGGACGAATGTCGCGCCTGCGTATCTTGACACTGCGATTAGGGTACCGGTAGACTGAAAGCAGAATTGTTCATCAGACTAAACCCAAGAAATTCCTTGTACCTAATGCTACTCTGTTTTGCAGAATTGCGGCGATCTGATACAGTCCCAACTTCACTGAAGTGCAGAACTGAAGATGTGTACGTACCTCAATAAGCGAAGCGAAGGAAGCGGCCATCATGGCGAAGCAGTCCTGGGCACAGAAGATGGGGTATCCCCACTGGAACGGGTAAGGGAACCTGACCCTGCTCATGGCAGAAGCAACACGAGGCATATGTCTGTCAGTGAACCGCTCCAGGGAGCAACAAAACTAGGCAGTAAGGGTTCAGAGTGAGAGGCCATACCAGGGCGCGGCGTGGATGAGGCCGGAGCGGTCGGTGCGGCAGCTGAACTGCGTCACGGGGTTCCTCTCGTCGTAGGCGCCGGCCGCCGTCAGTATCTCGGCGAAGATCCACACGATGATCACCGTCACCAGCACCGCGCACCGGCCGAACACGAAGCTCCCTTTGGCAAAGTAATGGGACGCGTACTGCAAGGGCAAAAGAAGAGAAGGAGGTCAGGAAATGAATTCTCAGTTATAAATCTAGTCTGGAGAAAAAGAGACCAACTTCTCCTGATACCTCTGAGAATATTAGGAGCAGCACGAGCGTCGGGAGACCGATCTCGATGCATTTGGCGACCTGCAGGACGGCCAAAGTGTGTCGAGAGAATTCAGAGACTGAATCAAGAGGGGAACAATCCAAACAGAAGCAAGAGTGACGACAGCCATGGCATCAAGAGCTCCTGTCTTTACCCCTGGGAAGGCGAAGTAGAAGAGGCCGAGCGCGGAGAGCGTGACGAAGGGGACAGCGGCGAGGGGGCTCAGGAACCTGGCACCAACGGCTCAAGCAGCGTCAGTGCAACTGATAACAGAGAGAAAGTATCGACGGCGATCGGAGATGGTGGCATGAGGCAGGGAGCGAGGGATCGTCGGACAACCTTATGAAGACCCTCCATATGCCGAAGAAGCCGATGACGGCCTGGAAGACGCCGGCGATGATGAGCGCGCCCTGGAGCGACCGCATGGTGTACACAAACCTCTGAAAGGAAACAGCATCGGTCGATGAGTCAGTCAGTCGTGCAGCCACCAGCTGCTGCGGTGGAGGACCAGGGCAGGAGGGGACAGAGCAGAGCAGGGAGAAGCGCAGAAATCGCGGGCCGGACCTCGAAAGGGGCGCCGATGAAGAGGATGTATCGCGGGCTGATGATGATGGCGACGGCGGCGTAGATGTAGGTGAAGGAGCCGCCCATGACGGCGGGGAGCCGCGTGCCGAAGTGCACCTGCAGGAGCGTGTTGATCCCGGCCAGGAAGAGGATGGTCTGGATCACGACCGCCTTCTCCTCCTGCAGTGCACACGAGCTCGATGGTCACGACGAGGAGCAGAGGAATGTACTAAAGGAAGGTTGGCCGGGAGGGAGTGCTCAGTACATGGCCGCCGCCCATGATGGGGACGAGGATGGTGGCGATGATGACGGTGGTGCCGAGCATGACCAGGTAGTGCTGGAACGCGACGACCACCGTGGTGACTGCGGCAAAGGAGGAGAAGCAGAGACGTCAGTGAGAACTCGGAACCACTGGTGAACCGGCCTACCGGCTAGCTGCGGATGAGTGAGTGGCGAGGGCACGCACTCCATGGCGGCGGGCTGGTGATGCAGTAGTCGAGCTCCGCGAACTGCTCCCTGCAGGGGTGCGGCACCAGGTCCTCGGCCTTGACGGGCGACATGGCGCCGGCCGGCCGGCGAGGAGGGGAAGGCGAAGGGGGCCGGGCCGGGGTCAGTTTGCAGCGCAGTGAAGCGGCTGATGATGGTGGAAGAAACGCAGGCGCGCCTCCATTTATGTAGCGGATGGTCTCTCCCGCTTCCTCGTGCGTGCGTGCGTTTCGTCATGTCGCTGCTGTGCGCTTTACCACGTCTCTATCGGTGGATGAGCCGCCCCTTCTGTTCTCTCAGTGTCAAAAGAAAAAAAAGTCTTACATTTTGAGACGGAGGTAGTAGTTATCAAGTATTACCACTTTTACCAGTTACTTTTAAACTTTGGAATTGTACGAATCACAGTAACTTTGGAGTTGTGGTAATTTTCACGTTCGCTAGCTCTAAGAGGCTCTAGCCAGAGGCCCTCCGCCCTCTTCCTCACACACACCGCAGAGGCCTGCCATGCATGCTGTATAAAGAGTGTTACAAAAATTGCCACGTTGCACAATGTTGTGAAGAGAGAATTTGCCATGCTGCAGCAAAGGAACTTAATCGGCATGTGTTCAGTAATTGTCATACTGGTAGGAAAAAATTGCCATGTTATAACCAAAAGATTCGCCATGAGTAGGCCGTCGACATGCATGTTGAGGAGTTGCCATGCTACAGCGAAAAAAAAATGTCATATGGTATGCGGCGGAGAAGCTGCCACACGTTTTTTTCCTTTGTGTAATTGCCATGCAATGCACAGAAGTTGTCGTGCTTCGAACTGACTACGTGTACGTGGATGCAGGTCTCGTTCCCTCCGTTTGGATCGTTGGCTCTAGGAGGCCAAACGAGCGAACAACACGCCCGCGGGGATTGCCATGAACATGAAGTCATGCACCATGGAGCATTCGTTCGGAGAGCCCCTCCCAGAGCACGTTCGCTGCATAACATTTTGAAAAGAAAAAAAAAGGGATATACTTGCATCTAAGAGAGTTTCATCAGCCGTTGACCCTCGCTCGCCCGATCGAAGCCGTTAGCCAGATGGGGCCGGGCGCAGTTTGGAGAGACGAGGGCAAGACTGGGTGGCTTTTACTTTTAGGTAGGAAATATATATTCAGGTCCAGCCATGCATCGTCATCGCCATCGTCCCTAGCTACCCCGTTACGTACGTACCCTCCCCGCTTTGCTTTGCTTTCCCACGTTGTTAGCTGGGGTTGGCGAACTAGCTAGCTTGGGTCTGGTGTGCAGTCCCCAACTCCCGTTCCACTTCCACATGCATCACGGTTGCTTCCGCCGGCCGGCCCTGCCCGTGCGCCTGTCCATGTCTCGTCTCCCTCACCGGCCGATGGACGTCAGACGGTCAGAGCCCATGCACACCTCGGATCGTAACTGCGTATTTTATGTGGTGTGGTTGGAGTTGGAATGGTGGTTCCGGGGTTGCAGCGACCGCATAAAGGACGCGTTATGTGGAAGCTACGAGCGGGTGGTGGGACAACGAGACAGTACGTAGGAGTGTGAGTGTGACACAAACTGGTGGATCGAGACGGGACGGCATGGGATTAGTTGGGTGGATGCTGGCTGGCTGCAGCGCCAATGGATGCCGTCGTCGTCGCTATCCGTTTGTTTCTGAGAACGGCATAATTCTGGGCTCTAGCTATAGTACCTTTTTCTTTTGCGGCAATTAGGCCTGGGCTAGTAGCTTTTTTTTTTTGAGACAATCTTGGGCTAGTAGCTGGTACCTACACTCGGCTAGGCTGATCATGGGCGTCAAAACTCCAAACGGGATCTCAATCTTTTGTGGTTAGAATGGATCCAGCAGGTCAAATCTCGGAGAAGCTATACCCCGCCTTCTGTGAGACAGAAGGGGCCGTCTGTGTTTGGGTTTCGTTTTCGAAACAAGTGGGCATTGGTTCCGTGAACCTTTCGCCCGGTTTTAAGAAGGTTTCGATTGTTTTTTTTCTATTTCCCTATTTTAAATGTTTTCTTTATGGGGCTTCCTTTGTTTTTCCCTTTTTTTCAAGAAAAAAAAACATTCTACATTTTTGGTATGTTATGAGCATTTTCAAAATAATATACACACAAATTTTTACATTACATGAGCATATTTTAAACATGTGAGCATTTTTAAAATGTCATGAACACGTTTTGAATGATACAAACATTTTTTTTTCAAATTACATGAACATATTTTTAACGTGTAAATTTTTAGATGTCACACACATTTTTTACAAATAGCACAAATGATTTTCTACACTTCATCAATATTTACTAAAATTAGTAAAATAGAAGAAAACATGCATCCTGGAAAAATTGTGGCATGCATGCTGGAAAAAACCATTGCGCAATAGCCCTTTTCATTTTTTGAGTCGTGGCGTATTACCCTAGTGAAAGAATTGAAGCAACGCATCTCTGTTGTGTGTAGGCGAGGCGAGGAGGATTAGGCGCGCTACAAGCGAGACATATAGCATGCCATCAAATCTATCGCGGCAGCAATTTCTTGCCTCTTGCGAGGCTTAACTAGCTGTCGCCTCTGGGAGCGGCATTATTGGGCAAGCCAAGTACGGTAATTCAAGTGTGCTTTTTTTTCCAAGGTTTTCTTTTTCACCTTTTCACTGTTTGCATATGTTTTCTTTGGTTTTTCCTTTCTCATTTTTTCTTTTGTTTTTCATTGTTTCTTTCTTCAGTTTCATCGCTTTTCTTTGTTCTTTCTCCAATACATGTCTAAAATTTCACACACATTGTACATTTTTTGTATACATTAGGAACATTTCTATAGGCGTTTAACATTTTTCAAAATAAATAGTTACTATTTTCCAAAATAAAGGTTTTTTTTATAATTTTTTCATGCACATTGCATATTTTTCATATACATCAAGAACATTT
>LR880969.1:19437510-19452149 GCA_904067115.1 Aegilops sharonensis | reverse complement strand
ACTCCGGAAAGTTTCGGGGGTATACCGGTAATGTACCGGGGCCACCGGGAGAGTTCCGGAGGTCCACCGGGAGGGGCCACCCCTCCCGGGGGGCCACATGGGCTAAGTGGGAGAGGGAGCCAGCCCCTGGTGGGCTGGGCGCGCCTCCCCACCTAGGCCCATGCGGCTAGGGTTTGGGGAGGAGGAAACCCTAAAGGGAAAAAGGGGGGCGCCCCCTTGGCTTGGGGGGCAAGCCACCCCTTTCCTCCTCTCCCTTGGCCGCCGCCCCCCCCCTAGGGTTTTCCCTAGAGGGTCGGCCCCCCCTTTGCCCTCTCCTCCTATAAATAGAGGGGTGGGGGGAGGGCTGCATACACGCTTGAAGGCGCAGCCCCTCCCCTCCCCAACACCTCTCTTTCTCCACGCAAGCTTGGCGAAGCCCTGCCGGAGAACTACCGTACCAACTGCACCACGCCGTCGTGCTGCCATTGGAGTTGTCTTCCTCAACCTCTCCTTCCTCCTTGCTGGATCAAGACGGAGGAGACGCCATCGTCCCGTACGTGTGTTGAACGCGGAGGTGCTGTCCGTTCAGCACTTGGTCATCGGTGATCGGAATCACGTTGGGAACGTCTTCATCATCACCACTCTCAAGAACGCTTCCGTACTCGATCTACAAGTGGTATGTAGATGCAAACTCTCTCCCTTGACTCGTTGCTTAGTAGAACTCATAGATGGATCTTGGTGAAACCGTAGGAAAATTTTAATTTTCTGCAACGTTCCCCAACAGTGGCATCATGAGCTAGGTCTATGCGTAGTTCTCTTTGCACGAGTAGAACACAATTTTGTTGTGGGCGTGGATCTTGTCAACTTACTTGCCGTTACTAGTCGTTTCTTGCTTCCGCGGTATTGTGGGATGAAGCGGCCCGGACCAACCTTACACGTACTCTTACGTGAGACCGGTTCCACCGACTAACATGCACTAGTTGCATAAGGTGGCTGGCGGGTGTCTGTCTCTCCTACTTTAGTTGGAGCGGATTCGATGAACAGGGTCCTTATGAAGGGTAAATAGAAGTTGACAAGATCACGTTGTGGTTATTCGTAGGTANCACGTAAAAGATGCAACAACAATTAGAGGACGTCTAACTTGTTTTTGCAGCAATTGTCATGTGACGTGATATGGCCAAGTTGTGATGAATGATGATATATTGTGATGTATGAGATCATGTTCTTGTAATAGGAATCACGACTTGCATGTCGATGAGTATGACAACCGGCAGGAGCCATAGGAGTTGTCTTTAATTTTGTATGACCTGCGTGTCATTGAAGAACGCCATGTAATTTACTTTACTTTATTGCTAAACGCGTTAGCCATAGAAGTAGAAGTAGTCGTTGGCGTGACAACTTCATGAAGACACGATGATGGAGATCATGGTGTCATGCCGGTGACAGGATGATCATGGAGCCCCGAAGATGAAGATCAAGGAGCTATATGATATTGGCCATATCATGTCACTACTTTATAATTGCATGTGATGTTTATTATGATTATGCATCTTGTTTACTTAGAACGACGGTAGTAAATAAGATGATCCCTTAGAACAATTTCAAGAAGTGTTCTCCCCTAACTGTGCACCGTTGCTACAGTTCATCGCTTCTAAGCACCACGTGTTAATCGGGTGTGATGGATTCTTACGTTCACATACAACGGGTGTAAGCAAGATTTACACACGCAGAAACACTTAGGGTTAACTTGACGAGCCTAGCATGTGAAGACATGGCCTTGGAACACGGAGACCGAAAGGTCGAACACGAGTCGTATGGAAGATACGATCAACATGAGAATGTTCACCGACGCAGACTAGTCCGTCTCACGTGTTGATCGGACACGGCCTAGTTGACTCGGATCGTGTAACACTTAGATGACTAGAGGGATGTCTAATCTAAGTGGGAGTTCATTAATAATTTGATTAGATGAACTTAATTATCATGAACTTAGTCTAAAACTTTTGAATTATATGTCTTGTAGATCAAATGGCCAACGCTCATGTCAACTTGAACTTCAACGCGTTCCTAGAGAAAACAAAGCTGAAAGATGACGGCAGCAACTATACGGACTGGGTCCGGAACCTGAGGATCATCCTCATAGCTGCCAGGAAACAATACGTCCTAGAAGGACCGCTAGGTGACGCTCCCGTCCCAGAGAACCAAGACATTATGAATGCTTGGCAGTCTCGTGCTGATGATTACTCCCTCGTTCAGTGCGGCATGCTTTACAGCTTAGAACCGGGGCTCCAAAAGCGTTTTGAGCATCACGGAGCATATGAGATGTTCGAAGAGCTGAAACTGGTTTTTCAAGCTCACGCCCGGGTCGAGAGATATGACATCTCCGACAAGTTCTATAGTTGTAAGATGGAGGAAAACAGTTCTGTCAGTGAGCACATTCTGAAGATGTCTGGGTTGCACAACCATATGACCCCGCTGAATATTAACCTCCCTGATGAGGCGGTGATTGACAGACTCCCCCAGTCGCTCCCACCAAGCTACAAGAGCTTTGTGATGAACTACAACATGCAGGGGATGGTAAAGACCATTCCTGAAGTGTTCTCTATGCTGAAGTCAGCCGAGGTTGAAATCAAGAAAGAACATCTAGTGTTGATGGTCAATAAGACTACTAAGTTTAAGAAGGGCAAGGGTAAGAAGAACTTCAAGAAGGACGGCAAGGAGATTGCCGCGCCCGGTAAGCAAGTTGCCGGGAAGAAGTCAAAGAATGGACCCAAGCCTGAGACTGAGTGCTTTTATTGCAAGGGGAAGGGTCACTGGAAGCGGAACTGCCCCAAGTACTTAGCGGATAAGAAGGCCGGCAACACCAAAGGTATATTTGATATACATGTAATTGATGTGTACCTTACCAGTAATCGTAGTAACTCCTGGGTATTTGATACCGGTGCCGTTGCTCATATTTGTAACTCACAGCAGGAGCTGCGGAATAAGCGGAGACTGGCGAAGGACGAGGTGACAATGCGCGTCGGGAATGGTTCCAGAGTCGATGTGATCGCCGTCGGCACGCTACCTCTTCATTTACCCACGGGATTAGTTATAAACCTTAATAATTGTTATTTGGTGCCAAGTTAGAGCATGAATATTGTATCTGGATCTCGTTTAATGCGAGATGGCTACTCATTTAAATCCGAGAATAATGGTTGTTCTATTTATATGAGAGATATGTTTTATGGTCATGCTCCGATGGTCTATGGTTTATTCTTAATGAATCTCGAGCGTAGTATTACACATGTTCATAGCGTGAATGCCAAAAGATGTAAAGTTGATAACGATAGTCCCACATACTTGTGGCCCTGCCGCCTTGGTCACATTGGTGTCAAGCGCATGAAGAAGCTCCCTGCTGATGGACTTTTGGAGTCTCTTGATTATGAATCATTTGACACATGCGAACCATGCCTCATGGGCAAGATGACCAAGACTCCATTCTCTGGAACACTGGAGCGAGCAACCAACTTGTTGGAAATCATACATACCGAGGTGTGCGGTCCAATGAGCGTTGAGGCTCGCGGAGGATATCGTTATGTTCTCACTCTCACAGATGACTTGAGTAGATATGGGTATGTCTACTTGATGAAACACAAGTCTGAGACCTTTGAAAAGTTCAAGGAATTTCAGAATGCAGTAGAGAATCAACGTGACCGAAAGATAAAATTCTTACGATCAGATCGTGGAGGAGAATATTGAAGTCACGAATTTGGTACACACTTAAGAAAATGTGGAATCGTTTCACAACTAACGCCGCCTGGAACACCTCAGCGTAATGGTGTGTCCGAACGTCGTAATCGCACTCTATTGGATATGGTGCGGTCTATGATGTCTCTTACCGATGTACCGCTATCATTTTGGGGATACGCTCTAGAGACAGCTACATTCACTTTAAATAGGGCACCGTCTAAAGCCGTTGAGACGACACCGTATGAATTATGGTTTGGGAAGAAACCTAAGCTGTCGTTTCGAAAAGTTTGGGGATGCGATGCTTATGTCAAGAAACTTCAACCTGAAAAGCTCGAACCCAAGTCGGAAAAATGCGTCTTCATAGGATACCCTAAGGAAACCTTTGGGTATACCTTCTACCTTAGATCCGAAGGCAAGATCTTTGTTGCCAGGAACGGAACCTTTCTGGAAAAAGAGTTTCTCTCGAAAGAAGTAAGTGGGAGGAAAGTAGAACTCGATGAAGTACTACCTCTTGAACAGGAGAGTAGTGCAGCTCAGGAAATTGTTCCGGTGATGCCTACACCAACAGACGAGGAAATTCATGAGGATGATCACGGTACTTCGGATCAAGTTGCTACTGAACTTCGTAGGTCCACTAGGACACGCTCCGCACCAGAGTGGTACGGCAACCCTGTCCTGGAAATCATGTAGTTAGACAACAATGAACCTTCGAACTATGAAGAAGCGATGGCGGGCCCAGATTCCAACAAATGGCTAGAAGCCATGAAGTTCGAGATAGAATCCATGTATGAAAACAAAGTGTGGACTTTGACTGACTTGCCCGATGATCGGCGAGCGATAGAAAACAAATGGATTTTTAAGAGGAAGACGGACGCGGATGGTAATGTCACCATCTATAAAGCTCGACTTGTCGCTAAGGGTTATCGGCACGTTCAAGGGATTGACTACGATGAGACTTTCTCTCCCGTAGCGAAGCTTAAGTCCGTCCGAATCATGTTAGCAATTGCCGCATACTATGCTTATGAGATATGGCAGATGGACGTCAAAACAGCGTTCCTTAACGGCTATCTTAAGGAAGAGCTGTATATGATACAGCGGAAGGTTTTGTCGATCCTAAGAATGCTGACAAAGTATGCAAGCTCCAGCGATCCATTTATGGGCTGGTGCAAGCATCTCGGAGTTGGAACATTCGCTTTGATGAGATGATCAAAGCGTTTGGGTTTATGCAGACTTATGGAGAAGCCTGCGTTTACAAGAAAGTGAGTGGGAGCTCTGTAGCATTTCTCATATTATATGTAGATGACATACTTGTGATGGGAAATGATATAGAATTCTTGGACAGCATTAAGGCCTACTTGAATAAGTGTTTTTCAATGAAGGTCCTTGGAGAAGCTGCTTATATATTAGGCATCAAGATCTATAGAGATAGATCGAGACGCCTCATAGGTCTTTCACAAAGCACATACCTTGATAAGATTTTGAAGAAGTTCAAAATGGATCAGTCCAAGAAAGGGTTCTTGCCTGTACTGCAAGGTGTGAGATTGAGCTCAGCTCAATGCCCGACCACGGCAAAAGATAAAGAAGAGATGAGTGTCATCCCCTATGCTTCAGCCATAGGATCTATTATGTATGCCATGCTGTGTACCAGACCTGATGTAAACCGTGCCGTAAGTTTGGTAGGAAGGTACCAAAGTAATCCCGGCAAGGAACACTGGACAGCGGTCAAGAATATCCTGAAGTACCTGAAAAGGACAAAGGACATGTTTCTCGTTTATGGAGGTGACAAAGAGCTCGTCGTAAAGGGTTACGTCGACGCTAGTTTCGACACAGATCTGGATGACTCAAAGTCACAAACCGGATACGTGTATATGTTGAATGGTGGAGCAGTAAGCTGGTGCAGCTGCAAGCAGAGCGTAGTGGCGGGATCTACATGTGAAGCGGAGTACATGGCAGCCTCGGAGGCAGCGCATGAAGCAATTTGGGTGAAGGAGTTCATCCCCGACCTAGGAGTCATACCCAATGCGTCGGGGCCGATCAAACTCTTCTGTGACAACACTGGAGCTATTGCCCTTGCCAAGGAGCCCAGGTTTCACAAGAAGACCAGGCACATCAAGCGTCGCTTCATCTCCATCCGTGAAAATGTTCAAGATGGAGACATAGAAAGTTGTAAAGTGCATACGGATCTGAATGTCGCAGATCCGTTGACTAAACCTCTTCCGCGGGCATAACATGATCAACACCAGAACTCTATGGGTGTTTGATTCATCACAATGTAAACTAGATTATTGACTCTAGTGCAAGTGGGAGACTGTTGGAAATATGCCCTAGAGGCAATAATAAAAGCATTATTATTATATTTCCTTGTTCATGATAATTGTCTTTTATTCATGCTATAACTGTATTATCCGGAAATCGTAATACACGTGTGAATACATAGACTACAATACGTCCCTAGTAAGCCTCTAGTTGACTAGCTCGTTGGTCAACAGAGAGTCATGGTTTCCTGACTATGGACATCGGATGTCGTTGACAACGGGATCACGTCATTAGGAGAATGACGTGATGGACAAGACCCAATCCTAAGCATAGCACAAAGATCGTGTAGTTCGTTTTGCTAGAGCTTTTCCAATGTCAAGTATCTCTTCCTTAGACCATGAGATCGTGCAATTCCCGGATACCGTAGGAGTGCTTTGGGTGTATCACACGTCACAACGTAACTGGGTGACTATAAAGGTGCACTACAGGTATCTCCGAAAGTGACCATTGGGTAGACACGGATCGAGACTGGGATTTGTCACTCCGTATTGCGGAGAGGTTTCACTGGGCCCACTCGGTAATGCATCATCATAATGAGCTCAAAGTGATCACGTATCTGGTCACGGGATCATGCATTGCGGTACGAGTAAAGTGACTTGCCGGTAACGAGACTAAACGAGGTATTGGGATACCGACGATCGAGTCTCGGGCAAGTAACATACCGTCTGACAAAGGGAATAGAATACGGGGTTGCTTGAACCCTTGACATCGTGGTTCATCCGATGACAACATCGAGGAGCATGTGGGAGCCAACATGGGTATCCAGATCCCGCTGTTGGGTATTGACTTGAGGTAGTCTCGGTCATGTCTGCATGTCTCCCGAACCCGGAGGGTCTACACACTTAAGGTTCGGTGACGCTAGGGTTACTAGGAAGACAAGTATGTGATTACCGAATGTTGTTCGGAGTCCCGGATGAGATCCCGGACGTCACGAGGAGTTCCGGAATGGTCCGGAGGTAAAGATTTATATATGGAAAGTGGTTAAACGGACTCCGGAAAGTTTCGGGGGTATACCGGTAATGTACCGGGGCCACCGGGAGAGTTCCGGAGGTCCACCGGGAGGGGCCACCCCTCCCGGGGGGCCACATGGGCTAAGTGGGAGAGGGAGCCAGCCCCTGGTGGGCTGGGCGCGCCTCCCCACCTAGGCCCATGCGGCTAGGGTTTGGGGAGGAGGAAACCCTAAAGGGAAAAAGGGGGGCGCCCCCTTGGCTTGGGGGGCAAGCCACCCCTTTCCTCCTCTCCCTTGGCCGCCGCCCCCCCCTAGGGTTTTCCCTAGAGGGTCGGCCCCCCCTTTGCCCTCTCCTCCTATAAATAGAGGGGTGGGGGGGAGGGCTGCATACACGCTTGAAGGCGCAGCCCCTCCCCTCCCCAACACCTCTCTTTCTCCACGCAAGCTTGGCGAAGCCCTGCCGGAGAACTACCGTACCAACTGCACCACGCCGTCGTGCTGCCATTGGAGTTGTCTTCCTCAACCTCTCCTTCCTCCTTGCTGGATCAAGACGGAGGAGACGCCATCGTCCCGTACGTGTGTTGAACGCGGAGGTGCTGTCCGTTCAACACTTGGTCATCGGTGATCGGAATCACGTTGGGAACGTCTTCATCATCACCACTCTCAAGAACGCTTCCGTACTCGATCTACAAGTGGTATGTAGATGCAAACTCTCTCCCTTGACTCGTTGCTTAGTAGAACTCATAGATGGATCTTGGTGAAACCGTAGGAAAATTTTAATTTTCTGCAACGTTCCCCAACACTTTCTGCGCAGGATTGGGTTCTGACCGGGTTTCTTTCCTCCCTACTTCTGGTTGTTCTTCTTGCAGCGTGGAATCAGCAGCAAAGTGGAGGAATTTCAGGCGGAGGAAGGATTTGGCCGGCAGCTCAGGTGCCCGCCCCCTAGGGGTCTGAAATCGTGGCCGCCCGCGTCCCCCAGAAGGTGCTGCAGTTCGCCGACATTGATGATGTCTTCACTTCCTCTCGTGGATCCACCAAGGTATAAACTAACCCTCCCTATATCCATATTATGTGATTCTCTCGTCATTGGAACTTACTGTCAGTACAAAATTGCTTGTATTATGTGTGCATAGTGTAGAATGTTCAGTTTAATTATGCTGAATCTTCTGATCTGCTTCCAAAGTGATTGCCTTGTGCAGCGTGAACTATTATAATTGCACTTGATGCAGTCTCATTTATCTACTTTATACTTCTACAATACAATACGAGAGATATGACAGTATGGAGTTCATTTAGAGTCTTGGCAGATCATATTATAGATTATTGATCATTACATGGAATCCTACAATGTCAAGAATCTCATATATGCAGTCATCAGTCTTGCGCACACGAAGATGAGGTCTGAGCTTGGCATGATTACTCTCCACAAGACTTACAAACAACCATAAATGTGTGCCCTCTCTATGTTAGGATGTAAATTTTGCGCATAATGGTATTTTTAGGAGTATGCATTCTGTCACAAAAAAAGTGTAGTTCTGAATCTGCTAGATTTAAATCAGAAGATGTCGTGCTGACTGAGAAATTTCAAGCAGAAGATGCACATATTGTACTTCTTTTGACTATTGTTTCTTCCTCCATTTTCCCTTTGTGGGTATGTCCATTTTTCATTAGATAGTTTTCTACAACGCATATGCGATAAATTCACAACCTAATTAGAAAGCCACCTAATTAGAAATAACTCTAATCAATAACCGTTACAAAGCCTCTGTGTGTGTGACCTCTGCTCTTTCCATTTTCTTGGCTTGCAGGTCGCCGCTGGAGCCGGACAAGGTCATGATGACTTGCCTTACCTGGTGAGGTACTGACTAGGAAGAGTACAAGCCGCCACCACCATGTACCAGATGGCGCCGTCAAGGACATCATACTGCTGATGATCTACAGGTCCATTTCTCCTTCTCTCCCTCTCTCTCAAATGTCAAGCTCGATTCTTATCATTTTGCACAATGGAGGTCCCCTGGAAGCCACTTGACCGGAATCACGTGTCTTGTGATATGCATTTCATACGGTTGCTTTCCTTTGATACTTTCCTGCTTTGTATTTGTCTATGGATACGAACAAATATGATTATGACCCTGCATTGCATATGGTTGCTTTCCATTGATGATAAATGGTGAACAACTATGGTGTTTTTCCAGCTTAACTACAGAAAGTTGAAATGTGCCTAGCTCGAACCCATTTGTCACTCAAGCGTCTTCCTTTCTACTTCATATATGGTTCTGGTATGTCCTTTATACTCAGTACATTCATGTCTGGTTTGTGAGATCTGCTAAATTTAATGTTGCGCCACATGCAAGATAGATGATCTCCATATATTATTACTTTTGACTGACAAGAAGTTCAGATATTGTTGCTCTGTACTAATTATACTGAGATTATTTCTCTCTTATTGCTTTGGATGCTGAAATGTATTTACGACCCTATACAAAAATATTTTTGTGTGTAAATAATGCATCGCATAGGTTTTCTGTTGATAATTTTTTTTTGATGTATAAGCACTACCAAATCAGATTACCAGACTAAGAAATCTACCGCTCGCTCCACAATAGGAATCGAAGAGTACCCTCATTTTAGTCCTTGAATTGTTTATTTTCTATATTATTTGGCTTCTGAAGTTCAGATGCAGCCGAACAACAAAGATTGTTTTTGCTTGCTTGTGGCGACGTAAGTATATGGTTTGCTCTGAAATATTAGTACTTTTGAGCTTATAGAGCACTATATATGAGTATATGTTTGGCTAGCGGTTCCCTTCAGGATACATGTGCTAGGTTTCAATATACGTCTTTGTTGCCTTGCTTGATTTGTTAGGCGTCTCATTTTTTTCTCTGTCTCGCAAGATATAATAGGCAGAGGCAAATAAAAAATCTACGCCATAAACTGATCCACACTGTAACTATGATACGTATAGAACTGACAGTTTAAAGCTTGCTCTGGAAGGAGGCATTCTACTTTATGCTCTTCGCTTATTATCTCTGTAAAATCTTAAGATTTTGGAGTGAGTTCTGAAATCTATTAGATCTAGACTTATACTTAGATTTGTCTGGTATCGGTTTTGCGTATCTTGTACTGAGTAAATAGTGAGGCTTAAATAGCATATTTGATTTCTACTACTCAGTAAATGCTGGGAGCCCTAGGATCTTTCATCCAACGGTGGGGGAAATAACACCAAAATGATACATAAATGAAATTTAGATCTGGATAAATAATTAAATCCTATGGCTAATCGGCAGCTAAGTTTGGTCTACTGAGATTTAGCTAATTCTCATTTGACTTAGCACTAGCAAACAGATTGATATTATGAAGTTGAGCAAAATATGGCTTCTTTATTGTGACAGATTGATATTATGAAGTTGAGCAAAATATGGTCTACTGAGAAGGTGTTATCAATCTGTTTGTTAGGCGTCTCAAATCAGAAGTATAAATTGTGAAAACTACTCTTTTTTGTAGCTTCTATCTTTGCCTGTATTGCTGAAGATAGAATGGATCTTCTTAGGGCTGCGATTATTGGCCCTAAGGGAACACCCTACCATGATGGCCTCTTCTTCTTTGATGCACATTTTACCTCTAATTATCCTTCTGAGCCTCCGGTATATAAGCTTCCGGCATTTATTTTGATGTGATTATTTTTATCATTTTACTAAAATGCTTAACACTGATGGTGCTGCAGTTGGTGCATTACCATTCTAGAGGGCTTTGACTTAATCCAAACTTGTATAATTGTGGAAAAGTCTGCCTCATTGGTTTTGTAAACTACCATGAGGGCTCTTCATCTCCAGTCGCTGGTCCACTGGTTCTCTGGTTTAATAAAAAAGGTAGATATTGTTCTTTTCCTACCTCATTGGTACTTATAGCCTTATAGGAGGCTGATTCTCAAATTGGCTAATAAGCAAGGCTTAAATTGGCTAATAAGCAAGGCTTCTCTGGTTGTATGAACCAGCATTACATTTGAAACTGAATCAAGTTAACAGTAGATGTAAAGGATTTTTTTATGTCATGTTTGTCAAAATAGTGCATGACACATATCATGCTCATTGATATGCACGTGGGTTACAGTTACTGTACTGGTTACAAAATCACCCAGGCTCTGTCATGAGAAATATAAGACAACAAAAAACAGTTGGTTACTTCTCTCCAATTTCACATGGATAGTTGGATTTTGGGGTACATGTGTAGTTTTAGTTCTGTAACTTTGATTGACTCCATGTTTAGTTGTTCGCACACTGTTGGATGCTTAGTTCAGTTAAAAATATAATGCCGTATGAGTATAAGAATACTAACGAGCTTTCGCTCATGCTACAGCTGCAGTAACAACTAAGCATCCGATATATAATAACATCATGAAAGGGGCACGGAGCGGCGACCCAATATACACCGGCGATGAAGGTATATTCGTATACAATATGTATATGGTACCATCATCTCGGGCTTCCTCGGACTTACTGTTTGACCTTTGTGCCTGTTCATATAATGATGTGATTCGACACGCTGATTGCCTTTTTATCCGCTGATTTTTCTTTTCTCTCTTTTTTATGATTAAATTTTCAGGAAAATACCACTGTATGATTATATAGGTTTAGCTCCAGTTCACATTCTTTACTTTTTCAAGTGCATGCTATGGTTCATATAATAACTCCATTTCTTTATATTTCACTTTGTCATGTGCATGCTATGGTTCATAGCAAAATTCAGTTTTCAATTAGAGTTCAGTGATGTTCTTACCTTAGATTTTATTTTGCGTAATTGTAGGAAGTGGGGATGGACATTCGTGGATTTGTCGTCCCTGATTTGCTTTGTGGAGGTGTAATCTTTCATAATGTGTTGTTAACATATCTCTGGAATAAGTTCTTATGTTCAATACATATAGTTTGGCTGATTATCTTTTAGGGGCCTTCTTTGGAAAGGCTTCGACAGACTGTTTGAATTACTGCCTTATTAGGTTAATGGAATTTGAACATGTGACTTTATCTTAGTGTCAACCATACAAAGGAATTAGTGACCTGTTCTTAATGATATATAGAGGAGCAGGCAGTAGTGCATGGTAATAATAAAAAATGCATCATGTGTGTGTGCAGGACACGTGCCCATGATTCATAATGATTTGCGGCAGTCTTAGAAGAAAATTTCCCATTGCTTTCATCCCCTTTTGAGTGTCAATTGCAAAGTTCATCCGTTGGTGAAAGGAAAATGTACTCTTCTTTGTTTAGTGCTCTGTCTCCCTACTTCTATGACAGAATGGTGTGGCTTTGTGTACAGTGAATGTTCTCTACTCTTGCATCCCATGTATTACTATTGACAGGGTTTGTCTATACTTATCTTTAAGGCTACAACCTGGAATCTCATAGATGTGTGAAGATGATCTAGGACACTGCTTTGTTAGGGGTTCACTTATGTACAAGAATGGCATGTTCTTTCACGTGTAATATATTGTGGTTTTTTCTACTCGACACCACCTGGACCATGATCACTGTAACCTGCTCTATGGTTTGGATCTGAGCACTGGACCATGGTGCTGGACAGGGCACAACGCCCTAAAGACCGCTCTTTGGAATTCCAATATACTTAGATACTCCCTCCGTTCCAAAATAGAACGGAGGGAGTAGAAATGAAAGTTGAGGACCAACATGTATGTTGTATCGTGGATGTCCCCCTTCATAGGATTGTTTTATGAAATGCAGTAATACTCCGAGAAGTTGTTTTGAGTATATTTGTATATTTGTTACAACAAATATGCTTTGGTATGAAATTTGCCAATATCGTGTGATGAATCTTGATGGTTTACTAACCACCTTTTTTAGATGTTACCTTTGCAGTGAAGTTGTTTTTGGTATAACTTTAGCCTATGTTGGGTAGCTGCCTTGCTTATATATGGATGTGCTGCAAACTTTGTTTCAAATTAGAACATTGCTCTCTCATGTTCGCGCTCTTAATACTGAACTTAATGGAAGTGGTTACCTTTCGTGGTCACGTGACTCGATGTCTTTTATTAGAAGCGAATGTTTCTTCTTTCTTTTATTTTGTTGTCCTATTTGAATACGTACGCTAAACCATGATTATACTTGCTTAACCACATCGTTAGAACCGGCACCCTCGTGCCAAGGCGCGCTGCCGATCTAGTATCATATATTAAAGGAGGAAAGGGGGAAGAGCCCCTCCTCTGTTTTACAAGGCGTGGTTACAAAGACTCACACCTCGCTCCACTCACTATGCTAGAAGACTACTCACCTCTGAGCTCACCCTAGTGCCACTACGAGGAGCCCGTCCAAATCGCCATGACCTCGTAGCAGTCCCGCTTGCTGCCACACTTCACATTCGCTCGCTCACAATCTTGGAAAAGCTATACGCCGCCATCTGTGAGATAGAATGAGCCGTCTGTGTTTGTGTTTCGTTTTTGAAAGAAGTGGCCATTGGTTCCGCGAACCTTTTGCCCGGTTTTAAGTATGATTAGATCATTTTTCTTTCTATCTCCCTATTTCATGTGTTTTCTGTATGGGGTTTACTTTGTTTTTTCAAAAAAAAAATCTTCTATATTTTTTGTATGTTATGAGCATTTCTAAAAAATTATGCAAACAAAATTTACATTTTATGAGCATATTTTAAACATGTGAACATTTTTTAAATCTCACGAACACTTTTTGAATGATACACACATTTGTTTTCAAATTACACAATCACATTTTTATATTTTCAAGATATTTTTTAGTTGTCACGAACATTTTTTTAATGTGTGAATTTTTAGATTTTACAGACTTTTTTTACATATTGCACGAATGATTTTCTACACTTCATCGATATTTGCTAAAATTAGTAAAATAAAAAAAACATGCATCCTGGAAAATTGTGGCATGCATGCTGGAAAATACCATGGCGCAATACCCCTTTTCATTTTTGAGTCGTGAAAGAAAATTGCATGCTTTTTACGCCAGCCCCAACACATTTCCGTGTATAGGCTAGGCGAGGAGGATCTGGCTCGCTACAAGCGAGACATATAGCATGCCGTCAAGTCTATCACTGCAGCTACCTTTTGCCCCTTGCGAGACTTAACTCGGTCTCGCCTCCGGGAGCGGCATTACTGGGCCGGGCCAGTACTACAGTTCAAGTGTGATTTTTTTTCTTCTATGGCTTCTTTTTTCACCTTTTCATTGTATGCATCAGTTTTCTTCGGGTTCTCCTTTCGCATTTTTTCTTTGATTTTCTTTGTTTCTTTCTTCAGTTTTCATCGAGTTTTTTTCAATACATGTCAAATTGTTTCACACACATTGTACATTTTTTTGTACATTAGGAACAGTTTTATACGCGTTTAACATTTTTTAGAATACATAATTAATACTCCCTCCGTTCCTAAATATTTTTCTTTCTAGAGATTTCAATAAATGACTACATACGGAGCAAAATGAATGAATCTACACTCTAAAATATGTCTATATACATCCGTATGTGATAGTCCATTTGAAATCTTTAAAAAGATAAATATTTAGGAACGGAGGGAGTAATTTCTAAAATATATGTTTTCTTATAATTTTATCATAGACAATGAATATTTTTAATATAAATCTAGACACTTTTTATGCAGCTTGAATATTAGTAAAATGAATGATTAAAATTTTCA
>LR880969.1:19409562-19428355 GCA_904067115.1 Aegilops sharonensis | reverse complement strand
AGGTATTGTGCTAGTAGTAGGTCGCCAAGGGGAAAAACAAATGCCGTTTTCGAATACACGGTTATGTTTGTTCATCGTCTATATCAGCTCCTTTTTTCTTGTTTGCTGATAGTGCAAGTTCAAAATGCTACAAACTTCATTCAAGCAAGCTACAACTAAAGCCATCCTTCCCTGACGAGGCCATCGGTCCTATGGTTGGGGATTGATTTGGAAACCAATCTGTTCAAGCAAGGATGGCGTGGCGGCGGCGGCATCCTCGTGGTGGACCTGTGTCCTCGGGCTCCGCCGATGCGACTGCGTTTGCTCCAGCGTCAGCGTGGAGCTTGGGAGGTAGTTCAGGAGTGGATGCAGATTGTGATCTGCATCGACGACATCTAGAAGACGAAACGTGTGCTGGGTTTGTGGTTCGTGGATGGCAGGTATGGTTTCCTCCTTCAGCGTCTTAGTCCTGGTGGGGTGCCAGATCTAGAGTTTGATGGCGTGTCCGGGTTGTTGCCCCAGTCTGATTAGCTCAACGGCAATGGCTTCACTTTTGATGAGCCACCTTGGAGGTCCGCAAAGCTGCATATCAACGATGGAGCCGCATCGAGCTCGGATCAGGAGGTGATCCATCATTCTTTCTTCGGTGGCTGTTGTGGTGGTGCCGGAGGCAGGTGACGGACGTTGGTGTCAAGCTCAGAGATGTTCTGCAATTTTTTCAGTTTTGTCATATCGGTTCTTACGTGACTTGTACTTTGTACTTTATGATATAAATAAGACACGTATTACCATGCAAAAAAAAGCCCATTGGGTACCCAAGGAGCTACTACATGGCATTCAAGTACACATTTTTCAGTTTTGAGATAGCTAACTGGACATATCATCTAATTCATTCAAATAAAAAGATTAATGTGGCACCTAAGAAAAATATTTCACCACAAGTGCATATGTCTTGTCAATTTAAAAGTTATGCGCCACTCCAATTCATAGCGTTTTTCATGTCAATATGAATATTTATCCTAATTTTTGATACAAATAAGACTTGGAGGCTTACCCTGTCTATCTAAGATATGGGTTAACTGTTACCATGGATAGAAAAATCCATCACGCCATCATAGCCTATTGTTGCCATCACGGCGATAGCAAGAAAACATGCATCATGTTCATCACTGAGACAACAGAAGGATCAATTGATCGTCGATGATGCTAACGATGAAATAAAGTTGACTTGGATTAATTTGATAACCCGAGGTTAAGGTTGTGATAGGGAGGCCGCAGCGGGAGTCTTGAAGGGTCAGTTCGCAGATGCAGAAGAAGCTCTCTTCACCGTCAGAGTCGACCGGAGGCCGGAGAGAAAGACCCTCCCTTCCTCACTTGTGGTTGGGACGTGGAGGCAGGCGAGCAACACCCTGGGCTCGTTGTACACGGCGTCCTCCGACGCCGCACACCGCTCCAGGAATACCACCACCATCGTGTTCGTCCATGGTAGGGATATAAACAAGCATCTTACATACTCAAGAAAGCTAACATTAACCAACTGTTGGGAGTTTTGTCTAAGAATGGAACACCTGGAATGTAAGAAAGGTTGATCCAGTAACTTGAAAATCGTGAAAAGCTACGAGAACTCGATAAAAGATGTCTGGTCAATCTGACAGTGAAACGATGCATATGTGATTGCTAGATAAGGTCAAAATATAAGGTCTTTGTTCCCTTTCTCGCAGGTTCAGTGTCAGCTCCACCTGGACACTAAATATGAGCTGCTAAATTTGTGCAACTAACAATATAAGCATGTGTGAGAGCTGCCTAGAAGAAACATACATACATGCAGCTAATTTAACTAAGGAACACATTTTACGTTGAATGCAAGGAAACTTCACTTGAGTAAACGCATCCATCCCTACATGTATATTTGCAGGCACATTGATGATCCAAACATTTAAAAATCTAATCGCCATTTATTTCCAAAAAGTACTTTCTGGATAGTACACACAAAGTAGTTCAGAGTTCATACCTCACAACATTCAATTTCACTAATATAATGTAATTAAGAATTGACAAACTTATCAAGCGACTGATGAATCAAGATCTTGTAATGTTACCTCGTTGAATCATATGATATTAAAATTAATTAGGTTGCTGATGACTTGCTGGAGCTAACACTCCCTCTGCACATTCTCATCAATCTGCACGCACACAAACAAACCCCCAAAAATTATCCATCCAACAGCAAAAAACCCTACGACATGATGTATTCCACGAGCTCTCCACTGTCTCACCGTTGCCTGGCTGGGAGGACCCGAAGGCAGAAGACAACGGGGGTAGATCGCGGGAGCCGGGAGGGGAGACATGTGTGCGTATGTACCAGGGGCTTGGTTCTGCGATTGGTTGAGTGGCGGTTGGGAATTGCAGAGGGGACACATGCGTGCATGGGTGGAGGCTCTTTTTTCGGTTTCTTTCCCTATGGACCGGAGATGGGAGCGGGGTACATACGGTGAAGAAAATCTGCGGAGGGGAACGAGGGAGCTGAAGTAACCATTACGACGACAGCAGACTCCCCTTTGATAGTAGAGATAACTGAAGCCAGTTGGTTGACCAATACCATCCTATCCATAGGATCAAATGTGTTGTATATTTCCCAGGGCTGAGAATTCCCTAAGAAAACAAAAACATACATACTGTACAAGAAATCATGTGGCTTCTCCACAAGGATTTAGATGTCCCTATCATCTGAATTATCTGCACATGGACCAGTTGGGGGAAACAAATAACAGCAGGGTTGTTCATTGCTAAGCAAGCAAACATACCCAAGCTTGGCGTAGCTCATGAAGTAGAAGAACCTGGAGACTACAAACTTACGGCAGCAGGGAAAAAGACACTAATAGAATACCTAACCCTATCGAGCAAATAACCAAATCCTTAATGGACTAGCAACGAATAATCTTACTAGCTAAAGGTGCATCATGAAAATTCTTTCTTCCCATGTGTTTATGTGGGGCATGTTCAGAAAACTTTGGAGAGGGAGACGAAACTCCTGACATACCTTTCTACTCTACTTTAGCACCTTCAAGAGCCTGATTGCACCGCTAGCGGCCGTTATAAAGCATCTTCTCGGTTGATTATTGCTTGTAAGTGGCGAGATTCTCCGGACTGGACCAAGTTTATGATTTGGAGTTGGAGTAGATCCATTGACTATTGAGCTACTCAGTGATAGACCTGAGCTTGCATAGCCTGGATACACCTTCAAAGGAACCCGATCTTGTAACACTGATCTCCAGTATGGGAAGAAACTTCTCTTTGTATATGTGGGATCCCATCCTCCGCCTGCTTTCTTTCTCACAGCCTGTCACATATATAGTTCATTAGAGGTACATCACAAAAAAAAATAGAAACATCCGTACTTCCAGCCAGCACCTCTCGCTTGAGATGTATTATGTTGATCAATACACAGTATTGGTGTTTCATTAGATATGAATGATGTTACTGCAGTGTAGTAATTAAGTAGCATGTTTAAGCAACACAAAAAGCTGTTGAACCAGCACAATGCATGGCGCAAACTCGCAACTGAAGCATGCTTTTGTTATTGGCTCCAACAATCATATTACACTGCATCTTCTTCTATCAGAATCTTTCTCACAGGCACCAAATAAATTTCAGATGCAACAGATCATTCAAGAACACCAAGGTGTTGGAAATAACAATAATGTGCAAGCCCCCTTGGTGAAGTCCCAATGTTGATGTTACTTGGAACCTACACATTTCAGCTATTTTATTAAGCTAATTAAGACTATTTTTTATTGCATTTACCCCTGTTCTTTGGTAAAAAAAAATCCTGATGGGAAACACATTAGGATGGCAGAGATGAACCATAGTTGGAATGCCATGGCATTGCAATAGGTGATATATTTAGAGCCAACTCAAAGCTAGAATTTAGTTTCTATACATGTAGTTTCTATACATGTGTGTGAAAACACACTAGGTATTCTAGGCTAGAATTTACATGTTTTGTAGCTCATTGAATAAGGCAATAGAAGCTGCTTAAATCTGTCCAGGTTCAGTAGCCAAAGTCCATCAGAAAACGAATGCTTGTACTCTATAAATATGGCTGAATTCGCTACTACAATTTGCAGCACTAAAACCATCACTTTCTTGTCTAGTTAGTAACCCATTTGTGCTGCCACAAGGTGTAGGCAAAGCTGCTTGGTACTGGTGCACTAAAATCGGTATTAAGGTATACCTGTGTTTTTTTGGTGTGCTGCCGTGCCATAAGGGAGAGGTTGTCGGTTGTGACCTGAACTCAAGATTAGGGCAAGATGAGTACAGTCAGAACTCACAAAAACACGGCTTACAACGAAGATTATATTATGATTCTAAAAGCGTTCATGGGATTTGTCAATTTGGGAAATTTTTACTTCTTTACATATTCTTAAAAAAAGTTGATGTAAAATAAAATAAAAAAAACAAGGAAAGGGCAGATATTCTTATAGCTTTGTTTCTTTTTGCTGCAACAATATCATTACTCATTACTGAACACCATCAGTCTATCCAAAACTAGATCAACCCCAGATTTGATTATCTTTACCTTTTCCTCTGCAGCATCCAGATTGGTCAATTCCATAACTGCTATGTTTGCATCTGTAAGCCCTATTATCCATTTTAAAAAGAAGGTAAGATATTAAGACTCAGTTTGTTAAATGTAAAAAGAATCACTTGAGCCCCACACACCTTTGCATGACTCTCTGTTTGACTTTCTGCAGTCATAAGGCTGGCTTCAAGAAGTCAAAGACAAAATAAAATAATCAGCAAAATAACCATTTATTCACATAGAAAATTATTGTGTGAAGCAATACAAAGAGTAGTACAGGTTTACAGTGTCCATGGGATCTCCAGTAGGGCAAAATCCATACTCCTTGAGGATAGATGAAACATGTTGAAAGACCTCCACATGGGGCACCTACATGACATACAAGCATCCTTAATATACCCCCAGCTCCAGCACCTAGAATATTTGGAACTGGGAATCATGCCAAACAGCTGACACCATAAGAATATGGAAATGACACAAGCACATGTTCTGTGTTCATGCACCACGCAACAACATTAACCAAACACTTGATGTTGATATGGCTGCTAAAATGATACTCCCTCCGTCCCAAAATAAGTGTCTTGAGCTTAGTATAAATTTGTACTAGAGCTAGTACAAACTTGAGACACTTATTTTGGGACGGAGGGAGTACAAGGCAGTGACAAAACCAGAAAATAGACATAAGTGAAGCTAAGAAAATATACTATGTTCATGTCAGATAATATTAATATGGAGATCGAGTGTTTCTGTCACCAATGTTTTAACTATTTATGCATGCATCAAGTATTCATTGTAAGATTTGCATTTCCATGACAAAAATGCATATGGTACTGGAAAAGGAACTAACATGCTCCTTCCAGTTGTAGTGTGTGAATTCAATGCAGAAATCATCAATAATTGTATCTATCATGAACTCGTATAGCAACCTCCTTTGCAATATAATAATATCAAGCATTGTCTTAGAAGATAAAGCACAAAAGGTGTTCTTACAGTTTGTTTGTCTGTTCGATGGTGAAGATAAAAGGAAAGAAGTAGCCAAACGGGGGATTTGATGTGGATGAGTATATGGATAACTAATAACAGGCTGGTTTGTTACTAATACTTTTGACATAGAACATTTCACAAAAATAACTATTACAATGGCTTTACTCCTATCAGTTATTTTCTCTTGTTTCATTATCTCTGCCATCACTTTTCCCGAGTGTTTATAAATAAGAGGGATTTGAATCTCATTGCATTATATGACAGGCTAAACATTAGAGCAAGACTCAGCTATTCAAGCAACAAACCTATGTGAAGTGGATGGAAACTTTCTGAATCTAAGTAGCATCTTGGGTTTGAGATTTTTTTCAATTAACAAGAACATAATTTAGTGATAAAAATATTAGAGAAGATGTTAAATTGATATATAGCATCGAGCAAGAGAAAAGAAATACGCTTCTTGAAAAAATATTCACAAACTAAAGCATTCTCACACATAGTATCAGAATGTGCTTCCACGAAAAGAAAGACTAGGGCATGTATTTTTTTAAACAACATAACTGACAGTAGCAAAAATACAACTATTAAGTAAAAGGCATCTGAGGCACTGCAGCCGCAATATACAAAAATGCTTACCTCAGAGGCACTGTATTTTTTTAAACAACATAACTGACAGTAGCAAAAATACAACTATTAAGTAAAAGGCATCTGAGGCACTGCAGCCGCAATATACAAAAATGCTTACCTCAGAATGTGCTTGGATGTATGCAGAAAGATTTTCACCGGCATAGGAAATTACATCAACAAGCAGCCATGCGCAATCAGTAAGTGTCTTCCTTTCCTCCAGAAGCTCCGGTGCCATTCCATGTGAACCTTTCTCGCATCTCAAGGCAAATGAACGCCTCATTATACAGTTACTGATAAGGTCAAACCCATTTTTCTTACTACTGCCATTTATCTTGGAAGAACTGCCCCCACGGATCTGCTCTTGAGCAGCCAGTAATAGAACAGCAGACTGGATAATTTTTCCATCCTCAATGTAAGTCCAGAGCTCTTGAAGTAGATTATTTGTTTTCTCTGCAAGCAGTCTAGTTGTGTCTAAGAAGATCTTCTGTAAAACAACAAGGAACAAAAATATAAGTCCATTTAGCATTCATATGCAAGCAAGTAATGTTGAAATATCTTTCTATATATCGCTGTTTTTCCTCCAATCAAAGTAAACAAGGATTAGGGCAATCTCCAAGGCAAATAAAATAACATTAATTACTAGCAACATTTTTTGTATATTTTATTGATGAAGTTTTATCCTTTACTATAAGAACATACACTGCACATGAAGTAAGACAAAAAGGATTAACAACTGAAAACTTTACAAGTTGAGATGAAAGGGTGCCCGGTACTTAGTATCACTAATTTCATTATAACCTGCCAGGGGTCTATGGTATGACCATAGTTACTCTTTACGTCATGCTGCAAAAGTAGTAATTCGTATAGGGAGGGAAGTGAAACAGACCATTTCAGGTAGACATAGCAGATGAATAACCTTGTAGATATAATCCAGATGATTCTGGCTGCGAGAAAGACTGTCCTCCAGATTGTCCTCAAGATACTTATGCAGGCAAGTATTCTCAATTGCGACATGGAGCGGGAGTAGATTCTCAATGACATCATTGCCAATTGTGCGCACATTGGGTGATGCACCATGGCGTAAAAGCAGCTTGATCATGTCAACAGAGAACCTTTCAGCAGCTTCGTGGAGCACAAAGTATCCATATTTGTTTATGCAGTTGGGATTGGCGTGCATCCCATAGAGCTCAGGTGCCATGCCCTCCAATACGACTTTTGCACATCGCAGGGCGTTGAAACTGACAATGAAGGTTAAGGTTTGTGCGGTGATGGTAAGATAAGATGATATGCCCCGGCCTTCACAGTTCTCAAAAAATCGGAGGAAGCACCGGACACTATCCTTTACAAGGATGTGCTCCAATTCGGCATATATGTCCAAGAAGGCATCACCCACAAACTAGATGAGTCCGTCACAATTGAAAAAGGTGAAAGGCATCAGTTATCCAACTAAAAGCACAACAAAATAAACTGTCTTTTGGTATATGGAGGTGCTGACAACAACAATTGAAACAACAAAACCTTGTAATGCAAGCAAGTTGGTGTACGCCGAAGATAAAACCAAACATGAGGCACCAACAAGGAGGGAAGAAAAAGTAAGGGGATCTAAAGCTAGCATGGTTCAGGCATGTGAATCCACATGTTCCTATCCAAGGTTCATATATGACAACAACAAACATATTGTTTCAGTAGACTGAAGTACCCTATAATATTACCAGGTTAAACAAAATAACTAATGTAATGGGATGAGTCATCAATCAAATTATGTAAATGAAGGTAACACAAACCTTTGGAGCAGGGTCTGGGATGATTATGTCGTTTGCCATGGACTTGGCGATCTTAATATCCCTTTCTAGCATTAACTGAAAGAAAGAATGTCAGGAGTCAGCGCTGGGAAAGAAACAAAATAAGGGGAGAGGAATATCACACAGATGGATAGTTATCATACCTCCTCAACCTTTTCCAAATCAAAATCCTCAGTAAGTTCAAAACAAGGGATAGGGGGCTCCGGATAATCATTTCTTACTGTAATTGCTTTATCTTTATGATTAACGTTATATTTGCTCAGGGCAAGTAACTCGCTTTTCCGCGGTGCATCAAAATTCAATTCCATCCTTTTGTTTTCCTGAAACAAGGAAGTTTAATCTCGAATTATATTCCAAACAAGATTACTACAATGGCCAATGAAATAAATCCAGGGAAGACCCTGAGATAAAATGATTACTATCTAAAATGGATCGCGGATCACTGAAACATAAACATGTGCTGCAAACAGAAAACGATGTATTTACTCTGTGAATCCTGAAATGTAACAATGCTAAGTGTGAAATGAAGGGCCACACAAGTTTCTCAAATACAAGTTGAACCGGGTGCTAGAAACTCTGGCGCGTAGACATTATGGAAATCCGGAAACCAAAAGCTAAATTTGATGTTACAGTTCAACAAGCATAAACGATACTCACTGGTTAATGAGTCTCACGAATAACCAAATTGCCCTTGCTGATGCCACCTGAATGCAAGGAACGACTACCAAGTACCAAGTACCAACTAAACAAAAAACCAGTAGTCGCATTTGAGGTATCATATTTACTTTCATATAAGCTTTCAGTCCAATGTTCAGATTTTTTTAGAACAGTGGTCTTATATACAACTCGCAGAGTACATACACACAGATGGCTAGGAAGCCGACAAAACAAGGTGCATGAAAATTAAGCTTTCAGTCCAATGTTCAGATTAGAGAACCGTCAGAGAGAGTTTTATACTCAGATCGGAAGCTAGATCAATCAAGAAGGACGCGTATAACAATTTCAGCAGTAATCTAGGGCAAGATTCGGCGCACACACAGAGAAACCATACATCAAACGAGAAGAGAAGGGAGAGCGGTGCGCGTGTGGCGCGTGCGGCGGGAAGAGCGGTACCTGGTTGGCGGCTTGCCGCGGATCTGGAAGGAAGGAGGCGACGGCGCGTACGTCGGCCACTCGCCTCGCGCCGGCACACTGTATCCGACGGCTGGGAATGGGAGAGCTTTTTTTTTCTAGAGAGAGAAGGCCACGTGCGATCAAAAAGGCCCATTGAAATGATCAGATGGGCCAGCACGGCAAGGCCCAGGCACGCCTAATACACGGGCCGTCACTCGTGCCGCGCTCCTGGCCTAGGCACGGCACAACAAGGAAACGGGTCAGCCCACTGGCACGTTTAGCCCACCAGCCGGCCTGATTTTAGGCTACTCAGCATTGATAAGTCTTTACCAGTGATAAGCGGCACATACTTCTCGCAAAAAAAAAAAAGACAAGCACGTATACTGCCCAATGGTATAACATTTTAGATTTTAGGGTTTGAGCTATGGTTAAGGTCCAATTTTTTCTACATTGGTACCGAAGGCTCCAAACATTTTTCTACATTTAACTTCCAACATTACGAAGTAGATGTCAAAATTATGCATTTTTCGCAATTGATTTGTCAATTTTAAGGCAGTAAATGATTATTAGGGTATTTAATGGATATAATTTAAATTTGAACTACTAGTATATTAAAACAATGCCTACAATTTGGAAGAACGTCATATTTAAATTCTAAAGTACCTTGCATGGTAGGTGTTATCCAAGAGATGTATGGAAATTAAAAGTTTTTAGTTGGAAAAATTCAAACTCTTAGCTGCATTTTTTTTAAAAAAATTTAAAATGTAAATGAAATATCAAAAACATGAAATTTGGCCTGGCACCATGATGTGACCTCAGGGGGTTGTGTTTAAGATATCATTCAGTTCCACAAAACATGGGTTGTACATTGCCTAGAAACTGAAGCATCCCCGGGGAAGCATCATAGGTTTAAAAGTGAAATTGTGAGGTTTGAAGTCGAACTCACAAGGGCTTCATCATTTCAACATAAAATTTGTATTGCAACATGATATTATACTATTGTATACTTACATACCTTCATCTTTGATCTTGTTATGCAATACTTTGATTTTTCTATTTTTGGAAATAGGGAGTTAAGGCACCATACATAGTACCTATGTACAAAAAATATTGATCCCGAAGGCTCCTAATTTAAAAAAATGAAAATACAAAATTTAAGAGTTCATGTCAAAATTAGGCATCGTTCTGGGTTGGCTTGCTATTTTAGGCATTAATATGAATTTATAGGTATTGAAGGGATATAATTCAAATTGGAACTACAAGTATATTTAAAAGCTCCTACAATTTAAAAGAGAAACAAATCATATTTATGTTCTGAAGTACCCTGGGAGATGTTGGCCCTGTTTGGATACTCTAACTCGGTTAGAGGTTAGAGTTAGATTCTAACCCTCAACTAACCCTGAAGCAACTCTAACCAAGGTGGTGTTTGGATAAGAGGGTTAGATTGTCAATAAATAAACTTTCTCAATCATATATCAAACAACCTACAGCAAACACATACAGCAAACCCAGCCTGGGTAGCAAACTGAATTTGTCAATATAGTACAAACTGAATTTGGGCAGCAAACAGCCTACAGCAAACACATACAGCAAACCCAGCCTACGGGACAAAGGGCAATACCTTGCGACGCCGGCGGAGGACGAACGGGAGGGGGTGACAGGTGTGGCGGCCGGCGGACGGGGTGACAGGTGCGGCGACGTCGTAGGGATGGAGGCGGACGGGGGCGGATGGAGGCTACTGGGGCGGCGGCCAGCGGCGGGATGGAGGCGGACGGCGCCGGCGGCCGGCGGCGGGATGGGGCGAACGGGGCAGGACGGATGCGGCGGGGGCCGCGGGAGTGGCCGGACGGGGGCGGTGCGACCGAGGCGGCCGCTGGCGTCGGGATGGGGCTTACCGGGCCGAACGGAGGCGACGAGGGTGGGGCCGGCGGCGGGAGCGGCCGGACTAGGGCGGCGGGGGCGGGGTGACGGGGGCGGGCCGAATGGATGAGGTGCGGGGACGGGGAAACTGGATCAGGTGCGGCTGGTGGCTGAAAATAAAAATCTTTTCTATGGGCCCCAGCAAGACTAACTCTAATAAGCACCTTCCCACCGGGTTGGATTTTTTAGCTGGGTTAGAGCAACTAACCCTATTCTAACCCACCTGTTTGGATACTTCTGGGTTAGTTCAGCCCCAACTAACTAAATCTAACTCTAACTCTAGCATCCAAACAGGGCCGTTAACAGAGAGATGTATGAAAAAAAATCAAACATGTAGTAGGTTGCATTTAGTTTTTGTTCAATAGCAAAAGGTAATGAAGTATAAAAAATATAAAAAAAAATCATGGTGCCATTATATGACCTGAGGAGGTTTTGTTTAGAATTTTAAATAGTTTCACAAAACCTGGGTTGTACTCCCTCAGTGAAGTAATATACGTTTTGCATCTATACAAGGCCACTAACAGTAATCGAGACAAAACTTGAGTTCAGTCTCTCCTGCCTCAGTTTTCATATTCATGATTTTTTTTGCACGAAGCTTGGTTGATGGTTCTCTATGGATTTTCGCTTGCTCTGTATGTATGATAGCTTCTGTTTTTAGTTGTTGTTTGGTCAAAATACTATGTTTGGCGAAGTTGTATTTATTTCCAAGCTGGCAATGCTTTATAGGTGTCTCTATTTACTAGTACTTGAGAGGGAATTGGAAGTAGCTTTTCAACTGAAGCTTGGTCCTACTCGACACCAAGGAGAGGCGCAAGGGGGTGCCTAGCACTCGCGCCGAAGAATGCCGGTGCTCCTCTTCGTCTTCGACCTGCTCTGCTCCTTCAAGGTAAGTTGGTCCTGGTCCTTGTCCTGATCATTGGCGTCGCCCATGAGTATGATACTGCCATGTTGAGTCTGTAATGTTATAGACACACTTGTCTTGCTGTAGTACAGATTCACTGTATCGACAGTCCTGGCTAGTGTTGTTGGGTTTTATATTGTTCTCCTTGGGCTGGAACTCGATTTCATCCCTTATTTTTCTGTAATGGGACAGGTCTTTAATTTCTGAAAGAAAAATGGCAATGCTGACTTGGCATGTGACGGGTGGTTTTGAGAATTACTACCTCCGTCCGGGTTTATTGGTCCCCATTGTATTTCGTGTCAAATTTTGACCATAGATTAAACTAACAAAATGTTCACGCATGTTACCAAACATTATATTTTTAAAAACTACGTTCAAATATGAATCCAATGAGATAATTTTTCTTCACATGTATTAACATTTTGTTAGTTAAGTCTTTTGTCAAAATTTGGCACAAACTACAAAGGAGACCTATAAACCAGGACGGAGGTAGTAGCATTATGGAATTTATGTTATAGGTTAGCTTGATTAATCTTTACTATGGGATTTCCTTCTAAGGAGTTAGTGTTGTTGGGTTTTCTTCCAAGGAGCTAGTGTTGTATGGGTTTTCTGTAGTCAAGCATGTTGGCCATAGTGGGATAAATTCGTATGAGAAATGTCTTGGACATCCTGTTAAAAGCAACAGCACGCTAGAGCTACAATTAATTATCAATAACAGCACTGTTTGTTTTCAGCATTTGCATTTCGCACTGAAGCGAATTTATCATCTGTTAGCAAACTATGTGGTTGTGTGTTAAACATCTCTGAAAGTTGTCTTAAAAGGGCTCATGTTTCCCGTTGTTGTTTATTTGATCTTCACAACTCATGTGGTTTCCTCACCCACGCAGGTGACCGCCGTGTGGTATACGCGCGAGATTCTTCTTCCACTCAAACGCCTCACGCCCTGCCCCTCCAGTGGCTGATTCTTCTTCGACTCCGGCACGTGTAGTAAGCTACTGGTTCCTCTCCTCTGCTCTCTCCCATGCTCCGTGTGCCCACGGCCATCAAGCCATGGTGAATTTGTGTGCATTAACGAATGCATTTCAGAAACAGCTTCATCCTTGATTTGTAGTGCATGAATCAATTTCTAAATCGATCATCATTGATTTGCTTGGGTTGGCGACGGCTTGGGCATCGTGTACCAAATAAACTCGTCTCATTTTGAGCGCTGGGTCAAGGCCTTTTATTTGTTGGCTGATGCATTGCATGGGTGTACTGTGTATGTATGTAAAGGAGATGTATAAAATTGGTAGTAGTTGCTTTCAGGAAGATGTTGGCTTTTTGAAATCTAGTATTGGCGGGGGTAATAGTAATCACAATTTCCTGGTATAGGACGCGAGGATGAACTAGGAGACAAATTCATTTTCTTAAATAGCTCTTTCAATTTCCTGTCTGCATGAAAAGTGGGAACTGGATTTTCAAATCTTGCCTCGATTAAAACTGTATACAACTGATTCTTGTATCCATTCACTTCAACCTTCACGTTGACATCTTGCTGGAGTACCGATTTTCTCTCACACGCACTAGACCTCTTAGGTTATATATTTCTTAAGGGTTGCATTTCAATCAGACTTGGTTAAGTCCTGCCAAAACTGGGCCTGGAGATCAATTTTTGAATTCTAAGTTGTGAAGACTGGCCTGTAGTGTTGCCAGTGCAAAACAAGCTCATCTTGTCAAGCTTTTTATGTTTGGGGTGCTTTACACACTTACAGTTCTAGTTTTTGCTGTATGTCATCTCATAGTAAAATTAATGCTTTGTGATACTGTCACCATTTTAGCGGCCCATCGAAGCGCTTGTTTAGCTCTGATTTTATCTACTCGTGATCTGATGGTTCGATTCTAAGGTTCTTGTACGTGTGGAACTTATGTACAATTAATTATGCCATGAATTTGCTCCAGTTGCTATGTGAACCTTAGGAATATGTGAAATTCTCCCCTTTCCCTGATGTTTCCTGACACAGGTGTGCACGCCCAACATCACCAACGTGGGCCTACGCCGGCGTTCACTCCAACGCCCCCACCACGCCCCTCCTGTGGCCGGGCCAATAGCTCCTGTGCAATTGGCAAGAGTGCGGCGTAGTTTGAGCGAATGGATGTGGTGCGACACATTTGAGCAGGTAAATAGTCCACACACGACATGGCTGTTAAACTCAACTGATGCCCTCGTTACCTATTGGGGGCTGGACCCACCACTTATCCACGCAAGCGCGGGACCAACCACTTGTCTATTCGCGGGACCCACCTCCTCGCAGCTAGAAGAGACGAGCGCCCGTGCCCGTCCGCCCGCTGCCGCCCATTCATCCCCTTTCCCCAATCTTTCTCTTCTCCGGCGACCTAGCGCAAATGTCTACCTCCTCCGCCGCGCACTCAAAATGGCGACAGTATGGACCAGTGCTGCTCACAAGGTGCCCTGACTGCCCACGCCCAGACCCTCTTAAACGGTTGGTCACTAAGAGGGATGACAATGGCAATCTTGGGCGGGAATTTGTGAAATGCTTGAGCAAACCAATGACAGGAAGGGATGGCAAGGTTAGATCTTAGTTCTTAGCTCGTTCTTTCGCTGTCTTTTGCTCTGATTTCTCCATATTTTGTTTTTTCTTCTCGAATTTGGGATTTAGGGTTCATGTTGTTCTTTTCAGATCTTGAAGAAATGTTACCATTTCGAGTGGATTGATGAATATGTTGATAGGATTCAGTTTGAGGGCTACGTTGATTCGAGTGTGGCCGCAACCTGGGAGCTCAATTTGGGCGGGATGCCGCCGATTGCTGTGGAGAATACGGGGAGCTCGGGCGGAGGGGCGGGCAGAGTCGTGCCGATGGCGATGTATGTGCGCAATGCTGAACTGCATGCGGAGTCCGAACTGACCGAGGAACTGAAGAAGATCAAGAAACATCTAATGCAGATGATCTATTTGCAGAAGCAAGCAAATATCATGGCAGGGGGTTCTATTGTTGTATCATTGCTCTGTTTTTGTTTTATTTGTTGTTCATCCATCATTAAAATGGGCATTTAGGCCTGTCAGGGTAGAGGATGTGATCTGTGCGCCATGCCAAGTTATGTATCTGAATTGAAGCAGCAATTTGGAACACAAATTATTCAGTGTTCATGCTCTGTTTCCTCTGTTTTTGTTCTTCAGTTATAAGAGTACACACCCAAATTCAGTTTCTAGTAAAATACAAAATTGGGCTGCTGAATAGATGTTGGGCCGTGACGAGCCCACCCGCGTAGGGGCACCAGCCCGCCCACCTCTCACTTCGACAAATAAAATGGGGCCCAATAAAATGTTACTTGTTTCAATTTTGGCCTTTTTCTTGCACTAAATTTTGTGATGGATCATTTTTTGCCCAAAACTAATGCATGTCTACGGTTCCATGAACTAAATGAGTTGCATGCTTGCATGAAGTGCCCCAAGTAAATTAGTTTGCATTTCCTCCCATGTCCATAGTGGGTTTGCATGGGGCTCCTAGTTGCATGTCCATGGTTTGGCCAATATTTTGAAGATGGTGTGTGTGGTGAGGGCGTCCGTGTGGTGACTGGGGTCTAGAAATCCGGGCCCGTGGCAACCCATAGCAATACACGAATAATAAGCAAAAACAACCCATCGCAATCCACAAAAAATAGCACGAAACACACAATATATATAGTAGCATAACGATTATATAGAAGCATAAAGATTCCAACCCATAGTTCCACGATAGCCTTACAACTTAAAGTACTAATAAAACTTAATAATAGTAGCTTAACGATTACAACTTAAAAAAACTAATACGATAGATCTCGCTAGATAGATAGGGGGGCACCAAACGCGGGTTCTTCGGGTTCTTCTTCTCCTCCTCCTCCGGGGCCACCTCGCTCCTCCGGGCGCCGCCCTTCACTCCTCCCCCCCATTGTTGATGGGGTACGGGAGCGTGTGCATAACGCCATTGTTGGGGAAGATGCCGTTGAAGTCGGTGTAGATATTGTAGGTTGTGAAAGCTATGAACTCACAACCAACCCAATACGCTCGCCCGAGGAGATGGAAAGCATCGAAAGGATTAGTGAACGTGGCGAGGAGCCCAACCACAATGCCGTTGTGGTTGACCTCCTCAAGATGGTACATCCGAGGAGAGCCGTGGGGGAGGTGGCGGAAGCCGGCCCCAAGGAAGAACTCCGTTAACTCCCTTGCGCCCCTCCACCTCGAGATCGCCCAAACCCTAAGGGTTCTCTCTACATACACTCCGTCCGGGTAGAGCCTTTCCGGCATGGTTGGGGGGAAGCGGTAGGTGGGGCCGGTGTACTGCATGGTGGCGAGGTGGCTCGAGGGCTCGATCGGGTTTGCTGGAGAAGAAGGAAGAAGGAGGGCAGAGGAGGCGGATGGGGTGTGGATGAGGAGGGAGAGGAAGACGATAGTGCCCGGCTTAAATAGCCCAAGTGCGACGTGGTTTCACCCCGTAGAATTAATGGGCGGGCGGCGTTTGGTGGGGGCGTGGCGCCCCATGAAAGAGTGTACACGAGGGGGTGGCGGCGTGGGAAACGGGTTGCGATCCTTCTGTGCCACTGGTCGCGGGTCAAGGGGGACGGGCTCACGCACGCGTCTGTGCCGTCGTGGGTCAAGGGGACACGCCTGCCCCGGGTTCTTTGCGTGTGCCGCCCGTGCATTCATGCCCTAGCCCATTCTTGCTAGTGCCTGGCTAGAGGGCAACGTTCGGTCGATGGGGGGCCCGTCGATGGGAGTCGTGACAAGTGACAATAATGGACGCCTTCATTTGCCCATCTTGTAACGGGCAGCACGCTGTTTGAACTGCATCGATACCCACATCGATGCCCCGATACCCCATGCCAGTATTGCGTCCTCAAAGAGGAGCACGCCATGTACAACACGCCATGCAGCGTTGGCTTTTTGGTTGTCTTATGCGACGATGTATTACTTCTAATGGTAGGCATGCGACAGCTTACTGCGTCGATAGGGGTGGCGGAGCAGGGCTACGTCGAGGGCATGCATGCAACGGGCCCGCATGCAACGCACGGGCGCAGTTCTGCGGCTGGGCATGCATGCTGCGGGTAGGCTCAGGCACGCATGCAATGATGGAAAGGGCACTGCGTAGGCTTGGTCCATGCACCGCGTCAACTCTTGCCGTTGGATTCAAATGAACGGTCCTGATGCCCCAACGAGAGAGGCGGATCCAAACCCCACCGATTCAACCAATCAGCGCGTCTCATGCGGATCGATGCACACTGTAGCTAACCCTAGCGCCTGATCTCAACCGTCCACGCACAACGATCGACGGCCCGGTAGTGTGCGGGGTTTTGAGGGGTTTTGGGAGGGGTTTTGAGGGGTTTTGGCTGATTAGGGTTGAGCATAACTAATTCAAAAAAAATCAAAAATATATAAAACTTGCGCACATAGTCTTATTATGTCGTGTAGTAACGAGAAAAAAATATAAATATGGTTTACATACATTTTTACGAAAATTCCTTCACAAAATTGTCACTCCTCGAACAATGTAGTATGGAGTTCAAGGATGAGAGTAGTGGGCACCCGAGAGAGTAGGTGGGGTTTTGAAAATGAAAAGTGTGTAAACCTCACCAAAACTTCATTTTGGATTGACTAAGAAAGATCTTAACTTACTTTTCTCATTTTCATGTTTTAAACTTGTTTTATATATAATTTTCTATTAAACCTTGTTTTCTCAAAAAAAAGAAAATAATAGAAAATTAATTCAATAAATAGTGAGACTTTAGATGTACACTATATAGGTAGAATAGATGTGTAGAAAAATTATTTGGCTGGTTTAGACAAGGTGCCAAAAAAACTTGCTTAAATATGAGGCCGTTTACCCTACCTTTGGAGGTCATTTGAGACACACTTTTCATGACTATGAGTTCAACTTACCAAAAGGGCTCGGAATGATGAGCAAGCAAACATAATTTCAGTTGAGGTAGTTTAGATAGCATTAAAACATCAATACCCCATCCCTAATTCAAATTTGAGCCCAAATTTAAATTTAAATGTGAATTTTATTTGGCTGATAGGTACCAACAAACAAGTTCGAATAGAAATACGGGGATACATAGTGACTACCAGTACGCATCAAGTTACAAATATTATTACATGCCTCAAATTTTCAAACTGTTCTCTGTTCTACCTCTTCCTACCACGTCGCGTGCCCTTCTTCGCCTTAGCACTTCTTGTTTTTGGTTCTACTACACACACAAGTTCACTGATCATCTTGGTTTTCTTCACTGGTCTTTTCAACACCTCGCCAACACCCTCATGATCAGTGTCTTCCGTCTCAATGTTGACAGCAGTTTCAGTTTCTTCGGTGTGTACCTCAACATGGGTTTCTTCAGTCTGAACCTCGACACGCTCAGGTTCAGTTTCAACCTCGAGAGCAGTTTCTTCGGTGTGTACCTCAACATGGGTTTCTTCAGTCTAAACCTCGACACGCTCAGGTTCAGTTTCAACCTCGAGAGCAGTTTCTTCAGTTTGAATGTTGACTGCAGCAGGATTTTCTTCAGTCTGCTCAGGCTCAGGCACACTTCTCCTCTTTCTACCGCCACTGACTCTTGCTTTTTTTGTTGGCCAACACTGTTCAACAACAAGGGGTTGACTTGCTCGCTTCCTCCTGGCCATTGGGAAAATGTTATACATATAGTAATTAGAAAAAAGCACCAAATCAAAACACAGACAAATAAACAAGAACATACTTTGGCTTATCAGGAGTGTAACGGCATTTGACAGATCCCACTCTGTGCCCAAGTTCCTGGCACAACTTGCATCTATTTTTGTTACCTTTTTGGGCCCTTTTTGGCTTTCCATCTTTCTTTCCCTTCTTACTACTCCCACCTTTCTCAAACCATGCCTTGAA
>LR880969.1:19332796-19351919 GCA_904067115.1 Aegilops sharonensis | reverse complement strand
GAGAGAGATAGATAGATAGAGAGAGAGAGAGAGAGAGAGAGAGAGAGAGAGAGAGAGAGAGAGAGAGAGAGATCAAACACATAGCTACTGGTACATACGCTCAGCCCCGAGGGTGAACTACTCCCTCCTCGTCATGGAGAGCGCCATGCTGATGAAGATGGCCACCGATGATGGTCCCCCCCCCTCCGGCAGGGTGCCGGAACAGGGTCCCGATTGGATTTTCGTGGCTACAGAGACTTGCGGCGGTAGAACTCCCGATCTTGGTTCTGTTCTGGAAGTTTAGGGATATATAAAATGTGTTGGCATCGGAAACAAGTCAGGGGGGTCCACGAGGCAGCCACGAGGTAGGGGGCGCGCCCAGGGGGTAGGGTGCGCCCTCCACCCTCGTGGTGGCCTCGGGACTCTTCTGGTCCATCTCCGATGCTCCGTGGGCTTCTTCTGGTCCAAAAATAATCTCCGTAAATTTTTAGGTCAATTGGTCTCCATTTGATATTCCTTTTATGCGATACTCAAAAACAAGGAAAAAACAGAAACTGGCACTGGGCTCTAGGTTAATAGGTTAGTCCCAAAAATCATATAAAATAGCATATAAATGCATACAAAACATCCAAGATGGATAATATAATAGCATGGAACAATAAAAAATTGTAGATACGTTGGAGACATATCACTTGCCATCGACAGACTCAACTTCCTGCTTCAAGGGGCCACTAACGCCGGTGTCCTCCAGCGACTGACCAGTTGGTATGCTCGAGCATATCGCGCTTCACCGATGACGTGGTCATCTTTTGCCACCTCGAGCGATCTGAGATGGCCATCCAAGCACTCCTCCACACTTTCCGAGTCGCCTCAGGCATGCATATACTATCGGAAAATGTCCATCACTCCCATCCAGTGCACCGACGACATGTCGACCATCATGGGCACGACCCTATCCTAACCAGTGGCACCCTTCCCGATCAAATACCTTGGCCTCCCGCTGTCAGTACGCAAGCTTCACTCTCCATTTATCTTACCCCTCATTGAGAAGCTGGCTAAGAAGCTATCCACATGGTGGGCGTCTCTGCTTACCCGCGTCGAAAGGCTTGCCCTCATTCGTCACGTGCTTAGAGCGATACTGATCCACCTTCTACTAGCCATGGAGATCTGCCCCTCCATCCTCAAACAAGCTATGCGTCTGATCCATGACTTCCTTTGGCACGGGCGGAAGGAGGCCAGAACCAGGAACTGCCCGGTCAACTAGCAACGAGTGTACCGCCCGCTTGAGCTCGGCGAGGTAGGCGAGCTAGGCGTCCGTGATCTACACCGGACCAACATTGCCCTACGTGTTCGTTGGCTTTGGTTGCAGGCCACTAACCATCAACGGACTTGGGGCCACCTTCGGCTTTCGTGCAACACCGAGGTTCGCCAAGCTTTTCGTGCCTCCACAACCTGGGCCCTGGGCGACGTCAAGAGCTGCAAATTTGGGACGGATCATTGCCTCGATGAGGCATCCATCATGGAGTTGTCGCCCACTCTCACTAAGCTCGTGCCTCCCCGAAAAAAAAACCGCCTTGCCAGCGATGACATCCCGTAGCGTGCTTGGATCCAGGATATCCATGGCGCCCTCGGGCTGACAGTTGCCGCGGAGTATGTTTGACTTATGGCACCGCCTTTGTGATGCCTCGCTTGGGCAGGAGTCTAACATGATCCGTTGGCGCTAGATTGAGAACGGAATCTACTCCGCAAAGTCCTGTTACCTGGGTTTCTTCCAGGGCTCGATTTGAGCACCCTTCTGACAGCTAACATGGAAGAATTTTGTTCCTATGGCTCACCGGCTTGGACAGGTGTTGGACGGGAGAGCACCTTGCTTGCCACGGACTGCCCCACTCGTCGGTTTGCATCCTCTGTGACCAGAAATAAGAGTCCATACATCATCTCCTCGTCGGTTGAGTCCCCTCACACATTGTCTGGCATGATATCTTCCATTGGTGCCGCCACACCATTGCGCCTCCGGACGGCAGGATAAGCTTCTTCGACTGGTGGACCACGGCTGTCGAGAGCTCTCCTCCAAGTCACCACAAAGCCATCACAACGTTCACATCTCTCATCTCTTGGTCTATTTGGAGACACCGAAACGCATGTGTCTTTGATGGCGCCACACCTTCTCATGCCCACCTGGTTAGCTGCATACAGGAGGAAGCTCGCACCTGGGCTAAAGCGGGTGCTCGAGGGCTTAGTAACATCTTACCTGTAACATAAACTTATTTCGTCTCGGGGCTGGGCACCCCCTCCCCCCCCCCCCCCCCCCCCCGCCCCTCCCCCCCCCCCCCCCCCCCCCGCCCCTCCCCCCCCCCCCCCCCCCCCCGCCCCTCCCCCCCCCCCCCCCCCCCCCGCCCCTCCCCCCCCCCCCCCCCCCCCCGCCCCTCCCCCCCCCCCCCCCCCCCCCGCCCCTCCCCCCCCCCCCCCCCCCCCCGCCCCTCCCCCCCCCCCCCCCCCCCCCGCCCCTCCCCCCCCCCCCCCCCCCCCCGCCCCTCCCCCCCCCCCCCCCCCCCCCGCCCCTCCCCCCCCCCCCCCCCCCCCCGCCCCTCCCCCCCCCCCCCCCCCCCCCGCCCCTCCCCCCCCCCCCCCCCCCCCCGCCCCTCCCCCCCCCCCCCCCCCCCCCGCCCCTCCCCCCCCCCCCCCCCCCCCCGCCCCTCCCCCCCCCCCCCCCCCCCCCTCTGCTCCTACTAACCGTGTATGCTACGCGAGGATCGCTACCGTGTACCGTCTCTTCCTCTACCAATGAAATGATACGCATATCGGGTATTCACGAAAAAAACCAAATCATACTGAGAATCCTAAAGCAGCATACGGATGAATTCCGTATGAATTTTGCGACCATGATCATATGATCCAAAGTCTTTCATCACAGAGAAATTTCCTCATAAAATCCATATGAAATGGGGACAAAAGTAGAACCGTGACAAGACACCACTTGCAAAGTTTATGACTTTACGAGAACACACACACACACACCATCTGCTCTGGCCGCCCGTTCTCACCCCGGATAAAAAAGTGACGCCTTTATTGAGTGGGCCGGAATCGTGTGGAGGAGGTGCGCGCACGGCGACGGCGGTGCCTTGCCGCGGCCTCCGGCGTCGCTCTCCCCCATGGTCATGGCCATGCGCCCATGCCCCCCCACGCGCGCGCTCTCGCCATCACCTCTGTCTGCGTCTCGTCTCATTCTCGCTCCTCGTCTCGGCCGCGAAAGCCAGGAAAGCTACCGCTCCCCGGCCTAGCCCGTCCCCGCTCATCCTTCTCCCCCGCGTCCCTTTCCGCGCCGACGCGGCGGCTGCCATGTGGGAGCACTTCCCGCCCCGGCCCTCCGCCGGGAGCCGCGGCCCCGCGCCGCACCACCACCACCACCACGACCAGCAGCATGTCGCGCCGCCCGACTGCCAGCAGCAGCAGCATGCGGCGCCGCACGGCGACCCCGACCCGCTCGCCTCCGTCTGGATCCGCCGCCTCCACCTCGCGCCGAGCCCGCCGCCGCCGCGCGCCAGCCTCGCGCCCCCGCGGCCGCACGACCACGACGCCATGTCCGCCCGCAGCGCCGGGTTCGGCCCCTTCCGCTGGAGCCCGCGCCCGCCGGTCGGCGCGTGGGACGCCACCCCCGCCCCAGCCCCATGTGGCGGTGGGGGCGCCCCGCCCATGATGTCGCCGTTCTTCCGCCCCCCGCCTCAGCCGCTCCCGCCGCTCGCGGACGTCAGGGAGTTCCGGCCCGTCAGGCCTATGGTCTGGTCTGGCAGCAACGGCGGCGGGTTCCCCGGGTCGCCGGCGCCGACGGTGCTAGGTGTCAACCCTCACGCATCCTGGCTACCGACGGCAGCTGCAGGTATCCAACATACTCCTGATTTCCGCTGCACGTTAACGTCAGAAATTGCTACGGTTTTGCTTTTAACCGTTTCAGCTCAAAATTGTTAAGAGTCCTTAGTTCAGAGTGGTGCCATGAGCCCTTGGCCACTGAAACTGCAAAATGTATGACAACTTTGCGTTAAAAAATTAAATGATTCTGAAAAGTTCTACCAAGTGAGTGTTCGTACATTAGAAAATGGACATTTGTTATTGTGTGTGTTGCATGCATCCAGTTCTCCTTTCAGTAGAAGTAATAGTTCCACAGGGGGAAAGAAACCCCGCGGATCCCGTGATTGAAACTATTGTTTCTGGGTAGCTCTTCGTTTGATCTATATAGATCATGTTTATCAGTATATAGATAGATCATAGACATAGACAGTAGACACCATGTGCAAAATATTTTATGTCTGACATTTTCCAAGAAAAACATACTTGGATTTATTGCATGTGCTCCGGTGGCCATCATTATCCATTCTGGGCTCGCCACACATACCGTTGGATTTCCCCTGGGTCTTAATTGAACTGCGATGATGAAATTTCTCTTTGTGTAGGTTCAGCTTATCCTAACCATGATGTGGACATGATTCCCGTAAGAACTTCTCATGTAAGATTTTTTAGATACATTTCCTTCATTACATGGGAACATGCAAATATTGGGTGACAGGGGTTGGTTGCTCTGCTGCTTTTAGAGGCAGTCTTGCAACAATATTTTTTTTGGAAAGTTGCAACAACAAATAATGATTGCTACTAGGGGAAATTGATATGTTATTGTATTTATGGGCAATGGGGTTATTCAGCTGGTTTTAGAGAGATTCTCATGACAGCAGATAATGATTCTTAATAGGGAAAATTAAATATGTTAACTTCTACTGGTTTGAGAGGTGCTGAATCAAATGATTCCACAGTTTGGGGGTTAAATCGTACTTTGGTCAGAGTTCGGAGTTGAAATTTTTGACCATTACTATGTTGGAACTTAATGCCTACAAAATAAGTTTGAAAAACTGCATAAATGACCTTGGGGGATACATTTAAATCAATGTCCTGAATTTCATTTATGTACAAGTACCACAAAATGAAAGTAAGCTTTGTGTATGAGAACCACCTCCCCCCATTGGGGTTGTAGTGTTGCGGGGTAGACTCCACCCACCAGGGTTAAAAAATGTTCAAAAGTCCTGGTGCTCACATGTACACAGTACGGTGTGCTTCAGAATGAATTTATTGAGGGTCGTGGATTCATCTCTAGTCTACGCCCATTGTAGGCATGTGTTAAGAGGCCAGACTCGTGCTGTTGTGTACGTGTAGAAATCATGAGCGGTTTGTAGGTAAGTGCAGATATAGTTAGTATATACATCAAATTCATTCCAGAGACCAGGCTAGTGTTCTACAACCTATATGGCCTTGATTCCTGAGTTCTTAGGAAGGGATGAAGAGTCACACGTGATCTTGGATGGGTGACGTCAATGAATAACTAGTGCGATTATGTTGAGTGGTTCATGTGGTAGATGAGAATCTCAGTATACAGATAAAATAATAGGTCCATACGTCCAGCTTTGGCATGTACCAAAAGATATTTTGGTTCTGAATTTTGTAGTGATTATTTTATCAGGGAAAACAATTCTAGTAAGCGTAAATGGTATACAAAACTTTGCTGGCAACACTGCAGAAATAATAGTTCCATACTTCCAGCTTTGGCATGTACCAAAAGATATTTTGGTTCTGAATTTTGTAGTGATTATTTTATCAGGGAAAACAATTCTAGTAAACGTAAATGGTATACAAAACTTTGCTAGCAACACTGCAGAAATAATAGGTCCATACTTCCAGCTTTGGATTGTACCAATTCTTAATCACAATCTTGCATATTCCTAACTAGTGCTCAACTGCTAACTTGTATGTTCGAAAGGCTTTTTGTGTAATGGTACACAAAACTTCGCTAGCAACACTGCAAAAAAATTCCATTTTGTTGATGGTTCATATATTAAATCACAAATCATCCTTGTTAGCTGCATTATTGTTCACTCATTACTAGCTTGAGGTATGACAAGATCTGGTAACTACTGATGATCGTATAGTAGTTGCAAGATGTGGTTACCAACTCTGCTCTGCTCCTGGGTCACATTGTTTCATCGTTAATTACAGAATAGAGTAGGAACTGTGGATTCCAGCAACTGTACTGCTAAGGAATGATAGCTAGCTGATAAAGACCCTGGACTGAATTCACTGTCTCTTGATGTGGTAGAGACATCTGTTGCTGAGAAACTGACCCCTCATTTCTTGCAGGATCTCCATGTTAGACAACACAGCATGATCCCACAAAATTTTGCAAGGCGCGCCCTTAGTTCCAGCAGCGAACACGACGAGCCTTTCTCCTATTGGAACATGGGGAGGTTCCAGAGAAACACCACGACTTCGTCGATCTCGCAGGTTGCTGCTGAGCCTGGCAATTTCGTGAAGAAGAGGAATGCAGACTCAAACAACTTGCTCCCTCTCAAGTTCAGAAAGCTGAGTGGGGCTGGATGAAACCGCACCTTGGCGCCACGGGTTCTCCATGCTCGGGGAGAAGCATACACATGCACTTGTCACGCGGCAGTGCTTCGCGCACGTAATGGCTCAAGCAGATGTCACCATTTGGTGTCTACCATGTAAAGTAAAGTAAGTTTTGCTCCAAAAGCGTCGCATGGTATCCTTTTGAGACACCGATACGTTTGGTGTTGGATCTCAGCGGTGCTTACCGCTGGGATGCATCCATGTTTCTTGAATTCAGGGTTTATATACAGGGTGGTGTGATGCGCTCTCGCGCTGCTCGTATACCTCAAAATAATGTCAAGCGTACTGATAAAGAAATGAATAAATTTGCCATGAGAAGGCTTTATATGTGTTCTTTTTGTTGCGTTCGCTGTATTTTTCTGTTGAGCCGGTGTGCTTGCAATTGTTTACCTAAATTTTGCTGTGGAATGTGTACTAATTCCAGCAAGATTTTGTGGCTAAATCTCACAGTACATACTCCCAATCTTAATAAGCGGGCGGTGTTTTGTGTATCACCGGGGAGCGGGCGGCGTTCTAAATTAAAAAAAAAAAGCAAAAAAATAAAATCGGAACATTTTGAATTTTTTGGACATCCAAGATCCTTGGGTGCGCCAGGAGCGTGCAAACGTGCATGAAGAAATGGTGACACAATGTGTCAGTGAAAAACATAGGTTGGATGGCAACATTACCACCACATATTCAGAAACATTGCATCGATAAATTCACATGTGTCACCAAGTTCACCATTCTTTTCAAGAGAATAATCCCATTAACACGTGCCGCAGCGGACTAGTCGAGGCAGCACAACAAATCGGGCGAAGAAGCTACATACAGCAGAAAAGAAACCAACCAAAACAAATCTAATAACACGAACGAAGAACACGCGCTATAACTGTACTAGCAACAGGGGAACACTTTCTTTCCTAGTCCTGTCGAAGCGAGTGCAGATCTTCTAGCTACTGCCTATTGACTGATCTTGCAGCCCCGGACATAGGAGTGCTCGTAGTTGATGTACTGCGTCCAGTAAGGCCGGTACTTGGTCATCGCAATCTCCAGCCACGGCTTCATGTTGCCGTTGTAGTGGATGACGGCGGCGGTGTCGATCTCCGCGTGCTCCACCGTCGGGTTGTACCCTAACCCGAGCACATGCCATGATTTGTCCAGGGGGTGCGTCAGCTTGTAGAAAGTCATCAGGCCTGGCGGGAGCGTCCCCAGCTTCCACAGCAGCCTGTTTTCGTTCTGTAAAAGGAGCAAGGCAAAAAAGACAGTGTCAAGACTTGGATTTGGCAAAAAAGACAGTGTGAAGACAGTGTGACGGACTGAAAAGCGGGCACAGTAAAAGTAATTTGAAAATCATTCGAGTGAGTTATTTCCAACTCACTCACCATGTTCTGCCACTTGTGGTAAATCCCAGTAATGTCCTTCTTCTTCCATTCCTCCAGATCAAATATATTCATTCCATAAGCCCAACCACACGCGTTAGGATCGAAATTCTGCGAAATATTTGGGTTTGAGAAATTGAGGTACTTGTCAAATCGGTGGAAACTCTCCCCACACGTTTCCACAGCACCATTTACATTCCCATTAAGATCAACCTCCCACAGTCCGGTCAGGTCCTTCTGGACCACAATGTCGTCATCGAGGAAAAGGATTTTATTCAACTTAGGATAGACTTGCGGCAGGTAAAATCTTAGATGGTTGAGCATGGACAGATATTTCGGGTTTCGGTACTTCAGATTAGAGGACCCAGCAGAGAGAGTTTTTTGACGATCCGCCTTAAAGTAGTACTCTTTCATGGCTGCAGACTCGAGCTGCTTCAAAACAGGGCAGTACGAAGAGTTCAACCATTTGAAGTCATCCACGTTTTCAACATGGATCGTGGCATCCCCAGGCGGATTCAACAAGAACCACATGTTCATTGCCCCAAAGTTCAGTTTGTCAGTAACAAGATGAAAGACATGCTTCTCAGGCTCCTGCAGTTTTTTAACCAAGAAAATCAGGCTCATGCATCATTACGAAGAAACTGAATTTCCAAATCAAAGTCCGGACTGCACTAACCTTTGCGTTCACGATGGTTGAGTTAACCACAACTGATGCTGCCAGAACATTGTCCGAAAAAAGAGCATAGTGATAAAGATCAGGATCTTCCAAATTCTCACTATTAGGGAACTTTCTTTTCTCTGGAGAGAGAAGGTAATAGTCTATTGTTAAGCGCATGGACAAGCAATGTATGCCATTCGGTATTGTCTTAGCTGCCAACTGACTGAGGAAGGTGCTCTGCTTCTTTAAGCTCCGGACCTGCTCATCAGCTGATTGAAGCATTGATCTTAAACGATGGGTAATTTCCTTGCAATCATACAGTTGATCCCTTGCTTTTGATAAAACTAGACCCATCGCTTTTGCTCTCTCAGAAGCACTTCAAATCAAAGAAAAAGAAATGAGTAGTGCAGGAAAATTTGGCTAAAAGTACAGTTCCGAGCCTAAAAAGTAAATACCTCTTAGGGAGATCAGAATCAGCAGTAGCTTCCCCAAGGGAGCGCTGGCTTTCCTTGATCCTGGCGAGTAGCTCCCGATAAAGATCGAGCTTGTCCCTGGATTTGGCAAGCACGGAATATATTCTGGCCATGATCATTTGGTCCCGCATCAGACGAACATTTGCATCCGCCTTCTCGTTTTCATTTTCGCGTCTCCATAGACTATATTTTCCCAGCACAGCAGAGTCAACTGCTTTTGAACGCTCAAAACCTGCATTCTCAAGTTTAACCAGGGCTTCATCATCCTGCTGTACTGTTTCCATCTTTATTACACCGGTCCTCTCCCCCAATTTCTACACAAGGAAATAATATAAAACATGAACAGAGGGAACAGGTATAAGATTTCATTTCAAAATGAGATGTCGTGCAAACAAGAAGCTATGTGATTGACCACATCTGAAAATCATAAAATAAGCACAGCAGTAATTATCCTAGTCAAATTGCAAGGGTGTTTGTTCATCTAAAAGATCGCAAGGGTTTGGCAACGAAGATAAAAAATGTTACCCTGCGAGTCACATCTCGTGGCCTGCTTAGGAGCTGAAGATTATCTGCATTAACAAATAAAATCCCCTTTATTAAATGTGCTGCTGCTCTGAGAAGACACAGTAGTATGCAATACAATTTTTCATCATTACTAACACTCTCGATTCAGGGAGAAATTCTGCGGTTTAAACTTGGGTTCCCTGCTCCAGTCCGGCACCTACCATTGCAGGAACAGATCAGCATAAGCACATATACTTCCGTAACACCGAGGAAAAATAATAATGAGGCAGGGTGATATTGTGCTAACCAGTTGGCCAGAATAAATCGGGTCCACTCGAGCTGCACAAAGCAGAAGCACTTACATCAGAATGACCCAAGGATACAGGTTCCAGAGCAAACAGAAGAGTAAATTGCAATGTGGGTCGGTCAGTAAACTTGCTCAAGTATACCAAGTAGCTATGTCACCGTTATCCTAATTCGCACATCTGAGTGGCCGAATTGGATCAAGTGCCTCAATCACCGCATACCAGCATATCGACTACCATGCCACATCAACTCCACGGTGTACTTCGCAGTTAAATCTAAATACACACTGAATCTATCTAAATTCTATATCAAGATCGTACTTATACTTACTCCTCAAGGACAAATGGGTGAAACGTTCTGAATCACGAGCGGATCAACACCACTGCTGGTCACCACACCTACAGCTGTGGGTTCTAGCCCGAATTACCCTAGACCAGGTGTAAGTTCTAATCCTAATTACCCTAGAGTCTAGAGTGACAGTTCAAGAGCAGTTGCGACACTGGCACTGGCACTGGCAGCACGGGGGACGCCTGCCTTGCAGCAGCAGGCAGGCCTCCGCCGCACCCGCGAGTGTGGATCTTAATCCGATCAGGATTGCCCTAGATTGACAGTTCACGAGCAGCTGCCACTGACAGCACGACGGCCGCCTCGCAACGTCCGCACCAGCGACCGCGGATCCTAATCTGATCTACACGGGCGACTTCCAGGAGAGCAGAGTGGGGGAAGCAGAGCTCCTCACCTCCGGCGGCGGCGGCGGCGGCGAGGAGGAGGAGGAAGAGGAGGCAGAGCGCCGCCAGGGAGGCCGCGCGCGCCATTCTCCCGACCCGATCCGGCTAGTGCTGGCCCCGGAAGATCGATCGCCACTCCCCCGCCGCTGCTAATGGCGGTGGATCATCGTGTCTCGTGTGGAAAAAAGGTCAGTGTTTTCGTGCGATGCGGTGGAGCGGACCGCCGGACGGTGGCTTTTTTTGTTTTTTGAGGTGAAAGACGGTGGCGGAGAGGAACAAAGCCGTCGTGTGGGCTCAAAGCGAAAGGCCCGACAGTGGTGGTGGACTTTGTTTCTTTTTCTTTTTTTGCGGAAAAGCCGGAAGATGGTAGACGGGCCAGAGGATCGTCGGCTCGCTGTCCAAGGCCTGGAGAGAGGGTTATTGGGCTGGAGGAACTGGGCAGATATGTGAGGAATTGCATCTTTGTATTTCACTTTGCTTGCTCTAAAAAAAATCACTTTTGCGCGTTGTATCCTTGAGTTAAAAAAAAGAGGAACATCCTGTCAAAAAAAAAAGGTTCAAAAAAGGAATAGCGTCCCCGTTCCTTGACTCTAGATGTCTCCTCAACGTCGTCGCCTTTGTCCCCCTCCTCCCTCGTCTCACTGGCGCAGAAGACGCCGGAGCAGAGGGCTTGTTCCTTTTCTTTGTTGTGGCCTCGTCGAGAGCCTTGCCCGCTGTCGTCGTCTCCTTCATCCGCTTCCTTGTGCCCCGAGCAACCAGAGGGTGGGCGATCGTGTTTGCGGACGACACGACCTTGCTGAAGGAAGGAAAAGGAAGCACCATGGGTGGGAGTTGGGAGCATGAATTTTTTAACTGAGAAATGTGGTCGACTGCTCAAAAGTGAGAGACCGTGAGAAGTTTCTGGGCTTAAATGCTCAAATTTCTGGGGAGTTAACCGTCTGAGAGTTTGGCTAGGTACGGCATAACTCGTGAAAACAAAATCTTTTGACGAGTTATCCCTTTTTTAGTGTTGGGTTAGAGATGCCCTGAGAGACTATACAAGGGAGGGAGCAACGGAGCAAAAACCCTATTTGACGCACATTGCGTCAAGTAGTCGGGGCTTCCCACAGGGGTGCCCACAACTGGGCTGGCCTATTACGGTTTTTTATCTTTCTTTTTTCTATTTCTATTTCTTTTTATTTTTATTTTTATTTCTTATTTTCTTTATTGTTTATTTCCTTTCTCAAGTTTATTTTTTAAAAATATTCATAAATTTTAAAAATGTTTGTGTTTCTAAGATTTTTTCAATAATTCAAAAACTGTTGTTGATTTTAAATTTTGTTGAGAAATTCGGGAAAAGTTTAGAATCTTGATATTTTTGTTTTTTAGAAAAGTTTGAAAATTCAGATGTTTAGAATTTCAAAATTTTATAGAAGTTTCAGATTTGTTGAATTTCTTCACAAATCCAAATTGTTTGGGAATTTCAATAAATGTTCCTGTTTAAAATTTTTGAGGAACTGTTTGTTTACAAAATTTGAAGAACTGTTTGCTTTCTCAAAAATTGTTTGCGTTTTCAAATTTCATTCCGTAGTTAAAAAAATATTCCCATTTTAAAAACAATCTTTACATATTTGAAAAATATTACTGCTTTCAATAGATATTGATGTTTAAAAAAAATCAGAATTTCGAAAATGGTTCATAGATTCAGAAAATGTAGAGTTTTTTTAAAAAATCTTCACGGATTTCAAAAATATCCGGGTTCCTAAAATATTCACTTAAAAAAATGTTCGCGTTCAAAATTTCAAAAGAATGTTCTTACATTTTCGCGCTGGTTTAATCTCAAGAATGGTCATTAGCTCCCGTGGCTACCAACGCGAGGTCTTGTGATCGATCATGCAAAAATGCGTCAGATAAGAGATCCGGCAGCAGCTAGCGTTGCTCCTGCGTTTCCGACCTTGTTGAATGTATGCGCTGCTGGTTGCCTGCCCTTGAGTGGTAGCACGGCGCAAGCTATGCTCATCCGAGCATATGCACGAGTGTCCAAATTGATGAGACGACCACTAGCTATGCGTGCATCCGGGGCACCAGCTCGGTTGGTCACAGTAGTACAAGTTGCATATTCATGACAGCCTGGTTGGTCAGCTATGGGTCGTCCGGGGCAGGAGTGTGCAATGCAAGCAAAGCTGCACATTGATGCAAAACGAAACGCAGTTTAGCAGAGATAATTAAAGGAGAAAACGAGATGTCAACCAACTTAGGTATAGAGAGAGAGAGAGAGAGAGAGAGAGAGAGGTATATGACCATCATGTGCCTACCTACCGTACCACAAGCGGGCGGTTAGGCGGGCCGGCTTGGTCGCCGTGCCGATGCCTCCGTTGGCCGTGTGCCGTGCCGATGCTCGCTCCACCCACCTGAGAGACGAGACCTCGAGTGCGTGCGTGTTTGGTGAGCGGGCTGGTCCTGTGTTATGTGTACTTTACCCAAGCGACAGGGACAGCTTACTGTATAAGAAAATAGGCAGTTTTTCGACTAAATTAATCCATGAATAAATCATGAGCATGACATGGGCAGCAGTGATAACACACTGATTATGATCTAACAGAGCATGTACTATGTATATAGTAGAAACATCTACGCATATCGCTAGTACTGCTACAACAGAAAGAAACATGAGAGGGATAAACGATGTATACTCTCCAATCGGCCAGGCGGTAGTGGTGGCGGTGGCAGCAGCCGCGGCATCCTCGGCGGCCTTTTTGTCGGCCTCGGCCTTCTCAGCGGCGGCACGGTCGGCGTCAGTCGACATGGTGATGCGGACGTAGATGAATAGAAGCGAGCAGTCGCGTAGTCACTACCCAAAAACCTAATCGCCCCTCACCCGTACAGGATCCGGAGAGGCGGGGTTTCGGAGGCCTGCTCTCCCGTCAACCGTGTACGCGGTGAACGGGACGGAGTCGCCGGCGGCAGCGGCCGCGCGTGGAGAGACGTGGGCTGAACCCACGTCCAAGTCGGTCGGTAGCCCATGATCCGACGTCTCAGATCGTGGCCCTACCTGTCAAAGACTATCCGTTCCTGACCGACAAAAAAAAGCGCATAGGAGTGAGCTCGGCTCGGCTCAATCCCGCAACCCGCGGCGCGTCGGGACGAGACGTGGCGAGGCGAGCGGAGGAGGAGTGCGCGAGGGCTTCTTTCCTTCTCAAGCTCCAATAGCATGAGGGAGAGAATCCCTTATAAACCACTCCAACTCTCCTTCCACTTCCGGGGTGGGACTAAACTTCCCACCACCTTGTCATGCCACCTACATGGGCCCTTGGAGATCAAATCTAAAATTGTCATGTGGGCTCTAGGCCCATCTCATATTTCAACAATCCCCCACCAGATCTCAGGGGCCCAGTTTGTCCTTTGTTCCAAATGCTGTTTTGATATACCAGCATCTCAGTGGAGACCGATTAAGGTTGAGCTCCACCTAGACCAAGTAGTTACACTCCTTCACAATTGAACAATGGATTATGCCTTGAATTGTTAGTTTGGCGTCAAGAAGTTTCACCGCAAGTCTCACTGATACGAGGCTGCCGAAGGCCGACCCCTCGGTTGGAGCATATTAGTCACACTCCTGGCCTGTTCATGAGCTTGCTATAGATCACCCCAATCTCATAGACTGTGACCAGCAGTCGGGCTCATATAGGTGTATTCCTCCAAAGATCGCTCTGTAGGATAGCATCTTGCTTATGCATATAAGCCTTGGAACACATTAAGACAGTAGTCATCCTTCCATACAGTTTCCGAGAGTATTGCATCTCCGACGGAGTGGGTTAGTAAAGTTACTCTCCTCAGTTCACCACTGGCTTGTTTTCCCAGGTCCTACTTCACGGGATCTCCGATCACATAGGTTGGGTTACTACCATGGCAACTCATGTGGGTCTCATACCCATCTCCCTTGATGCGCTATCTATCACAACACGTGATAGCCCTTTAGTAAAAGGATCTGCCAGATTCTTAGCCGTTTGAATATAATCCAACGCTATCACTCCGGAGTTCCTCAATTTTCTGACAGCTTTCAATCTCATTCTTATGTATTTGTTGGACTTCATGTTGTCCTTTGAACTCTTCACCTTGACAATAACTGTTTGATTGTCACAGTTCATAAGGACGGCCGGAACAGGCTTCTCAACCACTGGCAAGTCCATCAACAGATCTCGAAGCCATTCTGCTTCGCCACCCGATGTGTCTAATGCTGTTAATTCTGCTTCCATTGTCGATCTTGTTAAGATCGTTTGCTTGCAAGACTTCCAGGAAACAGCACCACCTCCAAGAGTAAACATATACCCAGTTGTGGCCTTCATCTCATCAGCATCAGAGATCCAATTCGCATCACTATACCCTTCAAGTACCGTCGGGTATCCAGTATAGTGAAGTCCATAGTTCATAGTACCTTTCAGATAGCGCATAACTCTCTCAAGGGCACGCCAATGTACATCACCCGGTTTGGAAACAAATCGGCTCAGTTTGCTAACAGCAAATGCGATGTCAGGCCTCGTTGCGCTGGCTAGATACTGGAGTGAACCAACAATCTGAGAGTATCTCAATTGATCTATAGCTGTGCCTTTAGACTTTCGAATCAGCACACTAGAATCATATGGTGTTTGAGATGGTTTGCAGTCCGAATATCCAAAGCGACTCAACACCTTCTCAACATAATGGGATTGCAGAAGTGTAATCCCACCCTCATCATCTCTCAATAGCTTGATGTTCAAGATAACATCAGCCACTCCAAGGTCCTTCATCTCAAAGTTCTGAGATAGGAAAGACTTAACCTCCTCGATCAACTTGAGATTAGTCCCAAATATCAGTATGTCATCAACATACAAACACAGTATAACTCCTTCGCCCCCACCATACAAATAACAGCTTACTGTAATCTACTACCAGTGAGCAACGCGGAATACGGTTACGTACTGCTAGAACCGGCCGTGCATGCAGACATGATTGCTCCTCTGATCAAATTTCCTTGCCGCTCCCCCTTCTGCCCAGGACGAAACACACGTCGTTTTCGTTTTTTGCAAAGTTGCCAGCGGAACGAGAATCAAGCAGACGTCAGGAAAAGACTGCCGGTGCTCACCCAGAGTTGTGAAAAATCCGCCGGCCGACACAATGTGGTCATTTTCGTTATACCGTTGAAACAGTGAAATCTAGCTTTGTCATCGCCCGAAAGCTCCAAAGGCGACAGTTCCGGGAAGCTGGCCAGTGGCCACAGTAGTTAGATAGCAGTCCACTACGTAGTTGGATAGTGATCATGGAAGAGTATGTGGCCGGGAGAATACATCAACCACTAGTAGGAAACAAGGCTTTGGTTTGGGTCTGGCCAGCCCATTAGTCCCGGTTCTTCACGAATCGGGACCCATGGGGGGGGGGATTAGAGCATCTTCAACAGACGCCCAATATCAGCGTCGCGCCCAAAAAATCGCAAGTTTAGCGCTGTCGGTGTCAAAACCGGCGGATCTCGGGTAGGGGGTCCCGAACTGTGCGTATAAGGCAGATGGTAACAGGAGACAGGGGACACGATGTTTACCCAGGTTCGGGCCCTCTTGATGGAGGTAAAACCCTACGTCCTGCTCGATTAATATTGATGATGTGTGTTACAAGAGTAGATCTACCACGAGATCAAGGAGGCTAAACCCTAGAAGCTAGCCTATGGTATGATTGTTGTATATTGTATATGTCTATCGACTAGCCGGGCCTCGGTTTATATAACGCACCAGAGGCCTAGGATAACAAGAGTCCTAGCCGAATACGCCGGTGGGGAGGAGTCCTTGTCTTGATTGCCAAGTCTTGTGGAATCTTCCTTGTATGCGGCAACTGTCCGGACTGGCCCATGAGTATACGGCCATGGGGATCCTCGGCCCAATCCAACTGATCGGGAGACGACGTGGTGAGTACCCCCTAGTCCAGGACACCTTCAGTAGCCCCCTGAACCGGTCTTCAAGTTAGGGACGCTCCTCGGTTCTTCCGAACTGTTCTTCATCTTCGGTCGTCGGTCTTGAAAACTGGTTCAACAAATCTTCTCATCTTCGATCTTGAGGATCGCCGAAATGCATTCGACGAGTTTACACGTCGGGTATCTGAGGAGCCCCTTTAAGTTTCCGGCCTTTATCAATGCCTTGTCATTTTTATGCCACACCTCGGGTTTGAAGTTGTTCCCAGGCGGCAACATCCTCTTGCGTCCGAGCTCCAACGCCGGACTGCATTCGAGGTATCTTTTGCAGCCGAGCACCAATGCCAGACTGCTTCCCAGCTCTAACGCCGGACTATGTATCCGAGCTCCAACGCCGGACTGTATCCGAGCTCCAACGCCGGACTATGTATCCGAGCTCCAACGTCGGATTGTATCCGAGGTGTCGTAAATCACCTTGGTTCAAAGAAGTTTGAAGGAGTTTAGGCGAGCTTAATGCCGGAAATGCCCTTTATGGAGCCAGCCACTAGCGCCCGAGCTTTATGCCGGACTGCTTCCGAGGTGGTGCACCACCCCGAATATGGGCCGATTTTTGTCAATATTTTTGATTGGTGCAATTTATTCTCTGCCGAGATATATAGCCAGTAGCCCACAAGGTGTGTATCGGTCTAAAACCCGAGATGCACCCGAAGGATGACATAAGACCGCTGATCCCACTAGCCGCTGAGACTCAGGTTGATTTGCAAAATCGGCCTGAGGATCAAGTCCTAGCTCGGCAGAATACTTCGGGACACAAAAAGCGGCGTGCTCAGTCCTCGAGACTCGGGTTGGGTGCGGCTGACCAACCTGAGGATCAAAATCTCCTCGGAAACTGTATTGCACTTAAAATTTTCTGCATAGAACATGCAATGCAGTAGCCCCCGAGACACTGGTCGGGTGGCAACACAAGATCAGGGGATCGATGTGCCCCTTTAATATTTGTAAATAATAAGCCCGAAGCCCAGTAGCCCCCGAGCCTTAATGCGGGCACGGGTGGCCGAATTAAGGATCAATATCCATAGTAAAATCACAAATTATGTGTAATGACTCAATGTATCCAAGTAATTTATGTCATTAATGCTCGGATCCGCATTGTACAAAACCTTGTTGACCGACCATCGGCTTCAACCTCCTCAGCCAGTAGCCGAGGAGTGTTTGTCCTACTTTATAAAGCCATTATGAGGGCAAAGATTTACGACAAACAAGGCAATCTGGCCATACGGTTTTATAAACAAAGGCACGCAGAGAGATATGTTATATTACTGTTTAACAGAAGAAATGTCTTCCAAAGAAAAGAGTCCCGCTATCGGTTCCTTTCTTTGAGTTGTCATGCTAAGCATGATCATGAAACCTCAACTCCAATGTAAGAGCAAAATATTGAGGATTTTAGTTTGGGAGGCCAGTTACTAGCCCCCGGTAGTGTTCGGCGACAGTCGAGGTCAAGCCGGAAACACTTCGGCCAATGTTATGAATGGCCCGTCATTTAATATAGTCATCGGATCGCTGACCAGTTTACACCTATTGTGACAGTCAGTTTTCGGCTTTCTTCACTGAGGTGCTTGACCATGCGAGCTGGAAGCACAATCGCAGTGGTTCTCCCTTTGCACACCTAGCCGAACAAAGCGGAACGTAGGAGGCAAGCGCGGGAGCCGGGCAACCCAACTATTGACCGAAGACACAATTCGAAACTGATGCATATATAGCAATATCTGAGAATGTTTTTGCCGAATCTCTAAAGGTGTCCGGCGCTGCACTGCGAGACTTGTGTTGAAAACACACAAATAGTTTAAAAGTGCCAAAAGCTTGGGAAACTAAAAAACGCCAGTAAAAACATCACGTCCGAACAAGATCAAGTGTTCGATGCCAATCCGAAAATTGGACTTTAGAAAAAAAAGTGCTTCTGCCGTGTTTTAACATGACACATCCTATCTCAAGACTTCAAGCGGGTCAGCCCACGGCTTCAGTCTCCCATCCCGAAGGCGGAGTACTTCTCATTAGGCTAGTTTAGAAAACTAAACTCTAGCGGTTCTGAGAGAGAAATTAGGCTCCCCGGCTAGTGACCGCACACTCTTGTCGAAAAAAGGAGTGATAAATAAAAAACTTTGCAACAACTAAGAATAAAAACACTTAGTATAAAACGGCTCAAATAAACATAAGAGCCCCCAAGTGACTTGGGTAAAAGTTGACTATATAATGTAAGGTGACATGTAGAATGCCTTCTAGCCGGATTGTAGATCGTTTGTCGTAGCGGACCTTTTCGCTTCAACCTCTGGACCCAATAGTCCGGAGTGTGTCCGAATACCCTCGCGGTTATAAAAACCGGGGCATGCGTGGAGACCAGGCGTAGGGGTCGTTAGTGCTTTATCAGACAAGTGCCCAACTAGTTATGTTATATTACATGGTTAGTAAGAAACATCTTCCAGGGAGAATAGTTCCGTTAGGGGTTCCTTTCCCTGGGAGGCATGCCCTAAAGTGCATGTCCGGACTGCGAAAAGAGCAGAAAAACATCTGGGGGCAGGTAAATAAATAGGTAAGAAATCATCTTTTAGTTCACCGACCGAGTATTCCCTTAAGAACGCTAGCTTTCGGCTTCACCCAGTCTGAGGTACACATCCGGCTGACCCGGCAGTAACAATCGCAGAGGTGCTCCCTTTACCACCTAGCCGAACAATCGGGAACGTAGGGGTAAGCACAGGAGCCAG
>LR880969.1:19270714-19286670 GCA_904067115.1 Aegilops sharonensis | reverse complement strand
TTTATGCAGACTTATGGAGAAGCCTGCGTTTACAAGAAAGTGAGTGGGAGCTCTGTAGCATTTCTCATATTATATGTAGATGACATACTTTTGATGGGAAATGATATAGAACTTTTGGACAGCATTAAGGCCTACTTGAATAAGAGTTTTTCAATGAAGGACCTTGGAGAAGCTGCTTATATATTAGGCATCAAGATCTATAGAGATAGATCGAGACACCTCATAGGTCTTTCACAAAGCACATACCTTGATAAGATATTGAAGAAGTTCAAAATGGATCAGTCCAAGAAAGGGTTCTTGCCTGTATTACAAGGTGTGAAATTGAGCTCGGCTCAATGTCCGACCACGGCAGAAGATATAGAAGAGATGAGTGTCATCCCCTATGCATCAGCCATAGGGTCTATTATGTATGCCATGCTGTGTACCAGACCGGATGTAAACCTTGTCGTAAGTTTGGTAGGAAGGTACCAAAGTAATCCCGGAAGGAACACTGGACAGCGGTCAAAAATATCCTGAAGTACCTGAAAAGGACTAAGGACATGTTTCTTGTTTATGGAGGTGACGAAGAGCTCGTCGTAAATGGTTACGTTGACGCTAGCTTCGACACAGATCTGGATGACTCTAAGTCACAAACCGGATACGTGTATATGTTGAATGGTGGAGCAGTAAGCTGGTGCAGCTGCAAGCAGAGCGTCGTGGTGGGATCTACATGTGAAGCGGAGTACATGGCAGCCTCGGAGGCAGCGCATGAAGCAATTTGGGTGAAGGAGTTCATCACCGACCTAGGAGTCATACCCAATGCGTCAGGGCCGATCAAACTCTTCTGTGACAACACTGGAGCTATTGCACTTGCCAAGGAGCCCAGGTTTCACAAGAAGACCAGGCACATCAAGCGTCGCTTTAACTCCATTCGTGAAAATGTTCAAGATGGAGACATAGAAATTTGCAAAGTGCATACGGATCTGAATGTCGCAGATCCGTTGACTAAACCTCTTCCGCGAGCAAAACATGATCAACACCAGAACTCTATGGGTGTTCGATTCATCACAATGTAACTAGATTATTGACTCTAGTGCAAGTGGGAGACTGTTGGAAATATGCCCTAGAGGCAATAATAAAAGGATTATTATTATATTTCGTTGTTCATGATAATTGTCTTTTATTCATGCTATAATTGTATTACCCGGAAATCGTAATACACGTGTGAATACTTAGACCACAACATGTCCCTAGTGAGCCTCTAGTTGACTAGCTCGTTGATCAACAGATAGTCATGGTTTCCTGACTATGGACATTGGATGTCGTTGATAACGGGATCACATCATTAGGAGAATGATGTGATGGACAAGACCCAATCCTAAGCATAGCACAAGATCGTGTAGTTCATTTTGCTAGAGCTTTTCCAATGTCAAGTATCTTTTCCTTAGACCATGAGATCGTGTAACTCCCGGATACCGTAGGAGTGCTTTGGGTGTACCAAACGTCACAACGTAACTGGGTGACTATAAAGGTGCTCTACAGGTATCTCCGAAAGTGTCTGTTGGGTTGACACGGATCGAGACAGGGATTTGTCACTCCGTATTACGGAGAGGTATCACTGGGCCCACTCGGTAATGCATCATCATAATGAGCTCAAAGTGACCAAGTGTTTGGTCACGGGATCATGCATTACGGTATGAGTAAAGTGACTTGCCGGTAACGAGATTGAAACATGGGTATCCAGATCCCGCTGTTGGTTATTGACCGGAGAGCCGTCTCGGTCATGTCTACGCGTCTCCCGAACCCGTAGGGTCTACACACTTAAGGTTCGGTGATGCTAGGGTTGTATGAATATGAGTATGCAGCAAACCGAATTTTGTTAGGAGTCCCGTATGAGATCCCGGACGTCACGAGGAGTTCCGGAATGGTCCGGAGGTAAAGAATTGTATATAGGAAGTGCGGTTTCGGCCATCGGGAAAGTTTCTGGGTCACCCGGTATTGTACCGGGACCACCGGAAGGGTCCCGGGGGTCCATCGGGTGGGGCCACCTATCCCGGAGGGCCCCGTGGGCTGAAGTGGGAGGGGTACCAGCCCCTAGTGGGCTGGTGCGCCCCCCCTTGGGCCCCCCTGCGCTTAGGGTTGAAAACCCTAGTGTGGGGGGCGCACCCCACTTGCCTTGGGGGGCACTCCACCCCCCTGGCCGCCGCCCCCTTGGGAGATTCCCATCTCCAGGGCCGGCGCCCCCCAGGGGGCCTATATAAAGGAGGGGGGGAGGGAGGGCAGCCGCACCCTAAGTCTTGGCGCCTCCCTCCCCCTGCTACACCTCCTCCTCCTCCCGTAGTTGGTGGCGAAGCCCTGTCGGAGCCCTGCTGCATCCACCACCACGCCGTCGTGCTGCTGGATCTTCATCAACCTCTCCTCCCCCCTTGCTGGATCAAGACGGAGGAGACGTCACGCTGACCGTACGTGTGTTGAACGCGGAGGTGCCGTCCGTTCGGTGCTAGGATCTCCAGTGATTTGGATCACGACGAGAACGAATCCCTCAACCCCGTTCTCTTGAACGCTTCCGCACGCGATCTACAAGGGTATGTAGATGCATCTCTCTGTCTCATTGCTAGATGAACTCATAGATGGATCTTGGTGAACGTAGGAAAATTTTATTTTATGCAACGTTCCCCAACAGTGGTATCAGAGCTAGGTCTATGCGTAGTTCTCTATTGCACGAGTAGAACACAAATCTTTTGTGGGCGTAGATGTTGTCAACTTTCTTGCCGTTACTAGTCTTATTTTGCTTCAGCGGTATTGTGGGATGAAGCAGCCCGGACTGACCTTACACGTACGCTTACGTGAGACAGGTTCCACCCACTGACATGCACTAGTTGCATAAGTTGGCTAGCGGGTGTCTGTCTCTCCCACTTTAGTTGGAGCGGATTCGACGAAAAGTGTCGTGGTTTTGTCACGACAGATGTCCTTATGAAAGGACTTAGTCGCGGAGCCATCGCTACGGGTTAACTTAGAGGGGTTAAAGCAGACGCAAAGACACGAGAGTTATACTAGTTCGGCCCCTTCGATGAAGGTAAAGCCTACGTCTAGTTTGTGATGGGATTGATGTGGTCTCGATGACTAGGGAGCAAACAGCTTCGCCTAGGCCTCGAGTTGTTGTTGTATGTCCCTTGAACCGCCCCGGGTTGTCCCCTTATATACACGGGTGACGCCCGTCGGCTCAGAGAGTCCCAACCTCCGGTTCATATTCGTATCCGGGTTGGTCTCTCTCTCTTCCTAACTTACAATACAAGTTATACATCAGGCCGGTTTACGGCTACAGGTTCTGAACCGACTACAGGCCTTGGGCCTTTACACTCATGCCTTTTGGGCTTTTACACTATTGAACTACTGATGAAGTTAACCCGGCCCAAATGGCCGGTTTACGCCCAGTAGTAACATCCCCAACATTAGGCCCCAGATTGATTTGAACAGGTTCACGTCAATCCTTGAGAAAAAACCTTTATCTTCAATACCTTCTTGAAATCGTTGAACCGCCATGATGTCACTTTCTCCGATGTTGTAAAACAGTCTGACGTCCTCAGAGAGATAGCATCCGTGATATCTTCTTTGTTTTAATAGATCCGCAATAATCGAGGCGACCGCTCCGCTTTCTAGGGTTACGGTTCCTTGATTCCCGCACCTGACACAGGGATCCTGCCTTATAAATATGCCCGAAGGGTCATCCCTTCTCTTCCCTTCGTCCCCTTTCTCTTCGTCTTCTTCGCATCGCTGGCCTCAGAGCTCCGCCACCGCCGTCGACCTCTGCACCGTCTTGGGCCGCTGCATCGACCTGAACGCACCAGAGAAAACGCAGACTCCTTCGCCTCTCCTTGTCTGAGGTAGGTCCTCAGTTCCCTTTTTGACCTAGATCCATTCTAGGGTTTCCTGCCCTTGCCGTACTCCATGAACTTGTTCTTATAGCAGATTCTTGAATATATATGTGATATTGTTGTGCTTGATTAGCAGTAACTTTTATGCTCTGCCGGTAGTCTCGTGCGTGCATCCAAGGGTCTAGTGCACCATTTCTGCTCATTGCATCAATACTGCTCTGCTGTCTTCCTTTTTTGAATATTTTTCTTATTTTCCAATCTGGCGTCAGATCCTTCGTTGTAGAAAAAACTAGCGAACCCTGTTTCTGCATACTTAGTCGTTCGCAACCTTCATTGCTTTCAATATTTAGACCCTAGACCAGGCGGTTTAACTTAACCTAGAAAAAATTAGATGAGCTGGTACACACCATTAGCCCTCTTGTTGAACCGCCAGAATTTCTGTAGCAGATGCTGTCGCTCCATAAAACTCCGGTTTAACATTGTACACCGGTTCTCTCTTTATCCCACCATATTTCTTTGAACCGGATTTATATTTTTTTTAGATGGCCAAACAAGTGTATGAGTGCAACTGGGCTCCTTCTCGTGTCACTGAGACTCAATTAAACAACCTGGTCCTGACTGGCGCTTTAGCCTGTAAAAATAACATCCATTGGAGGGTCCCTGGCAAAGAATGTCCACCCACCCCTCAGGAAGGAGAGGTTGTAGTTTTCGCAGATCACCTAGCCCGGGGCTTCAATCCGCCCGGTTCAAAATTTTATCGAGATGTGCTAGCCAATTTTCAACTCCGTCCACAAGATATAGGCCCCAATTCTGTCACCAATATCTGCCACTTCCAAGTGCTCTGTGAGGCATACTTTCAGGAAGAACCCACAGTGGAGCTGTTTAGAGACTGCTTCCATATAAACCGCCGCACAGAATTCACTGATGGACCTAACACGGAATTGGGTGGCATGGCGATTCAGAAAAGAAAGGAGGTCACTTATCCTCATGTCAAACTGCACAGCCACCCCAAGGAATGGAATCAAACATGGTTTTATTGCAAAGATACTTCTCCTGCCAATGAGAATCCCTTGCCTGGTTTTCGTCCGGAGCGACTCAGCAACACACATCCCTTTCCACAAAGGTTAAGTGCCAGTGAGAGAAGTAAATATGCTCCTCAACTCTCCAAGCTCAGAGCCTTCATGGCTAACAGTTTAACCGGAATTGACCTTGCGCGCTGTTGGATATCATGGAGCATACTGCCCCTCTCCCAGCGCTCCGGTTTAATGTGCGAGTACACTGGTAGTGTCGACGACCCCCTCCGACACATTAATATCCAGCTTACCGATGACGAGGTCACCGAGGCGGTGAAGAAGATGCTGAACGAACCGGAAAATCTCTATGCCCGGACCGGTCTGCTCCCCTTCTGCGCTGCCAACAAACCGCCAGCTGTAAGATTTCTTATTACTTTTTACTGAATATATTGTTGCCATCCCGGTATAACTTTTTAATACTGACTGTTGCTGAACCAGGGCTATGATCCATTCTGGAGCAAGAAACGCCCGCAAGAGAAGCCGGAGAAACCAGACAAACCGGAAAAACCACTTAGGCAAAAGACAAAAGCTGTCAAGAAGACTGCTCATAAGAGAAAAACCACTGCCTCTTCTGATCCGGCTACGGATGATGATGTGGGTAATCCGGACCTTGAGGTAAAATTTGATTCACTTGGTTTACCTTTCACACGCCTAATTAATGATGATGTTTGTCAGGATGATGCTGAGGCCAGTAACGCTGATGCCATAGAGGTAACCATTCTCTCCTCTGACTCAAATCCCTTGCCTTTGCTAAAAGACCGTCAGGCAAACCGGAAAATTAAATATTCTCATCCCCTTGCTTACTTGGATCCCAAATTTCTTATGAAGACTCAACAACATGAAGCTCGCCGCACAACTCGGCACGGCGGCCAGGTAGTTACCTCCACCGGTTTACCAAACAATCCGGTTCGGAAACGCCGTTCAGAGGTCTCTAATTTGCTTGTCAGTGCTCCTCCTAAAGCAGGCTGGTTTCGTCAACCCCTTAATCCGTCTGATTCTAATTATCAGGTCACTTCCCACTCTTCATCTGGCGAGTCATCAGCCACTCAGCTGCCGCCGCTAAAAATGGTGCTTGGGTAAGTCATACTTTTCATATTCCTTCTTCAGCATCACTGTGTTGTATATGCCGTATTTAACTCTTGTTGTGCTTTTTCAGGGCCAAGCCTAGGCCGAGCAAAAAGGCTCGTCTGGGCAAAGCGGCCGACGAAGAAACTGCCCCTGAACCGGGGAGCACCCCAAACCCTGAAACGGATAACTGCGAAGACATACCCAATGATCCACCGCAGCAAAATGACGATCTTGTTACTGAAGAAAGGCCTACTGACACCGCCCTTCCTGCTGATCCGCCTAGAAGCCCAACCCGGATTGAAAAATCCACCGGTCTATTCCGGCCTGCTGATCAACCGACGGTTCTTGGTCAAACCGGTAGCTCCAAGGACGACGACGTCATAATTACTGGTTTTGGCCATAGTGAACCGGGCAATCCAGTTGCCTTATCTAAACATTCTGCCAAGGAGGAGTTTGCCACTATGAGCAAGGGCAAGTGGGATGTTGATCTGGCCACTTATGCCGCTCTGAACCCTCAAGACCTTCACTCCGGATACTTGAACCGGCTGTATACCAGCCGTGACCATGAAGCTGGCTTGGTGAAAATGATGAAGGAGAAACTCGAGGTAACCTCCATGTTATTTTCTTGCCTGAATATTTCCATTTTTGTTAACTCTCCTAGCCCCCAAGGGCCGGTTCAACTCAGCATAGTTGAACCGGGACTTTAGTATAAACTCAATGCTTCAGAATCCGCTGATGTAGCCCCCCAGAGCCGGTTCAACCTAGCCTAGTCGAACCGGGACTGTCTTTTATATCGCCACATCAGTACATGTTTAAATAAATAGCCATTAGCCCCCAAGTGCCAAGTTGAATACTTGTATTGAGCTTGGGACTTTGTGATTGCATTAACAGAGGAAGCTTGAATATGCATTCGCCCCCAAGTGCCAAGCGTATAATAGGTTATACACTGGGGACTTGAAATGACGATATGTAATATGCTCCCTTGTTGTTGCAGAGTGAGATACGCCAACAAGCCTCACAAATCCAGGACCTCCAAGAAAATCTGAAAACTCAACCAACCGAAACCTCCAAGGCCAAGGATGAGCTAAAAACCGCTTTAACTACTATGGAGCAACTCAAGGAGTGGTTCAAATCTGAGCGGGCCGGCTGGGATACTGAAAAGGCCGCTTTGACAAAAAAGGTTGAAGATGCTGAGGCTGCCCTAAAACCGGTGGTAGACGAGCTGACCAGCGTGAAGCGGCAAGTGCATTCCATGACTGCTGCCATTTTCGGTAAGTTTCCTCTGGTTTCTATGATAATCTTGACCTTTCTTATGATAAGTCCGGTTTGTAATTGTTCTTGCCATGCTGTAGGCACACGCATTGGTCACTTAGGGTCAGATGTTCGGAAGAAATTGAAGGCTGCCTATACCTTAATAGAGCAGCTGTATACTGGAGCGCAGCGGATCATCTCCACCGCATCTCATAACAATCCGGCGCCTTCCTTAATTCAGGATACCCTTAAGAGGTTGTCCATGCTTCCCGCCCGGATTGAAGAGCTGAAGAAATCTGCTGCACGAACCGGTGCCATCAACGCCTTAATCCGGGCCAAAGCATGGGTGCCTGATTTCGATCCCATTGAAGCGGCTCAGGGCTATCCCAGTCTGAAGGAAGACGACTCAGAATTCAACAAAGATGACTTGAGAGCAATAAACCGGGCCGTGCGCCCTTTGGCTTGCCAATTAGCTGAAGAAGCCAACTTGTCGCATTATCAAGCTCAGTATGATGATCAGAACAAGCGAGTGGCTGCACCTGTCCCTGAAGCGGAGAACCCGATCCCTCCAATCCGTAAGCATACTTATGCTCCTGATATTGACCCAACTTCCCTGATCCATGAAGAGGCTGTCTTTCAAGCTTTAATGGGAATCGACTGGACCACTGTTGATTTCCAGCAGCTGGGTAGAGAGGAAGAGGCTGAAGCGGCGCAGGACGATCCACAACCAGCAAACCGGGGCAGCGAATAAGCATGAACCAGAAGCCGGTTTGAAGAACTGTTTTATTATATTCCGTCCAGAAACAATGATCTTATTTGGGCACCATGTTGCCTTGTAATAGGATAGCCAACACTCTTGCTTTGAACATGCCTTCGTGCATGGGTACTGATACTCTTGCTTGAATGATCAAAACTTTTCATCTTATATTGCCTGCAGCAACAAAATCTTAAACCACCACGGCGGTTTATACCACCAGCTGGTTTGTGATATTCATGTATTCATATAATGGAATTTTTAAGGCATATAACCGAAATTTATGATATCAAATACCTGCCATTGCTGAGCATAGGGTTGGTTTAGCCAACCTTGAAGCGGAGGTTGTATAAACCCTTACCGTCAAAGGAGAACAACTCCCGTTATTTATACTGCCGGTTTACCATGAAAACCATGCCGGGTCATAATAAGCCCCCCTGTTACTCCATAATAGGATGTTAACAGAAAAAACATCAAACCGGTGAAATTATCGCCGGATAATTTTTTTGACCGAATTCCATCAACTGATAGTTTTGAAAACGGTTTAAAAATGATGCCGGTTTAAGAAACGCAACCAAAATCAGTGATGAAAAATATGGAAGCAAAGGCAATGATAAAGCCGTTTGCAAAAAGAGGCTTTACTGAGCCGATCAGATGGTGTTACCATGGTCGGACACGACCAAGCTCCCAATAAGGTGTAGCTATGGTTCAAGTCAGCCAGGCCCCCAACTGAAACCGTGGCATTATGCCGATCAAGTGGCGTGGCAATGGTTCGGGTTCGACCAAGCCCCCAAGTGACTCTATGGCCTTAGGCCGATCAAGAAGCGTGACTGGTTCAGACTTGACCATGTCCCCAAGTGATCTGGTGGCTTTCGCCTATCAAAAGGTGTTGCATTGGTTCGGATACGACCAAGCCCCCAAGTGATATCACAAAGCTTTTGAAAAGCAAACTCAAGGCGTAAACCGGAGGCCGATTTAAGATAGAACAACTCCATGTAACCACGCAGGATGTAACAGAACGGATACCCCGCTTTAGCCGAGGCTCCGGTTTATTGCTTTATTCATAATATATACACTGTCATAATATGTACATAAGTAGAGCCGATGGCTCAGGTATAAGAAGGCCGAAGATGAGCTATGTTCCACGGCCTGTTGGTCTCCTCTTCTGACGTGCGTGAGTCTTTATGCTATCGAACATCGATCAGATAGTACGACCCGTTGTGCAGATTCTTGCTGACCACAAAAGGTCCCTCCCAAGGCGGGGATAGCTTGTGCATGTCTGTCTGGTCTTGGATGAGCTGAAGCACCAAATCTCCTTCTTGAAAGGCTCTGGTCCTGACCCGGCGACTATGATAACGACGAAGATCCTGCTGGTAAATCGCCGAGCGAGCAGCTGCTATGTCTCGCTCTTCATCCAGCCGATCCAAAGCGTCCCGTCGTGCTGTCTCATTATCTGTTTCGACATAGGCTGCCACACGAGGTGAGTCATGACGGATGTCGCTGGGGAGAACCGCCTCCGCTCCATAAACCATAAAGAACGGCGTGTATCCCGTGGATCTGTTAGGTGTAGTATTTATACTCCATAACACAGACGGTAGCTCTTCTACCCAACAACCCGGTGTCCTCTGCAAAGGAACCATAAGCCGGGGTTTGATGCCTCTCAGGATCTCTTGATTGGCTCTTTCCGCTTGACCATTGGACTGTGGGTGAGCTACTGAAGAAACGTCAAGCCGGATGTGCTCCCGTTCGCAGAACTCCTTCATGGCACCTTTGGACAAATTGGTACCATTATCTGTAATGATACTGTGTGGAAAACCAAACCGGAAAATCACCTTTTTGATGAACTGAACCGGTGGCCGCATCACACTTGCTAACAGGTTCTGCCTCTACCCACTTTGTAAATTTGTCAACCGCCACCAATAGGTGTGTCTTTTTGTCTTTGGACCGCTTGAAAGGTCCAACCATATCCAGCCCCCAAGTCGCAAACGGCCAAGTAATTGGAATCATCCTCAATTCTTGGGCCGGTACATGAGCCCGTCTGGAAAACTTTTGGCAACCATCACATCGTCTGACCAGATCTTCTGCATTAGCATGGGCAGTCAACCAATAAAAACCGTGGCGGAACGCCTTAGCCACCAAGGATTTTGAACCGGCGTGATGACCACAATCTCCTTCGTGGATCTCACGCAATATTTCACAGCCTTCCTCAGGGGACACACAGCGTTGAAACGCCCCTGACACACTGCAATGATGCAACTCGCCATTGACAATGGTCATAGACTTAGACCGCCGAACTATCTGTCGGGCCAACATCTCATCTTCCGGTAACTCGCCCCGGTTCATGTAGGCCATATAAGGGAGCGTCCAATCCGGAATGACATGCAGGGCTGCCACTAACTGAGCCTCCGGATCATGAATAGCCAAATCCGCTTCATCAGGGAGCTTGACTGACGGATTGTGCAGCATGTCGAGAAAAACATTGGGCGCGACCGGTTTGCGTTGGGAGCCCAAACGGCTCAAAGCGTCCGCCGCTTCGTTCTTCCGACGATCCACATGGTCCACCTGATAGCCTTTGAAATGACCTGCAACAGCATCCACCTCACGATGATATGCAGCCATGAGTGGGTCCTTGGAATCCCAAGTGCCGGACACCTGTTGAGCCACTAGGTCCGAGTCACCGAAGCACTTAACCCGGCTTAGGTTCATCTCCTTAGCCATCCGAAGACCGTGGAGCAAGGCTTCATACTCAGCTGCATTGTTAGTACAAGGGAACATTAAGCGGAGAACGTAACAAAACTTGTCACCTCGTGGGGAAGTTAATACGACTCCAGCCCCCGAGCCCTCCAACTGCCTGGATCTGTCAAAATGGATGGTCCAATAGGTATGATCCGGCCTTTCTTCAGGCGCTTGAAACTCTGTCCAATCATTAATGAAATCCACAAGTGCTTGGGACTTCACTGTCGTCCGAGGTACGTACTTCAAACCGCGCGGCCCAAGCTCTATAGCCCACTTGGCAATCCGGCCAGTCGCCTCTCGGTTCTGTATGATATCACCTAAGGGAACTGAACTGACCACCGTGATGGGATGCCCTTGAAAATACTGCTTCAGCTTCCGGCTTGCCATAAAAACTCCATACACCAGCTTCTGCCAATGCGAATATCTCTGTTTAGACTCAATAAGCACTTCGCTGATATAATAAACCGGACGTTGAACCGGATACTCCTTCCCTGCCTCCTTCCGCTCTACCACAATGGCCACGCTAACTGCCCTGGCGTTAGCATCAACATATAGCAGAAGCGGCTCCTTGTCGATGGGAGCGGCGAGCACAGGCGGGTGGGCTAATTGCCGCTTTAAGTCCTCCAACGCTTCATCAGCGGCTGAACTCCAGACAAACTGATATGTCTTCTTCAGCATCTGGTACAAAGGGATGGCCTTCTCTCCGAGGCGACTGATAAACCGGCTTAGCGCGGCAATCCGGCCCGCCAAACGCTGGACATCATTAATACATTTTGGTTTAGCCAAGGAGGTGATAGCCGTAATCTTCTCCGGATTAGCTTCAATCCCCCTGTTGGACACAAGGAAACCCAATAACTTGCCTGCCGAAACACCAAAGACACATTTGGCCGGGTTAAGCATCATCTTGTAAACCCGCAGGTTGTCAAAGGTTTCTTTCAAATCATCAATCAGTGTTTCCTTTTTCCTTGACTTAACCACAATATCATCCACATAAGCATGCACATTACGGCCGATCTGTTCATGCAAGCAATTCTGTACGCAACGCTGATAAGTTTCTTGGGTGCTCTTGAGCCCAAAAGGCATAGACACATAGCAGAAGGCTCCAAAGGGAGTGATAAACGCTGTCTTCTCCTGGTCCTTAACTGCCATCTTGATCTGATGATATCCAGAATATGAATCCAAAAAGCTCAAATGCTCACAACCCGCAGTGGCATCAATAATTGGGTCAATGCGGGGGAGGGCAAAAGGATCTGCTGGACACGCCTTGTTAAGATCTGTGTAATCCACACACATGCGCCAAGTGCCGTTTTTCTTAAGGACCAGCACCGGATTAGCAAGCCACTCTGGATGGAAAACTTCAACGATAAAACCTGCTGCTAAGAGCCTGGCAACCTCCTCTCCAATGGCCTTACGCCTCTCCTCGTTAAACCGGCGGAGAAACTGTTTTACCAGTTTATACTTGGGATCAACATTAAGAGTGTGCTCAGCGAGCTCCCTCGGTACACCTGGCATGTCAGAAGGCTTCCATGCAAAAATGTCCCGATTCTCACGGATGAACTCGATGAGCGCGCTTTCCTATTTAGGATCCAAGTTGGCACTGATGATGAACTGCTTGGACGAATCGCCAGGTACGAAGTCAACAAGTTTAGTCTCAGCTGCCGATTTAAACTTCAGGGCCGGATCGTGCTCTGTAGTTGGCTTCTTCAACGGAGTCATGTCCGCCGGATCAACATTATCCTTATAGTACTTCAGCTCTTCGGTGGCACAAACTGACTCTGCGTAAGCCGCATCACCTTCCTCACACTCCAAAGCTATCTTGCGGCTCCCATGAACCGTTATCGTCCCCTTGTGACCCGTCATTTTGAGCTGCAAATAGATATAACAAGGTCGTGCCATGAACTTGGCATAAGCCGGCCGTCCAAACAGGGCATGATAAGGACTTTGAATTTTCACCACTTCAAACGTCAATGTTTCTGATCTGGAGTCATGTTCATCCCCGAAGGCCACCTCCAGAGCTATTTTACCAATCGGATATGCTGACTTGCCAAGCACCACACCATGGAACACTGTATTGGACGGTTTGAGATGTTTCTCTGTTAACCCCATACGACGGAAGGTCTCATAGTAAAGGATGTTGATGCTGCTCCCTCCGTCCATAAGCACCTTGGTGAACTTGTAACCTCCCACCTGAGGTGCCACCACCAGGGCTAGCTGACCCGGATTGTCAACCCGGGGAGGATGATCCTCTCTACTCCACATGATGGGCTGCTCTGACCAGCGTAGGTAATGAGGCACGGCCGGTTCAACAACGTTGACTGCCCGCTTCTGAAGCTTCCGGTCTCGCTTGTCTAAGCTGGTGGTAAAGACATGGTACTGTCCACCATTCAACTGCTTTGGGTTGCTCTGATAACCCGACTGCTGCTGCTGCTGCTGATTGTAACCACCTTGGTTATTCTGATTGTTCTGATTGTTATGTCCGCCCGGATTGCCATTAAACCCTGGACCGGAATTTCCTCCACCGTAACCCGGGCCGGACCCTGAACCGCCGCCGGAACCTTGATCATACCGGAAAGCATTAGAACTTTTGAACTCCTGCATAATGTAACAATCCTTCCAGAGATGGTTTGCTGGCGCCTCCTTCGTCCCATGCTTCGGACAGGGTTGATTCAATAGATAGTTCAATCGGTCCGGATTGGGATTAGGCGCACCACCTCGATTCGGCTGTTTACCCTTGCGCCGCTGGCCCTTGTCCTGCGCGTTGGTGTTTGTTGGGGAACGTAGCAGAAATTCAAAATTTTCCTACGTGTCACCAAGATCTATCTATGGAGAAACTAGCAACGAGGGAAGGAGAGTGCATCTACATACCCTTGTAGATCGCTAAGCGGAAGCGTTCATGAGAACGGGGTTGAAGGAGTCGTACTCGTCGTGATCCAAATCACCGGAGATCCTAGTGCCGAACGGACGACACCTCCGCGTTAACCACACGTACAGCCCGGTGACGTCTCCCACGCCTTGATCCAGCAAGGAGAGAGGGAGAGGTTGAGGAAGACTCCATCCAGCAGCAACACAACGGCATGGTGGTGATGGAGGAGCGTGGCAATCCCGCAGGGCTTCGCCAAGCACCAAGGGAGAGGAGGAGGAGGAGAGGTAGGGCTGCACCAAGAGGGAGAGAACTCATGTCTGTTGGGCAGCCCAAAACCTCAAGTATATATAGGGGAAAGAGGGTCTGCGCCCCCTTTAGGGTTTCCCACCCCAAGGGGTGCGGCCAGCCCTAGATGGGACTTGGGGGGCGGCCAAGAGGGGGAGGAGTGCCTCCCAAGTCAAGTGGAGGCCCTCCCCCTTAGGGTTTCCCCCTTCCCATGCGCATGGGCCTTGGGGGGCTGGTGCCCTTGGCCCATTATGGCTAGGGCGCCCCCCTACAGCCCATGCTACTATATTGGACGTGGTGGAACAATTTCCGGACCTCCGGACCCCTCCGGAATCCTCCGGAACCTTCTGGAAGCTTCCCGGTACAATACCGAAAAAACCCGAACTTTTTCCGGAACCCGAACAACAACTTTCCATATATAAATCTTTACCTCCGGACCATTCCGGAACTCCTCGTGACGTCCGGGATCTCATCCGGGACTCCGAACAACATTCGGTAACCACATACAAACTTCCTTTATAACCCTAGCGTCATCGAACCATAAGTGTGTAGACCCTACGGGTTCGGGAGACATGTAGACATGACCGAGACGTTCTCCGGTCAATAACCAACAGCGGGATCTGGATACCCATGTTGGCTCCCACATGTTCCACGATGATCTCATCGGATGAACCACGATGTCAAGGACTCAATCGATCCCGTATACAATTCCCTTTGTCTATTGGTATTGTACTTGCCCGAGATTCGATCGTCGGTATCCCGATACCTTGTTCAATCTCGTTTCCGGCAAGTCTCTTTACTCGTTCCGTAACACATCATCCCGTGATCAACCCCTTGGTCACATTGTGCACATTATGATGATGTCCTACCGAGTGGGCCCAGAGATACCTCTCCGTTTACACGGAGTGACAAATCCCAGTCTCGATTCGTGCCAACCCAACAGACACTTTCGGAGATACCTGTAGTGCACCTTTATAGTCACCTAGTTACGTTGTGACGTTTGGTACACCCAAAGCATTCCTACGGTATCCGGGAGTTGCACAATCTCATGGTCTAAGGAAAACATACTTGACATTAGAAAAGCTTTAGCATACGAACTACGATCTTTGTGCTAGGCTTAGGATTGGGTCTTGTCCATCACATCATTCTCCTAATGATGTGATCCCGTTATCAATGACATCAAATGTCCATGGTTAGGAAACCGTAACCATCTATTGATCAACGAGCTAGCCAATAGAGGCTTGCTAGGGACATGGTGTTGTCTATGTATCCACACATGTATTTGAGTTTCCTGTCAATACAATTATAGCATGGATAATAAACGATTATCATGAACAAGGAAATATAATAATAATAACTAATTTATTATTGCCTCTAGGGCATATTTCCAACAGTCTCCCACTTGCACTAGAGTCAATAATCTAGTTCACATCGTCATGTGATTAACACTGATAGGTCACATCGCCATGTGACCAACACCCAAAGAGTTTACTAGTGTCTGTAAACTAGTTCACATCATCATGTGATTTAGACACAATGAGTTCTGAGGTTTGATCATGTTTTGCTTGTGAGAGAGGTTTTAGTCAACGGGTCTGAACCTTTCAGATCCGTGTGTGCTTTGCAAATTTCTAGGTCATATTATAAATGCTGCTTTTACGCTCCACTTGAAGCTTTTCCAAATGGTTGCTCCACTATACGTATCCGGTTTGCTACTCAGAGTCACTCGGATAGGTGTTAAAGCTTGCATCGACGTAACCCTTTACGCCGAACTCTTTATCACCTCCATAATCGAGAAACATGTCCTTATTTACTCCAAGGACAATTTTGACCGCTGTCCAATGATCCATTCCTGGATCATTCTTGTACCCCTTGACTGACTCATGGCAAGGCACACTTCCGGTGCGGTACACAGCATAGCATACTATAGAGCCTATGTCTGAAGCATAGGGGACGACCTTCGTCCTTTCTCTCTTTTCTGCCGTGGTCGAGCTTTTAACTCTTAACTCCATACCTTACAACTCAGGCAAGAACTCCTTCTTTGACTGATCCATCTTGAACACTTTCAAGATTAT
>LR880969.1:19151485-19162199 GCA_904067115.1 Aegilops sharonensis | reverse complement strand
AGTTGATTCTCTGCTTCGGCTTTATAGATTTTAAAGTAGTGCAAAGCCTCATCTTTTGTTTTCAACAAATATATCATGCAATATCTAGTAGAGTCATCGATTAGAGTCATGAAATATCTTTTTCCACCTTTTGTCAACACACCATTCATCTCGCAAAGATCTGAATGTATGAGTTCAAGTGGTGCCAAATTCCTCGCCTCAACAGTCGTATGAGACTTGCGAGGTTGCTTTGCTTGCACACAAACTTGGCACCTAGAACCTTTGACAATTGTAAATTTCGGGATTAAACTCAAATTTGCTAGCCTCGTCATGACACCAAAGTTAATATGACAAAGTCGTGAATGCCAAACATTTGATTCAGTTTCACTGCAAACATGATTAATAACTTTAGTGCAAAAGTATGACAAAGATAAGCGGAACAAGCCTCCGCTCTCATAGCCTTTCCAACAAATTGTCCACACTTAGATACTACAACCTTATTGGACTCAAATACCAATTTATAACCATCTCGACACAAACGAGAACCGCTGACGAGATTTTTATTTATAGCAGGGACATGCTGCACGTTCTTCAGCCGCACGATCTTTCCCGAAGTAAACTTCAGATCGACCGTACCAACACCATGAACATAAGCATGTGTCCCATTTCCCATCAGCACGGGTGTAGTTCTTGCGACCCGACATCTTTCATGTCAACATCGCCAATAACAACATCAGCGGTCTTGCTATTGTTCTCATTCTGACGCATGTCCCAGCGGTCCTTGCAGGATGAAGCCCAATGTTCTTCACTGCCACATACATGGCACTTTCCTTTCTTCTTATAAGTATCCTTCTTCTTCTTAAAGTTGACAGGTTGTGGGGCTTTGTACTTGCCATCAAATTTTCCTTTGCCCGCATAATTATTTTTGTTCTTGGGTTTGTGGTTTTGGAAATTTCTCTTTTGTACCAATATTGGCACTAGTATTCCCCTCATAGAAACGAGCACATGTGTCTTTTGCCCTCGCATTCTCTTCCACATCAAGAGTGCCAATTAGATTGACAACAGTAAATTCTTGCCTCTTATGCTTCAGAGAGGTAGCAAAATTCCTCCACGAAGGTGGGAGCTTGGCGATGATGCCTCCGGCAATGAATTTGTCCGGTAACACACAATTGAGATGCTCAAGTTCTTTAGTGAGCGGCTGAATCTCATGAGCCTGCTCAACAACAGAGCGGTCATTAGTCATCTTGTAGTCATGGTACTGTTCCATGATATACAACTCACTTCCTGCATCCGCGACTCCAAACTTGGCTTCGAGCGCATCCCACATATCTTTACCGACCATGATGGTCATGAATGGATCGACAATCTTGTCGCCAAGAACACTCAAGACAGCACCTCTGAAGAGGGTGTCTGTAGCCTGGAAAGCTTGCTCCTGCTCAGCAGTCAGCTCTCCCTCTGGCTTGCCTTTAGACGCGTGAAAACAGTTCATGGTGGTAAGCCAAAGAACTGCCCTCGCACGCCACCTCTTATAGTTCACGCCCTCAAATGGTGCGGGCTTGAGAGTTGCAGCAAAAGCAATAGGAGAAAATTGCCTACACATATCAGGTTTTTGGATTGTTGAATAATTAGGCATTTTCCCGTTTAGTTTAATCCAGAAAAATAATGGATAAAACATGAATAGCAATATATTGATGAAACTAGAAACTAGCAACAATTCGTTGAGACTAGTAATGCAATCAAAATCATAAGCAAAATGCATCATATCCATGTCAATTTCTATTAGCAATAAACCAAATGCTAGCCCTAACAGTGAGGATAAGATGGCATACGGCGCAATAGCAGAAGGTGCAGATGTCCCGATCGTCATGTCGCTGAAGAGGTCGTTGACGTCGGGGAAGAAGTCGTCGTTGGGGAACTCGTCGTCAGTGATGTCGTCGTTCGCAGCCACGGTGAACAAGAATCTAGCAGTCGCGTAAGGACGCTCCCCAAAAACCTGATCGCCCCTCTCCCGTACCGGATCACAAGAGGCTGGGTTTCGGAGGCCTGCTGTCTCACTTCCTGATGCACGCCGGGAAGAGAGATGGGAAAGAGATAGGCGGCTCAATGCTTTGGAATGAGACGAAAGGTTGTTGTGCCTCTTTGGAACAACAGAGGAGCGGCCTCTTATATACGTGAGAAGAGTTGAAACTGGGCCTTCATTAGTAGAAGAGAAACCGGTGCAGTAAACACCATTAAACAGACGCACTAAAAACCATTAAGGAGAGAAGAAACGAGCGCATAAAACTCACACGAAGTGTTTGATTTCTTCTCCCATTTATGCGTCAATTGTTTTAACTTTCTTCTCGCGTGATAAAGCAGCGCATACACGTGGCATTGGTCAATTTTCCACACAACCTTGTCATGCATGGATGGGCCACATGAGCCTCTGGGGTTTACTTTGAATTATTGACAGAAAATATGAATTATTGTATGGGTTATGCCCAATAATTCCAACACTTTCGGACGCGGATTTGGTGAACATGGGTGCGCGCGCACCCTTTATGAATAGTAAATTCAAAAAATGCTAGAAAAAATAAAAAAAATCTAAATTTATTTTTTAAATATACATAGTCAACCGGTATACTCGCATATGAAGTTTCACGAAGAAATCATATCCGTGGTAATCTGGGCAAAAATGACAAAATCGAAGCTATATTAAAAAATACTGTTTAATGAATAATATGATCGCATTTGTATTTTCTTCACTAAAAATACCATGGGTGTTAATACATCATGAAACTTCACACGCGAGTAGAATTATCGACTAAGATCCATACCGCGAAATTTCAGAATTTTTTATTTTTTCTAGTATTTTTTATGAATTTACTATTCACATGGATGCGGGCACCCATGTTCACCTTTGTATTTTCGTGAACTTTCATGCCAATATGCCCTCGCAGGTTTAATCTGTTATAGTTAGGGCATCTTCAACGTAGACTGTCAAACTGCCACATCTGTCTTGTATCCTTCCGTTCGTCTGGACGTATTTTGGCATCCAACGCTGTCTTGTATCCTTCCACCAGTCACTCTGGATGTCCCTTTTTTCGCAAACCGGAGGCAAATTGGGGCCCTTGCAGGAGCCCAGGCATCAGCTACGCAGAACTCCGACACCCCAGGCCCATTAAACCCCCCCCCCCTCCAGGTCCCCTTTTTCACTCCATTCGTGCACCCCTTTCTTTCATCCGCACTCTCGTCGTCCGCCGCCTTCGCTATACCTCTCCGGCATCCTGAGACATCCGCATACTCCAACCATGCAACTGCATGCCTTGGACTACGCTGATGTCCACCCAGGAATCCGTCCGCAGCCAGGTACCCTCCGCACCCCTACCGACGCCATCCATGGCAGACACCGCGCCCGATAGGAGTTCGGTCAAATGTTATTGAGCTTTTTTTTGAACTTCTTCTTGTTTTCTAGAGAAGCACGATGTCGAGGTGGTCAGTGTTTGAGAATGAGTTGTTGTGTGATGCGTGGTTGGCCGTTTGTGAGGACTTTGTAGGCATGAACAAGGGCCCAATCTTTTGGTAAAGCTTGCATGCTTCGTTTCATGAGGAAAGAACTTCAGGGACATGGGAAGGGGAGGGGGGCAGTCCACGGACATGGATACATAGCATGGANTTAATCTGTTATAGTTAGGGCATCTTCAACGTAGACTGTCAAACTGCCACATCTGTCTTGTATCCTTCCGTTCGTCTGGACGTATTTTGGCATCCAACGCTGTCTTGTATCCTTCCACCAGTCACTCTGGATGTCCCTTTTTTCGCAAACCGGAGGCAAATTGGGGCCCTTGCAGGAGCCCAGGCATCAGCTACGCAGAACTCCGACACCCCAGGCCCATTAAACCCCCCCCCCCTCCAGGTCCCCTTTTTCACTCCATTCGTGCACCCCTTTCTTTCATCCGCACTCTCGTCGTCCGCCGCCTTCGCTATACCTCTCCGGCATCCTGAGACATCCGCATACTCCAACCATGCAACTGCATGCCTTGGACTACGCTGATGTCCACCCAGGAATCCGTCCGCAGCCAGGTACCCTCCGCACCCCTACCGACGCCATCCATGGCAGACACCGCGCCCGATAGGAGTTCGGTCAAATGTTATTGAGCTTTTTTTTGAACTTCTTCTTGTTTTCTAGAGAAGCACGATGTCGAGGTGGTCAGTGTTTGAGAATGAGTTGTTGTGTGATGCGTGGTTGGCCGTTTGTGAGGACTTTGTAGGCATGAACAAGGGCCCAATCTTTTGGTAAAGCTTGCATGCTTCGTTTCATGAGGAAAGAACTTCAGGGACATGGGAAGGGGAGGGGGGCAGTCCACGGACATGGATACATAGCATGGAAGTACAACAATGTCTCAAATTCGATGTCCAACAAGTTTTCAACAGATCATGCCGTCCCACACATACTGCCCTTCAGCTTCATCCAACAGTGTGTGTACGTAAATGACCGCTCCCCTGTCCTCCATCACGGTAGCACGTACGGTCTACAGAATGTGTAGAGCAATATTGAGTGAATGAATGATTCAATCAATAAGTTGAGGAAGAAGAAGCAAAACTACGATCTCCTCCTCTGCCGCGTGTAATGGCCACCTTGCCTCCAGCTGAGCAACTACCTGACAAACTTGGTGACGATGGTTTGGATGGTGTACCATCAATACGATCTCACATTGTGATCATGTATGAAGTGCATGTCGTAGGCGCAATGTGCTTCCGTGCGTGAAATGATTCACGCACTGGCCGCCCGAAGGCCCCCCCCCCCCCCCCCTCCGCTCCTGCTTACGACGTCCACGGATACGGCCAACCATGCATCGCACAACAACTCATCCTCCATGGTTGAGTACCCCGTCATCCTTTTTACTCTGAAAAAATGACATGGCGTCCGAAAATAAGATCGATGGCATTTGACTGAACACATGCCGGGTGTGGTGGCCGTCATGGAGGTCGTCGATAGGGTGGTGGAGTGTATCTGAGTACAAATGGCTGCAGGGTGGACTGTGCCGTCGTAAAAAGCGCGCGGCCGCGTCAGTCCTTGCTGCGAACGTCCAACAATGCCTATGCGGCGGCTGGAAAGGTACATCAGCGGCGGCGGAGATGGGACCGGAAGGGCGGATCTAGTGGGTCTGGGGTGTTGGAGTCCAACATGGCTGTTGTTCGCACCCCTGGCCCCCCCCCCCCCCCCTCCCCCCCCCCCCCCCCTCCCCCCCCCCCCCCCCTCCCCCCCCCCCCCCCCTCCCCCCCCCCCCCCCCTCCCCCCCCCCCCCCCCTCCCCCCCCCCCCCCCCTCCCCCCCCCCCCCCCCTCCCCCCCCCCCCCCCCTCCCCCCCCCCCCCCCCTCCCCCCCCCCCCCCCCTCCCCCCCCCCCCCCCCTCCCCCCCCCCCCCCCCTCCCCCCCCCCCCCCCCTCCCCCCCCCCCCCCCCTCCCCCCCCCCCCCCCCTCCCCCCCCCCCCCCCCTCCCCCCCCCCCCCCCCTCCCCAATTCACTTTGTACCCACTTTGCGAGAGAAAGTGTGTCCGGACCGTCGAGCGGACGGATACAAGCCCGCGTTGTCGTTGTCCGAACGTATCAGGACGGTTTGAGAGTCGACTTTGAAGATGCCCTTACCCACCTGGGAGACCTCGACTGCGGGTTTGGTGAGCTGGTCCTGTTATGTGTACTTTACCCAAGCGACAAAGGACAGCTTTGCCAATGAGCTATATGTACACGATTGTTCTGCCAAAACTAAGGCATGCATACATACTCCCTCCGTCCTTAAAAGAGTGTACTTCCAACTTTGTTGGGAAGTTAAATTTTTTTTATGTTTGACCGTATTTATACAATAATGGATCAACATTTATGCCATCAAATTAGTAGCATTAGATTCATGATAAAATATATTTTTGCTATATACCTATTTGATTTCACAAGCATTGACATATTTTTGCACAAACTCGGTCAAACTTTAATATAGTTTGACCCTCCAACAAAGTAGAAAGTACAATCTTTTAAGAACGGAGGGAGTACACGATTGTTCCTCTCAGATTCCCTGCTGCTCCCGTTTTGCCCTAGACGAAACACGTGTTTTCGGTTTTTTTTCTCAATGTTGCCAGCGGAATGAGAATCAATCAGACGTCATCTAGAAAAAAGACAGCCCGGCGCAATCCAATCTCAAAGCTCTGAAATCCGACGACACAACATGGTTTCGTCCTGGTTGTTTCATCCTTGCTGACACAAATGTGGCTGTACTTGCTGAAACATGGAAGTATTTGGCATCCCTCCCTCGAGAGCTCGATGGCGACGATTCTGGGATAGTGATCTTGCCATCTAGTTCTGTCATTCATGTTTTCCTACTGAGAGGATCATCACGTGCCACTCATGGCAGCGAAACATGGATAAATAAACACATGAACGCCATCAGCATGAGCTAATTTAAAGGAGAAAACGAGGTGTCAACCAACTTAGGTAGAGAGAGAGAGAGAACAAGAGAGAGAGAAGTATATATATGACGGTCGATCATGAGCTTGCAGACAGTGCGCATATAGCTACCGTACTACTACAAACAAAGCGGTTATAGAGAGAGAGAGAGAGAAATAGGCGGGCCAGCTTGGTCATTGTGCCGATGCCTCTGTTCGCTCATGGCTCGGATAGTTGTTGGCCGTGTGCTATGCAGCTGTGCTGGTGCTTGCTCACCCACCTGAGAGACCTCGAGCGCCGTGTTTGGTGAGCGGGCTGGTCATGTGCTATGTGTACTTTACCCAAGCGACAGGGACAGCTTACTGTGATCTAGGAGTACGTACCAGTGAGCAATACGGTTACGTACTGCTCAAACCGGACATGCATGCATACACGATTGTTCCTCTGATCAGTGATCACATTCCTTGCCGCTCCCCTTCTGCCCAGGACGAAACATAGGTCGTTTTCGTTTTTTTGCAAAGTTGCCAGCGGAACGGGAATCAAGCAGACGTCAAGAAAAAGACTGCCGGCGCAATCCCAAAGTTGTGAAAAATCCGCCGGCCGACACAATGTGGTCGTTTTCATTATACCGTTGAAACAGTGACATCTTTTGTCATCGCCCGAAAGCTCCAAGGCGACGGTTCTGGGAAGCTGGCCCAATAGTTACGACGGTACGAGTATGGCTGATAGTTGTTGGTAGCCGGATAGTGATCATGCCAGTGTGTGGCAGGCAAGGGAGAATACAGGTTATACACGCATCAGGGCCTCCGTCTGGTTCTGCCGTTCATGTTTGTTTTCCTACTGAGAAAATCATCACGTTCAGACGAGCGCTTTTCATCCATCCGTCCAACTAGCACGAGTAGTAGACAGCAGGCATCCAAGGCCGCCTAACTAATCTTGGACCCTGCGTGGACGCGTGCGTGCGTTCACGCGGCAGAAGCGACGCACACCAATAATCCGCGACTAAAAAGAATTCAACAAACGGCGTAGCTGCATGCCCACTTGTTGTTAAAAAAGCACGGCTGCTAAGCTTGCAATACAGCCAAGGCCGTGCTCAACTCAAGTGGACACTCTTTGGAGTCAAACTTGGATAACGAACACACACACGCTGGAGCTACAGGCGTGGGTGTGGCCTGGCCGACACCACGATGCCTTGGTAGCCAGCGCCACCAGCGGAGATGGTACAGAGAAGCTAGTCAGCCAGCGAGACCTCCCGGCTCCCGGCACGCATCCGGATTCCCCGCTAGACGCTAGACGCTAGCGCCAGGCCACGGCCCGACGTCCGTGTCAAAGAGAGACGTATGCCATGCAGCGGGCGCGGGCAACAACCGGGACGGCGACCGGTGTGGTGGTGATGGTGGCGCCGCCACCAGCCCGGCCGGACGCCAACTGCTCGGCCTCATCTCCTAGCCGTCGCCGTCGTCGTAGTAGCGACCCCGAGACTGTAGCGGGATAGCGAGGCGAGATGAGCGGAATCAGACTATCAGAGGACGGGCTAGGCCGTGTACAATGCCAGATGCTTAGAGCAACTTCAACGGACCGACCCAAACAGACGGTGCATTTGTTCACTTTATATTCGTTTGGGTCGGCCGTCCGTCCGGCGTCCGCCCTGTTTTGCATTTGAATCGACAGTGCGCCCAACGCGCTGATTTATTTTCATGTCCGCACTCAATTTTTAAAAAAGGCCCGCGGCCATAGATCATGCCATCTTGGCGGCCTCGAGCTCAAGCATCTTGGCTTGCTTCTCCGCCTCCGGCTCAAGCATCTTGGCGAGTCGGGCAGCACCATCCGAGGGAACGCGGACGAGCCGGTGTTGGCCGCGGCGGCCACGGCGGCGTTGACGAGGCCGTGCTGGCTAGGGTTTAACCCTAGCATATAGAGCGCCTCCCTCGTTGCCGCCGTGACGCGGACGTTGGTGACCTCCTGCTGCGCGGCGGCGGCGACGGCGGCAGCCGCTACGACTTCATCGCTCGCGTCCACGGCGTGCCTCCAGCCCTTTCTCTTGGCCGACTCTGACGCCCGCTGTTCGGGCGTCAGCGCCTTCTTTGGCTTGGTCGCGACGGCGGTCTTGCGTGGGGCATGAGGCTTGCCTTTGCCGGAGGGGGCGGTCTTCATGCCAAACGAGGCGAGGGAGGCGAAGCCAGCGGCGGCGTCGAGGTCGAGGCCATCGTCCATGGCTGGTGTGGGGCAGGAGCGCGCGCGGGCGGGAGGGTTTTGGGGAAAATGGGGGGAAATTATGGTGGCTGCCACCGACAGACGGGCCCGGGGAGAGAATAGGCGCGCACGCGTCCGTTTCGTGTCCGCACCAACGCAAATCCGGCTCAAAAATAGGCCAGGAATGGGTCGCCCGAGGACGAAAAGCGGACGCGCTTCCATTTGGGTCGGCGCGTTGGGCCGCCTTTTGTGTCCATGCCGACTCAAACGGACCGCGGCGGACGATGTCGTCCCGTTGGAGTTGCTCTTAGGGAAGTGCTTAGAAAACCGAGCTTGCTTTAAGCACCGATGCCTATTTCTAGATGAGAGACGTTTAGTTAAGTGTCCGCCCTGTACAAATAAGCACCGATGCTTAAAAAAGACGGTTTTATTTCTTCAAGCACCTCGCCTAAGCACCTTGCATTGTACAAGACCTTAGAGCAACTCCAACGGGCCGACCCAAACGGACGGCGATTTCGTCCGCTTTTTGTTTGTTTGGGTCGGCCAGGCGGACACGAGCGTCCACTTCCGCGTTTGGGTCGGCGCGTGAACGCTGGCGCGACCCATTTCGACAGCGCAAAAAAAAACTGAATGCATGCATATTTAACATAAAAACTAAATTAATTAAACATTAAAGTGTTGGGGAACGTAGTAATTTCAAAAAATTTCCTACGCACACGCAAGATCATGGTGATGGCATAGCAACGAGAGGGGAGAGTGTATGTCCACGTACCCTCGTAGACCGTAAGCGGAAGCTTTATGACAACGCGGTTGATGTAGTCGTACGTCTTCACGATCTGACCCATCCAAGCACCGAACGCACGGCACCTCCGAGTTCAGCACATGTTCAGCTCGATGACGATCCCCGGACTCCGATCCAGCAAAGTGTCGGGGATGAGTTCCGTCAGCACGACGGCGTGGTGACGATGATGATGCTCCACCGACGCAGGGCTTCGCCTAAGCTCCGCGACGATATGACTCTACCGGCGCAGGGCTTCGCCTAAGCTCCCCGACGATATGACCGAAGTGTAATATGGTGGAGGGGGGCACCGCACACGGCTAAGGAACGATCCGTAGATCAACTTGTGTGTCTTGGGGTGCCCCCCTGCCCCCGTATATAAAGGAGCAGGGGGGGTGCGGCCGGCCCTAGGGGAGGCGCCGGAGGAGTCCTACTCCCACCGGGAGTAGGACTCCCCCCCCCCCTTTCCTAGTTGGATTAGGACTTGGGGGAGGGGGAAGAGGAAGGGGGGCGCCGCCCCCCTCTCCTTGTCCTATTCGGACTAGGGGGGGAGGGGGCGCGCGGCCTGCCCTGGCCGGCCCTCCTCTTCTCCCTTATGGCCCATCAAGGCCCATTGACCCCCCGGGAGGGTTCCGGTAACCCCCTGGTGTTCCGGTAAAATCCTGATTTCATCCGGAACCTTTCCGAAGTCCAAACATAGGCTTCCAATATATCGATCTTTATGTCTCGACCATTTCGAGACTCCTCGTCATGTCCGTGATCACATCCGGGACTCCGAACAAACTTCGGTACATCAAAACTTATAAACTCATAATAAACTGTCATCGTAACGTTAAGCGTGCGGACCCTACGGGTTCGAGAACTATGTAGACATGACCTAGAACTATTCTCGGTCAATAACCAATAGCGGAACCTGGATGTTCATATTGGCTCCTACATATTCTACGAAGATCTTTATCGGTCAAACCGCATAACAACATACGTTGTTCCCTTTGTCATCGGTATGTTACTTGCCCGAGATTCGATCGTCGGTATCCAATACCTAGTTTAATCTCGTTACCGGCAAGTCTCTTTACTCGTTCCGTAATACATCATTTCATAACTAACTCATTAGTTACAATGCTTGCAAGGCTTAGGTGATGAGTATTACCGAGAAGGCCCAGAGATACCTCTCCGACAATCGGAGTGACAAAACCTAATCTCGAATTATGCCAACTCAACATATACTTTTTGGAGACACCTGTAGAGTACCTTTATAATCACCCAGTTACGTTGTGACGTTTGGTAGCACACAAAGTGTTCCTCCGGTAAACGGGAGTTGCATAATCTCATAGTTGCAGGAACTTT
>LR880969.1:19036480-19052725 GCA_904067115.1 Aegilops sharonensis | reverse complement strand
ACTCTAGATGCATGCTGGATAGCGGTCGATGAGTGGAGTAATAGTAGTAGATGCAGAATCGTTTCGGTCTACTTGTCATGGACGTGATGCCTATATACATGATCATACCTAGATATACTCATAACTATGCTCAATTCTGTCAATTGCTCAACAGTAATTTGTTCACTCACCGTAGAATATCTATGCTCTTGAGAGAAGCCACTAGTGAAACCTATGGCCCCGGGTCTATTCTCATCATATCAATCTCCATCACTTTTATACTTGCTTTGTTTTTACTTTGCTTTTATTTTTACTTTGCATCTATATATCCAAAATACCAAAAATATTATCTCTATCAGATCTCACTCTCGTAAGTGACCGTGAAGGGATTGACACCCCTAATGGCGTTGGTTGCGAGTAGCTATCGTTTTGTGCAGGTACGAGGGACTTGTGCGTGGTCTCCTACTGGATTGATACCTTGGTTCTCAAAAACTAAGGGAAATACTTACGCTACTTTACTGCATCATGTTCTCCTCTTCGGGGAAATACAACGCAGTGCTCAAGAGGTAGCAAGAAGAATTTCTGGCGCCGTTGCCGGGGAGGCTCACGCAAGAGCAAGTCAACCATACCAATTTTCAAGTTTTGGGTGAATTCTTTTGATGGATTATGGAACAAGGAGTGGCAAGAGCCTAAGCTTGGGGATGCCCATGGCAACCCCAAGATAATCCAAGGACACCAAAAAGTCAAAGCTTGGGGATGCCCCGGAAGGCATCCCCTCTTTTGTCTACTTCCATCGGTAATTTACTTGGGGCTATATTTTTATTCACCACATGATAAGTGTTTTGCTTGGAGCGTCTTGTATTATTTCCGTCTTTGCTTGTTAGTTTACCACAATCATCCTTGCTGTACACACCTTTTGAGAGAGCCATACATGAATTGGAATTTGATAGAATGCTCATAGTGCTTCACTTATATCTTTCGAGCTTGATAATTTTTGCTCTAGTGCTTCACTTAGATCTTTTAGAGCATGGTGGTGGATTTGTTTTAAAGAAACTATTGATCTCTCATGCTTCACTTAGATTATTTTGAGAGTCATTAATAGCATGGTAATTTGCTTAAAATTAATATACTTGGTATTCAAGATATGTGAAACTTTCTTTTGAGTGCGTTGAATACTAAGAAAAGTTTGATACTTGATAATTGTTTTGAGATATGGAGGTGGTAATATTAAAGTCATGCTGGTTGGGTGATTATGAATTTAAAGAATGCTTGTGTTGAAGTTAGCAAATCCCGTAGCATGCACATATGGTTAAAGTTGTGTAACAAATTTGAAACATGAAGTGTACCTGGCTTGTGGATCCTTATAGTGGCGGTCGGGGACGAGCGATGGTCTTTTCCTACCAATCTATCCCCCTAGGAGCATGCGCGTAGTACTTGATTTTTGATGACTTCTAAATTTTTGCAATAAGTATATGAGTTCTTTTGACCAATGTTGAGTCCATGGATTATACGCACTTTTACCTTTCCGCCATTGCTAGCCTCTTCGGTACCGTGCATTGCCCTTTCTCTCATTGAGAGTTGGTGCAAACTTCGCCGGTGAATCCAAACCCCGTGATATGATACGCTCTATCACACATAAACCTCCTTATATCTTCCTCAAAACAGCCACCATACCTACCTATTATGGCATTTCCATAGCCATTCCGAGATATATTGCCATGCAACTTTCCACCGTTCCGTTCATCATCAACGGCAAGCCCCGACGCAATAGACATAAGCGTCGAAACAACGGTGGTAACACCGAAGACACGGCAGTCAACACCGGATTCAGTGGCTATAAGTCCGGTCCGCGGAAGAAGCCATTTAAGAGAAATAATCCGGGCCCGTCCAGTCTTGCCCGCATACTAGATCGACCATGCCAAATCCATGGTACTCCTGATAAACCAGCCAATCATACCAACAGGGAATGGTGGGTCTTCAAACAGGCCGGCAAGTTAAACGCCGAGAATAAGGAGAAAGGGTCGCAAAGCGATGACGATGACGAGGAACCCCGACCACCGAACAGAGGGGGACAGAAGAAATTTCCACCCCAAGTCAAAACGGTGAACATGATATACGCCACCCATATCCCCAAGAGGGAGCGCAAGCGTGCACTCAGGGACGTCTACGCGATGTAGCCAGTCGCCCCAAAGTTCAACCCATGGTCCTCCTGTTCGATCACCTTCGATCGCAGGGACCATCCGACCAGTATCCGTCATGGCGGTTCAGCCGCACTAGTCCTCGACCCAATTATTGACGGATTCCACCTTACGCGAGTCCTCATGGACGGAGGCAGCAGCCTGAACCTGCTCTATCAGGATACAATGCGCAAAATGGGTATCGATCCCTCAAGGATCAAGCCCACAAAAACCACCTTTAAAGGTGTCATACCAGGTGTAGAGGCCTGCTGTACGGGCTCAATCACACTGGAAGTGGTCTTCGGATCCCCGGATAATTTCCGAAGCGAAGAGTTAATCTTTGATATCGTCCCCTTCCGCAGTGGCTACCATGCACTACTCGGACGAACTGCATTCGCTCAATTCAATGAGGTGCCACACTACGCCTACCTCAGGCTCAAGATGCCCGGACCACGCGGTGTAATAACGGTCAACGGAAATACGGAACGCTCCCTCCGTACTGAGGAGCACACCGCGGCCCTTGCAGCAGAAGTGCAGAGTAGCCTTTTTAGGCAGAAGCTCAATTTGGCAGTAAAGCCCCCAGACACCGTCAAGCGAGTCCAAACTACTCTGCATCAGGATTGTCCAGCTCGTCCAGAGCTTGACTACCAATTCGGCCTCCGTCCCAGTCCCAATCATGCGGTGACATTTGTGCCGCGTGAACATAACTACGCACTCAAAATACCATGGGCAGGGACGGAGGCACAGCTAGACCGTGGTCCATAAGGTGGCTAACCACCCCTGGATCCACATACCTTCACTTTTTCTTTTTCATTTCAGGTTTTTCTCTTCTCGAGGCTTTTCTGATAACCTGAACATCGGACCTATTACGGGACGGATACACCAAGAAGGCAAGGAGCTTTGACGTACAAGGAAACCCCCAGGTGGTCTCTGCTAACGATCGCTATACCTGTTTTACATACCCGCGCGCAGCTCGCTCTTGGTCATGGCATGTCAAATAGACTTATTTGCTTATCGCATTACTTGTACAAATACGCCTTGACATATTAATCAAATCACAATGGAAAATAGTTTGCGTCTTAATATTTGCGGCGTCAGCTTATTACTTGACTTTTTCCTTGTATTTGTATTTTTTATATTGCACCCGTACACTCTGGTACGCCTTATTTCGCCAGGGGCTTCATCATACCCCATAACACGACAATAAAGTTCGAACACTTTTATAGTACAGTTCGGCACCCCGAACTTATAGCATTATATGCATCGGCTCTGAATCATGTCTTTGGTCAATAGTTGGGTTGCCCGGCTCCTGTGCTTACTACCTTACATTCCGTTATATCAGCTAGGGTAGTAAAGAGAGAACTACTGCGATTGTGTCCCGGTTCTTCCGGACGAGCACCTCAGTAGAGAAAGTCGAAAACTGACTGTCATGATGCGGTGAGAGCTGGTCAGCTGTTCGAGAGGTTTCAAATCCTTAGAGATTTTTCCCGCATTATGTGATGAGTCGGTTTTTATCCGATTAGGCGTGTATAGCGCCCCGAGTTCGGCCTTCCGAAAACCAGGGGCTGCGCCAAAATTTTCATTGTCAAACTCCTATGGCTAAGTGACGGTGATAAAGCCGTATAGTCCAATTGCCTTGTTCGTTGCGTTAAACACCTCCTTTAAGGACCAAAATTTGGAGTAAAGAGTGTTTATATTTATCCTGAACACCCCCGTACTATCTACGTGGGGGCAGAAGCCGACGACTGGCCAACTCTCAGATTTCTTAAACGGCCGCACAGGAGGTAAAATTTTAAATAAACAAGCATTATATTACATAAAGATCTTGTTTCATATTACAGGAGAGGATAACATGAATGTATTCATGGGAATATGATATCCTTGGCACATTGCTCCGCCACAAGGCGGGACCCCTCCAGGACACTGTCAAAATACAGTTCGGGTCGGTGGTGCTCCTTGCCCTCAGGCGGCCCCTCGGTCATCAGCTTCGTGGCATCCATCTTCTCCCAATGCATCTTAGCGCGAGCAAAGGCCATCCGCGCGCCTACGATACTAACCGACCGCTTGATGGCTTCAAGCCGTGGGCAGGCACTGACAAGCCGCTTCACGAGTCTGAAGTAGCTGCTGGGCATGGGCTCGGCAGGCCATAGCCGGATTATTAAGTCCTTCATGGCTAGTTCGGCCGCCCTATGCAGCTCGACCAGCTGTTTCAACTGATCGCTAAAGGGCACTGGAGGTTCTGGTCCAAGGTATTGAGACCATAACAGCTTCTCCGTAGAGCTCCCCTCTTCGGTTCGATAAAATTTGGCAGCGTCTGATACGCTGTGCGGCAGATCCGCAAACGCCCCTAGAGAACTCCAAATCCGGGTCAGTAAAAGGAATCTTTCCTTCACATATTTGCTCTGCATTATAAAAGCCATACCCGTCGTGATTTTTTGGCCGCATGGATTTCCTGGAGGGCGCTCTGGGCTTCGGCTCGGGCATCTTGTGCGCTCTGGCGGGCCGTGGCAAGTTCGGACTCTCTATCCTTAAAATCGCGCTCCAAGGACTCGTACTTCTTGACGGCATCCTGAAGCTCTTGTTGGACGTCGTTGATCCAGGCCTCCTGCTTCTCGCGTGCGGCGCGTTCCTTGGCCGCTTTGTCCTCGACCTCGGCCAACGCCTTCTTGAGGGCCGCTACTTCGTTCGTGGCCCCTAATAAAGTTCATGACACTTTAGTCAGCACAAACCATTCATCCTTCCTAAAATATATGCACAGGTTACTGCATACCTTGGCTGTCCTCCAGCTGCTTCTTCACATGGCCGAGCTCTTCCTCGGCCCGCTCCAGATTTTGCTTCAGTTCGGAGACTTCCGCAGTGTGAGCGGTCGCAGCCAGCAGCGACGCCTACTTATTCACATAGACATGTCAGATTAGACTCCTGCGAAAATTATTTGATCCTCTGTTCGGCTTTTCTTTCCGAACACCGGTAGAGCATCAGGGGCTACTGTCTATATTGTGACAATCTTTTACAATTATATTACTTACCTCAAAGCCTGTTAGAAGGCTAGTGCAGGCTTTGGCCAGTCCGCTTTTAGCAGACTGGATCTTCTCAATCACCATACTCATAAGAGTACGGTGTTCTTCAACGATGGAAGCGCCTCACAGCGCTTCCAGTAATCTATTCGGTGCCTCTGGATGGACAGAGGTCATCGGTGGAGTTGGCTCACCCCCCCTCTTTCGAGAGAGGCGGCCTGCCTGAGTCCGGAGCCGCATGGGCCTCCGGAGCTGTATTCGGCTGGGGGCCGAATTGGATACGGCCCCCGTCATCGGTGTCCATGTGGGTTTGCTCCCCCATGTGTTCGGCAACCGTAGTCTCCCCCTCCGGCACCACCGGGACGACCTCCTAAGCCTCTCCCTGGCCTGGGATCCTTCGAGACAACACCTCGGTGTTGACCACGACCTTGAGTGAGGAGGCCGTCGGAAGGGACTCGCTATCCATTGCCGACGGGTCCAGCGACCCCTCCGAAGAGGAGGATAGCTCGATGTTGGACTGGGCCGGACTGCAGGTGCACGTGCATGATCCAGCACGTTAAAAATAATAAAGTAACAAGGCCAGATATATTACCGTGTCCGGACTCTTATGATTTTGCCAGGGGCTTGTCCCTAGGCTCCCACTCTGAGCTGCTGTTGGTGGCCGCTGCGGAGTTGTCCGGAAGGGAGGTCTTCCCCTTCTTGGACGCCTTGGCCTCCAGGTGCGTGGAGGCCGTCCTCTTCTTTCTCCCCCTGCGGGGGGGGGGGCGCCGTTTCCCTTCCCCCCCCGGGGGGGGCCGCAGAGGGGGGCGAACCCCCCCCCCCCGGGGGGGGCCGCAGAGGGGGGCGAACCCCCCCCCCCCGGGGGGGGCCGCAGAGGGGGGCGAACCCCCCCCCCCCGGGGGGGGCCGCAGAGGGGGGCGAACCCCCCCCCCCCGGGGGGGGCCGCAGAGGGGGGCGAACCCCCCCCCCCCGGGGGGGGCCGCAGAGGGGGGCGAACCCCCCCCCCCCGGGGGGGGCCGCAGAGGGGGGCGAACCCCCCCCCCCCGGGGGGGGCCGCAGAGGGGGGCGAACCCCCCCCCCCCGGGGGGGGCCGCAGAGGGGGGCGAACCCCCCCCCCCCGGGGGGGGCCGCAGAGGGGGGCGAACCCCCCCCCCCCGGGGGGGGCCGCAGAGGGGGGCGAACCCCCCCCCCCCGGGGGGGGCCGCAGAGGGGGGCGAACCCCCCCCCCCCGGGGGGGGCCGCAGAGGGGGGCGAACCCCCCCCCCCCGGGGGGGGCCGCAGAGGGGGGCGAACCCCCCCCCCCCGGGGGGGGGGGGGGGATGGATCTCTTCTTCTTCCTCCTCCTCTTCCTCGTCATCTTCAGCGACGGAGGAACGATCCTCGATGTCTTCGGACATTGCATCCGAAGCGCCATTGCGACGAAGACCATCTCTGGTCCCCTTGGCCTTCTTCTCCGGCACCTCATAAGGCGCCGGAAACAGCATCTTCATCAGAAGTGGGGTTTCTGGGTCTTCGGGCAGCGAAGCCGGATAGTTAATCCGCTCCGCTATCTCTATCCAGGCCTGAGAGAATTGGTAGGGAGGCTTAGATTCCTTCCTCAAATATGCCAGTAAAGGATATACCTTGAAAACATGAAAGAACTTACCGGATTAGCCTAGTGTTTTGATCTAAGCCCACGATCCTCGGTCGTGGGCGGTGGTGTCTCGTCAGCCTTGAAGAGCACCTTCTAGATGTCTCCGTGCGTCGTGCCGAAGAGCTCCAGCAGCGTCTGGTGCCTGGCCGGATCGAACTCCCACAAATAGCAAGTCCGGCGCTGGCACGGAAGGATCCGGCGAACGAGCATAACCTGGATCACGTTGACGAGCTTGATTCTTTTGTTTATCATGTTCTGGACGCACGTCTGGAGCCCTGTCAGCTCGTCCGAAGAGCCCTAGGCCAGGCCCTTCTCTTGCCAGGAGGTGAGCCGCATCGGGACTCCAGATCGTAATGCGGGCCGCCGCCCAGGTGGCGCTGCGCGGCTCGGTGATGTACAACCACCCCGACTGCCACCCTTTTACAGTCTCCACAAAGGAGCCTTCGGGCCAGGTGACATTGGGCATTTTTCCCACCATGGCGCCTCCGCACTCCGCTGGTTGGCCGCTTACCACCTTCGGCTTCACATTGAAGGTCTTTAGCCATAGGCCGAAGTGAGGTGGGATGCGGAGGAAGGCCTCGCACACGACAATAAATGCCGAGATGTTGAGGATAGAGTTGGGGGCCAAATCATGGAAGTCTGGACCATATTAAAACATCAGTCCACCGACAAACGGGTGGAGAGGAATCCCAGCCCGCGGACGAAGTGTGTGAGGAACACAACCCTCTCATGGGGCTCTGGGGTAGGGACGATCTGTCCCTTGGCCGGAAGTCGGTGAACGATTTCCTTGGCCAGGTACCCGGCCTCCCGGAGCTCCTTGATGTCCTTCTTCTTGACGGAGGAGGCCATCCACTTGCCTCCTGCTCCGAATCCGGACATGATAGGAGTGCTTTTTTTGGTGGAGAAGGCGAGAGCTTGGGCGCTAGAGCTCGAGAATGGATGGACAGAGGAAGGAGAAGGCGTGGGTGAACGAGGATGAATCCTTATCCCCTTATAAAGACAGTGAAAGTCATGCGCCTCCCCCCTTGCCTTAAAATCCGCCTATTCCCCAAGCGCCGTGCAGATGACACGGTTGGGTTACCCATGCCCGTATTGATGAGAATCCCTTGATAAGGGGACACGATCTCTGCTTTGACAAGACGTGCCAGTGAAACCGCACCTCAAAATACGGAGCGGCAGGCTAAAAACGGTTCAAATAATGACCGGGCAGTGGCGTGATGTCACGCTACAAAAAGTTGTCAGCGGATTGGACTCGTGAAATATTATACTCTCTACGGTTGTGTGTGGTACTTGTTTTGCAGAGCCGGACACGTTTTCTATGTTCGGAGGGCTATGTAAGAGTATTCGGACAAGGAACCCGCCTTGCAATGCCGAAGACAATCTGCGCGCCGGACTCATCGTCATTAAAGCCTGGTTCAGGGGCTACTGAGGGAGTCCTGGACTAAGGGGTCCTCGGACAGCCGGACTATATACTTTGGCCGGACTGTTGGACTATGAAGATACAAGATAGAAGACTTCGTCCCGTGTCCGGATAGGACTCTCCTTTGCGTGGAAGGCAAGCTTGGCGATTCGGATATATAGATTCCTTTCTCTGTAACCGACTTTGTACAACCCTAGCCCCTCCCGGTGTCTATATAAACCGGAGGGTTTAGACTTCTAGGGTTTAGCCACAACAACCATAACCTCATAGGCTAGACTTCTAAGGTTTAGCCATTATGATCTCGTGGTAGATCGACTCTCGTAATACTCATATTCATCACGATCAATCAAGTAGGAAGTAGAGTATTACCTCCATAGAGAAGGCCCGAACCTGGGTAAACATTGTGTCCCCCGCCTCCTGTTACCATTAGCCTTAGACGCACAGTTCGGGGGCCCCTACCCGAGATCCGCCGATTTTGACACCGACACCGGCCGCGGAGAGGGCCATGGCCGCCTCGTACCGAGCTGTTTCTTCTTCTGCCGCCTCCGCCCTGCGCCGCTTGTCCTCCTCACTCTCTCACTAGACGGCCGCAAGGGCCGCCTGGTCTTCCTCCTTGACGATGAGCGGCGGCGGCGGCACGCTGCGGTCGACCTCGTGCACGCCGCGCCGCCTCGCCTCCTCGTGCTCGAAGGCGAACCAACGCGCCCAGTTGGGCGAGTCGTAGGCGTAGTCCTCGTCGCGCCGCTGCCCCGGTGTCAGGAGCGCCCGCTGGCGACGCACCTCCTCCGCGTGCGCCCTAGCCGACCGCGGCGCCACCGGCACTGGGATCCTTTCCGGATCCAGATGCCAGTCGTGCGGCAGCATCACGTCGGGGTAAGGCGGCGGCACGCGGTGGCGCTAGTGCCACTCCGCCTCGTGCACAGGCACGTTCACCCGCTGCCTCTGTTGGCGAGCCGGCGCAGGCGGAGGCGGGGTGAACTCCGCGGGGAAGGGGACGGAGTGGGCCTTGCCCTTCGATTTGCTGCTCCTGCCGGAGAAGAGCCCCATTTGGGCGGCTGGGGTGGCTAGGGTTTGCTTGCGGCGACGGGGGAGCGAGCGTGGCCTAGATGGGGACGGGAAGTGGATGAGGACGGCCCCGCCACACGGTCGGCTTTAAAAAGGACGACCGCCGTCTCTGACGCGTGGGTCTGGGGTCATAAATTAAGTTGACCGACGAAGGGGCGGGTGGTTGGGCGACCGCCAGATGGGGCCACGACGGACATCGAGAAGGCGCGCGGGGCGTCCGTTCCACGTCCGCACCGACGCATTTTGGGTGTAAATTTGGGCCACAAATGCATCGGCGCGGATACGAAGCAGACACGTTTTGGGTTTGAGTCGGCGCGTTGGGCCTCCACTTTTATCCGCGCTGATCCAAAAGGACGGCGACGGACGAAATGGATCGTCCCGTTAGAGTTGCTCTTAGATGATGGCGGGAGACACCAAAGATGAGCGGAATCATTCCGCGGTCGTCACCACCACTCACCGCCACCAGCAGCTCGATCGATCAACTCTTCTCTACATGAGCACAGTACTTGAGTAGCAGCTGCGGTGTGCGCCGTACGTACGTGCATGAGAAAATATCTGCGAGGTTCTTAGAAGGAGGAGATGATGGATCGTGGATGAATGCGACGCAATCCAACCCAGGACAATCGAAATTGCTTTACACACGACACTACATGCACGATCCGTGAACGATGCATCCTCCCAACAACGATTCCTGCATGCACACACTAGCTTTTGATGCTGCCAAGTAGGATCCTCCAGGCGTCGGCTGAAAACTGATGGCAGCGGCAGTGTTCAAGATACTATCCATTGAAAGTTCACCTTTCAAGAAGAATACTAGACGTGGACTGCCTATATGACGCAGTTTGTGAGACATATAACTAGCATCATGCTTGCTGCTGGTTGAAAGGTACTTGGTTGACAATTCAAAACAGAGTATGGACGGCCAATCGATTGCTCCGTCATGGTTGGCCGAATTGCAACCTTTGCCTGCTTTGCAAGCAAGTCCAGGAAACTGCGGCGCATCTTCTTTTCCGGTATAGGTTCTCCCAGCGTGTTTGGGTTGAGGTTGCTACGTGGATTGGCTTACATGGTGATGTGGTGAGGAGCTGGAGATTTGAGGCTTCAGTTCGAGATTGGTGGATTAAAAATGTGATTGAGCACGGAAACCAGAGAAAGGCTATCGGCTCTTTATTCATCTTATGTCTTGGGAGATTTAGAAAGAGCGCAACGTAAGGGTCTTTCGCAACACTGCCGCTACAACGATGATGGTCATCGCGAAGATCAAAAATCATGCCCATCTTTGGGCTATGGCAGGTGCCACCTACTTAAGTATTGTAATGCCATGAGAATAGTTCTTTATTCCCCGCTTTGCGGCTATTTGTCTAAAACCTTCGTTCTTAATCAATGAAAATGGCAAATCTTTTGCCTTGTTTTAAAAAAAAACTGATCGTGCAGGACTATTGCAGGACCTTGAAGGCAGCAACCAACCCGAGCTGACTCTGATTGACTGGGCCTACTCGTACCTAACGGCCTAACCCGGGACCCACCGCCGAGACCCGGGTCCAAGAGTCTAACGTTGTTTAATACTAATAATGCCACGAAACGTGACTTGAGTGACGAGTAGCCCATAATGAGCTCTCAACGAACTCACACCGACACCGAGTTGCATTTGAGTCCGACTGAATCATCACTGAAGCAAAGCTTCGAGGGCAGGGCAGCCCCTGTTTTGTCCTCAGATCCATCCCTTCCTTCAAACGGGGCTGGTCTTCTCCATACATGTCACCAGTAATTGGCTACAGATTCATTGACTCTAACATGATGTGAGTACTAAGTAATTAACTAGAACATGATTGGGCCCTCCCTTAACAGTCTTATCCAGTTAAGCCCGTGTCAGAAACTGGCATCTCAAATGTCAGTTCTTCCGTTGCACTCTTCTCCAGGCACTGTGCTTTGACACTAGTACTTAATTGCATGATTGATTAACACTCCTAACCAGTAGCCAGTAGATCCAATCATCCAAAGAGACAGTAGCACAACCGCTTTAATATCTTTTTGTTTTTTCAAATTTAACGTATTTCATTGTTACGTCGATGATTCTGATTCGTGACGACTGAAACTGAAAGCAAGCAAGCACGCAGCCATAAGCGACGCGCCGTGCTTGTCAAGCAGAAAAACAAATCCAGCCATGAATTTTCATCTGAAGGCGCCCTTGTCGTCTTTGTCGTAGAAGTACCGGTCGAAGACGCAATAGGAATTGGACCGGATCTGCTCGTCGCCGGAGATGTTCTCACCGTCGCTGTCCTCCTTCTCCTTCGGTGGCAATTCGGCTAGGGCCCGGACCGCCCGATTCTGCTCTTGGGCGAGGGCGCGCGTGTTCCTACGTTGCTGCTTCTTTACAACGCGGGCGCCGATGGCTTCCTCCTCTGAGGTCGCCCGTGCCGCCGCCATGTCCACAGTGAGGCGGGCCTCGGCGGCCCTTATCTTCTCCTTCCTACGGCGGGCACACCGGTCCCGGTGGGACTCATAGTCCGCCCGACCGGTGATGGAGAATGAGAGATTTTTCGGCTACCGGGACTGTGATGATCCAGCCGCAGAGGACCCGAGCGCCCGTTGAGCCGACGCTATGGAGTCGCGTCGGACAGATTCTGCCGTCGGCTGAGCGTTGTCCTCCCGGGAGCGGCGGAGTGCAATGCGGATCGCCATTGCCTCCTCCAACCCGCACGGGATGACACGCCCAGTTGACGGATCTGGACTGGTCGAAGTTAGATCCGCTGCCTGCCATGCCGGGGACGGCCAGAATTCACCGGAGATGAGCTTGGGTGGCGGAGGGAGTGAAAGAAAGTCGAGTGAAGTGGCTAGGGTTTGGTCCGACAAGCGGATGGGGAGGAATATATGGACCAGCATGGGCTGGGTCCGACGTGACGAACGCGTTCAGGCGTCACGTATCCGCCTCATATTTGGGCTGGATATGAGAGGTGCCTGTTAGTTCAGGCGCTTGAGGCCTGTTTGAGGCGGGGTCGAGATTTCATGACCGGACGATCCGTTCGAATGTATGAAACAGGTCTGGGGCGCTCAGCTGGAGATGCTCTAATCTTGCATTACAGCCAAGGCTACACTCAAGTGTGCCACTCTTTGGAGTCAAACTTGGATAACAAACACATGATCATGTACCTTGGTAGCTTTCTTTTTTTCTTTCTTTTTCGTGAAGCCCTGGTAGCTATGGGTGTGGTTAGGTATCAGTCGACTGAGATTTAACCAAATCTCAATCAAATAACATAATATATAATAGAGAAAAAGAAAAAACTGAAAGAAATTTTCTTTTGCTTAGATCCTAAAGCAAGACTGGGTAGCTAGTGCCTCCAGTGGCCAGTGGAGATACAAAGAAGGCAGAGTCAGCCACCGGGACCTCCGGGCTCCCGGCACGCATCATATCATCATCCGGATTCCCCGCTGCCGATGTCTATGTCGAAGACCTATGCCCAACACATTCAGTGCAACAACCGGGATGGCGACCGGTGGTGGTGGTGGCGCCGCTGCCAACCCGCCAACTGCTCGGCCTCATCTCGCCGCCGTCGTAGCGCCCCCGGGATAGCGAGGACACGACGGGAGAGAGCGGAATCGGAGGCTCGCTCTCATCATCGCCGTCGAACGGGTTAGACGATGGTGGGAGGCGCCAAAGCTGGGCGTTCCCTCCCATCATCATTCCATTTCCATGGCGCCGTCGCCAGTCCCTCACCACCACCAGCAGCTCGATCAATCCTTCTCCTCCTCGTGAGTACAGTACTTGAGTAGCAGCTGCAGTGTGCGCCGTACGTACGTGCATGTAGGAATAAATATCTGCCGATTTTTCACGACAAGAGACGATGGATGTTGCATGCGACGCAATCCAACCCAGGATGAGAGTTGCAGGGCCTTGAAGCAACCCGAGGTGCCTGACTTTCCGGGCCCACTCGTACGTAACAGCCTAACCCGGGACCCACCGCCGGGACCCGGGCCCAAGAGTCCAACGTTGTTTAATGATTTTTCCATGAAACGGGACTGGGGTGACGAGTAGCCCATAATGAGCTATCAACGAACTGACACCCACAGCGAGCGAGTTTCATGCGTGTGAAAAATCCCCAGGAAATGCAGCCGCCATTGCTCTGATGCTTTCTCACCTTTACATCCATCCTTCTGCAGATCAAAATACGCCTACGATCTTGGGTTGGCCTGCCGTGGAGATGGATAAGAATGGTCACTCCCCGCCCCATACATGTCACTGGCTACTACTGTACTACTCTCTCCTTTTCGGTTTATAGTGCTCAATTCAAAAATCTCACCAATCAAGATAGATGACGAGTGGTGGAATATTTTTTGTAGTTTTGCAAAAGCACCTAATTAATGCTCTTGTTTTTCTTAAAAAAAAATATGTTTATCAATGCATTAGTTGCAATGCATGCATGCATAAAATACATGCATGGGTCAATTTTCTCTTAATACTTGCATACAATGATTTAATGCACCTTGGAATCTAAACATGTGATGAAAAACAACCAAATTGAGCCTTATAAAATAGAAAAATTAAAATTTTGAGATAAACCCTATAAACCGGAAAGGAGGGAGTAATTATTAGCTACGAATCTATTGACTCTCACATGATGTGATACTACTACGAGTAAAGTAAACTCCTGGGGTTGTAATTAGCTAACCCACGTAGGATTCTATTACCCGGAGCATGATTGGGTCGTGCCCAGTTCTCTCTTAATAGTCTTATCCCGTTAAGTCCGTGGCAGAGACTGGCATCTCAAACGTCAGTTCTTCTGTTGCACTGTTCTCCAGGCACTGTGCTTTGAGTACTTAATTCCATGATTGATACCCCTAACTAACTAGCCAGTCAGCGTTGCTTCTCCCCTCTAACATCTTTAGATCCAAAGAGACAGTACAACCATTTTCATATCTTTTTTCGAAAATTATAGACAATAAGTGTTTCATTGCTAGGTCGATGATCCGTGACGACGGAAAGCAAGCTTGTCACCTAAAAAACATAGCCCTGAACGTTCGTGCGAAGATGCCCTCGCAGCTGTTAATTTTGTTATAGTTGGTGAGCAAACCATGTGTGTGCAGGTGCATGATCCATCATCTGTCCATGCAAGTGGCAACTTGTTTGAATCACTTGAGCAAAATTAAATTAACCTAAAAGGCCCATCGATTTGACGAATCTTGAGGGCTTTTCAGGCGACTAGTTGGTCGATTAAACAACGCACACGGCTCGCGCACCTCGTTGTATAATATGAATCAATCACCAATACGGAAAGAGAAAGCACAAGTTGCAGCTCGCAGCAATTTGAGTGGTGTTGTTGGTGGGCTCTAGTTTAATTAGGGCATTCAGACGAGAGGTGAGTTGTACAGCGAGTCCGTGACCTTGGGTGATCAATGCGGCAAGTTTTGATTTCAATGAGAGTGCTTAGATGAGGTGTAAAATGGTTTAAAAATAAAACTCTTCGATGCATAGGTGCTTAACTTCATGTACCTAAGCTTCTTCATTCGATTTTTAGCAACCAAACCTCTCTATGCATTTGCACAGGTCAGCACGATTGCCATTATTTCTTTCTACGGTAAAAAAAATGCCCTATCTTCTTAACTGTTTTGCCACGTCAGCTTTTCGTCATCTTCTTTTTTCACCTGTACACCGTTAAGCACCGGGAATCTTTAGGACACCAGGTTTGCTTGCTGTGTGCCCGCAAAAAAAAAAGGTTTGCTTGTTGTAGGAAGAGGGAAAAGGCACTCCCGGACCTTTTGTAGGTGGGCGACCCTAGTTAGGCAAGACGGATTCATCCATCCATATGATCCATCCATAATGTTGGTCCGTAATACTGTTGTGTTTGTGGATGACAGTGAGTGAGAGAGAGATGGTACTACGCCAAAAGAAACGTCGCCGCTTTGCGTGTGTGCATGTGCCAAGGAACCTCAATAATGAGCTCCCACTCGCTCATACACACTAGTCGACGGACGACGCTGCCGTGCCAACAACCCGTGGAGTCGAGAAAACAATACGATCTCCCTCCAACAACCACCAAACACCACGGTCTCCGGGGCGGGGCGGCACCCAACCTAACCTCGTCGTTACCTTGCGCTGGAGCCGGAGCCGGAGGGCCCTCCAATCCTCCCTGCAAAATCCTCTCTTCCTACCGATCGATCCGTTCGGGCTGGAAAGTTCAATGCATCTCCCCTTTTGCTCAACATCATTCCTCCTTACGTCTCGCACCAAAAAAAAAAAAAGGGTTGGTCCAGCGAATTATCAAGGACTCGTTGTTAGCCTAACTTTATCCACGCCAATCTTTCAGAAAATCTCGACAGAAAGAGGAGAGAAAAAAACCAATGGCAAATGGTACTAGCATGCAGGGAGCACGCTTTGTGTGCAAGTGTGATCTCGTGAGAGACAGAATCACACCGACACCTTGAATGATCCAACTATAGCACCATGACCGACGATGTAAACGGCTCCTGTTTTGACAGTGGACAACGTGTGTCCCCCCGTCCAGGGAACGCCAGCAACAGCGCTCATCCGCTACCCCGCCGAGAAAGGAAACATCGTCCGTCTGCCCAATGGAAATCGATGCCTCTTCGTAACTTTGGGTGCAACGCTGCCGCATGAGACCCAATCCGGCCCGACCCGCCGACCCAACCCGCAAAATCGCTTCCAAGGATAGAAGCAGAGGATCGCAGTAACAAGCGAGGCACTCATGTAACGTGGCCTAAAGTTAAAATGAACCAGAGAACCAACCAGTGATCAGATGGTTAGAAAGACAGTGGCATCTTCAATATCACACCGTCAACAGAGGACTTGCCGACGCAAGAACAAAGAAGCAGGGGAGGACGTTACTCACATTAGCAGGGTGCCGGCACTGCTTCGCCAACTAGCCAGAGGATCCAACCACTCGCATGATCCAGAGATTCCCGAGGAGCAAACCCTCCCCCCCCCCCCCCTCCCCACCTCCT
>LR880969.1:19017508-19036205 GCA_904067115.1 Aegilops sharonensis | reverse complement strand
TCCCCACCTCCTTCCCCAAACCGCGGATGCCACCAATGGAGGAGGGAGTCGAACGTCGGCCCGATCCATAGATCAGGGGGAGAAGAACATCGTCTTCAAGCCGACAGCACCGACAGTAGCACATGGGTGGAGGAATGGTCGATTTATTCGACCCAACCAACGACGAATCCTTCACCAATATACGTCACCTCCGAGGACTACAACTATCCTATCTACAAGATGAACCCAAAGGAACAAGAACCCAACCCCTCCCGCCGCCGAAGCAAGCTAAGGAGGCAAGTATGAACGCCCTCGTTGGCGAGATGAGGGGATTTACTCGACCACCCCCTTTTCGCCTCTCTTGACACTAAAGAAGAGGGGAAGGGAGGAAGGGGAAAGCACATCTTTTCTTTAGAAGATATACTAGATCTATTGTAGAAGTTCGCCAGAAGTGCAAAGCACATCAAACATAACAAAAATTACATTGAGGTCTCCGGACCGCTGAACAACAACACTTGGCGCCATAACAAGCTGCCGACGCGCCGCTATCACCGCTACCATATCGAAGCCCATCTGGATAAGTGAACAACCACTCTTGCCGCCAGAATGAGCCACTGACTGTCTCTATTACCGAGCCGGCCTAATCTTGTCGATGATAGACGGGAATTCTACGTGCACATGCCCCTAAAGGCCAGCTGACAGGGTAGAGAACCGCCAGTGCCCTCGATAGGATGGAGAACGTGGTCGAAAGTACTGGAGGGGAGTTCACATGTTTTTTTACCCAGGTTCCGTCCCTCATGATCGAGGTAATACCCTATTCCTGCTTGGTTTTGAATTGATGTGGGAGCCCCTTGCGGGAGGAGATTAGAAGTAGAGGATGATGAACACTACCGAGGTCTGTGTATAATGGAACAGATGCCTCGAGCTACCCCTAGCCTCGCCTTATAAAGGGGACAAGAGCTAGGGTTTACAGAGCCCCTCGCTGAACTTGTCGTGAGGGATTCTTGGTTTGCATGCCAAGATCATGTTTCGTCTTCAAGTCGGTCCCCCTGGACCGATCACTAGGATGACAGCGGCGCGTCTTCGGCTCGTTTCAGTGTTTGTAGCCGTCGCTAGGTTGTCTACGGATCTGGATGTAATTCTTATTATTTTTAGCGTTCGTTGTACTACCATGATTGAAGATTAATAGATCGGAATTTTTATGCAAAAAATATATATTTCAAAACAACATAATATTTCATCATATACAAGCAAATTCTAAATGTTTGCACACAACACTATTGTTCGGATAACAAAGGAGAGAGTTATTATACTCCTTGTCAGCTGGCGCCTGCTTCTGACAGCACAGGAAAGGGTTGGAGTGAAAGTATAGAAGTTCGGATTTGCCAAGTCCAGCTGTAAATGCTCTAATGTTATATCATGTAGGAGTACAAGCAAATTCATTCATTTTAAAACAAGTGAGCTCTAGCTGTTGGGCACACAGCACTGTTGCTCGGATAACATAGGAGAGAGTCATACTCCCTGACAGCATGGACCCGCTTCTGGCAGCACAGGAAAGGGTTGGAGTGGAAGTGGGGAAAACCCTGGCATCGTGACGACCACCACTGTTCCCTCCCTCCCTTTCGTTGTATAAAGAGAGCGAGCAGGCAGAGCACTCCCCTCAGTCTTCATCTTGCTGGTACCCGAAGCAAGGAAACACCCACCGACCCGCCCGCACCCGCCCACGGAGAAAGGGGCGAGACAGAGAGCGAGAGCGCAGCGGCAGCCGGCGCGAGAATGCGCGGCGGCGGCGGGCGGGAGGACGAGGAGGCCGGGCAGAAGCTCAAGAGCATGGACTCCGGCAAGGGCATGGACGGCGGCGGCGGCAGCACCGGCGACGACGACAGCCCGCACCCGCCGCGGCCCGCCGTCAAGTACCACGGCTGGAAGGCCATGCCCTTCATCATAGGTACGTGCTCTGGAGCTGGTTGACAGGGAACGAGATCTGAGCCGAGCTGATGGAGGTGGTGCTGGTGGCGTGCAGGGAACGAGACGTTCGAGAAGCTGGGGACGCTGGGCACGTCGGCGAACCTGCTGGTGTACCTGACGCAGGTGTTCCACATGCGGAGCGTGGACGCCGCGACGCTGCTCAACGGCCTCAACGGCACCACCAGCCTGGCCCCCATCGTCGGCGCCTTCCTCTCCGACGCCTACCTCGGCCGCTACCTCGCGCTCGCCATCGCCTCCGTCGCGTCCCTCATCGTGAGCCCCTCCCCCTCCCCTCTCCTCTCCTCTCCCCACCAACTCCCACCAGATCCATCCCATCATGGTTGGTAGCGCTAGATGAGACGAGCGCGCCCCTCTATCTCGTTTCTCGCTTGGCTGCCATGGCGAATCGCCGGCGCACGCACGCACGACGCCATTGACCGGCCTCCGAATTGGGGATCGGGGGCCGGAGATCGAGGCGGATGTCTGGGCGCTCTGTGCTCCCGCGGTTTCCTTTCTCGGGTTGGTCGGAGCTTGAGATTCAGTTCCCTTGTGCTTGTGCTTCGGGACTGTAGATCCATGGGTGGGTTGGTGGCCTGTCCTGCCGCACTGTGTGAGCCTGCGCTTTCGAGTTGGCCTCGATTCTCGTTAGCTCGTAATTTTTTGTGTGTCGCTGCACATGGCACGATCGACCACGTGCGTGCGTGCGTGCGTGCCTTCTTCTTGTTGCCCAGCGCCGACGCGTGATTGGAGTAGATGTGGATTAGCATTAAGAAATTTGCAACTAGTAGTAGCGAGTGGCGCGCACTAATAATGTTTGGAGCGTCAGGAGCTGAAGTTTCAGGCAGTTTATTCAGTTGACTTGATATGTTCAGGACGCAGTCCGCACTGTTGATGGGGAGCTGGTGCCCGATCGGACGGCTCGAATTCGTGGGTAGATTTAAGCAGGAATCATCCATGTGTTTCTGAGTACGTGTTAGCCGGCCGAGCATGCTATGCACCAAATCTGTCATGGATGCTTAGGGGCCTGAATAATCCTGACCATAATGACGCTTTGGAAAAAAAAGTGGCGTGACAATTAAAGCGCGCCTTTGAAGCGGCGCAGAAGTGAGGTGCAACTCATGATTCGCGCTCCACTAACCCCATATAATAGTGCCCTACGTGTGTTAATTAACCGGTAACCACGGGGCTAAGAGTGTTGTCGTTTTCGAGCGAGTCATGCCACAGCACGTAGTCTAGTAGTACTAGTATAATGTCACTCGTACTCCTGTCCTCCATCATTCCACCAACTGGTAAGTAGCTTGTGCCGCTAAGCTGGTTGGCTCCGTGCGATACGGATCTCATCATGCTTCTTGGTTCATCAGCAAGTGTGGATAGAGGTTTGTACATACATGCCACGCAATGATGGATGGTATGATCCGTGCGTACACCTTATCCGGACATGTATCTAGTATCTTTGTTTCGTTTGGCAGAGGGCGTGTACTATGCGCTTGTCCTGGCAGCGACTGCCAGCTAGTAGTTGCACGACCCAGCCACGAGCGGCGGTCTTCGCTCGCTGCGGGCCGGCCGGAGTGGCATGGCAGCCGCCGTCAACATTGACCGGCTCAACGCGGCGGCCACGGGCCACCGGCTGTCCCGTTCCGTGGAAAAATGGCGCGCACCGCACGCTCCAGGACACGCAGATCACTCTTGCCACGAGAGCGATCCGTGCCTTGTCCAGGAGCGCCCAGCCAGCAGCCCACGTTGCGGCGTCAATGTCAGTCGCCGCCATCGCTGGCCACCCCCACCCCTGTCCCTGTCTCCACCACCAACGAATCATGAGATTAGTATCGCCGTTGGCTGGCTTCGCCAAGCTGCTGTGCTGGAAGCGGAAGCTTCTTCGCCTGCCTGACTGAGAACGCCAGCCACTTGATCGGGCTCGGGTGGGGAGTGGGATACACCCAGCGCGCGCGCGCGCCGTGTCGTGTTCCCCCGGCGGTGCGCGTGGCCGGCTGGATCCGTGGACTGGTGCGGGGATTTGGTGGTGACCACGCGCACAGGATGCTGCCGGCCGGACCCGCGCGCGCGCGCGGCGAGGTGGGTGGGGTGGGGCGGCCGCGTGTGCACGGCGAGGCGAGGCGAGGAAGCAGGGAGTGCTGGGGCTGCTGCCGGTTACTGGTTACAGCACAGTAAACTCGGAATAACATGATTGAATCTTTTTCTCTTTTTCGAATGGGAGGTTAAAACCCCCGGCCTCTGCATCAATCGATGCATACAGCCATGCTTCTCGCATTGTGAATTATGAACGTTACGCAGCTTCAAACTACTACCTCTGTTCCGAAATGTATGTCGTTGGGGGAGTACAGTTCAACGACTTATATTTCGGAACGGAGAAAGTAGCAACTAACAAGATCTTCAAAGCCTGTGTTCGTTTCTCTACAGCACTGACTAACTGACGATGCTCTTCATCCCAGGGCATGTTCTTCCTGACGCTGACGGCGGGCGCGGACAGCCTGCACCCGGCGGACTGCGGCGTGGGGGAGGTCTGCGAGAAGGCGAGCTCCTACCAGCTCGCCGTCCTCTTCATCGCCTTCGCCTTCCTCGTCATCGGCTCGGCGGGGATCCGCCCCTGCAGCATGCCGTTCGGCGCCGACCAGTTCGACCCGCACACCGAGTCGGGCAAGCGCGGGATCAACAGCTTCTTCAACTGGTACTACTTCACCTTCACCTCCGCCATGCTCGTCTCCGCCACCGTCATCATCTACGTGCAGAGCAACGTCAACTGGGCCATCGGCCTCGGCATCCCCACCGCGCTCATGTTCCTCGCCTGCGTCCTCTTCTTCATGGGCACGCGCCTCTACGTGCGCGTCATCCCCGAGGGCTCCCCCTTCACCACCATCGTGCAGGTCTTCGCCGCCGCCTTCGCCAAGCGCTCGCTCAAGCAGGTCAAGGACCCCAAGCAGGACCTGTTCGACCCGCCGCACACCTCCGCCATCGTCACCAAGCTCGCGCACACGGACCAGTTCCGGTGCCTCGACAAGGCCGCCATGGTGGCGTCCCAGGACGAGGTGCGCCCCGGCGGCGCCGCCGCGGCCGACCCGTGGCGGCTCTGCACCGTGCAGCAGGTGGAGGAGGTGAAATGCCTCATCCGCATCGTGCCCGTCTGGTCCACCGGGATCATCTACTACGTGGCCGTGGTGCAGCAGTCCACCTACGTCGTCTTCTCCGCGCTGCAGTCGGACCGCCGCCTCGGCAGCAGCTTCCACGTGCCCGCGGCGTCCTTCACCGTCTTCGCCATGCTCGCGCAGACGCTCTGGATCCCCATCTACGACCGCCTCCTCGTGCCGCGCCTCCGCAAGGTCACCGGCAAGGACGAGGGCTTCACGCTGCTCCAGCGCCAGGGCATCGGGATCGCGCTCTCCACCGTGGCCATGATCATCTCCGCCGTCGTCGAGGACCGGCGCAGGGACATCGCGCTCAACCAGCCCAACATCGGCACCACGCAGACGGGGGGCGGCATCTCCGCCATGTCCAGCTTCTGGATGGTGCCGCAGCTCATGATCCTCGGCCTCTCCGAGGCATTCAACCTCATCAGCCAGATCGAGTTCTACTACAAGGAGATCCCGGAGCACATGAGGAGCGTCGCCGGCGCGCTCGCCTTCTGCAACCTCGCCCTGGGAAACTACCTCAGCGGCTTCCTGACGACGATCGTGCACCGGACCACCGGTGCCGGCCAGAACTGGCTGGCGCAGGACCTCAACAAGGGCAGGCTCGACCTCTTCTACTGGATGATCGCCGGCATCGGCGTCTTCAACTTCGTCTACTTCATGATCTGCGCCAGGTGGTACAGGTTCAAGGGGACCAGAGATGCTTGATGCAATTTGGATGATCAAAAAAGAGGGAAGGGTAGAATAAGGTCAGGTGATTAATTCACGTGTCTTATACGTACCACAGTAGCTATTTCCCTTTTTGTTCTTGTTATTATTGTATAATTTTTTGGTTCTGGTGTTATGAAATCGATCAATCTATTATAGATGAAGTGGGTGGGGAAAGAGAGGAAGAAAGGTAGACAAAAATGGGTGGTTAATTTCTTGTAAGTTGTTAAAATGAAATGAAAGAAACAACAATGGGGTGGTTGATTTCTTGTAAGTTGTCCAAATGGAAGATACACTATTTCACTGTACTTGTGGTTGGTTTCAGGCATAATATGCCTTCAACTGTACTGTGATGACCCAATAATGGAGACTCACATTTCCACTGTGATTTGTATTTGTGCCTGAGCTGCTGACCTTCTGCCTAGCGATAGCTATCCCAACCAATGCATATCACCCCAATGACATGCTCTGTTCTATCAGATGAGCTCCCGGCCTGGATCTTAGTAAGAACCAGTGCGTGCATACTGACAGGCACGCCACCACCTTGACAAACTAACCATGGACAACTTTGCTAGTATCACGAGATATGTACATTGTTACACACACCCGAGACACCGACGGCGAACTACCCCCAACCGCCACCGGGGCATTCGAGTGCCCCTCTATGCTTCTCCAGGGAGAAGAAAGAGGGGGGAGGAAAGAACACACCAACAGCTATGTTCTTCTCCCGTCTCAGCGGGGCGAAGACAACACCCTGACCCTACACTGTTCAAGTTGTGCGTGGCTCTCTAAAACATAATCAAGAAAGGACAGACAGACGGCAAAACTGATAGGCTACAAGGAAGAAAGAAGAGATCTAATCAGTTGGCACCAATCATTGCTGATGACAATCTATAATCTACACAGTTACTACAAGGATGCAGGTCAAGTGACAATCATAAGGTTGTTTTCGTTCCCATGGTTGTTCACGGTAGGGCGCAGCGGGTCGTTCTTCCAAACACCATCAACAATAAATTTAATCTGAAGCACAAACCAACACCCACTATCAGATGAAGTGAAAGAAGTGACAGTGAAGTAAGAATAGCACGCCATTACCTCATATCTACCGGGATACAACCTCAGGTTATACGAAAAAATGCCTCCTTCTGATTGTTCCATCCTTCTCTGCAAAAAAGGAAATAGTCCAGTGTTTGATTATACTCAAGAATAAGACGATAGCAATGACGATGTACACATGACAAAACGTGTCATAGGCACAACATGGAACAGAATGTGATTAAGCAGACAACATTCCATGGACATTCATATATATAATTAGAACCAAATGGCAGAACAATTCATATTTCCTACTCTAGAACCAAATTTGATTTGTATTGCTAACATTCTTCTGCTGGCTGATCTGAATTGTGCTGTGTGCTCCATGGAAATGCAAATATCATGTATACAAAATAAAACTAAACATCACCCCATACATATGGAAGTGAAACTAAGATCTATAATGGCAGAATGTTGTCCTTCAGGCTTCTACATCTAGTACCTATCCTGTATTCCTGTATGTGCTCGAACTGAAGAACATCTTTTTGGATATGTCAGTCATGTGACCAGTATCCTCCTAGGAACTGACCAAATCTCAGCTAAAGGTACCAGATAAAGACATACTCCCTCCGTAACTTAATAGACGTTTTTCACATTGTCATAGACTCTAAAAATGTCTTATAAAAAGTAGCAGAGGTAGTATATTTGTTGCTAGGTCTTGCCTAGTGAAGCTCTTGTAAAATTGTGCTGCTTCAGTTTCCACTTAATATAAAATGATAAATAGATACTCCCTCCATTCCTTTTTATAAGATGTTTTTTTGAAGTCCACCTTTTCTATCTTTGACGAAGTTTATATAGAAAAAAGTATCAACATCTACAATGCCAAATCAGTATCATCAGACCCTTCATGAAAAATATTTCCATATTTTATGTATTTAGTATTGCATACATTGACTTTTTTATAAACTTGGTCAAAGGTAGAAAAGTTTGACTTTCCAACAAACCAATACAAGTCATAAAAAGGAACGGAAGGAGTATTAACAAATTTATGAAGATTCCATGTGCTTTTCCTTTTTCTTTTGGCATATAAAACGATGTTTCTAACCTTTCAAATCCAAATAGCACGTAGTATTTCTAACACAAAAGTTATGGACACGTGTCATCACAATTGTGCCTATGCCAAAAACAGCACCAACAACCAAAATCAGATTAAAAACTTGCTTTACTCCTAGAAACATATACGTAATAAACATCTTTCAAAGCACTTGGTGGCTTCGATCCCTACCATTCTCGTAACTTCCATGCTGCTAGTTCCTGAAGTTACTTTACTTGTGTGTGAACCACATCAAACTAAGTACTCCCTCCGTAATATAGATCGGAGGGAGTATGTTCCCTAAGATGCAGGTTTCCATGTAACTTGCTTCATCTAATTTATATGTGCTTGTTTTGCACTCATTAAGAAATGAATTAACTGTGCACATGATAAGATGTTGGCAGTAAATTGCATTTACACAACTTAGGAGAGCAGCAATAGAACCAGCTTCTCTCTTCAATAATATTCAACTTAATACATAAATCAATGGAATTCACCTGACAACTGACACCAAAGAGTGATAGAAATTGTAATCATGAACTGCCACCCATTTTGTAGTTAGTTAGTGAATTTTATATATTTATTAATTAAGCAGACAATTGGAACATGCACTTACTTGGCTTGTCCACCCATCAAAAGAACCGGTCAATAGAACTTCTGAAGCAGGATTGGGCCATACAACAGATACTGTGCGCAGCTCACTCAAAGCCTTCTCAACTTCATCAAGCCTCGTTTGCTTTTCTTCAATTATTTTGTTCTTCTCACTGATATCAACAGAATAAGTCATAAAAGAGATTGGTACAAAATAAAAAGCATAGATGATCAACATTCAATTGTGAGTGACCATACATTATTTCAAGCGCCACCTTGCCTTCTAATACTGCTATTTTAGCACGGATTGTCCGTAATTCTTCCTGGGCGTGCATTACTTTTGTCTCTTCAAATTCCCAATCATCAGAGAACCCGTTTACCACATCTGCTTCTTCGCCATTTGACTGGAAAATGGAAGGGCAAAGATGGATGCTCAGAACAAGTATATACTGCCTCTAGAAAAATCAAGATGAGATGCATCAAGATCTTCCATTATCGTTTTAGTTTGATATCAGCGTCGACCGAGCCTCGAAAATCAGAAACTTCCTACCAGTAATACAATGGTTCTAAAAAACAAGAATGTGCAATAATTTGCAAACTAAATCATTGCGACCAACAAAACATGGAAACGGCCGAAACTGCCGAATTGCCGTCCTAATTCGGTGCGACACGGCGATATGGCCGGACATGCCGGGACACGCGTGTCCCCCAGTATCCCCTGATTTCCTAATTAAAGAAAGGAAAAAAACAAAGACACAGCTGGGATACGTATGGAATACGTTGGGGACACAGGAAGCTCAATAACAGCCTCGGCCCGATACAAACCCTATTTTGCAAGGTCGCACACACGCTTGCCACTAAAGGAACGCTGCTCCAAGTCGAACGCGCTATCGCCGCCGCCCCCTGGACTCAACCGCCCGATGGCAACCACGCCCGAGCAGATAACCCCAGCAGCCTCTTCTCAACCTCTTCATATCTTTGCTCGATTTCTTGCTGTTGAGTCTGCTGCTTGCTTACCCATGCGTCCATTCCGTTGCTGCTTGCTCTTGAGCTGCTGCTCACTTGCATGCTGGTGCCTGGTGCTGCTATTTTGATTGTTGCTTGATGTTAGGGAGAATGGCGTTTAGGAGCGCCACCGCCGGTGGCTAGTCGTCCATGGGTGAGGGTGAAAGTTACACCTGCACCCTTTGTTGCATGTCTTCTCCAGTCTCTACTCTCTAATAGACTAATACTAGCATTTGATGTATTTTGCAAGTTGCAATGACATGGGTCTAGACGATCAATTAATTCAATCATTAAGCACTTGAAAAACAATACAAAAAATGGAAATGGGGCAGTATTCTGATCTTATCTCAGTTTCTCTTCATTTTTTTAACTCTATATTACATGGCATGTTTTAATTTTTTTCATATATACTCGCCATATCCCCGAATGGCTGTTTAATGCCATATCCTGTGTCCCCTAGGCGTATCGCCGTGTCCATGTCTCCGTATCTGTGCTTTTTATATTGCGACTAGCTAACTACTTCCTCATAGAGAACACAACTACATTCAGCAATGAGCACTGCAAGGGAATATTATTAGCTATAGTCATTTGTTTGTGTTGTGAAATCACAACACTGCAAGAAAAGATAGGGGATATACAGTGAATATCTACAGATATAAAATCAAAATTTATGGAAGTTGTTCCGTTGGCAAATGAACTTGTACCATTTTCATGTTGTCAGACTGCATATTGATGAGGATACTGTTAGTGTTAGTCAAAATCAAAAATTTGACTGCATGCATACCAAGATGGCACTTTTCTAGTGATGGGCGAGGGTATGATGCAGGCAGTGTAAGTTCATAGAGAGAAAATTAGAGCAAGCAGAACCATATCTTCGGGTGTGTTTTGTTAGGAACAGCAGAGCCATGTCTAGTACAATGCATAAACAACTTTACAAATGCATAAGTGAAAAATCTCAAGATCACGTATCCCACCAGTATTTCACAACAAAAGATAGATAAGTAAAGAAGATGATACGAGACACACCATATATGACGAAACTCCATCAAATCTTGATCTTAATGTCTTAAGAGAATCTGCAAGATCGAATTCCAAATTTTGAAAACGTGCATGTATCTCATCTCTTTCAGAGTCTACATGATCACTAGGATAATCATTTATAACCACACCATTAGATGGTCCGGGAACATCATCTTCTATCAACACAGTGTCCAGGTCAGCACGTTTCGGTGGTTTTCTGCTCAAAGGATGGATCTCAGCGGCTGTCAGCATATTAAACATGTTATGAAATAATCATAACAGATATGATGCGCAACAAAAAAAAAGTTAAGTTATCATATAACCTTCAAAATCAGAAAACCGACTCTTGTCAAGAGACCATGTTCGCCATGCATCATTGGCCGAACTACTTGATTTGTTGTCCTCTGGTATTCCATTTTGAGAATGGGAGCGATGTATATTTCCATTCACAGGTATCCTTCGAGTGTACATGCCATCAGTTGGACTTCGACTAGGAGCTCCATTATGGTTCATTAAAGCTGCATGTATGTAACACAGAAGTATGATCATTAATATACAAATGAAGAAACACCAGCTAGAAATTAAGTATATGGTACATCAGAATAAAGGTTCACATACATAATTATCCAGAAGCTCTCTAACAAAAATTATCCATTAGTTGTCCATCAATAACAAACCAAGGCTATTTTCTATTATATGAGGTGGAACTCTTTCAATTTTCCTCTCCAAGTCTCCAGCCAAAAGTTTACAATGTGTACTTTTTACTGTTGATACAATAGAGTACCGAGAAAATCATCCGTGTGCACTAAATCTGTAAAATACCTAAGCACATGGTCAATCTTAAAGCGGTCCTTAATTAGTAAATATATTTGCAAATCGCAGAGTCTACTAACTTCAATCAACCATGTATATCTAGGGAGAATGGACCCTTCAATTCATTTAGGTGTTAGGGGGCAACTATTAACAGACGCATATTTGAAATGGAAAATGAATTATCCTCCATGTATTGTAAGAGATTTAATCATTTAACACAAAAGGGCCATTAGCTTGGAAGGACCAAATGCTGAAATTGGCAGAGTAATAACAAAGCTAAACCAGTTGTATGTAACAGAACATATTGCTACTATGATTAAAAGGCACAAACAAAATAATGTGGTAGTCTTCCGTACATTCACGATTACTCAAATAATTGCAGTGCTGTCAAGGTGCAAACAACTTTACATTAAGCAGTAGCACGACGACAAACAATATGTCGGATCATAATAAAGTTCTAATGTCACGCTTCTATTTTTGGAAAGCGACATAGAACAAAAAACGGTACGTTTGTCCCCTTTGCAACATTAAATGGAAAGCGCTAAACTACTGCACTGCTAGTTATATATGTCGGGGGAAAGGGAAGCCCGGTCCGTGAGAACAGACAGCTTTTGCACGAACTATTGTCGGCGGCACTTCCTTCCTGCCCGGCATGAGCTTAGCATTAATTTTATCCAGCAGAGTCTTAAGCCTTCCATGGGCTGTAACTAAACAATATGGCACAATGAGCTCTTTGCTATGCAAAGTTTCATTGGTTGCAAAAGTTGGTGTTCCCTTATCAACAAACATATAACTGTTTGCAAAGAAGATACTCACACTGCACAACTGAAAACAACATGTTTCGATAGAACGCCGAGAGTTGAAAATGCACGTACCGCCATTTTGACCTTGCCCTCCCGCTTGATTCTTGCTGCGTGGCGGTGGCCGCGCACGCTCCCTCTCTCTCCGCAGCCTGGTGAGCATCCCCTCCAGGCCTGCCCCAGACCCTGCCTCCCTGCAATCGATTACAAAGCAACAAGCAAAATCAATAAGGAATCAACATATCAATCAAAATAACTCAAAAGAGATTTAGCAGGCACCCACTGTGTCTCCTCCGTCTCTGGCTGCCTCCCAGACGGCGTGGGTTCCTGCTGCTCCCTGCAACACTCGGAATTCAGCAAGACTTCGCAGAGCAATCAACAGAGGGGCACATTACATTACAGAGCGGCTCGGTTACCCACCTTACGGAATCCGGCGCCGCGCTCGGCGCTCGGCCAGAGGCACCCGCCTCGGGCGGGTAGTCAGGCTGCACGCCGGGGCCGGCGGACGACCGCGCGTCGTCGTCGGAGGACCAGGACCATCCGAGGGAGAGCCAGCCTCCGCTGGACTCGACGGCGGCGGCGAGGTCGGCGCGGCCCGCGGCGAGGAGCTCGGCGCGGGTGGGGAACGCGCCGGGCTTGTCGGAGCGGCGCATGAAGTCGTAGATCGCCGCCTCGAGCTCCTCCTGGTCCCGAGGGCCGCGCTGCGGCGGCGCGGGCGCATTGGGCGGGCGCGGGTCCGGGACCGGGGCGGGCTGGCGGCGGTAGGGCTGCCGCGGCGGGGGCCTGTAGGCGGCGCAGACGCAGACGCGGCCGCGGCAGGGCTGCGGCCCGTAGGCGACGGGCGGGGCGGCGAAGACGCGGTGGCGGCGAGGAGCGGGGGAGGGGGGCAGGGGCAGGGGCAGGGGTAGGGTTAGGGCTGGGAGGGGCAGCGAGGGGAGGAAGGGGGGCATCGCCGTCGCATTTCTCTGCCGCTCCCCGAGCGGCGAGGGCGGGAGCTTTCCCGGAGCCGGAGAGCGGAGGAGGGAGTGGGGGAACGAAAAAAAAAAGGGCGACGCCAGCGCCGTCCACCACCACTAGTATAGTAGAGTAGAGCCAGCTCGTCACGTCCCTGTCGCGGCGAGCTCTCCGTGACCCGTTGCCGTGCCTGGCCTCGGCGTATGGGTGTAGTATGTCGGCCTAGTTGACTGCCACGCTACCATGCGCCGCCGGCCGCCGTCGCCGCGCTCCGCTGCCCACAGATCGTCGACATCCGGGCCACTAGCTTGCTTTTTGATTGATCGATGGATGGATGGCAGCACGGCGTGACGAAAGATGGAAACGTTGAGGCGTGTCGTGTGAGAACCCTAGTACGTTTGCGCTTTTGTGGCCGATGGCTCTACTCGTAAGAAAAAAAAACTGTGTCCTAGACAAGCTCTTTCCCTTTTTCTTTTTTGAACTTCCCTCTTGAAGACGTTTGATGTGTGTAACTTTTTGTCAATTTGCTAGACGCAAAGCTAAAAGAAGGTCAACGCCGAACTGCAAAAGGGACACCGGACACGGTATTTTTCTTAAAATCTGACCGGGGTGATATCCGGATAAGAATATGGGAGCCATCCATCCAACCACATACAACAAATATTCGCCTTAAAAAATAGTGACTATGATTTGTATTTGTTTAATAGCTAAGCTCATAGTTTCCGCCAAATGCTACTCATAAGCATTTGGCGGAAAGCTAGCTTCCTCCAAATGAAGCTACTAAGCCCCGCCTAATCTAGCAATGACTGCCTAATCAAGCATAATTAGCCCCTTTCGCCAAATGCACAAACGTCTTCCACACTACGTTCCGCCAAATGTAATGCAATTAGCACAAAGTCTTCCGCCAAATGCTAGCCATTATGAGCGAACACAGAGTAGAGACGGTACGTGGTGCCTTTTGATTGGCCAGATGGATGTCCAGGCTCCCGCAACCCTCCCCTGGTTTAATTCCAGTTTACCAGAAAAACATGGCCCAGACCGCTCTGCGGACCGATATAGGACCGCATTGGATGGCAAACTGTGGCTGGACAACATGGTCCGGACGCATGCAGGAGGTTTGAGGGTCCACCTTAGAGATGCCCTTACCTGACCGACGATAGAGCGAGACGTTTTCCAGCATACTCTTGCTAGTTACAAGATTAAAAGCAAATAGTGATAGGGAAAAGCGGCAAGAAAGTAAAAGAGCAAAAAGAGCAATGCTAGGATTTTTTTTGTATTGACGGAAAATACACCTATGACCATAGGTTCACTAGTGGCATCTCTCTCGAAAGCATGTAGTGGCATGGTAGACAAATTTATTGCTGGGCAATTGGGCAATTGACAGAATAGCGCAAATTATGACTATGATTGTCGGTGTCAAAATCGGCAGATCTCGGGTAGGGGGTCCCAAGTTGCGTGTCTTAGGATCGATGGTAACATGGACACGGTATTTTACCCAGCTTCGAGCTCTCTCGAAGAGATAATACCCTACATGCTGCTTTTGATTGTATTCGATGTGTATGATTACAGAGTTGATCTACCTCGAGATCATATGTTGTGGTCTAAACCCTAGAGGTATGATGAGTAATGTCCTGATCTGGACTCGGCTTATATAATGTACCAGAGGCCTAGGATAACAAGAGTCCTAGTCGAATACGCCGGTGGAGAGGAGTCCTTGTCTTGATCATCAAGTCTTGTGGAATCTTCCTTGTGTATACATCGACTGTCCGAACCGGCCATGAGTAAACGACCATGGGTGTCCTCGGCCCAATCCAACTGATCTGGAAACGACGTGGTGAGTACCCCATAGTCCAGGACACTGTCAGCCCCCTGAACCGGTCTTCAAGTTGGGGACGCTCCTCGGCTCTTCCGAACTGCTCTTCGTCTTCGGTCGTCGGTCTTGAAAACTGGTTCAACAAATATTACCATCATCTATCTTGAGGATTGCCGAGTTAAATCTGAAGAGTTTATACGTCGGGTATCCGAGGAGCCCTTTAAGTCTTCGACCTTTATCAATGCCTTGTTATTTTTATGCCACACCTCGGGTTTGAAGTTGTTCCCGTGCGGCGGCGTCTTCTTGCATCCGAGCTCCAACGCCGGACTGCATTCGAGGTATCTTTTGCAGCCGAGCACCAACGCCGGACTGTATCCGAGCTCCAATGCCGGACTATGTCCGAGCTCCTACGCCGGGCTATGTCCAAGCTCCAACGCCGGACTGTATCCGAGGTGTCATAGATCACCTTGGTTCAAAAAAGTTGAAGGAGTTTAGCCGAGCTTAATGTCGTCTATGGAGCCAGCCACTTGCATCCGAGCTATATCTCGAAATGCTTTTGAGGTGGTTCGGCACCTCGGTCATGGGCTGACTGTTTGCGGATTTTATTTCCGATGCGTGTAAATTTATTTGCTGTCAATATGTATAACCAGCAGCCCTCAAGGTGTGTGTCGGTCTAAACCCCGAGATGCACCTGAAGGAAAACATGAAACTGCTGATCCTAGTAGCCCCTGAGACTCGGGTCAATTTGCAAAATCGGCCTGAGGATCAACTCCTAGCTCGACATCATACGTAGGAATAGAAATGCAGTGTAATATATTAGAGGTAATAGCGATCGGCGGAGGGGCCCCTGAGAGAGGGTCTTGAGAAGTCGCCGTGATATATTAGCTTAATGTCGGATAAGTCCCAGATGGTACTTATTGTTGTCCGAAGGCGCACTTGTCCATAGTTTGGTCATGCCGAACACTGAGCACTTTGAATTTCCTGCATTGAATAGGCAATGCAGTAGCCCCCGAGCCACTGGTCGGGTGGCAACACCAGATCAAGGGATTGATGTACCCCTTTAATATTTATAAATAATAAGCCCGAAGCCCAGTAACCCCCGAGCCTTAATGTGGGCACGGATGGCCGAATTAAGGATTGATATCCGAAGTAAATTCACAAATTATGTGTAATGATTCTATGTATCCAAGTACCCTATATCATTAATGCTCGGATTTGCATTGTACAAAACTTTGTTGACCTACCATCGGCTTCAACCTCCTCGGCCAGTAGCCGGGGAGTGTTTGTCCTACTTTATAAAGCCTTTATAAGGGCAAAGATTTACGACAAACAAGGCAATCCGGTCATATGGTTTTATAAACAAAGGTACGCGGAGAGATATGTTATATTACATTTTAACGGAAGAAACAATGATGACCCACAAGTGTAGGGGGTCTATCATAGTCCTTTCGATAAGTAAGAGTGTCGAACCCAACGAGGAGCAGAAGGAAATGACAAGCGTTTTCAGTAAGGTATTCTCTGCAAGCACTGAAATTATCGGTAACAAATAGTTTTGTGATAAGGTAAATTGTAACGGGTAACAAGCAATGAAAGTAAATAAGGTGCAGCAAGGTGGCCCAATACTTTTTGTAGCAAAGGACAAGCCTGGACAAATTCTTATATGAAGGAAAACGCTCCCGAGGACACATGGGAATTATCGTCAAGCTAGTTTTCATCACGCTCATATGATTCGCGTTCGTTACGTTGATAATTTGATATGTGGGTGGATCGGTGCTTGGGTACTGCCCTTTCTTGGACAAGCATACCACTTATGATTAACCCCTATTGCAAGCATCCGCAACTACAAAAGAAGTATTAAGGTAAACCTAACCATAGCATGAAACATGTTGATCCAAATCAGCCCCTTACGAAGCAACGCATAAACTAGGGTTAAGCTTCTGTCACTCTAGCAACCCATCATCTACTTATTACTTCCCAATGCCTTCCTCTAGGCCCAAACAATGGTGAAGTGTCATGTAGTCGACGTTCACATAATACCATGTAACATCCCAAATTTTCAATTTGGCATGTTATACATAGGTCATCCATGCATATCATATTTTATTGCATTCTCATTTGCCATCCTCGAAATCCTAAGCAACTCAAGGACCCTCGGAGAGAGTTGGGGATTTTTCGATTTTCATATTTGAGTTTTATCAAATAATGAAGACGAGGATTTTGGATTTTATTATTTTTCTCCCCGGAAAAATATTTCACGTTTAGTAATAAACGAGAGGAGATAATATGACTTCTCCAAAAATAATTGAAATACCGGGGGAAAAATGTTAAAATCATTTTTGGGATTTTATTTTAATTATTTGGAATTTTTATTTGCCTAAAGAAAAATTTGCATATATTTAAAATTGCATTTTAGGGGCCAAGAAAAGTTCATCTTATTCTAAATATTTTATTTAGGCAAAGAAAACTTGTTTTGGCATTTTTAGATTTTTATTTAATTTCCTAGTTTTTTTTTTCAATTTTTGGCGGAATGTTTAAAAAAAAGAACCGCGCCCGACTGGGCCAAAGGCCCAGCCGAGCAGGCCGGCCCAAGCCGCCGCCGCCGCGCCGGACAGAGTTCGAGCCGGACTCCTCTCCCCGCCGCCTTGCCCCCTCCTCCAAGCCACCACCCCCCTTTAAATACCGCCCCCCCTCTCCCCTCTAACCCACCACCACCACCACCGCCGCCGCTGCCCGCCTCGGACCCGACCCGAGCCGAGCCGAGCCCGAGCGCCGCCCTCGCCGAGTCGCCGCCCCGCCCCTCGCCGCCCCTTCGCCGGACCCCGCCGGAGCCGCCGCCCCGTCGGACGATCGCCGGAGGTAGTCGCCGGTTTTTTTAAAAAATAATCCTTCGGTTTTTTTTAGAAAACCCTAGCCATTTTTCAGATTGGTTTTATTTTTTTTATTTTTTTCTGGTTTATTTATTTTGAGAACGTTCACCTGTTCGTTCGTTTTTACGAACCGTTCGTCGTTTAGTTTCTGCTAACGAACGTTCGTTCGTTTAGCCGTTCGTCGTTTTCTTTTATCGGTTTTATTCCGCGGTTATACCGATCGCGATTTCTGAATCGATGTTCAAATTAGTATAACTTTTCGCTCGTTTATCGGAATCAGGAGATTCAAGCGCCTGGAGTTTCATCTCGAAACCCTCTTTCCGAATAGCCAACTTAAATCAGTTTTTGCGTCTGTAAAATTTGACTCTAGTTCAGATTAGTAAACGGATCTTGTTTCTCTCGCCGTTTGAGTTTCGTTGTTTCGTTTGGTTTGATTCTTTTTGCAAACCGGAGTTCTTAAGTTGAACTCTCCGATCCCCCTCTTTCTGTTGAAGTTTCGTTTGTGCATCTTTGTTTGTTGCTTATGTATGTATTGTTTGCTTGCGATAGAATTCCCGGAGTGCGAAGCGTGTTACTACGAGTCTCTAGGATTCACGGATCGTCAGCAAGGCAAGTAACACTTGATCATACCTTTTCATACCCAATTTTTATGCATTAGCTCAATCCTCAAACATTGCATGATTAGGATGTCATTAATTTGTGGGTTGGGAAGTAGATGATGAGGTAGGAACCTATTGCCCTGTTACTATCAAACCCTTGGGAGTTACTTCTACGTTATGCTTATATTGCTATGCTATGCTCGTAGACGTGGATTGGGTTTGAGTGTATCCATGACAGATTTGAGATTGTTAATTGATGGTTTACTTTAAGGTGGCAACTTAAATACACATCTGGGTGGATTGAGGCAC
>LR880969.1:18978029-18993364 GCA_904067115.1 Aegilops sharonensis | reverse complement strand
GTTGCCGTGCAGCTCAGTTATGCCGTTGGAGTTGATGGACTCACTTTATCTTCCAAGCCTTCCGCTGTTATCGTATTAGATGGCCTTAAGCCATATTATTGTAATAAGTTCTCTTTTGAGACATTTGATGTAATAAAGTGTGTGATTGCTACTCTGTTATAAATCCTTCGAGTATTGTGTGTGTCAGCATTACTGATCCAGGGATGACACGAAAGCACAGAGACTTGACCATCTGAGGTCGGGTCGCTACACACCACTAGAGGAGAGACAACATACGTCTCATCAAAATATCGAACAAATACCAAATTCACATGACTACTAATAGCAAGACTTCACCCATGTCCTCAGGAACTAACGTAACTACTCACAAAGCATATTCACGTTCATGATCAGAGGAGTATTAATATGCATTAAGGAACTGAACATATGATCTTCCACCAAATAAACCAACTAGCATCAACTACAAGGAGTAATCAACACTACTAGCTACCACATGTACCAATCTGAGGTCTTGGTACAAAGATTGGATACAAGAGATGAACTAGGGTTTGAGAGGAGATGGTGCTGGTGAAGATGTTGATGGAGATTGACCCCCTCCCGATGAGAGGATCGTTGGTGATGATGATGGTGATGATTTCCCCCTCCCGGAGGGAAGTTTCCCCGGCAGAACAGCTCCGCCGGAGCCCTAGATTGGTCCCGCCAAGGTTCCGCCTCGTGGCGGCGGAGTTTCATCCCGTAAGCTTGCTTATGATTTTTTCCAGGGTAAAAGACTTCATATAGTAGAAGATGGGCACCGGAGGGCTGCCAGGGGGCCCACGAGGCATGGGGGCGCGCCCCCACCCTCGTGGCCAGGGTGTGGGCCCCCTTTGGTACTTCTTCCGCTCAATATTTATTATTAATTCCAAAAATGACTTTCATGGAGTTTCAGGACTTTTGGAGCTGTGCAGAATAGGTCTCCAATATTTGCTCCTTTTCTAGCCCAGAATCCCAGCTGCCGGCATTCTCCCTCTTCGTGTAAAACTTGTAAAATAAGAGAGAATAGGCATAAGTATTATGACATAACATGTTATAACAACCCATAATGCAATAAATATCGATATAAAAGCTTGTTCCTCCATGTCTTCCTTGATCCTATCATCCCTTTTGGTCTCCCGGGGTTCTTCTCTCTTCAACTCTATCTTCAATAGCCAAGCATCCTTGTCTTCATTGTTGGAGGGAGGGTGACGTCATGATGCCTGGCCTTGACAAATCCGACAGAAAACAACTCGAAACAAAGACAGAGGATATTTGCGTGATACGGTGGTCAAAACCTTTAGGAGAATATATAATGAATTTTTACCGACCAAAAGAAGTATCATGCAAGAAAATGGAGTCCCGAGAGCAACACATAATCACCTACATTAAACTCACGCTTTTGTATCCTTTTGTCATGCCATCTTTTAACTTTCTCTTTAAACAGTTTGGCATTCTCATAGGCTTGAGTTCTCCATTCATCAAGTGAGCTAATGTCAAATAACCTCTTCTCACCGGCAAGTTTGAAATCATAATTGAGCTCTTTAATGTCCCAATATGCCTTATGTTCTAGTTCGAGAGGTAAGTGACATGCCTTTCCATAAACCATTTTATATGGAAACATACCCATAGGATTCTTATATGCAGTTCTATAAGCCCATAATGCATCATCAAGTTTCTTGGACCAATTCTTTCTAGATCTATTAACAGTCTTTTGCAAAATTAATTTAAGCTCTCTATTACTCAATTCTACTTGACCACTAGACTGTGGGTGATAGGGAGATGCAATTCTATGATTAACATCATACATAGCAAGCATTTTACGAAAAGCACCATGAATAAAATGTGAACCACCATTAATCATTAAATATCTATGGACACCAAACCTCGAAAAAATAACTTGTTTAAGCATCTTAATAGAGGTGTTATGATCAGCACTAGTAGTTGGAATAACTTCTACCCACTTAGTAACGTAATCAATAGCAATTAAAATATGTGTATACCCATTAGAGGAAGGAAACGGTCCCATATAATCAAAGCCCCAAACAACGAATAGTTCAATAACAAGAGAGTAATTCATAGGCATTTCTTGACGTCTACTAATATTACCAATTCTTTGACATTCATCACAAGACAAAACAAACTTACGGGCATCTTTGAAGAGAGTAGGCCAATAAAAACCGGATTGCAATACCTTATGTGAAATTCTATCTCCAGCGCGGTGTCCTCCATAAGCCTCAGAGTAACACTTGCGTAGGATCTGTTCATGTTCATGCTCAGGTACACAACGTCTAATAACACCATCTACTCCTTCTTTATAAAGGTGTGGGTCATCCCAGAAGTAATGTCTTAAATCATAGAAAACCTTTTTCTTTTGCTGGTATGTGAAACTAGGTGGTATAAAATTAGCAACAATGTAATTAGCATAATCAGCATACCATGGAGCAGTACGAGAAGCATTTATGACAGCTAATTGTTCATCAGGAAAGCTATCATCAATAGGTAGCGGGTCATCAAGAACATTCTCTAACCTAGACAAGTTGTCTGCAACGGGTTTCTCAGCTCCCTTTCTATCAATAATATGCAAATCAAGTTCTTGTAGTAGGAGAACCCATCTAATAAGTCTAGGTTTAGCATCTTTCTTTTCCATAAGATATTTAATAGCAGCATGATCAGTGTGAATAGTTACTTTGGAATCAACAATATAAGGTCTGAACTTATCACAAGCAAATACAACTGCTAAGAATTCTTTTTCAGTAGTAGCATAATTTCTCTGGGCACTGTCTAGAGTTTTACTAGCATATTGAATAACATTTAGTTTCTTATCAACTCTTTGTCCTAGAACAACACCTACAGCATAATCACTAGCATCACATATAATTTCAAAGGGTAAATTCCGATCAGTTGGCTGAACAATAGGTGCAGAATCAAAGCTTTCTTAAGTATTTCAAATGCTTCTACACAAATAGATTAGTCAGAGGCCTAGAAATTTTAGAGAAGTCCTTAATGAACCTCCTATAAAACTGGCATGACCAAGGAAAATTCTTATACCTTTGATGTCCTTGGGACATGACATCTTTTCAATAGCATCAACCTTAGCTTTATCAACTTCAATACGTCTTTCAGAAATTTTATGCCCCAAGACAATGCCTTCATTAACCATAAAGTGGCACTTCTCCCAATTCAAGACAAGAGTAGTATCTTCGCATCTCTGCAAAACTCGATCAAGGTTGCTCAAGCAATCATCAAAAGAAGATTCATAAACAGAAAAATCATCCATGAAAACCTCACAGATCTTTTCACAAAAGTCAGAGAATATAGCCATCATGCATCTTTGAAAGGTAGCAGGTGCATTACATAAACCAAAAGGCATACATATATAAGCAAAAGTACCGAAAGGGAAAGTAAAAGTGGTCTTCTCTTGATCCTCTGCTGACACAGGTATTTGAGAGAAACCAGAGTAACCATCTAGAAAGCAAAAATGTGTATGTTTGGATAATCTTTCTAGCATTTGATCAATAAAAGGCAAAGGGTAATGATCCTTTTTAGTAGCTTATTTAACACGGGAATCAATTACCATCCTATAATTGTTTGCGGGATCAATTCATCTTTATCATAAGGAACAACAGTAATACCTCCCTTTTTAGGGACACAATGGACAGGGCTTACCCACTGACTATCAGCAACGGGATAAATTATACCTGCCTCAAGGAGCTTTAGTATCCCCTTTCTTACCACTTCTTTCATCTTAGGATTTAACCGCCATTGGTGATCAATAAATGGTTTGGTATCTTTCTCCAAATTTATTTTGTGTTGGCATAGAGTGGGACTAATGCCCCTAAGATCATCAAGAGTATATCCAATAGCAACACGGTGCTTCTTCAGAGTTTTCAATAATCTTTCCTCTTCCTTCTCTGAAAGGTTAGCACTAATAATAACAGGATATATCTTCTTTTCATCAAGACAAGCATATTTAAGAGTATCAGGTAATGGCTTAAGCTCAAACACGGGATCACCCTTGGGTGGAGGAGGACCCCCTAGGATTTCAACAACAAGTTGTGTTTCAAAATAGGTCCCTGTTTAAATAATACTTCATCTATCTCCCTTCTTTCATTCATAAACATATCATTTTCGTGGTCTAGCAAATATTGTTCTAAAGGATCATTAGGAGGCACGACAATAGAAGCAAGACCAATAATTTCATCCTTACTAGGCAATTCTTTATCATGGGGTTGTCTACGAAACTTAGCAAAATTAAACTCATGAGACATATCCCCTAAACCAATAGTAACAACATCCTTTTTGCAATCTATCTTAACATTAACAGTGTTCAAGAAGGGTCTACCAAATATAATGGGACAAAAATCATCTTGTGGGGAACCAAGAACAAGAAAATCAGCAGGGTATTTAACTTTCCCACACAAAACTTCAACATCTCTAACAATCCCAATTGGTGAAATAGTATCTCTATTGGCAAGCTTAATTGTAACATCAATTTCTTCTATCTCAGGAGGTGCAATATCATGCATAATTTCTTTGTATAAGGAATGAGGTATTGCACTGGCACTAGCACCCATATCACATAAGCCATGATAACAATGATCTCCTATTTTAACAGAAATAACAGGCATGCCTACAACAGGTCTTGTTTATGTTTATTATCCGGTCTAGCAATTCTAGCAGCTTCATCACAGAAGTAAATAACACGCCCTTCAATATTATCGGCCAAGAGATCTTTAACCATAGCAATACTAGGTTCAACTTTAATTTGCTCAGGTGGTGTATATGTTCTAGTATATTACTCATACGAACTACAGTTGAAGCTTTAGCATGATCCTTTATCCTAACAGGGAAAGGTGGTTTCTCAACATAAGTAGTAGGAACAATAGGATCACTATAAGTGATAATTTTTTCTTTAACTTTAATAGGTGCTACTAATTTTACTTCAATGGGAGGATTATATTTAAACCACTTCTCCTTAGGTAGGTCAACATGAGTAGCAAATGATTCACAGAAAGAAGATACTATCTCAGAGTCTAGTCTATATTTAGTGCTAAATCCACGGAAAGCATCAGTATCCATAAAAGATTTAACACAATCAAACTTAGGTGTTATACCTGACTCCTTACCTTCATCGAGATCCCAATCTTCAGAGTTGTGTTTAATTCTTTCAGATAAATCCCATTTGAATTCAACTTCATCATAAAAGAACCAACACAAGAAGTATCGAGCATGGAGCGATTATTGAGAGAAAGTCGAGCATAAATTTTTTGAATAATCATTTCTCTTGAGAGCTCATGATTGGGGCATGAATATAACATTGACTTAAGCCTCCCCCAAGCTTGAGCGATGCTTTCTCCTTCGCGAGGCCAAAAATTATATATATAATTACGATCACGATGAACAAGATGCATAGGATAAAACTTCTGGTGAAATTCCAATTTCAGTCGTTTGTAGTCCCATGATCCCGTATCATCACATAGCCTATACCATGTCAATGCATCTCCCTTCAAAGATAAAGGGAAAACCTTCTTCTTGACAACATCATCGGGCATACCTGTAAGCTTAAATAATGCACAAACTTCATCCACATAGATTAGGTGTAAATCGGGATGCAATGTTCCATCTCCTGTAAAGGGATTAGTTAGCAGTTTCTCTACCATACCCGAAGGAATTTCAAAGTAAACATTTTCAGTAGGTTTGATACGTCCATTTTGCATCATGCTTTTATATCAATATTTATTGCATTATAGGCTATTATTACACATTATATCTCAATACTTATGGCTATTCTCTCTTATTTTACAAGGTTTACCATGAAGAGGGGGAATGCCGGCAGCTGGAATTCTGGCTGGAAAAGGAGCAAATATTGGAAAACTATTATGCGCAGCTCCAAAAATCCTGAAACTCCACGGAAGTCATTTTTGGAATTAATAAGAATTATTGAGCGAAAAAAACACCAGAGGGGGCCCACACCCTGGCCAGGAGGGTGGGGGCGCGCCCACCCCTACTATGCGCGCCCCCTGTCTCCTGGGCCCCCTGGTAGCCCTCCGGTGCCCATCTTTTGCTATATGGAGGCTTTTACCCTGGAAAAAATCAGAGGCAAGCTTACGGGACGAAACTCCTCCACCACGAGGCGGAACCTTGGCGGAACCAATCTAGGGTTCCGGCAGAGCTGTTCTGCCGGGGAAACTTCCCTCCGGGAGGGGGAAATCATCACCATCGTCATCACCAACGATCCTCTCATCAGGAGGGGGGCAATCTCCATCAACATCTTCACCAGCACCATCTCCTCTCAAAACCCTAGTTCATCTCTTGTATCCAATCTTGTATCAAAACCACAAATTGGTACCTGTGGGTTGCTAGTAGTGTTGATTACTCCTTGTAGTTGATGCTAATTGGTTTACTTGGTGGAAGATCATATGTTCAGATCCTTAATGCATATTATTACTCCTCTGATTATGAACATGAATATGCTTTATGAGTAGTTACGTTTGTTCCTGAGGACATGGGTGAAGTCTTGCTATTAGTAGTCATGTGAATTTGGTATTTGTTCGATATTTTGATGAGATGTATGTTGTCTTTCCTCTAGTGGTGTTATGTGAACGTCGACTACATGACACTTCACCATTATTTGGGCCTAGAGGAAGGCATTGGGAAGTAATAAGTAGATGATGGGTTGCTAGAGTGACAGAAGCTTAGACCCTAGTTTATGCGTTGCTTCGTAAGGGGCTGATTTGGATCCATATGTCTAATGCTGTGGTTAGGTTTACCTTAATACTTCTTTTGTAGTTGTGAATGCTTGCAATAGGGGTTAATCATAAGGGGGATGCTTGTCCAAGTAAGGGCAGTACTCAAGCATCGGTCCACCCACATATCAAATTATCAAAGTACCGAACGCGAATCATATGAGCGTGATGAAAATTAGCTTGACGATAATTCCCATGTGTCCTCGGGAGCTATTTTCTCATTATAATAAATTGTCCAAGCTTGTCCTTTGCTACAAAAAGGATTGGGCCACCTTGCTGCACTTTATTTACTTTCATTGCTTGTTACCTGTTACGATTTATCTTATCACAAAACTATCTGTTACCTACAATTTCAGTGCTTGCAGAGAAACCTTACTGAAAACCGCTTGTCATTTCCTTCTGCTCCTCGTTGGGTTCGACACTCTTACTTATCGAAAGGACTAGATAGATCCCCTATACTTGTGGGTCATCAAGACTCTTTTCTGGCGCCGTTGCCGGGGAGTGAAGCGCCTTTGGTGAGTGGAACTTGGTAAGGAAACATTTATATAGTGTGCTGAAATTTTCTGTCACTTGTTACTACGGAAACTAATCCTTTGAGGGGCCTGTTCGGGGTATCTTCACCCTGACCAGAAGAGCAAAGTGTTTCTCCTCAACCTACTGAACCTACTGAAAATATTTACTTTGAGATTCCTTCGGGTATGATAGAGAAACCTCTAGCTAATCCCTTTGCAGGAGATGGAACATTGCATCCCGATTTACACCTTATCTTTGTGGATGAAGTTTGTGGATTATTTAAGCTTGCAGGTATTCCCGATGATGTTTTCAAAAGGAAGGTCTTCCCTTTATCTTTCAAGGGAGATGCATTGACATGGTATAGGCTATGTGATGATACAGGATCTTGGAATTATAAACGATTGAAGTTGGAATTTCACCAGAAGTTCTACCCTATGCATCTTGTTCATCGTGATCGTAATTACATATATAATTTCTGGCCTCGCGAAGGTGAAAGCATCGCTCAAGCTTGGGGGAGGCTTAAGTCAATGTTATATTCATGCCCCATTCATGAGCTCTCCAGAGAAATGATTATTAAAAAATTTTATGCTCGGCTTTCTCCCAATGATCGCACCATGCTTGATACTTCCTGCGCTGGTTCTTATATGCTAAAGACTATTGAATTCAAATGGGATTTATTGGAAAGAATTAAATGCAACTCTGGAGATTGGGGTTCCGAGATGGTAAGGATTCAGGTATAACACCTAAGTTTGATTGTGTTAAATCTTTTATGGATACCGATGCTTTTCGTGGATTTAGCGCTAAGTATGGACTTGACTCTGAGATAGTAGCTGCTTTTTGTGAATCTTTTGCTACTCACGTTGATCTCCCTAAGGAGAAGTGGTTTAAATATAATCCTCCCATTGAAGTAAAAGTAGTTGCACCTATTACAGTTGAAGAAAAGACTGTCACTTATAGTGATCCTATTGTTCCTACTACTTATGTTGAGAAACCTCCTTTTCCTGTTAGGATAGAGGATCATGCTAAAACTTTGACTGTTGTTTGTAAGAGTAATACTAGGACTTATACACCTTGTGAGCAAATCAAAGTTGAACCTAGTATTGCTATGGTTAAAGATCTCTTGGATGATGATTTAGATGGGCATGTTATTTATTTCTGTGGTGAGACTGCTAATATTGTTAGACCAAATGCTAAGATACATAGACCTGTTGTAGGCATGCCTGTTATTTTTGTTAAAATAGGAGATCATTGTTATCATGGCTTATGTGATATGGGTGCTAGTGCTAGTGCAATACCCTATGACTTATGTAAAGAAATTATGCATGATATTGCGCCTGCTGAAATAGAAGATATTGATGTTACCGTTAAGCTTGCTAATAGGGACACCATTAAACCAGTTGGGATTGTTAGAGATGTCGAAGTCTTGTGTGGGAAGGTTAAATATCCTGCTGATTTTCTTGTTCTTTGTTCCCCACAAGATGACTTTTGTCCCATTATTTTTGGTAGACCCTTCTTGAACACTGTTAATGCTAGGATTGATTGCGAAAAGGATATTGTTGAAATTGGCTTAGTGGATATGTCTCATGAGTTTAATTTTGCTAAGTTTCGTAGACAACCCCGTGATAAAGAATCACCTAGTAAGGATGAGATTATTGGTCTTGCTTCTATTGCCGTGCCTCCTACTGATCCGTTAGAACAGTATTTGCTAGACCATGAAAATGATATGTTTATGAATGAAAGAAGGGAAATAGATGAAGTGTTCCTTCAACAGGAACCAATTCTGAAACACAACCTACCCGTTGAAATTCTAGGGGATCCCCCTCCACCCAAGGGTGATCCCGTGTTTGAACTCAAACCATTACCTGATAATCTTAAGTTTTCTTATCTTGATGAAAAGAAAATATATCCTGTTATTATTAGTGCTAACTTTTCAGAGCAAGAAGAAGAAAGATTATTGAAAACTCTAAAGAAGCACCATGCTGCTATCGGATATACTCTGGATGATCTCAAGGGCATTAGTCCCACGCTATGCCAACGCAAAATTAAATTGGAGGAAGATGCCAAACCAGTTAGAGATCCTCAACGACGATTGAATCCTAAGATGAAAGAAGTGGTAAGAACGGAGATACTAAAGCTCCTTGAGGCAGGTATATTTTTCCCGTTGCTGATAGTTGTCGGTGTACTAGAGTAGGGGTACCCTAGTATCCCGAACTCGTGCACGGACAGTTGCAGCACCCCGCGGCAAGGCTTGCCAGGTGACCGCCAAAGTCCTCTGTGGTTCCTTTGGAGCCATTCAAGAACAAAGTATTTAAGCCAAGAAGACAAGGCCCCGGCAAGAGGAGCTTGCCGGGAAGGCCAACCAAGGCACCTAGGAGACAAGGCCCCGGCAAGAGGAGCTTGCCGGGAAGGCCCGGTGAGCGACAAGCTTTCGGGCGCGACAAGACAACAACCGCGGTAAGGCGCTTGCCGCGACAGACTACCACTCTTTTCCTCCGCTCCAGCACATCCACCAACGTGTCGCCATGGGACCTTTCCAGGCGCGCGTGGCAAGAGGCTGTGCGGCCAGCGGAGCGCGGTGGCAAGCGGCGCTGACAAGATCGCCATCATGGCAAGCGGTGGCGCCCCTGACGGTCCCTGTTTACACTGTTTGGGCGACGTAGACGTGCATTTAATGCCTTTGTCCCCTGCCGTCAGGGTTAGGTATGATACACTGTACAAGTAGCTGTACCAACCGCTACTCTTTTTCCATTTTTGCCCTTGTCTACGTTGCCACCTGTCGGTGACCCCTTGAGCATATAAAAGGAGGCCCATGCGCAACGTAGAGAGGAGGGTTCGAAAGGTTCGAAGCTAGAATACACCCAGGCTAGGTTTCGTTAGCAGCTGGTGTATATTGTAGCACTCAGCGCTCCCTAGCAAGAACAGAATACAATCAGACATGCAGCAGTAGGAGTATTATCTCTCCGGAGAGCTCCGAAGCTAGGTAAACTGCTCGTGTGCTTCGCCTCGATCTGCTCTTTGTGCGACCTCCGCCCCCCACCGAACCGAAAGGGGCTCGGTCCGCCGGTCCCATAGGTGTTCGTGGGTCAGATCAGCTTCCCCGACATCTTTGGCGCGCCAGGTAGGGGGCGTCGAGGCTGTGTGAACCTGATCCGGCGTTCACACTAGCAAGATCTTCATCATCTTCATCGACATGCCACCGAAGAAGAAGGCTTCGGCGGCGGCAGAGCCGTCCACGTCGATCCCACCACCACCGGAGCAAATGGGTGGTGGGGTAGACATTGGCGGAAGAACGGGCGCCGGCGAGGGAGCCCACGACGCTGCCAAGTCCAAGGACAAGGCTGCGCAGACCTCGGCGTCCGTACACGCAACGCGCCCATCTCAGGAAGCGCGGGACCGACAGCGTCATGGTATTCACAGTACCATACGCTCGTTGGATCAAGATCGAGCTGGTGGATCCCGGGGCCCTCAAGACCAGCGTGCACGCCAACACGCTGGCATGAGCGAGGCACGGTCGCCTGGACGGGATACTGCTCCTTCTAACATAGTTAGAAGTCCGAGCATATCCCGCTCCTCGCACCATTCGCCACTACCACCCACCACTCCAGCAGAAGCTTTGGCGAGGGCTCAACTACTCCTGGATTACCCTCCAACAGCCGACAAGGTCGATGAATGGAGGGCCACAATCCAGAGTCCCATCGGCTTTGCCAACGGCGACACTCCACGGCAGCCGAGTACATCGCTGCCGCGGCAGGACCGCCAAGCACGAGCCGGTGGCGACAAGACCGGTGGAGGTGCAACCACCATGCACTCTCCGCCCCGAAGGCCAAGATCGCCGACTCGCCGGATCCACCTCGACAGCTACTCCACCGCGTCATCAGATCCACGAGCTCGTCGCGATCAACGCCAAGTTCTTCACGAGCGACAGCAAGAAGACGCTCGAACTCGCATCGAGCGCCGAAGAGAAGCGCGGCGTCAATCCGACCAGCGCGCTGGGCCCTCTGTCGACATGCATGCGCCAGGGGAACCAGGCGACTTGCCGTATGCGGTAGGTTGCCCTGCGTTCACTCGTGAGCTGCGGCAAGTCCAGTGGCCCAGCAAGAAGAATTTCAAGCCAGATGTACCAGAGAAGTACGACGGCAAGACGCATCCGTCGGAGTTCCTCAGCATCTACACCATTGCGGTGCAAGCTGCTGGGGGGCGAGACGACAAGATTCTGGCCAACTACTTCCCGCTGGTACTCAAGCCCAATGTCAGATCCTGGCTCATGCACTTGCCGGACAACTCCATATCCTCTTGGGCGGATCTATGCCATCAGTTTGTCGGCGCCTTCACAGGCGGCCACAAACCTCATGGCCAAGAGATCGACCTTCATCTGCTCGCCCAGAAGGAAGGAGAGCCCCTGCGCAAGTACATTCAGAGATTCAGCCGCGTACAACACAACATCCCAGATGTCCACCCTGCTGTGGTGATCAACGCGTTCCATCAGAACATGCGGAACCGCAGGATGCGGGAGGAGATGGCGATGAGCAAAATCAAGGACGTCAGTGAGCTGTATGCCCTGGCCGACAAGTGTGCACGTGCTGAGGAAGGGAGGAGACTCCCCGGAGAGAATGTAGAAGCAGCAGGATCTGATAGTGAGGGGTCCGCTCCGGCAAACAAAAGTCGGCGGCGGAGCAACAGGAAAAATAAAGGCAAAGAGGTACTAGTTGTTGAGCAGTCCGGCAACGGAGGTGGCTGCAAGAAAGCCAAAGTTGGTAGCTCCGGCAAGGAGGTTGCCGCGGGCACCAACTGCCAGGCTGTGGCAGTCGCCGACAAGCAGGACGGCTCCAACAAGCAGTACTGCAAGATCCACCGCACCAAGGGCCATGATCTCCAGAGCTGCAAGAAAGTCGAGCAGCTTGTCGAGCAGCAAAAGGCTGAGTACGAGCGACGCGACAAGGAGAAGGCCCATGAAGGTGCTGGAGGAGCTAGCAAGAAACGTCCCGACCGGGGAGGACGCCGCGGCAAGGCCAAGCAGCGGCAAGGAGACAGACCTCCCCGCGGCCGCGACAAGGATGAATATGACGACGACGATGAAGACATGGATGATGACAAGGCCGATAAGCAGGAGTTCCAGAAAGCCACAGAGGTCTTGTGCGTTGACGGCGGTGCCTCTCTGCATACTTCACACCGCCAACTCAAGCAGTGGATGCGGGAAGTCAATGCGGCAGAACCATCCGTTGAGTCACGCAAGCCTTTGAAATGGTCCAGCACGCCTATCATCTTTGATATTGGGGACCACCCTGATCGCATAACTGCGGTCGGGTGCTTGCCGATGTTGGTTTCACCAACTATCCGCAACCTCAAAGTCACCAAGATGCTAGTTGACGGCGGGGCCTGCTTGAATCTGATCTCCTCCGCGGTGCTCCAGAAGCTTCAGATCCCTGATGGCGAGCTCGAAGAGACCGGCACATTCCAAGGAATCAATCCGGGAAGGAGCAAGCCGAAGGGAAAGATCACGTTGCCGGTGACGTTTGGCAGCGAGTTGAACTTTAGGACTGAGAGGGTCACTTTTGACGTTGCTGATTTTCCATTGCCTTACAATGGGATACTTGGCCGTCCAGCACTCGCCAAGTTCATGGCAGCCTTTCATTATGCATACAACATGCTCAAGATGCCCGGCCCGATAAGTGTCATCTCTGTCCCTGGCGACAAGAAGGATGCTCTTATCTGCGCCGACAAGATTTACCGGGAAGCAGCAACTGCAACAGATAGCAAGTCACTTGCTGCTGAAGCTCCCGGGGGGAAGAAGAAGACCAAGTCCGGCAAGAGCTCTGATGCCCACTCCGGCAAGCGCACCTCTTCGGAGTGCTACGCTACCGTCGAGGACGCACCATCGAGCTCCACCGGCAAGTACAAGAAGACGATGGCAGCTCCACCAGAGACCAAGAAGGTGTCCGCCAAGGAGGACGGCGTTGGTAGTACCTTCACCATCAGTGCCACTCTCGACCCTAAATATGAAGGCACGCTCGTTGCTTTCCTGCGGGCGAACGTCGACGTGTTTGCGTGGCAACCGTCTGACATCCCCGGTGTTCCCAGGAAAGTAATTGAGCACCACCTAGCTGTCTGTCCTCATGCGCGGCCCGTCAAGCAGAAAGTCAGGAAGCAGGCAGTGGAGCGCCAAGAATTCATCGCAGAAGAAATCAAGAAGTTGGAAGCAGCAGGCCTTGTCAGAGGAGTGCTCCATCCTACGTGGTTGGCCAATCCTGTAGTCGTATGCAAAGCAAACGGGAAATGGAGGCTTTGTATCGACTTTACCGATGTTAATAAAGCTTGTCCCAAAGATCCATTTCCCTTGCCGCGCATCGACCAGATTGTTGATGTGACGCCCCAAGACCGGAGCTTCAGTTGCCTTCCAGGGTTTCCGAGTTTTGCCATGTGTTTTGTTTTGTTTTTGCATTGCTCATGTAATCTCTTGCATTGCATCATGTCATCATGCCATCATATCATTATTTTTTTAAAACTCTTCTAAATAAATTGTATGGATTTTTCGATCCATTTAAATCGAGGGAATTCACATGGTGTTTTCTCTTTATAACATATCCTCCCAATATTAGGGAGCTATATTAAAAATATTCCATTGTTTTGGAATCACCATAACACGCTTGCAAAAATCCCAATGCCTTTGTTATCTCAATTCTTGGCGTCCAACTCTACCCATAAATCTTTTTGTCATTTTTCGGAGCTCCACCTAATTTCTCAACATTTTTTTGGAAACTTCGGATCCCTACTCTTTTCAAATGAGTTGAATTAAATTCAAATACATTTGAATTTATTCTTTCAATCTTGGTCTTTCCTAATTTTCTCGGTCCTAACATATTTTTTTGAGTCCGGGAAATTTATTCGTGAGTCCAACTTTGCTCCCTAAACCCCCTCTTCATTTATTTTTCTTCTCTTGTTTTCTGTTAAAGTATAATAGATGAGAGAGGGAGTGGAGAGCCCAACAGCCTCCCTCTCCTTTGGGCCGGCCTCCCAAGGCCCGTCTTTTCCACCTAGGCCCAGCCGGCCTCTGCCTCTAACCCTAGCCCGCATCTCATCTCCCCTCGTCCTCCTAGCGCCGCACGCTCGCCCGATCCCATCTCCCCTCGCTCCTCCCTCGCGCAGTCGCTCCCGAACCCCCGCTCGATCTCCTCGCCCCTCTCCCTTTCCCCTCGTCGCCCCTCTCCCTTTCCCCTCGCCGCCTCCTCCCTCTACCGGCGCCAGCCGTCCCCGTCGCCCGAGCGCTCAAGGAGAGCAGCTCCTCGCACCCTCTCGCCGACGCCGTGACCCATCTCCAGCGCGCCCGGACCTTCCAGGTTCTCCCCGTCGCCCGTCCTCAGAGTACNCCAGCCGGCCTCTGCCTCTAACCCTAGCCCGCATCTCATCTCCCCTCGTCCTCCTAGCGCCGCACGCTCGCCCGATCCCATCTCCCCTCGCTCCTCCCTCGCGCAGTCGCTCCCGAACCCCCGCTCGATCTCCTCGCCCCTCTCCCTTTCCCCTCGTCGCCCCTCTCCCTTTCCCCTCGCCGCCTCCTCCCTCTACCGGCGCCAGCCGTCCCCGTCGCCCGAGCGCTCAAGGAGAGCAGCTCCTCGCACCCTCTCGCCGACGCCGTGACCCATCTCCAGCGCGCCCGGACCTTCCAGGTTCTCCCCGTCGCCCGTCCTCAGAGTACCAGCCCGGAGCCCCGTCGTCCTCCACGCCGGTAGGAGCGCCGACGCCGCCAGGGTCGTCCCCTGCCATGGTCGCGCCTCCCTGCTGCCGGGGTTCCGCCACCAAGCCTCGCCTGCGCCGTTCTGTCGAGCGCCAGGACGAACGGCAGCAGTTCCTCCTCGCCTCGTCCACGTCGACGGGAGCCATGCCTTGGACCTCTGCACCCTCTCCGGAGCGAGCTCGTCCCCGCCGCGCCAAGCCCCTCTCCATCGACCCTGCACGCCGTCGCATAACTCCACCGTTGTCAGCCGGTGTAGCAGCGCCACTGCAGTACTTCCCCAACCTCCGTGACCACCACCATCGCCTCCTTGCTGGCATCCCGAGGCCCTTGTG
>LR880969.1:18935678-18947658 GCA_904067115.1 Aegilops sharonensis | reverse complement strand
GCCCCTGTTTCCCCTGCTTATAAAGAGGGGGGGGGGGGAGCGGACGTTCCGCTTTTCCGAATAAATAAACCCCCCACGATCTCTCCCACGATGCCGCATTCGACGCGTGCCGTTAGTGGAGGGAGTGGTGGGTCCGGAGTAAGTTATGGCGTAACCCAGGCCGCGCGTGCCCGTGCACTGTTTTGGGCCTGGCCCAACAGCACTCGACACCGTGTGTGGCCCAGGCCCGGGAGCTCCTGTCGGTGTACTAGAGTAGGGGTACCCTAGTATCCCGAACTCGTGCACGGACAGTTGCAGCACCCCGCGGCAAGGCTTGCCAGGTGACCGCCAAAGTCCTCTGTGGTTCCTTTGGAGCCATTCAAGAACAAAGTATTTAAGCCAAGAAGACAAGGCCCCGGCAAGAGGAGCTTGCCGGGAAGGCCAACCAAGGCACCTAGGAGACAAGGCCCCGGCAAGAGGAGCTTGCCGGGAAGGCCCGGTGAGCGACAAGCTTTCGGGCGCGACAAGACAACGACCGCGGCAAGGCGCTTGCCGTGGCAGACTACCACTCTTTTCCTCCGCTCCAGCACATCCACCAACGTGTCGCCATGGGACCTTTCCAGGCGCGCGTGGCAAGAGGCTGTGCGGCCAGCGGAGCGCGGTGGCAAGCGGCGCTAACAAGATCGCCATCGTGGCAAGCGGTGGCGCCCCTGACGGTCCCTGTTTACACTGTTTGGGCGACGTAGACGGGCATTTAATGCCTTTGTCCCCTGCCGTCAGGGTTAGGTATGATACACTATACAAGTAGCTGTACCAACCGCTACTCTTTTTCCATTTTTGCCCTTGTCTACGTTGCCACCTGTCGGTGACCCCTTGAGCATATAAAAGGAGGCCCATGCGCAACGTAGAGAGGAGGGTTCAAAAGGTTCGAAGCTAGAATACACCCAGGCTAGGTTTCGTTAGCAGCTGGTGTATATTGTAGCACTCAGCGCTCCCTAGCAAGAACAGAATACAATCAGACATGCAGCAGTAGGAGTATTATCTCTCCGGAGAGCTCCGAAGCTGGGTAAACTGCTCGTGTGCTTCGCCTCGATCTGCTCTTTGTGCGACCTCCGCCCCCCATCGAACCGAAAGGGGCTTGGTCCCCCGGTCCCATAGGTGTTCGTGGGTCAGATCAGCTTCCCCGACAATAGTGATTGGGTAAGCCCTGTCCATTGTGTTCCTAAAAAGGGAGGTATTACTGTCGTTCCTAATGATAAAGATGAATTGATCCCGCAAAGAATTGTTACAGGTTATAGGATGGTAATTGATTTCCGTAAATTAAATAAAGCTACTAAGAAAGATCATTACCCTTTACCTTTTATTGATCAAATGCTAGAAAGACTATCCAAACACACACATTTCTGCTTTCTAGATGGTTATTCTGGTTTCTCTCAAATACCTGTGTCAGCGGGGGATCAATGAAAAACTACATTTACTTGCCCTTTCGGTACTTTTGCTTATAGACGTATGCCTTTTGGTTTATGTAATGCACATGCTACCTTTCAAAGATGTATGATGGCTATATTCTCTGACTTCTGCGAAAAGATTTGTGAGGTATTCATGGATGATTTCTCCGTTTATGGATCCTCCTTTGATGATTGCTTGAGCAACCTTGATCGAGTTTTGCAGAGATGCGAAGACACTAGTCTCGTCTTGAATTGGGAAAAGTGCCACTTTATGGTTAATGAAGGCATTGTCTTGGGGCATAAGATTTCTGAGAGAGGTATTGAAGTTGATAAAGCTAAAGTTGATGCTATTGAAAAGATGCCATGTCCCAAGGACATAAAAGGTATAAGAAGTTTCCTTGGTCATGCCGATTTTAATAGGAGGTCCATTAAGGACTTTTCTAAAATCTCTAGGCCTCTGACTAATTTATTGCAAAAATATATTCCTTTTGTCTTTGATGATGCTTGTGTAGAAGCATTTGAAATACTTAAGAAAGCTTTGATCACTGCACCTATTGTTCAGCCACCTGATTGGAATTTACCCTTTGAAATTATGTGTGATGCTAGTGATTATGCTGTAGGTGCTGTTTTAGGGCAAAGAGTTGATAATAAATTGAATGTTATCCAGTATGCTAGTAAAACTCTTGATACTGCCCAGAGAAATTATGCTACCACTGGAAAAGAATTCTTAGCAGTTGTGTTTGCTTGTGATAAGTTCAGACCTTATATTGTTGATTCCAAAGTTACTATTCACACTGATCATGCCGCTATTAAATATCTTTTGGAAAAGAAAGATGCTAAGCCTAGACTTATTAGATGGGTTCTCTTGCTCCAAGAATTTGATTAGCATATTATTGATAGAAAGGGAGCTGAGAACCCCGTTGCAGACAACTTGTCTAGGTTAGAGAATGTTCTTGATGACCCACTACCTGTTGATGATAGCTTTCCTGACGAACAATTAGCGGTCGTTAATGCTTCTCGTACTGCTCCTTGGTATGTTGATTATGGTAATTACATTGTTGCTAAATTTATACCACCTAGTTTCACATACCAGCAAAAGAAAAAGTTCTTTTATGATTTAAGATAGTACTTCTGGGATGACCCACACCTTTATAAAGAAGGAGTAGATGGTGTTATTAGACGTTGTGTACCTGAGCATGAACAGGAACAGATCCTACGCAAGTGTCACTCTGAATCGTATGGAGGACACCACGCTGGAGATAGAACTGCACATAAGGTATTGCAATCTGGTTTTTATTGGCCTACTCTCTTCAAGGATGCTCGTAAGTTTGTCTTATCTTGTGATGAATGTCAAAGAATTGGTAATATTAGTAGACGTCAAGAAATGCCTATGAATTATTCTCTTGTTATTGAACCATTTGATGTTTGGGGCTTTGATTATATGGGACCTTTTCCTGCCTCTAATGGTTACACACATATTTTAGTTGCTGTTGATTACGTTACTAAGTGGGTAGAAGCTATTCCAACTAGTAGTGTTGATCATAACACCTCTATTAAGATGCTTAAAGAAGTTATTTTTCTGAGGTTTGGAGTCCCTAGATATCTTATGACTGATGGTGGTTCACATTTTATTCATGGTGCTTTCCGTAAGATGCTTGCTAAGTATGATGTTAATCATTGCATCTCCTTATCACCCGCAGTCTAGTGGTCAAGTAGAATTGAGCAATGGAGAGCTCAAATTAATTTTGCAAAAGACTGTGAATAGATCTAGAAAGAATTGGTCCAAAAAACTTGATGATGCATTATGGGCCTATAGAACTGCATACAAAAATTCTATGGGTATGCCTCCGTATAAGATGGTTTATGGAAAAGCATGTCACTTACCTCTTGAACTTGAACATAAAGCATATTGGGCTATTAAAGAGCTCAACTATGACTTCAAACTTGCCGGTGAGAAGAGGTTATTTGATATTAGCTCACTTGATGAATGGAGAACCCAAGCCTATGAGAATGCCAAGCTATTCAAAGAAAAAGTCAAATGCTGGCATGACAAAAGGATACAAAAGCGTGAGTTTAACGTATGTGATTATGTGTTATTATTCAACTCTCGTTTAAGCTTTTTTGCAGGAAAACTTCTCTCTAAATGGGAAGGTCCTTACGTTATCAAGGAGGTCTATCGATCCGGTGCCATAAAAATCAACAACTTCGAAGGCACAAGTCCGAGGGTGGTGAACGGTCAAAGAATTAAACATTATATCTCAGGTAACCCTATCAATGTTGAAACTAATATTGTTGAAACCGTAACCCTGGAGGAATACATAAAGGACACTTTCCAGAACGTTTCAGACTCCGAAAAGGAATAGGTATGTGGTACGGTAAGTAAACCGACTCCAAAACAATTATAATGCCAATTTTTATCCGCTTGGGAACATTTAAGAATTTTGGAAAGAAAGAAGTAGTCCGGGAAGGACACGAGGCCTCCACGAGGGTGGAGGGAGCGCCCACCCTTCCTGGGCGCGCCCCCTGTCTCGTGGCCACCTCGTGTGCCTCCCGGACTCTGTTTTCTTGCACGATACGTATTTTGGTTGGTAAAAATTCATTATATAATCTCCCGAAGGCTTTGACCACCGTATCACGCAAATATCCTCTGTTTTTGTTTCGAGCTGTTCCTGTTGCAGATTAAGAGCAAGATGCCTTCTCAAGAGTCAGTCGGGGAGAGTCGGGTGTCTCACCTGACACCAGGTCCAGGAGCAAATAGCGATGCTTATCACTTTGGACCATCAACGGAGGATGAGATGGAGGCCGATTTAAAAATAATAGATGCCATGGAGGAAGATCAAGAAGCTACTTCTCGCTTCCAAGCAGGATTCATGATGGGGGAACTACATAGCTCGATTCTCCCAAATTCGGTCATCCCTTCCGATGTTAAATTTCTTTCTTATGAAAATATGAAAAAGAGCGTCACTTGTTCTCCAGAAGCTACGCAGCATCCTTGGGTAATGGGAGCTATAACCGTTACGGGCAAGCTCCGCAAAGAAATTATGGACCTCAAACAACAAGTCAATAAGCTCGAGGAGGAGAATCGTATCCTGAGGGGCATCATTGCCAAGAAGATCACAACACCAACTATGAAGAAGGAGACATAATCACATGGGTATGGGCACTCCCCTTGGCAACTGCCAAGCTTGGGGGAGGTGCCCCGGTATCGTATCACCATCACACTCCTATCTTTACTGTTTTACTTAGTTCGATCCTTTTAGTAGTATCTTGATCTAGTAGATTGAAGTTTTAGTATCAATTAGTTTTGAGTTTTGCTTTATGACCTCTTTATGTAATCGAGTTCGTGAGCTATCTATAATAAAGATTAGTGTTGAGTCAAGGGCTTTGCTATCTTGCCATGATCTTGAGAAAGTAGAAAGAATAAAAGAGTTCATATTGATCTTATGGATAGTAATGACTTCACACATAAAAAGTATGAGGCATAAAAGTTGTTGAGAGTTGACAAACATAGTTTTAGTCATTGTTGCAATTAATAGGAAGTAGTAAGGAAAGAGAGGTTTTCACATACAAATATACTATCTTGGACATCTTTTATGATTGTGAGCACTCATTAAGTATGACATGCTAAAAGAGTTGATGTTGGACAAGGAAGACAACGTAATGGTTTATGTTTTCTCACATCTTAGTTAAAGTATATTGTCATTGATCTTCCCAACATGTTGAGCTTGCCTTTCCCCCTCATGCTAGCCAAATTCCTTGCACCAAGTAGAGATACTACTTGTGCCTTCAAATATCCTTAAACCCAGTTTTGCCATGAGAGTCCACCATACCTACCTATGGATTGAGTAAGATCCTTCAAGTAAGTTGTCATGTTGCAAGCAATAAAAATTGCTCTCTAAATATGTATGACTTATTAGTGCAGAGAAAATAAGCTTTATACGATCTTGTTATGGAAGCAATAAAAGCGAGGGACTGCATAATAAAGGTCCATATACAAGTGGCAATATAAAGTGACGTTCTTTTGCATTAAGATTTTGTGCATCCAACCCTAAAAGCACATGACAACCTCTGTTTCCCTCTGTGAAGGGCCTATCTTTTACTTTATGTTTTTTACTTTATGCTTGAGTCAAGGTGGTCTTCACCTTTCCCTTTTTCATTTTATCCTTTGGCAAGCTCCTCGTGTTTGAAAGATCTTGATATATATACCCAATTGGATGTAAGTTAGCATGAATTATTATTGTTGACATCACCCAAAGGTGAATACGTTGGGAGGCAACACAATAAGCCCCTATCTTTCTCAGTGTCCGGTTGAAACTCCATAACCACAAGTATTGCGTGAGTGTTAGCAATTGTAGAAGACTATATGATAGTTGAGTATGTGGACTTGCTGAAAAGCTCTATTCTTGACTCTTTCTGATGTTATGATAAATTGCAATTGCTTCAATGACTGAGATTATAGTTTGTTAGTTCCCAATGAAGTTTCTGAACCGTACTTGACATTGTGAATTGATTGTTACTTGAGCATAAGAATCATATGAAAAAATCTTTATATGTTGCTGTTATAAGAATGATCATGAATTTCTTCAGTCTGTTTGTCTTCATCTTGTGTTATCCTGTGTTTACTCTTTCTGTACTCTTTGATTGTCTTAATTTCATCATGATGACCATGCCCGCATTCTCTTATGCTTACTTCTGAGTACTTATTCCGCTGCAAGTAGTTCTTCACTTAGGAATTTCCTCACCGGCAAATTCCTCATTGAAGAATTCATAAAAATCTCCTATTCACCCCCCTCTAGTCGATATAACGCACTTTCATCCCCTAGTTCGGCCTTCCGAACACTAGGGGCTGCGCCGACCATACTCGATTTCCTATGGCTAAGTGAGAGTAATAAAGCCTTATATTCCGATTGCCTGGTTCGTGGTGAGAAACGCCTCCGTAAAAGGACCCAACTATGGGATAAAGAGCGTTCAGATATATCCCGAACACCCCCGTATTCTTTTTACGTGGGGGCAGAAGCCGACGACTGGCCAACTCTCAGGATTTACATACAATAAACAGCCACACAGGAAGAACATATGTTCAAACAAAACAGGCAATATATAAACGCCATAATCCCATATTACAGAAAGTGGCACGAATGCCCTCAGGGAAATATAATGTCTTTGGTACATTTATCCGCCGCAAGGCGGGCTCCCTTCAATACACCTTCATAGTACAGTTCGGGCTTGCGATGCTCCTTACCCTCTGGCGGCCCCTCAGTCATCAGCTTCTCCGCGTCAAGCTTCCCCCAATGCACTTTTGCACGGGCGAATGCCATACGTGCACCCTCTATGCAGACCGATCACTTAACAGCATCAAGCCGAGGACAAGCACCCACAATCCGCTTCACGAGCCCAAAGTAACTGCTCGGAATTGGCTCCGCCGGCCACAGCTGGACAATCAAGTCCTTCATGGCTAGTTCGGCCTCCTGGTGCAGTTCGACCAGCTGCTTCAGCTGATCGATAAAGGGCACCGGATAGTTTGATGCCAAATACCGCGACCAGAAATTCCTCTCCGCAGACTTCTTTTCCTTGGTTTGGTAGAATTGGGCGGCATCTGATATACTGCAAGGAAGATCCGCAAACGCCCCTGCAAAAATAAGAATTCAGCTTGCTGCTTAGAATTCTTCCCATTATCATGAACAAATGGCTAAGAATACAGAAGGCCTTACCAGCCACAACTTTATGGGCCTCCTGAATGTCCCGTACAGCACCTCGGGCTTCTTCCCGAGCATCTTCCGCGGCTTGGAGCGCTTGGGCGAGTTCGGATTCTGTCGGAGTAATGGGCCACGGGTAGGCAAACCCGAGCCCCCGGACCTTTTAAAACATCGGGCCAGGCTGCACCCCTCAAGACCCCAAGACGAAGAGCCGCCTTCTGAGAGTCGGTGGCAGAGCCGCCGACTGCCCCTCACGGCCGAGACCCAGAGACGGCTTTGAGATAAGCCGACTCCCAACTGGTGGCTTCCAGAGAAGCCAACCATGGGGGGTCAGCCCACGACTCCCACCGCCTCCTGCCTACGCAACTACGGACGGGATGGGATGCGGCCGCCGCGCGGCCCATCCCTGCCCCGTTCACTAAGGACATGCTTGGCCGCAGTCCACCGTACGGACGGAGATCTCCGTCCGGCACGACACTGTTGCCATGACGGCCCTGACATCAACCCCATGGGCGGCACCCTGAGCCCACGACGGCCTGTCTGTACGACCCAGAGACGGCAGGACCCGCCTGTCGGCGGGAGTACAGAAGATGGCGAGAGCGCCACAAGCCAGACCCGTTGGGAGTCGGCCCCCAGGAGTCGGCCGGCCCCTCCCACGAGCCCCGCACGCCATTAACCAGACAAGACAGGGAATGGCAACAGTGATCGCCCGTCAGGCGGCGACACTGTTTCCATGACCCCATGACCAAGCCAGCGTCATTAGAGGCGCAGCTACAGTAATCTGCAGCCGGCAAGACCCGCCCGCGGCGGACAAGGCCTGTCGGCCCCATACTGGGCCCGTCGGCATGGCCCACTAGTCGGCGGGCCCCAGCAGTCGTCGGGGAAGACGGCGACCTGAGAGACAGACGGCTGGGACCCGCGCCCAGCCAGATTACCATTGTACCCCCCAGGGGGGGGGGGTAGGCCTATATAAACCCCCCGGGGCACCCATGCGAGAGGTTGGACCCTAATAGCTTTAGACACACATAGAGGGAAGATAAGACCTAGCCGTGCCCTTCTCCTTCCTCACCCCGAACAGCTCAAGGAGCAACCTTGTACCCACTTTGCCATAGTGATCATGCGGAGACCCCGCAGAGCAGCAGTAGGGGTATTATCTCCACGGAGAGCCTTGAAGCTGGGTAAGATCCACCGGCGTGCATGCCTTCGCCTCATCCCGTTTCCAGGCACCGGCGACGTTCTACTCGCCCCCACCATGATAAGCCATCCTTTGGCATATGTCGCACCCAACCCCCGACATTTGGCGCCCACCGTGGGGCTAGGTGCACCGTCGTCCGGAGATCTGCTCTGGGCGGGAACCCTTTTCCTCCCTGGCGAGCGCAGCCAGCCCGACACGCCAGACGAAGTCTGCGCCGACGCGCTGCACGGTGCTGAGGTCGCCTGCGCGGCCAGCTGCCTCGCCGAACTCGTCGGCGAGATTCGCCTCTCCGACGAGCCTGTATCCGACGCAGGCACGGGCGGCCCCGAGAGCCTCCTCGCGGGCCTCCTCGACCAACTCCACGTCACCAGCGAGCCTGCCACGGACTTGGAGTCCGTAGGCTCCACCGACCCGATGCTGGTCGACTCCGACACCGCGTCGCTCGACGCGTTCCCCACCGACGTGGTGGTCTACGACGAGCCGCTCCCTCGCGCGGAGAGCGGCGGAAGCACCGTCACAGAGGTGCTCGTCATCGGTCATGGCGAGCATTCCGGGGAAGGAGCTCATGACCCTCTCGACGCGGCTCTCCAAGACCTAACCGCGCCTATTCCGGAAGACGCAGACGTCGAGATGCTGGAGGCGCGCCGCCTTCAGCTCGTCGAAGGCATGAGGAAGCTGGCAAGCATGAGACACTTGTCAGAAGCCTACCAGCGCGAGATGGATCGCGCTGTGGGCGGCTCGCTGGCCCCGACCGGGCCTAGCCGCCTAGGCGTGGTCCAACAACGCGGCGTGGCCATCGCCAACCTGTTTGGGGCCAATCGCCCTGTGTACACCACGCCTGCGGAGAACATCCGCGCCGCCCAGGTGGCGGCGGACGAGCTGGACAACTTCGAGGGTGAGGAGCGCCGCCTGATGACGGAGCGAGTCCTGCTGCTCCTCGACGCGGCTGCCGCGCAGAACGAGGCCGGCTGCCGCACAGAGGCGCCGCAATGACAAAATGACGACCTGCCTCCCCGCCGAGATCAAGGCGCGATGTCTCGGACGCCGACTGGCGGTGTCCGCGGAAGAAAATACAAGGATCCGGCTGTCAGCCACAGTCGGACTCACATCTCCATCGAGCGCGACCAAGACGGCCGCCCAAGAGCAGTGGAACGGCGGGATGACTATCTGCCTCCTCCTCCTCGCAAGGAAAGGCGAGTCTCTCCGCCACCCGTCGAGCATCCGACTCTTGACGAACGCCTTGGCTGCCGAGAGGGAGTCGGAGAAAACGACGCCCGCCGCCGGATCGACCGACTCCACTGGTCCCTGGCGCTGGAAGAAGAGGACGAGTTGGGTCCGCCCTATTTCGGACCTCGCATCCGAGACGAGCCCTTTCCCAGAGGGTTCACGCTCCCCCGAGATACGCCCAAGTACACCGGCTCCGTGAAGCCGGAAGACTGGCTGGTCGACTACTCCACGGCCGTCAACATCGCGAACGGGAACAAGTGTGTTGCCGTAAAGTATGTTCTGCTCATGCTCTAGGGCACGGTTCGGACATGGTTGAACAGCCTGAAGCCCCGCTGCATCAACAGCTGGGTCGACTTCACCGAAGCCTTCGTCCGCAACTTCACAAGCACGTACAAGCGACCTCCCAAGCCTCGCCAACTTTCCTTGTGCGTGCAAGGCCCCAACGAGTCGACTCGCGACTACCTCACGCGCTGGGCCGAGCTTCGGAACTCCTGCGAGGGCGTGCACGAGGTGCAAGCTATCGAGTACTTCACCGCCGGGTGCAGAGAAGGCACCCTCCTCAAGCACAAGCTCCTTTGCGACGAGCCAGAGACCCTCGACGAGCTGCTGATCATAGCAGACAAGTACGCTACAGCCGACCTCTCCATGAAGGCGGAGATTGAAGTCAGCGCGACCGGCAAAGTGGCTCCTCAGGCTCCCAGAACTCCGGCTGGAGACACCAGTCGGCGACAGCAACAGAACGATCATAAGCGCAAGGCCCCACAGCCGGCTTCCAGTAGCCGGCAGGTTGCCACAGTTGAAGACCAACATCCGGAGGGGCAGCCTCCGGCCAAGCAGCAGAAAGGTGGCAAGTCCAACTGGTTGCCGTCCTTCTCTTACGAGCAGACTCTAGATGGTCCCTGCAAATTCCATAGCGGCGCGAAGCCGTCAAACCACACCACCCGGAAGTGCCACTGGCTCACCAGGATCGCCAAAGGAGAAGGCCTCCTGCCTCCCCCGCCTGCTGGGAAGCCGCCTCCACCGCTTCCTCAGCAGCCAGCTGTCAGGCCAGTCGGCGCAGTACAAGACGAGTACCCAGAAGAGCACGGAGCCTAAGTGGTGTTCACCAGTGTGGCCGACGATCGACCCAGCAGGCGGCTGTAGCAGCAAGAAGTGAATGCAGTAGCATCAGATACTCCAGAGTTCATGCACTGGTCTGAGAGGCCTATCAGTTGGAGCAGATCTGATCACCCAGAGGTGATGCCGAATTCGGGCTCCTACGCCCTGGTCTTGGGAGCCACCCTTGCCGCGGATAGGCGGGCCGCTCGCTTCTCGCGAGTGCTGATAGACGGAGGCAGTAGCATCAACATCCTGTACAAGGACACGATGGAGAAGTTAGGAATCAAGCAAAGATAGCTTCAGAGCAGCCGGACTGTGTTCCACGGCATTGTACGTGGCCTTTCCTGCTCACTGATCGGCAAGATCCTGATAGATGTCCTCTTTGGGGACAAAGATCATTTCCGCCGAGAGCCAGTTTGGTTCGAAGTGGTGGACCTCGAAAGTCCGTACCACGCTCTGCTTGGCCGACCTGCTTTGACGAAGTTCATGGCGGTCCCCCACTACGCCTACCTCAAGATGAAGATGCTGAGTTCCAAGGGGATCCTGACCGTAGCCGGCGACTACAGAAAGTCGTCCGCTTGCGCAGCTGAAAGCAGTCGGCTAGCCGAGTCCTTGGTGATCGCAGCTGAGAAGTGGATTCTTGTTCGGGTTGTGGCGATGGACAGCATGCAGCCCGAGATATCGCCCAACCCCAAGGAGTCGGAAGCTGAGGGCTCGTTCAAGCCGGCCAAAGAAACGAAGAAGATACCCTTGGACCCGGAGCACCCGGAGAGGTACGCTGTCATAGGTGCAAATCTTGACAGCAAATAGGAAGGAGAGCTCGTCGATTTCCTCTGTGAGAATCGGGACATTTTCGCATGGTCCCCTAAAGACATGCCAGGTGTACCGACAGAATTCGCCGAGCACAAGTTACATGTCCGATCTGATGTGAAGCCCGTCAGGCAGCCCTTGCGCCGCCTGTCAGAAGAGAAGAGAAGAGTTGTTGGAGAAGAGATAGCCCGGCTCCTAGCAGCCGGTTTCATTATGGAAGTGTTCTTTCCAGAATGGTTAGCAAACCCGGTCCTGGTACTGAAGAAGAACAAGCAGTGGCGGATGTGTATTGACTACACAAGCCTCAACAAAGCTTGCCCCAAGGACCCATTCGCTCTGCCGAGAATTGACCAGGTGATAGACTCCACAGCCGGATGCGAGCTGTTGAGCTTCTTAGATGCATATTCAGGATATCACCAGATCAAGCTGAACCCGGCTGACAGACTGAAGACCGCCTTCATCACGCCGTTTGGAGCCTTCTGCTACCTGACCATGACGTTTGGCTTAAGGAATGCCGGCGCCACCTT
>LR880969.1:18910276-18935298 GCA_904067115.1 Aegilops sharonensis | reverse complement strand
TGAAGAAGAACAAGCAGTGGCGGATGTGTATTGACTACACAAGCCTCAACAAAGCTTGCCCCAAGGACCCATTCGCTCTGCCGAGAATTGACCAGGTGATAGACTCCACAGCCGGATGCGAGCTGTTGAGCTTCTTAGATGCATATTCAGGATATCACCAGATCAAGCTGAACCCGGCTGACAGACTGAAGACCGCCTTCATCACGCCGTTTGGAGCCTTCTGCTACCTGACCATGACGTTTGGCTTAAGGAATGCCGGCGCCACCTTTCAGCGCTGCATGCAGAAGTGCCTCCTCAAGCAGCTCGGCAGAAACGCCCACGTCTACGTGGATGATGTGGTGGTGAAGACGGAAAACCGAGGGACACTGCTGGAAGACCTTAAGGAAACCTTTGAGAACCTGCGCCGATTCCAGATCAAACTCAACCCTGAGAAGTGCGTCTTCGGAGTACCAGCCGGCTAACTCCTTGGTTTCCTGGTCTCTGAACGCGGCATAGAGTGCAACCCTGTGAAGATCAAGGCCATCGAGAGGATGGAAGTACCCCGCCGACTGCTAGATGTGCAAAAGTTCACCGGCTGCTTGGCGTCCATCAGCCGATTCATCAGTCGGCTGGGTGAGAAAGCTCTCCCTTTATACCAGCTCATGAAGAAGACCACCTTCTTCGAATGGAACGTCAAAACGGCGTCGATCTGCTGGAAGAGGGCCGGCTGTTGGCACTCAGCCGGTCCAGCATCTAACAGCAGAGCCTGCGCTGCTACTACAACAGGAAGGTCAAGCCGAGATCTTTCCAAGAGGGCGACCTTGTGCTCCGGCTGATCCAGCGAACAGCCGGCCAGCACAAGATGTCGACACCTTGGGAAGGCCCATTCATCATCAGCAAAGTGCTGGGCAATGACTCCTACTACCTGATCGACGCTCAGAAGCCCCGAGCACGCAAGAGGGACGGCTTCGGCAAAGAGACGGAACGGCCATGGAATGCGAATCTTCTCCGAAGATTTTACAGTAGATGCAGTATGTACCACGCTACCTTTTGTGTTAAAGTACCAAGACTTCGGGCCCCCCGAGACGAGCTCGGGGACTGCCCCTTTTTTGTTATCTGTATGATAAGAATCATGCCTTCAAGTATATTACTCTTTGTTATGCCGCTTGGCACCAGTTTTGACTAGTCGACCCGGGGACTCGCCGCCTCGCGCTATGGAATGCTTCCTGTAGTCGGACAAGTAATGTGTGGTGCCTAAGCCCTCTCCTGTCAGAAGCCGCAGCTCGCAGAGCGACTGTTTGGTGGGCAGGAGTAAGGAAGAATGGGCGCCCACATGAAAAATGGCTAAGGACCCAAAGCATAAACATAGCTTAAGCCGGCTTCCAGCCTCTCTTCGCAAAGCCGACTCTTGAGTAGTCGTCTTGCCGCTTTCTATCTAACTTGTTAAAAAGACTCTAAAAAATGTCCAAGTACTTGCCTTCCCAAGAGTAGCCAAGCACTTGATCCAAACGGCAGTCCGCAGAGCGGTTGTCCGACTGGCAAGGCGGCAACTAAGGGAAGGCGGCAAAGGAAAAAGCCATAGGAGCAATATGCAAGGAAAGATAGAATTAGGATAATATTTACACAGCATAGGCCCTTGGCCGAGTCTTCGAGCGGAAGTTCAAAATACACCCCACGGGTGGAATTGTGCGAATTAACAAGTTTTTCAAAGACTATCAAAGCAGATAAAATAAAGGCAAGACGGCAGCCTAGGAAGCAGCAGACGGGTTTGGAGGGCCGGAGGAGACGGCGGTGTCAGGCGCCGGGGCGGCCGGCTGGGCAGTCTCGGCTTGATCATCTCCGGCGGCGGCTGGCCCGGTCGGGCGCGGCTCGTTGCTGGAGGCGCGGTCGAGCTGAGGCTGGTCGCCCGCTCCGTCTTCTGGCGCCTCCGTCTCACCTCCGTCCTCCGCCTCGCCTTCCTCCTCGGTGCTGGAGCCGATCACCTCCGCCGAGTCCTCGTCCTAATCTGGGTTCATCCCGAACCACTCCGGCGGGGCCTCCCCGCTGTCCTCAGCCCGCTCAGGGACGAAGACGCTGGTGTCCGTATAGTCGGCGATCGCCGCCGCACGCTCGACAAGGGCGTCTTCCGCAGCAAGCAGCTCCTCCTGGGCCTCTGACCGGAACGCAGCCAGTCGGTCCAGATCCAGCCCTGGATACCATGCCTTGACGAATTCCAAGGCCCGGCGCACTCCAGCCCGGGCCGAGGAACCCTTCCAGTCCGACTGGGAGTGCGCAGAACTAGCATGTCTGGCCATAAGGCAGCGATCGCCTGGGCACCGACACGTTGAAGCCAGCGCAGCATCCGATAGGCCAACCGCAGACGAGCCTCGATGCTCAGAAGCTGCTCGTCAAGGGTCCGGGGGGCGTTGGCAGCGATCTCCGCACCATTTGCCCTCCGCGCCTCGCGATCAGCCTCGATGGCTTGATTGGCCGCCTGCGTGTGGTCGGGGAAGAAGTCTGCCAAGACGAAAAAAGAAGCAAGTCAAAAAACCAGGAGTCAGCCCGACTTATAGTCAGCGGCTCAAAGAAGGAAAGTAAAGAAACTCACCATCGACGATATCCTCAATTTCATGGAAGCCGGAGGTCAGCTGCGCCTCCTTGTCGGTCCAGGAGGAGCGCTCGCTTTTGAACTCGGCCAGGAGAGCGGCCTCTCTCTTCTCCGCCTTGTCCTGTGCCTTCTTAAGCAGCTCCCTTCGCTCCGCCAGCTGCGTAGCCAGCAGGTCGCGCTCTGTGGCGAGCTTGCTGCACTCCTCCCCTTTGGCAAGCAAGGCGGTGTCGGCTGCGCCCAGCTGCCGTCGGAGAGTGGCGTTGGCCTCTGAAGAATAAAAAGAAAAAGGACGTTAAGTCGTCAATTAGGAAGGTCGCCAGGAAGATCCGGCCCGACTGCTCAGCAGTCGGCCCGAATCTCGTGGACTACAGCCCGCGGGTGCGCTAACGCGCCCCTGCGAACAAGAAAGAAGACTCACCCCGGCTCCTCGACAAGTCGGCGGTCCGCTTGCCCAGCTCTTCAACATTACGGTTGAAGGCAGTGACGCGGAGGTTGTGATACTCCTGTGATAAGCATTTCAGACAAAGGTAAATATGTGGAATTCATCAGATGGAGTTCCGAGCCGCCTGCTCAGCAGCCGGCCCGAAACCTGGGGACTACACCCAGTGGGTGCGCTGGCGCGCCCCCATAGAGAAGAACAAGGAAAATTTCAAAGAAGAAAACATACCCGCACGGTGGTTCGCGACACCAGGTGCGCCTTGGTGTAATTCTGGATGGTGTCGCCCTCGGCTCGCAGCTTCGCCTGAACGTCCAGAAGCGCCTGGTTCAGCGGACCTATGCCGCCTCCTCGCACCCACCCAACAGGCGCGACGCTTGTCGCCTCGGCGTCTGGGATGGCCGAGCTGGCGGCGCCGGTCTCCAAGGGGCGTGGCGCCGAAGTCGCCTTCTCAAGACGGCGACGCGCTGGCGAGGCGACTTGAAGGAGCAGCTTCGCCACGGCCTCGTCCTCCGTCGGCGGCACCGGCGGGTCCACCTGCTGTTTACCTCGCACGCTCCCAGACGGCGGCGGAGGCGGCGGTGGCGGCACGGCCGTGCCCGACATGGAGGCCTCGCCTCCTTCCTTCTCCATGATGGGGTGCTCACCGCCGGCTCCCTCAGTGTGCCCCGTGAACTCCGGGGGCGGCGGCGCGGAGCTCAGCGGGGTGACGAGCAACGTCGATTGGAGGCGCGCAGCCTCCTCGGCTCGCTGCTTCGCCGCGACGGCGGCTTCGGCCTCTTCCAGCTTCCGCTGGGCAGAGGCCGCCGCCTTCTCGGCCTTCGCCTTCTCCAGACAGGCGGCCTCCTCCTCGTCGCGCTTCTCCTGCGCGTTCCGCTCCGTCGCCTCCCGGAGGTCGGCGGCGGGGTCAATCCGCCGATTAGTGGCGGACGTCTTTGCCGACCCCATGACGGAGGCGGCGGCGACCCTCTCTAAAGTAAGGGGAGCCCTGATGTGAAGAAGACGTGTAAAAGATTTGGACAAAGTTCACCAGAAGAAAACAAGACAAAAGCAGAAGCACTTACGCGGAGACCAGTGGTGGCTTTTTCACTTCCTTGCGGAAGCGGTTAGCCTTTGCGACCGCCTCTTCCCGTCTGGTCGCGGCGGCCGTCCCCTTGAACTTCTTCGACCGGCCGCCAAGCAGGCTCGGCCCGGCCCGGCGCTTCTTCGCGCCGCCTCGACCACCCAAGCCGGCGGAGGAACTTGCGCCCGGCTGGCCGACCTTCGGCTGGCGGCGTGGGACGAATTGCCCCTCACCGTCATCTTCAAGCCAGTCAGCGAAGGTAGCCGAGGGCCTAAAGTCGTCAGCCCCTCCTCCTCCTCCTCCTCCTCCTTCGGCGTCGGCCTCCATCGCCGCCGCCCCCAAGTCAGGGTCGTCGACATCGCTCTCCGCCCGGTCGGGGACGAACTCACGGGCCGACCCCGTGGTGCCGGCTGAGGGCTGCATGAGGGGGTTCTAACTCGAAAAAACCAAAGAAGATCAGAGGTCGAATTCGGCTGAAAAAGAAAACTGAAGAGGAAAAGAGACGACTTACCACAGGCGGGGGGTTGGCGCGCGAGTACGGCTCCTTGCCGAACTGCCAATCCGCTGTGAGATTGCAATTCGCCATGAAGTTCACCGTGTCCGCCACCTTCGCATGGGGCATGTCCTTCGAGCACAGCCGACTGGGGTCCCGGTGGCCGCTCATCTGACAGATCATATGAGGTCGGCCTTGGAGCGGGAGGACTCGGCGCGCCACGAAGGCGGCAAGCAGGTCGGCCCCGGTCAAGCCCTCCGACTGCGTCAGCACTTGGAGTCGCGCGACGGCGGCGCCGCCAGCAGGAGTCAGTGTCCTGGCCCGGTGGGACCAGCTGGGGAGCCTCCCCGCTAGTACGCCGGCTTCGTAAGGCGGCAGATTGACCCAGTCGCCTTCTGGAGTGACGTTCTTCACGTAGAAGTAGGATCGCTGCCACATCTTCACCGACTTGATCAGCGGAATGGCGGGAAACGGGTTGTCGGCCACCGGCCTCCGCATCGCGATGAAGGTGCCGCACAGAGCCGGCACGCCGGCGACGTGCGTGCCGAGCTTGGACTGGAAGAATTCCCCCCACAGCTCGATGGTGGGGAGAACGCCGAGGAAGCCTTCGCACAAGGCCGCGAAGGCAGCCAGCAGCACCACCGTATTCGGAGTGAGGTGGTGCGGCTAGAGCCCGTGGAACTCCAAGAAAGCGCGAAAGAAGCCGCTCGCCGGCAGCCCTAGGCCGCGCATGAGGTGCGAGCAGAATACGACCCGCTCGCCCTCCTCCGGCGCCGGCGTTATTTCACCCGCCGGCGCGGCGCGGGTCTGCACAAGGCTCTTGCCGGGGATGCGGCGCGTCTGGCGGAGGAACTCGATGTGGTAGTCGTCCACCTTGGAGCCGTCCCACATGCCGGAGCGCGCGGGGGGAGGTGCAGCGGCGGAGGAAGAGCTCATCTCCGCGGCGTGGCGTGGTTCGGCGCGGCGGTGGCAAGAAGAAGAAGAAGCGAGAGGAAGAAGGAGCAAGAGGAAGCGGGGGAAGCGGGGAGATGGGTGCGCGTGCTTCGCCGCCCCCCTCCTCCCGCCTACTTATAGGCTCACGGGCTGAGAAGCCGATGGGGCGGGCGTGGGATTAACTGCGCCCAGTACCCCACACCCCCACGATTTAACCCACAAAGTTACTACGTGCAGTAACGATGTGGGACCCCAACCGCCCACACGGCCGCATCGGATCCGTTGGCGTGCCGAGGCGCGGTAATGGCAGGCCCCACCTGACGGCCTGTCTCGTCACGCGCGTGGGTGGGCAGACTGGCCCTGCCGCGTGGCGTCACGCGACGGGCCCGCAGCGGGCCGCCGCCCGGAAGCTTATTAGGCACGCTGCCTAGTTCCCGCTACGACTTTCAGACTCTCCAAGGGGCAAGATGGCCTTCTGCAAGTCCGGCTCCAGCTAGTCAGCCTGGAGGAAGACGGTGAGCAAGGCCCAGATTCCACCACCAGAAGGATGAAACTGTTGAGGCTCCTCAACCTGTCGCCCTCGACGCCTCACCAGCTTCGGGGCCTACTGTCGGAGTAATGGGCCTCGGGTAGGCAAACCCGAGCCCCCGGACATTTTAAAACATCGGGGCAGGCTGCGCCCCTCAAGACCCCAAGACGAAGAGCCGCCTTTTGAGAGTCGGTGGCAGAGCCGCCGACTGTCCCTCACGGCCGAGACCCGGAGACGACTTTGAGATAAGCCGACTCCCAACTGGTGGCTTCCAGAGAAGCCGACCATGGGGGGTCGGCCCGCGACTCCCACTGCCTCCTGCCTACGCAACCACGGACAGGATGGGATGCGGCCGCCGCGCGGCCCATCCCTGCCCCGTTCACTAAGGACAGGCATGGCCACAGTGCGTCGTACGGACGGAGATCTCCGTCCGGCGCGACACTGTTGCCATGACGGCCCTGACATCAGCCCCATGGACGGCGCCCTGAGCCCACGATGGCCTGTCTGTACGACCCAGAGATGGCAGGACCCGCCTGTCGGCGGGAGTACAGAAGACGGCGAGAGCGCCGCAAGCCGGACCCGTTGGGAGACGGCCCCCAGGAGTCGGCCGGCCCCTCCCACGAGCCCCGCACGCCATTAACCAGACAAGACAGGGAATGGCAACAGTGATCGCCCGTCAGGCGGCGGCACTGTTGCCATGACCCCATGACCAAGCCAGCGTCATTAGAGGCGCGACTACAGTAATCCGCAGCCGGCAAGACCCGCCCGCGGCGGACAAGGCCTATCGGCCCCATACTCGGCGGGGCCCACTAGTCGGCGGGCCCCAGCAGTCGGCGGGGAAGACGGCGACCTGAGAGACAGACGGCTGGGACCCGCGCCCAGCCAGATTACCATTGTACCCCCGGGGGGTAGGCCTATATAAACCCCCCAGGGCACCCATGCGAGAGGTTGGACCCCAATAGCTTTAGACACACATAGAGGGAAGAGAAGAGCTAGCCGTGCCCTTCTCCTTCCTCACCTCGAACAGCTCAAGGAGCAACCTTGTACCCACTTTGCCATAGTGATCATGCGGAGACCCCGCAGAGCAGCAGTAGGGGTATTATCTCCACGGAGAGCCCTGAAGCTGGGTAAGATCCGCCGCGTGCATGCCTTCGCCTCATCCCGTTTCCAGGCACCGGCGATGTTCTACTCGCCCCCACCATGATAAGCCATCCTTTGGCATATGTTGCACCCAACCCCCGACAGATTCTTTCCCTATTAGACTCTGCTCCAAGCCCTCGCTTTTGTTCACAGCCTCATGGAGCACCCGCTCAGCTGCGACAACCCTGGCCTCGTGTTTTTCATGAAGTGCCTGTTCGACGGCAGCCTTCTCGTTGGCATCATCCACAGCCTTTTTCAGTGCCTCATATTCGGCACTCGCTCCTAGGGCATACAACACAAATACTTTTCAATAAGCACAATCACTTATTCGTGCCTAATGCAAGACAATGTTTCAACATACCTTGTTTATCTTCTAATTGCTTCCACACGCGGCCAAGTTCTTCCTCGGCCCGTTCCAGGCTCCGCTTCAGTTCGGACACTTCCGCATGATGAGCGGCCGTCTTCTCCACAGACGCCTGTGTTCAAACAAAGAGATCCAAGTCATTAACGTAAGTTCCCACGACAAAAGAGGATTTGATCCCCTGCCCGGCTCCCTCTCCTTCGCCGGACAGTGTATCAGGGGCTACTACTTATATTATGACGATTCCTCAAAGGTTTCTCAGGAAACATACCTCAAAGGCCTTTATAAGGCCAAGGCAGGATTCGTTCAGCCCGCTCTCGGCGGACCAAATCTTTTCAACCACCGCACCCATAAGGGTCCGATGTTCATCGACAATAGACGCGTTCTTTAACGCTGTCGATAGACCACTTGGCAACTCCGCTTGAACAGAGGTTGCCGGCGGAGTAGGTAGGCCTCCCACCGTTGAAGGTGGCTGCTCGCCCGATCTGTGAGCCTTAGAGGTCTCCTGGACTTGTCCGGCTGAGGGCCAAACCCAAGATCGCCCCCGCTGACGGCACACTCATGGGTCATCGCTCCCGTGTGTCCGGCTCCAGTGATATGCCCCCCTGGTTCGAGCCCCGTTGAGACGACACCTCAGTGTCGCGCCGGGACTTTGGAGAAGGGGCCTCTGGAGGCGTCTCGCTCGCCAGGGCGTCCGAACTCAGCGAATCCTCGGATGAGGACTGTCCGGCGCGAGACCTTGCCGGACTGTGCAAAACATAGCAACAATCAAAACTACTATACCCAAAAATAATCCCGAACGTATATGCGTGTTTGGATTTTGTGTACTTACGACTTCTCCACGGGCTGGGCCCTGGGATCCCACTCCGGGCTGCTATCGGCAGCCGTGGTGGATGCCCCTGGGAGGGAATCTTTTCTCCTCTTGGGTGATTCGGCCTCCAGGGATGAGGAAGCTACACGCTTCTTCCCACCTTCAGAGTAAGGCTCGTCCCTCTCTGCTTCTTCCTCTTCGTATTCCGAAGAAGGAGCGTCGCTTGAGTCTTCGGATTTTGTGTCCGAAGCCTCGCGGTGACGGAGGCCACTCCGGGTCTTCTTGACCTTCTTGGAAGCCTCCTTCTTTGGCGCCTCGTAAGGCGCGGGGACCAGCATCTTCGTCAGAAGAGGTCCGTCCGGTTCCTCCGGCAGCGGGGCCGGACAGTGAATCCGCCCCACCTTCTTTATCCATCCCTGAGGTCACGAGAAACACGATTAAGATGTCTCCCTCATGACATGCCAGCTGAAGCATGAACAGACAGAGTGTGGCTGTGACTTACCGAGCTTGGAGAATGGGATGATTGATACCCACGGTCCTCGGCGGGGCCTGACCACGATTTGTCGGACTTAAAGAGCACCTTCTAGATATCCTTGTGGGAGGAATCATAAAGCTCCCGGAGGGTTTGGTGCTCGGCTGGATCGAACTCCCACAGAGCACAAGCTCGACGCTGACAGGGGAGGACCGGGCGAGCTAGCATCACCTGAACTACGTCGACGAGTTTGACGTCCCTATCGACCATGCCCTGAAGGCGTGTCTGGAGCAGTAACAACTCATTGGACGAGCACCAGTTTGGGCCCTTCTCGGGCCAGGACGTGAGCCGCAGTGGAGCTTCGGATCTGAACTCTGGAGCCGTCGCCCACTTTTTGCCGCGTGGTTCGGTGATATAGAACCACTGCTGCTGCCACTCCTTAACGGAGTCGTTGAAAGCTCCCTGCGGCCAAACGGCCTTGGGCATCTTGCTCACCATGGCGCCGCCACACTCGGCGTGTTCGCCACTCACCACCTTGGGCTTCACATTAAAAATCTTCAACCACATGCCGAAGTGAGGTGAGATCCGAAGAAAAGCGTCGCACACGACGATGAACGTCGAGATATTGAGGAAGGAGTTGGGGGAAAGATCATGAAAATCAATCCCGTAGTAATACATGATTCCGCGAACAAATGGGTGCAGGGGAAACCCAAGCCTGCGGACAAAATGGGGAAGGAACACGACTCTCTCGTGAGGTTCCGGAGTGGGGACGACCTGTCCCGCCGGGTGGAGACGGTGGTCGATCTTCTGGGCCAGATACCCGGCGTCCCGGAGCTTCTTGATATCCTTCTCCCGGACAGTAGAGGCCATCCATCTGCCTCCTGCTCCAGATCCGGACATCTTTGGAAAGCCTCTCTTTGGTGGAAAGGAAGAGTGCTTGGGCGTTAGGGCTCGAAAAGAGGGGAATGAGCGAGCGGAAGGAGAAGGGCGTGGGTAAAGGGAAAGAGGCCTTGTCTCTTTATAGGGGCGGTAAGTGCTTTTTACGCCTCCTCACTTGCCTGGTTGAACCCATTTGCCTCCCGCTCGCCGCGATTAGCGGTGCGGTTGGATTACCCATGCCCGTATTGATGAGAATCCCGTGATAAGGGGACACGATCTCTGCTTCGACAAGACGTGTCAAGGAAACCGCCTCGTAATATGCGCTGTAGCTGGTTGTGGGAAAACAGTTCAAATAATGACCCGACCATATTGACATGTCGCATTGCCTAAAAAGTTGTCAGCAGATTGCATTTGTGAAACATCATTCTCTCTACGGTGGCATGCGAAGATCATCTTGTGGATCCGGACACGGTTCAAGTGTTCGATAATTACTTTGGAGTATTCGGAGGAGGAACCCGCCCTGCAATGCCGAAGACAAGACTGCGCGCCGGACTCATCGTCATTGAAGCCTGGTTAAGGGGCTACCGAGGGAGTCCTGGATTAGGGGGTATCCGGACAACCGGACTACAACGTCCGGACTATTGAAGCCTGAAGATACAAGACTCGAGACTTTGGCCCGTGTCCGGATGAGACTTTCCTTGGCGTGGAAGGCAAGCTTGGCGATCCGGATATTATATTTCCTTCCTTGTAACCGACTCCATGTAAACCCTAGCCCTCTCCGGTGCCTATATAAACCGGAGAGGTTGGTCCTTAGAAGGCCGATCACAATTACAATCATACCATCATAGGCTAGCTCTTAGGGTTTAGCCTCTACGATCTCGTGGTAGATATACTCTTGTACTACCCATATCATCAATAATAATCAAGGAGGAAGTAGGGTTTTACCTCCATCGGGAGGGCCCGAACCTGGGTAAACATCTGTGTCCCTTGCTTCCTGTTACCATCAGCCTTGACGCACAGATCGGGACCCCCTACCCGGTATCCGCCGGTTTTGACACCGACAATAGCCCCCGCTGAAATAGAAGACATATATGTTACTATTAAACTTGCTAATAGAGACACCATCACACCACTTGGGATTGTTAGAGATGTTGAAGTCTTTTGTGGGAAAATAAAATATCCTACTCATTTTCTTGTTCTTGGTTCCCCACAAGATGACTCCTCCCATTATTTTTGTAGACCTTTCTTGAACATCGTTAATGCTAAAATACATTGTAAGAAACAAACCTTCTGCGTAAGTTTTGGTGATGAGTCTCATGAGTTTAATTTTTCCAAGTTTAGTAGAAAGCATCATAAGAAAGATTTGCCTAGTAAGGATGAAATAATTGGTCTTCCTTCTATTGCCGTGCTTCCTATGAAGGAAAGATGCCCTAGAGGCAATAATAATGTTGTTATTTTATATTTCCTTATTCATGATAAATGTTTATTATTCATGCTAGAATTGTATTAACCGGAAACTTGATACATGTGTGAATACATAGACAGAACTAAGTGTCCCTAGTATGCCTCTAGTAGACTAGCTCGTTGATCAAAGATGGTTAAGTTTCCTAGCCATGGACATGAGTTGTTATTTGATAACGAGATCACATCATTAGTTGAATGATGTGATGGACAAGACCCATCTGTTAGCTTAGCATAATGATCGTTCAGTTTTATTGCTACTGCTTTCTTCGTGTCAAATGTCACAAGTAACTGGGTGATTATAAAGATGCTTTATAGGTATCTCCGAAGGTGTTTGTTGGGTTGGCATAGATCAAGATTAGGATTTGTCACTCCGAGTATCGGAGAGGTATCTCTGGGCCCTCTCGGTAATGACATCATATGAAGCCTTGCAAGCAATGTGACTAATGAGTTAGTTACGGGATGATGCACTACGGAATGAGTAAAGAGACTTGCCGGTAACGAGATTGAACTAGGTATGAGGATACCGACGGTCAAATCTCGGGAAAGTAACATACCGATGACAAAGGGAATAACATATGTTGGCATTGCGGTTCGACCGATAAAGATCTTCGTAGAATATGTGGGAACCAATATGAGCATCCAGGTTCCGCTATTGGTTATTGACCAGAGAGGTGTCTCAGTCATGTCCACATAGTTCTCGAACCCGTAGGGTCTGCACGCTTAACGTTCGATGATGATATGTATTATATGAGTTATGTGTTTTGGTGACCGAAGTTTGTTTGGAGTCCCGGATGAGATCACGGACATGACAAGGAATCTCGAAATGGTCAAGAGGTAAAGATTGATATATTGGACGATAGTATTCGGACACCGGAATGGTTTCGAAAAGGTTCGGCTATTTTTCGGAGTACCGGGAGGTTACCAGAACCCCCCGGGGAATTGTTGGGCCTACATGAGCCATAAGAGAGAGGGGAGGCAGCTCACAAGGCGTGTCCGCGCCCCCCTCTCATGGGGAGTCCGAATTGGATTAGGGGAGGGGGCGCTCCCCCTTTCCTTCTACTTTTCCCTCTCCCTTCTTCTTTTCCCCCTCCGTGTGAAGGAAAAAGAGGGGGGGGGGGATCCTACTAGGAGTGGAGTCCTAGTAGGACTCCCCCTCCTTGGCATGCCCCTTGTGGCCGGCCTCCTCCCCTCCTCGTTTATATATGGGGGCAGAGGGGCACCCCAAAGCACATCAATTGTTTAGCCGTGTGCGGTGCCCCCCTCCACTGTTTACTCCTCCGGTCATATTGTCGTAGTGCTTAGGTGAAGCCCTGCGCGGATCACTTCACCAACACCGTCATCACGCCGTCGTGCTGATGGAACTCACCGACTCCTTCGTGCCTCTACTGTATCAAGAGTTCGAGGGACGTCATCGAGCTGAACGTGTGCAGAACTCGGAGGTGCCGTACGTTTGGTACTTGATCGGTTGATTTGCGAAGACGTTCGACTACATCAACCGCATTAAGTTAACACTTCCGCTTTAGGTCTACGAGGGTACGTGAACACACTCTCCCCTCTCGTTTCTATGAATCTCCTAGATAGATCTTGCGTGAGCGTAGGATTTTTTTTGAAATTGCATGCTACATTTCCCAACATCCTACTGATCCACTAGAACAATATTTGCTAGACCAGGAAAATGATATGCATCTGCATGAAAGAAATGAAATAGCAAAAAAATTCTTCGAACAACGACCTCTGTTTGAACACAATTTGCCTATTGAAACTCTAGGAGGTCCTCCTACACCTAAAAGTGATCCTGTGTTTGAAATAAAACAATTGCCAGACACTTTGAAATATGCTTATCTTGATGAGAAAAAGATATATCTTGTTATTATTAGTTTAATCTTTCAGAACATGAAGAAGAAATATTATTGAAGGTTCTGAAGAAGCACCAATATGCCATTGGATATACTCTTGATGATTTAAAGGGCGTTAGTCCCACTCTCTGTCAGCACAAAATTAATATGGAATCTGATGCTAAACTCGTTGTTGATCGCCAACGATGTTTAAATCCTAAAATGAAAGAAGTGGTAAGAATAGAAATATTTAAGCTTCTGGAAGCAGGTATAATCTATCCTATAGCTGATAGTAGATGGGTAAGTCCCGTTCATTATGTCCCTAAAAAGGGAGGTATTACTGTTGTTCCTAATGATAAGAATGAACTTATTCCACAAAGAATTGTCACTGGTAATAGAATGGTAATTGATTTTAGAAAATTAAATAAAGCAACAAGAAAAGATCATTACCCTCTACCTTTTATTGATTAAATGCTAGAAAGACTATCTAAGCACACACACTTTTGCTTCCTTGATGGATATTCTGGTTTTTCTCAAATACCTGTTTCACAACCTGATCAAGACAAAACCACCTTTAATTATCCTTTTGGAACTTATGCTTATAGATGTATGCCTTTTGGTTTATGTAATGCACCTGCTACCTTTGAAAGATGTATAACTGCTATATTATCTAATATTTGTGAATAGATTGTTGAGGTTTTCATGGATGATTTTTCCATATATGGAACTTCTTTTGATGATTGCTTAAGCAACCTTGATCGAGTTTGCAGAGATGTGAGCAAACTAATCTTGTCTTGAATTGGGAGAAGTGCCTGATGACCCACAAGTGTAGGGGATCTATCGTAGTCCTTTCGATAAGTAACACTAGTAGAAAAAGGGTCAAATGTGAGACACATTAGTCCCGGTTTGTAACAGAACCGACACTAATGTGGCCATTAGTGCCGGTTCCAACGGCTAGCCGGGAGGAGCTCTTTAGTACCGGTTCGTGGCAAACCTTTAGCACCGGTTCGTGCCACGAACCGGTACTAATGAGAGTGGTGGCAGGATGTTGTCAGAATGGGGCCCTTCCAGCACCTTTAGTACCGGTTCGTGGCACGAACCGGTACTAAATGTCGTCCTATATAAATCCTTCGTCCACCCGCACTCTGTTCTTCCCCCTTAACAGGCCCTTAACAGGCCAAAACTAATATCAGGCCGAATTACTAAGTGGGCCTTTAGCAAGTGGGCCCAAAAGCATAGTGTCCAGTTGACGGGCCGAATCTGATATGGGCCATAATTGAGCCCAAAGCCTCTTAAAGGGTCGGACCAGATCTGGGCTGTAATTTGGCCCAGAACATGGTAGGCTTTTAACGGGCCGGATCTCATATGGGCCACTATTAGGCCCGAAACTTGGTAGGCCATTAATGGACTGGATCAAATATGGGACGACATTTGGTCCAAAACATGGCAGCCAGTTAATGGGCCGGCCTACTAGGGTCCTCAAAATCTTGTGGGCCTACAGCTGGGTCGGCCCATTAATGTCGGCGAAATCTCGTGGGCCTTTAGCCGGGCCGGCCCATTATGATCCGCAAGAATTTTGTGGGCCTTTACCTGGGCCGGCCCATTATGTCACACAAAAATCTTGTGGCTTTACCTGGGCTGGCCCATTATGGCTCGCAAAATCTTGTGGGCCTTTAGCTGGGCCAGCCCATTATGGTCCGCAAAATCTCGTGGGCCTTTAACTGGGGCCCATTATGGTCCGCGAAATCTTTTGGGCCTTTAGTTGGGCCGTCCCATTTAAACTTGATGGGCCGGTCCACGTGTCAACATATCATAGGCGCGTCTCGCCCATTGGATGAGTGACACCTGTGCCAGCGCGTACCTGACACGTGTCTCCTCCAGCCAATGATGATTTTACATGTGGAAAATCCCCATTGGTCGGAGCTATTAATGGGTTGTCAGATCCAAAACCCGACCCGATAGCTTAACGGTGTTCCGTTACGGTGGATGCCACGTGTCGGTCACCCTTGACGAAAGCACTTCTGTGACGCGTGATTTATCGTCATGGAAGTGGACACTTCCGTGATGATAATTTTGGTAATGTCATGGAACACTTCTACGACAGCACATGTATGACTATCTTGATTCTGTCATAAATTTGTCATGGATGTACATGCATGACAAAAAACGCGACCTACTGTGACAAACACGTATCATCACGGAAGTGTATTTTTTTTGTAGTGTCGGCTGGCATATTCGAGAATCTTGACTGGTTTCTCCTCATAGGTTAAATCACTATCCAACTGAATCGCTTCCAGTGGCACTGTATCTCTCAGCGGTATATCAGCCATCTCTGCGTGGCACTTCTTCAACTGGGAAACGTGGAACACATCATGAAATCCTGACAATCCTTCGGGCAATACCAACTTGTAAGCAACTCTCGCATACGCTCCAAAACTTTGTATGGTCCCACAAAACGTGGTGCTAACTTTCCCTTATCTCAAAAACGCTTAACTCCTCGAAGTGGGGATACACGAAGATAAACTCTATCTCCGACTTCGTATACTGTCTCCTTGCATTTAGAATCTGCATAGCTCTTCTGCCTGGACTGGGCTACCTTGAGCCTATCGCGCATCGGCTTCACCTTCTGTTCAGACTCCTTAATCAAATCTGGTCCAAACAACTGACGGTCTCCAACTTCATCCCACAACAACGGTGTCCTGCACCTCCTTCCGTACAAAGCTTCGAAAGGGGCCATCTTCAAACTGGATTGATAACTGTTGTTGTAAGAGAACTCTACATAAGGCAAATTGTCGTCCCAACTATATCCATAATCTAGCGCACAAGCTCTCAGCATGTCCTCTAGAATCTGATTGACTCTCTCGGTCTGTCCATCTGTGTGCGGATGAAAGGCTGTACTGAACTCTAGCCTGGTACCCAAAGTTTTGTGCAACTGATTCCAGAAATTTGAGGTAAACTGGGTTCCTCTATCTGATACAATGGTCATCGGAACTCCATGCAGACATATGATCCTGGTCATGTATATCTTTGCCAACTTAGCACTGGTGTAAGTGGTCTTCACTGGGATGAAATGAGCTACCTTTGTCAAACGATCGACTACAACCCATATTGAGTCATAGCCTGAACGAGTCCTGGGCAATCCTGTGATAAAATCCATGCCTAGCTTATCCCACTTCCATTTGGGTATCGTCAATGGCTGTAGCAATCCTGCTGGCTTCTGATGCTCTGCCTTTACTCTCTGATATACATCACAAACTGCTACATACTCTGCAATATCCTTCTTCATTCCGGTCCACCAGAAAGTGTCCTTCAAATCCAGATACATCTTGGTATTTCCTGGGTGAATCGAATACGGTGAATCATGGGCCTCCTGCAGAATCAACTTCCTGATCTCCAGATCATTAGGCACATAAACGCGGTCCTCAAACCATAGGGTATCGTGCTCATCCTCACGAAATCCTTTAGCCTTTCCTTTGCTCATCTTCTCCTTTATCTCGGCGATCTCCTTGTCATTCTTCTGAGCTTCTCTGATCTTATCCATCAAAGTAGACTGAATCTCCAATGCTGCTACATAGCCTCTCGGAACTATCTCCTAACATAGCTCGCGAAGATCCTCGGCTAACTCCTTTGGTAACCCTCCGGTCATGAGTGTGTTGACATGGCTCTTGCGGCTCAACGCATCGGCTACTACGTTAGCCTTTCCGGGGTGATAATGCAATCTCATATCATAATCCTTAATGAGCTCCAACCATCTCCTTTGCCCGAGATTTAACTCCTTCTGTGTGAAGATGTACTTCAAACTCTTGTGATCCGTGTACACCTCACAATGGTTTCCGATGAGAAAATGTATCCATGTCTTCAAATGCATGCACTACGGCTGCTAACTCCAAATCATGTGTAGCATAATTCAACTCATGGGGCTTAAGCTGTCGTGAGGCATACGAAACAACTCTTCCTTCCTGCATAAGCAGTGCTCCAAGTCCTCGACGAGAAGCGTCGCAATATACTGCATAATCTTTGCACTGATCTGGCAGAATCAACACTGGCGATGTAACCAAACGTTTCTTCAACTCCTAGAAACTGGCCTCACATTCCTCAGTCCATTTGAACTTGGTGTCCTTCTTCAACAACTCCGTCATGGGTTTGGCAATCTTCGAGAAATTCTCAATGAATCTCCGGTAGTATCCTGCGAGTCCAAGAAAACTCCGGATCTCTCCAACTGACGTGGGTGCCTCCCAGTTTGTCACAGTGACAACTTTGGTGGGGTCTACTGCTATTCCTTCTCCGGATATCACATGTCCGAGGAATCCAACTTCCTTCAACCAAAACTCACACTTGCTGAACTTGGCATATAACTGATGTTCTCTGAGCTTCCCGAGTACCAAGCGCAAATGCTCCTTATGCTCCTCTTCTTTCTTCGAGTAGACTAGAATATTATCAATGAACACCACGACGAACTTATCCAGAAACTGGTGGTATCCCGATCGCAGATCGATCTTGGAAAATACCTTAGCTCCTTGCAATTGGTCAAACAAGTCTTTGATAATCGGCAGTGGGTACTTGTTCTTGATTGTCACTTCATTCAATCCTCGATAATCAACAACCATTCTCAATGATCCGTCCTTCTTCTCCACTAGAAGCATCGGCGATCCCCAAGGTGACGAACTTGGGCGAATATAGCCTTTATCCAGTAACTCCTTAATCTGCTTCTTAATTACCTCCAAATCTTTTGCGGGCATCCTGTACGGTCTCTTAGATATTGGCCCTGTGCCTGGCAAAAGCTCAATAAAAAATTCAATGTCTCTATCCGCTGGCATGCCTGGCAACTCTTCTGGAAATACGTCAGGAAAATCCTTCACCACTGGTACTTCCTCCTATACAACTCCTGATAAGGAATTTACTTGAGTCCTCTTCGGCACATGCTGGGATACATACTTGATCCTTCTTCGTTCTGGGGTGGTAAGCAAAATTGACTTACTGGCGCATTCAATGTTCCCTCCATACTTTGATAACTAATCCATGCCTAATATCACATCCAGTCCTTGCGACTCCAATACTATTAGGTCCACGTAGTTACCAATCCTTAATGGTAACCGACCACACCATAGACTAGCCATATACTCTGCTCCAGGCGAGGTTACTAACATGGGTGACCTAAGGGCTTGGGTTGGCAGTTTATACTTATCCACAAATCCCCTTGATATGTATGAATGCGATGCACCAGTATCAAAAAGAACGTTTGCAGTAAATGACTTAACCAAAAACTTACCTATTACTGCATCTGGCTGGGCTTCAACCGCCTCCACGCTAACATGGTTCACTTGTCCCTTGTTGAAAGGGTTAGGCTTCTTCCCAGAGCTTCCATTGCCATTTCCATTCTTAGCTTCAGGACATTTAGTGGCATAATGTCCAGTCTTCTGGCATTTGAAATAGGTAATGATGGCTTAGATCCCTCTTGGCTGGTGTTGATGGGTTGGTACGGTTCTGTCCGTTGCTACCTCCATTCCTGTTGCCATTCTTGGGGCCACTATGGTTGTGCGAACTCCCTCCTCCATGGGTATGCTGAAAAGGTCCTCCCGAGTTTGGGGTAAAACGAGGCTTCTGCTGAGCTCCAGAATTGTACTTCCCTTGTCCATACTTCCTCTAGCGGCTGTCAATCTGCTGCTGCTTCCCTTCAATCATGAGAGCTCTATCTACCATTTCCTGGTAATTGTTGAAGGTTGCCACCATCAACTGCATGCTCAACTCATCATCCAGTCCTTCCAGAAACTTCTCCTGCTTCGCTGCATCCATAGCAACGTCATCTGGGGCATAACTTGCTAGCTTACTAAACTCATCCACATACTGGCCAACTGTGCGTCCTCCTTGGTGCAAGTTGCGAAACTCACGCTTCTTCATGGCCATAGCTCCTGCTGAAACATGAGCAGTACGGAAAGCCTGCTGAAACTGGTCCCATGTGACAGTGTCGATGGGATAAGTGGCTGTGAAATTCTGCCACCATGATGCTGCGGGTCCATCAAGCTGATGTGCGGCAAAACGCACCTTCTCCGCATCTGTGCATCCTGCAGTGGTCAATTCCCTTCCCATCTTGCGGAGCCAATCATCTGCAACTATCGGCTCGGTGCTACTGGAGAACACCGGCGGATTCAGCCTCAAGAAACGGGCTAAATGATCAACAGGTGGTGGTGGTGGTGGGTTGTTGTTGTTGTTGTTGTTGTTGTTCCCCTGATTTTGATTCTGGACTAGCATATGCATCAATGCATTCTTCTGCTGGATCAACTGAGTGAGCTCCGGTGGGAAAGCAAATCCATTGTCACGTCTCGGAGGCATCTGAGGGTTTAGAAAAGATGAGAATACAGAATAGAATGAGGTCTATAGAGAAAAACACTACCCATATGCACATGAGACAAATGCAATCAATATCACTTCACTCAATTCAAACAATGGCATACAACGGTCTAACTATCGTTACAAAAGTGCTCGGACTATGCTATATACATGGGGGAATGCTACTACTGTTATGGTGGTCGACTAGAAAAATTGATCGGTCGAAGACTCCATGATATCTGCTCCAGCTTCATCAACAAAGTCATCATCGCCATCGTCTGGGTCCGAGTCGGTGTCGTCGATGATGATGTAGTTCTCCGGGCAAGTGCAATCTTCGTCTTCTCCTCCAGTCACGGGGAATCCAATGAATACCTTTAGCTTCTTCTTCAGATTATCATTCTTCTCCACGAGTGTCATCATTTCTTCCTCATATCCATCGCGTTTAGACTTGAGTTCTTCCTCCATCTCCGTGATCTTGGTCATAGCCTTCTTCAGATCTATCATGCCTGCGCACATCTGGTTCTCCTGGCGGCGAATGTGCTGGTTTAACTCCTGGATAAACGCTGCAATTGATCTATCCTTCCTGGTGCTGATCATCTCCCATTGCTCATCTCGGCACCCACAAATCTGGTAAATAGTATCCTTGAGATCCTTGTGGAAAACTTCTCCAATGTGTCCCATGGTGATGTGGGCTGCCATCCTCTTTCCTAAACTCCACGTTGGTGCATCAAAGGAAAACTCTATGGGCTCAGTGACGGGCATGAAGGTCCTTCCTGGAACTTGAACTTGAATCATCCAACGCTCCTCTTCGGGTAAAGTGGCGATGTAGGTCCCGGTGAAGCTTGGTACTCCGATGTTCAGGTATCTAGTCACTTCCTTCAAGTGGCGTCTGAGGGAGTCCTGGATTAGGGGGTGTCCGGATGGCCGGATTATGACCTTTGGCCGGACTCCTGGACTATGAAAATACAAGATTGAAGACTTCGTCCCGTGTCTGGAAGGGACTTTCCTTGGCGTGGAAGGCAAGCTTGGCAATACAGATATGTAGATCTCCTCCCATTGTAACCGACTCTGTGTAACCCTAGCCCTCTCCGTGTCTATATAAACCGGAGGGTTTTAGTCCGTAGGACGAACAACAATCATACCATAGGCTAGCTTCTAGGGTTTAGCCTCTCTGATCTCGTGGTAGATCTACTCTTGTACTACCCATATCATCAATATTAATCAAGCAGGAGTAGGGTTTTACCTCCATCGAGAGCGGCCGAACCTGGGTAAAAACATCGTGTCCCTTGTCTCCTCTTACCATCTGCCTAGACGCACAGTTCGGGACCCCCTACCCGAGATCCGCCGGTTTTGACACCGGCATTGGTGCTTTCATTGAGAGTTCCTCTGTGTCGTCACCTTTAGGCCCGATGGCTCCTCCGATCATCAACAACGATGCGGTCCAGGGAGAGACTTTTCTCCCCGGACAGATCTTCGTATTTAGCGGCTTTGCACTACGGGCCAATTCACTTGGCCATCTGGAGCAGATCGAAAGCTACGCCCCTGGCCATCAGGTCAGATTTGGAAGTTTGAACTACACGGCCGACGTCCGCGGAGACTTGATCTTCGACGGGTTCGAGCCACAACCAAGCGTGCCGCACTGTCACGATGGGCATGATCTAGCTCTGTCGCCGAACAGTGTCCTGGAGGCCGCACCAGTGTCCGCTCCGACCCTTAGCTCGGAGCCGACTACGCCAATGAAGGACGGGTGGTTGGACACCGCCTCGGGGGCTGCAATCTCTACGGCGATCGAGCCGAACACCATACTTGTCCTTTGTGAAGCTCGTGACTCCAAGGTGCCGGACTCCTCTCCGGACTCCGAACCTTCTGCGCCCCTGCCAATCGAATCCGATTGGGCACCGATCATGGAGTTCACCGCCGCGGACATCTTTCAGCACTCGCCCTTTCGCGACATTCTGAATTCACTGTCTCTCCCTTTATCAGGAGAGCCCTGGCCGGACTATGGTCAGCAAGGTTGGGATGCAGACGACGAAGAAATTCAAACCCCACCCACCACCCACTTCGTAGCCACAGTCGATGATTTAACCGACATGCTCGACTTCGACTCCGAAGACATCGATGGTATGGATGACGATGCAGGAGATGAACAAGAACCAGCGCCTACAGGGCACTGGAAGGCCACCTCGTTGTATGACATATACATGGTGGACACCCCAAAAGAAGGGAACGGCGATGGAACAACGGAGGATGACCCCTCCAAGAAACAGCCTAAGCGCCGGCGTCAGCGGCGCCACTCTAAATCCTTCCACAGCAAAAATGGCGATTCCGGCACCAGAGACAATAACACCCTGGACAGTGCCGAAGACAACCCCCTCCAGCAGGATTCAGCACAGGAGGATGGAGAAGCCAACCCTCATGAGAGAGCGGCAGACAGAGAGGTAGAGGACGATAATTACATGCCTCCCTCCGAAGACAAGGCAAGCCTCGACGACGACGAATTTGTCGTGCCTGAGGATCCCATCAAACAATAGCGTTTCAAATGTAGACTTATGGCCACGGCGAGTAGCCTCAAGAAAAAACAGCAACAACTTAGAGCTGACCAAGACTTGCTAGCCGACAGATGGACTGATGTCCTTGCGGCCGAAGAGTACGAACTCGAACGCCCCTCCAAGAGCTACCCAAAATGCAGGCTGCTACCTCGATTAGAGGAGGAAGCACCTAGACCTACATCACCAGCACATGATACGGCCGACCGGCCACCTCGTGGCCGCGACAGAGAGGCCTCTCGGCCCTCCACTCAAGCCGCACCCCGGGGTCGCTCAAAGAATACCAAGGCACGGGGAAATGCGCCAGACCTGCGAGATACATTGGAGGACAGGGCAAGGCAAACAAGATCGATCTATGGATCGCGTGGGCGCCCCACGACACGTGATGATAACCTTCATGCCGGATATGGTAAATCCGGCCGGTCCGAACACAGTAGATAAAGCTCATTTGAGCTACGTCGTGATATAGCCCAATACAGAGGCGCCGCACACTCACTATGCTTCACAGATGAAGTAATGGATCATCAAATCCCCGAGGGTTTCAAACCCGTAAACATCGAATCATACGATGGCACAACAGACCCTGCGGTATGGATCGAGGACTATCTCCTTCATATCCACATGGCCCGCGGTGATGATCTACATGCCATCAAATACCTCCCACTCAAGCTTAAAGGACCAGCTCGGCATTGGCTTAACAGCTTGCCAGCAGAATCAATTGGTTGTTGGGAGGACCTGGAAGCCGCATTCCCCGACAACTTCCATGGCACCTATGTGCGACCACCAGATGCCGATGACCTAAGCCACATAATTCAGCAGCCAGAGGAATCGGCCAGACAATTCTGGACACGGTTCCTAACAAAGAAAAATCAAATAGTCGACTGTCCTGACGCAGAGGCCCTTGCAGCCTTCAAGCATAACATCCGTGATGAGTGGCTTAGCCGGCACCTAGGACAGGAAAAGCCGAAATCCATGGCAGCCCTCACGACACTCATGACCCTCTTTTGCGCGGGATAAGACAGCTGGCTAGCTCGTAGTAATAACATGACCAAGATCCCTGGTAATTCGGATACCAAGGACATCATTGGCAGGTCGCGTCGCAACAAGCAAAAGCGCCGCATTAACGGCGACAATGCTGAGGATACGTCAGTTAATGCCGGATTCAGAGGCTCTAAACCCGGTCAGTGGAAAAAGCCATTCAAAAGAAATACTCCGGGCCCGTCCAATTTGGACCGAATACTCGATCGCTCGTGCTAGATACACGGCACCCCCGAAAAACCAGCCAACCACACCAACAGGGATTGTTGGGTGTTCAAGCAGGCAGGCAAGTTAAACACCGAAAACAATGACAAGGGGCTGCATAGCGATGACGAGGAGGAGCCCCGGCCGCCAAACAATAGGGGACAGAAGGGTTTCCCCCCACAAGTGTGGACGGTGAACATGATATACGCAACCCACATACCCAAAAGGGAGCGGAAGCATGCACGCAGGGACGTATATGCGTTTTAGCCAGTTGCCCCAAAGTCCAACCCATGGTCCTCCTGCCCGATCACTTTTGATCGAAGGGACCACCCCACTAGCATCCGCCATGGAGGATTCGCCGCATTGGTTTTAGACCCAATCATTGACAGATTTCACCTCACCAGAGTCCTTATGGACGGCGGCAGCAGCCTGAACCTGCTTTATCAGGACACAGTGCGAAAAAATGGGCATAGATCCCTCAAGGATTAAACCCACAAAGACGACCTTTAAAGGCATCATACCAGGTGTAGAGGCCAACTATACAGGCTCAGTTACACTTGAGGTGGTCTTCGGATCCCCGGATAACTTCCGAAGCGAGGAGTTAATCTTCGACATAGTCCCGTTCCGCAGTGGCTATCACGCACTGCTCGGACGAACCGCATTTGCAAAGTTCAATGCGGTGCCGCACTACGTATACCTCAAGATCAAGATGCCAGGCCCTCGAGGAGTCCTTACGGTCAATGGAAACACCGAACGCTCTCTCCGGACGGAGGAGCATACGACGGCCCTCGCGGCGGAAGTACAAAGCAGCCTGTCAAGGCAATTCTCCAGTCCGGCCATTAAACGTCCGGACACCGTCAAGCGTGCCCGGAGTAACCTACAACAAGACCGCCTGGCACGTTCCGAGCACGCGTAGCAATGCGGCCCCAACCCCAGCCCTCGCGAAATTGCGAAACCAGTACTACGCGTACATAACTACGCTCTGGAAATACCATAAGGCACAGGGGGAGGGGCACGACCACGACACGCCCAAAATGCGGCTCAACCGCACAAGGGGCTCCCGATTTTGTCATTTTTTTCTTTCTTACTTTCAGGACTCCACTTTCCGGAAGGCCTGTCCGGCAGTACAATCGCCGAACACACGATGCAACAACCAGGGGAGCAAAAAGCTACGTCGAGTGTCCAGGTGGTCTCTATAACGAGCAGTATACTTGTTTCACATATCATCCCGCAGCTCGCCCCTGCAGGGGGACATGTTAAATAGTCCCATCTCTTTCTTATCGCACTATTTGTATCGTTCTGCTTTTACTGCAAACTTTTCGAATAAACAATGCATAGTTTTTGTCTATTATTGCATTACCTTTTTTTATAAAAATATGTTCAGTTATGACATTATGCAACCATACACTTTGGTACGGCCAATAAACCAGGGGCTTGCGTACCCCAGAATATGGTGTGAGAAGTCCGAACACTCTCATGAGTGCGGCACCCCGAACTTATAGCATTATATGCATCGGCTCCGAATCATGTCTTGGGTCAATAGTTGGGTTTGCCCGGCTCCCATGTTTTGGTGCCTTACGCTCCGTTATATCGGCTAAGGTAGCACTGGGAGAACCACTGTGATTGTGCCCCGGTTGAGCCAGGGTAAGCACCTCAGTGGAGAAAGCTAAAACTGACCGTCATGATAGGGCGAGAGCTGGTCGCTGTTCGAGAGGTTTTCGAGTCCCTAAAGACTTATGCCGCTTAGAGCGAGGAGTCGGCTTTGTCCGGCCTAGGCGTGGATAGTGCCCCGAACTCGGTCTTCCGAATACCAGGGGCTTCGCCAAAATTTAAGTGAGAGTGTTCAAGCATTATAGTCCGATTGCCTTGTTCGTTGTGTTGAGCGCCTCCCTCGAAGGACCCAATAATGGGAAAAAGTGCGCTCA
>LR880969.1:18892486-18910038 GCA_904067115.1 Aegilops sharonensis | reverse complement strand
GGTTGAGCTGGGATAAGCACCTCAGTGGAGAAAGCTAAAACTGACCGTCATGATAGGGCGAGAGCTGGTCGCTGTTCGAGAGGTTTTCGAGTCCCTAAAGACTTATGCCGCTTAGAGCGAGGAGTCGGCTTTGTCCGGCCTAGGCGTGGATAGTGCCCCGAACTCGGTCTTCCGAATACCAGGGGCTTCGCCAAAATTTAAGTGAGAGTGTTCAAGCATTATAGTCCGATTGCCTTGTTCGTTGTGTTGAGCGCCTCCCTCGAAGGACCCAATAATGGGAAAAAGTGCGCTCATGTTTATCCTGAACACCCCAGCACTCGCAGCATGGGGGCAGAAGCCGACGACTCGCCATCTCTCAAATTTTAATAAACGGCCGCACAGAAGGTAATATTTTAAATTCAAAAGCGTTCTTAGCGCATATGAACAAGTTTTCAGCGTACATGATTACAAATGCGAGTTTACTCAAAAATTACATCTTTGGAGCACTCATCCGCTATACGGCGGGCACCCTTCAGGACGCCCTCATAATACATTTCGGGCTTGCGGTGCTCCTTGCCCGACGGTGGTCCGTCTGTCACAAGCTTCTCAGCGTCCATCTTGCCCCAGTGCACTTTAGCACGGGAAAGGGCCCTACGGGCACCTTCGATGCATACGGAGCGCTTGATGACCTCAATCCTTGGACAGGCATCCACTAGCCGCCTTACCAGCACGAAGTAGCTCCTAGGCATGGCTTCCCCAGGCCACAGCCGGACTGCGAGACCCTTCATGGCCTGTTCGGCCACCTTATGGAGCTCGACCAGCTGCTTCAGCTGGTCGCTCAAGGGCACCGGGTGTCCGGCCTCAGCATACTGAGACCAGAACACATTCTCCATCGAGCTTCCCTCTTCGGCTCGGTAGAATGCAGCAGTGTCGGACACACTCCGGGGAAGATCTGCGAATGCTCCTGGAGAGCTCCGGACTCGGGTAAGTAACAAGTAATTCACTTTCGCGTGCTTGCTTTGCATAAGGAATGCCTTACCCGCCGCTATCTTCTTCATCGCCTCAATTTCCTGGAGGGCTTTTTGGGCTTCGGCTTTGGCAGATTTGGTGCTCTCAAGCGCCGAGGCGAGCTCGGACTCTCGAGTCTTTGAGTCACGCTCCAAACTCTCATGTTTTTCCACGAGAGCCTGGAGCTCTTGCTGCACCGCCGCCACCCGCGCCTCCTGCTTCTCTTGCTCCGTACGCTCCACGTCCGCATTGTTTTCGGCCTTGGACAGCGCTTCCTTCAGGGTCGCCACCTTGTTCATGGCCCCTTCATACCCACGTTGATCTTGTCATTTTTTGCAACCTCATCTTATTTTATATACTTACATAAGGTATTACTTACCTTCCTTGTCCTCGAGCTGCTTCTTGGCAAGGCCGAGCTCGTCCTCGGACCGCTCGAGGCTCTGCTTCAATGCATTAACCTCTGCAGTCAGTGCGGCAGAGGTCAGCAGCACAACCTGCATTCCCATATTGACATACTTATGTTAGACTCCTGCGTATATCTTTTTGATCCTCAGTTCGGCTTTTCTTTCCGAACACCAAACTGAGCATCAGGGGCTACTGTCTATGCGGTAATATTTTTACATATCTTAAATACATACCTCAAAGCCTGTTAGAAGGCTGGCACAGGCTTCGGTCAGCCCGCTCTTGGCGGACTAAACCTTCTGGATCACCGCACTCATAATAGTGCGGTGCTCCTCGTCGATGGAGGCGCCGTTAAGCACCTCCAGCAGATTATCCGGTGCCTCCGGTTGGACGGAGGTCACCGGCGTCGTAGGCTTGCCCTTCTTAGTAGGGGGCCACCTGCCGGATGCCGGAACCGTTGAAGGTTCCGGTGCGGTGTCCGGCCTAGGCCGGACTTAGAGTCCTTTGGGGTTTTATCCCCTTTTCGCCTGGAGTCCGGGAGGTCGCCTTGCGGCGCCTCCAGGATCACCTCCTCCTGGCTTGGCCCCTTCTGGGACGCCACCTCGGCGTCATCCGCAGCGCGAGGAGAGGAGGCGGTCAGAAGTGAAGTGTTGTTCACATCCGACGAACCCAGGGAACCGCTCGACGAAGCGTCGAGCCCGGCCTTGGGCGGACTGCATGATTATATCCAACGTTAGAAGGTACTATGCACAAAGGAACGCCATGAGTTATTCTGGTATCCGGAAACTTACGGTTTCACCAGGGGCTTGGCCCTGGGTGGCCACTCTTCTTCGTCGTCGTCGGCGTTGGTGGAGTAGTCCGGAGGGAGGGTCCTTCCCTTCTTGGACCCTCCGCCCCCCCAGTTGGGGCGGCCTTCCTTTTTTATTCCTCCCCCCGCTGTAGGGGGAGAGGCTTCTTCTTCCTCCTCCTCGTCTTTGGAGGAGGAGTGCGCCTCGGAGTCATTGGACAATGAGTCCGACACCACCTGGCGCCGGGAACTCTTTCGAGTTCCCGTGGTCTTCTTCTTGGCCTTCTTCTCCGGCACCACGTAAGGTGCTGGGACCAGCAGCCCCGTCAAGTGGGCGTCTGCTGGATCTTCGGGCAAAGGAGTCGGACAGTCGATCTGTCCGGTCTCCTTCTGCCATTCTTGTCAAAGGAACGGGTGCTTAGATCCCGCATAGAGTTAAACTATGAAAAACAAGTATCCCGAAAAGGGTAAATTAAGCTTACTACGCTGGCTTGTCGTTTCGCGCGGAATCCGCGATCCTCGGTGATGGGAGGGGGAACCTCGTTGCCCTTGAATAGCACCTTCCAGGCATCCTCGTGTGTTGTGTCAAAGAGCCTGGTCAGAGTTTGGTGCTGGGCCGGGTTGAACTCCCATAAGTATAAGGCCCGTCGTTGACACGGGAGGATCCGGCGGATGAGCATGAACTGGACTACGTTGACGAGTTTAACCTCTTTGTTCACCAGGTCTTGGACGCAGGATTGGAGTCCGGTCCGCTCTTCCGAATTACCCCACGACAGGCCCGCCTCTTTCCAGGAGGTGAGCCTTGTAGAACCACCCCGATTGCCACCCCTTTATGGTCTCCACGAAGGAGCCCTCGAGCCATGTAACGTTGGGCATCTTGCCCACCATGGCGTCTCCCCACTCCGCTTGTTGGCCGCCCTCTACCTTCGGCTTGACATAGATAGTCTTCAGCCATAAGCCAAAGTGGGGCTTGATGCGGAGGAAAGCCTCGCACACGACGATAAAACACCGAGATGTTGAGGACGAAGTTCGGGGCCAGATCGTGGAAATCCAGGCCGTAGTAGAACATGAGCCCCCGAACAAATGGGTGAAGAGGAAAACCTAGTCCACGGAGGAAGTGGGTGAGGAACACCACCCTCTCATGGGGCCTGGGGGTAGGGATGAGCTTCCCCTTGTCTGGGAGCCGGTGCGCGATGTCGTTAGACAAGTATCCGGCCTCCCTCAACATCTTGATGTGTCCCTCCGTGACGGAGGAGACCATCCACTTGCCTCCCGCTCCGGACATGGCTGGAGAAGGTTGAGGTGGGATGTGCGGACTTGGGCGCTGTAGCTCGAGTGCGCAAAAATGGATAAGCAAAGGAGGAAGAAGGCGTAGATGGAAAAGGTGGATCCTTATCCCCTTATATGGACGGAACTATGTGCCCCCACCAGCCTGGTAAAACTCTCTTATCTCCCAAGCGCCATGAATTAATGGCACGGTTGGGTTACCCACGCCCGTATTGATGAGAATCCCGGAATAAGGGGACACGATCTGTGCTTCGACAAGACGTGCCAAGGAAACCGCCTCGCTAAACGCGCTGAGGTGGGACAGTAAAAACGATTCAAATAAATGCTTGGCCGTGGTGTGATGACACGCTGCAAAATACGTCAGCAGATTGGATTTGTGTAAATACCATTCTCTCTACGGTGGTATGTGGAAATTATTATGCAGAGCCGGACACTATCCTTGTGTTCAAAATCTTCTAAGAAGTATTCGGAGGAGGAACCCGCCTTGCAATGCCGAAGACAATCTGCGTGCCGGACTCGTCGTCATTGAAGCCTGGTTCAGGGGCTACTGAGGGAGTCCTGGATTAGGGGGTGTCCGGATGGCCGGATTATGACCTTTGGCCGGACTCCTGGACTATGAAGATACAAGATTGAAGACTTCGTCCCGTGTTTGGAAGGGACTTTCCTTGGCGTGGAAGGCAAGCTTGGCAATACGAATATGTAGTTCTCCTCCCATTGTAACCGACTCTGTGTAACCCTAGCCCTCTCCGGTGTCTATATAAACCGGAGGGTTTTAGTCCGTAGGACGAACAACAATCATACCATAGGCTAGCTTCTAGGGTTTAACCTCTCTGATCTCGTGGTAGATCTACTCTTGTACTACCCATATCATCAATATTAATCAAGCAGGAGTAGGGTTTTACCTCCATCGAGAGGGCCCGAACCTGGGTGAAAACATTGTGTCCCTTGTCTCATGTTACCATCCGCCTAGAAGCACAGTTCGGGACCCCCTACCGGAGATCCGCCGGTTTTGACACCGACAATGTCCAAAAGGTCTATCTTCATCTGGTTGTGAAAAGTTGTTCCTTGCATCCGCCATCATAAAAGAGTAGAAAAGATGAGGAGTCAGAAATGAGAAGAGATTAGTGATCTAGGGCTTTAGCTTAGTGGTCGTGTCCTACAGTCAGCGTGTGCTCTGATACCATCGTGTAGCGACCAGACCTCAAACAGTCTGATCTCTGTACATCAGTGTCATCCCTGGATCGGTAAAGCTGACACGCACAGTAATCGAAGGATTTATAACAGAGTAGCAATCACACACTTATTACATCGAATGTCTCAAAAGAGAACTTATTACAATAAATATGGCTTAAGGCCATCTAATAACGATAACAGTGGAAGGCTTGGAAGATAAGCGAGTCTATCAACTCCAACGGCATCACTGAGTATAACATCACGACCTAAGGCACCTTACTCATCGTCTGAAAAGTGTGCAACATGAAAGTTGCAGCCCAAAAACGGGTCAGCACATGGAATATGCTGGCAGTGTAACACATAGAGAGTAATGAACAGAATAATGCTATCACTACATGCATATATGGCTGGTGGAAAGCTCTATGGTTACAGTTTTGCATAAAGCCAGTTTTTCCCTACAACAAAGGAATAATTTTTATTTAACTATCATGGTGGTTGTTAAACATTGAGAAGGTTCCTCCAACTCAATCCCAATTAAACATCATCATTAACCCAACAAAATTAATTTAAGTAACATGATGAGATTCACATGATAATCCAGGTACTAGATACTCAAAACGTCCATAACCGGGGACACGGCTAACCATGATTAGTTTATACACTCTGCAGAGGTTTGCACACTTTTCCCCGCAAGACTCGATCTCCTCCGCTTGATTTCTCGCACTACATCGTGTTTGAGAAATGGATGACCGAGACACAGTCTTTCAGAAGCATTAACTCTTTACTCTGGGTAGACAGTACCAACTTACATCCCCTACATCTGCTAGTCTACCACTGAAAGAGGTCACACAACATACTCAACTATGCTAGAGCCCATAGTAGCTTGCGGCTGCACACGAAAGTTTCTAGCATAAATGATCTCATAATCCCTTTGAGCCTGGGTGGCGGTCCATAGGAGAATCACACGGTACCCCGGGATTTCCAAAAAATACAGGCAACATTGGGTTCCCCAGGTGCCTCAATGCACCCAGATGTGAATTTAAGTTGCCACCTTAAGTAAACCATTAATTTAACAATCTCACAACTGTCATGGATACACTCACCCAATCCACGTCTACTAGTATAGCATAGCAATATAAGCAAACGTAGAAGTAACTCCCAAAAGGTTGATAATAAACATGTAATAGGTACTACCTCATCTACTTCCCAAAACCCACATATTAATCAGATCCTAACCATGCAATTGTTTGAGGATTGATCTAATGCAATAAAATTGGGTAGTAAAGAGGTATGATCAAAGTGTTACTTGCCTTGCTGATGATCCGTGAAACCTAGAGACTCGTAGTAGCAAGCGGGGCACTCCGGGTACTCTATCGCAAACAAACAAGCATACAATAAGCACTCATCTAAAGCACAGGTAAAACTCAATAAGAGATCTAACCAGAAAGTTCAACTTAAGAACTCCGGTTTGCGAAAAGAATCAAATTAAACGAAGCAACGAAACTCAAACGGCGAAATAAACAAGCTTCGTTTACTAATATGGACCTAAGTCAAATTTTACAGTAGAAAAAATTTGTTTGAGTTGGTTAAACGGAAAGAGGGTTTCGAGACGAAACTCTAGGCGCTTGAATCGCCTGATTCCGATAAATGAGCGAAAAGTTATACTAGAACGAAAATCGGATCAGAAATCACGATCGGAAATAATCGCGGAAAATCCAAGAAAAAAAAAACGGACGAACAGGCTAACGAACGAACGTTCATTGTTTGCAGTTAAATGGTGAAATCCGTTTGTTAAAACGAATGAACGAATGGGCGTTCGCTAAATAAACTAAACCGAAAAAAATAAACCGAACCGGATCTAAAAAATGAATCTACGGTTTCCAAAAAAACCGAACGGTTTTCTCGCGGCTACCTCCGGCGGCGGTGGCTACCTACGGCAGCGGCGGGCTCCGGCGAGGGCGGCGGGCTCCGGCGGGGTCGGCGGCGGTCGGCGGCGAGGCGGACGTCGGCGGTCGGCAGCGGCGGCGTGGGCGACGGCGGCGGCGAGGGCGAGGGCGGCGGCGGCGGGCAACGACGGCGGCGGCTCACAACAGCGGCGGCGGCGGCGGGGCTAGGATTAGGGTTTTGGCAGGGCGCGGGCTGGGGTGGGCCGGCGGGGGTGGGCAGCTTATAAAGCCTGGGCGGCGGACGAGTCTGGGTCGCCCATGGCGCCCCGAGTCGGTTCGTTGTTGTTGTTTTTTTAAATATTCAGACGCACAGAAAAAGAAATAAAAAAAACTAAACGGACTCCAAAAATCCCGAAATAAAATTTGCCCGTCCTCCAAAAATAAGCCGGACAAAATGAACATTTATTTGGGCCTAAAATGGAATTTTGAAAAACGCGCATTTTTCCTAATTCAAATAAAATAGCGATAAAAGTTCGAAATAAAATCTTATTTGATTTTATTATTAAATCTCCAATATTTCTTTATTTTGGGCAAGTGATTTTATTCCCTCTCTCTTATTTTTTATAATTGAAATATTTGAAGATAAAATAATTAAAATCAAATGATCCTATTTTCAAAATTTGAGAAAACTCAAATATGAAAATAACGAAATCCCCAACTCTCTCCGTGGGTCCTTGAGTTGCGTAGAATTTCTAGGATCAAGCCAAAATGCAATAAAATATGATATACAATGATGATCTAATGTATAACAATCCAAATTAAAAATCTGTGATGTTACATCTCCGCACTAATAAGTCATGCATATTTAGAGAGCAATTTTTATTGCTTGCAACATGAAAACTTACTTGAAGGATCTTACTCAATCCATAGGTAGGTAGGTGGACTCTCATGGCAAAACTGGGTTTAAGGATATTTGGAAGCACAAGTAGTATCTCTACTTGGTACAAGGAGTTTGGCTAGCATGAGAGTGAAAGGCAAGGTCAACATGTTTGAATGATCCATGACAATATACTTTAACTGAGATGTGAGAAAACATATGTCACATCCTAGCTAGTCCATGCATTAGAGTGTTGCATCATGTTTACTTTTCATCAGAAACTTGAAATGGGGAAGACAGAACCCCTAGAACCCCTCTGAATCCAACTAGGGTTGACTACAAATATTTTCAATGAACCTGAAATGCCCTTCTAAAAAGTTCACCCTCTTTGTCTTGGGTTAGAACCTCTGGCAAAATAGGTGCACAATTTTCTAGGTCAACAGAAGGTCATTGGATTAAATCATATGTAATTTGCATTTGGGCATTTAAATGCTAGTAAATATTTTGGATGCTCAAATAATTCTGGAAATAAGTATGGGCTGTTGGAAATAATCTGAACAGAGCCCATGATTATTTGCAGGATTTTTGAAGGTGTCTAGGTATTTTTAGAAAAGCCCAACACTTACAGAAAAATAGAAAACAGAAATTAAGAGAGAGAGAGAGAGAGAGAGAGAGAGAGGATCTTACCTGGCGCTCACCTGGCGAGCCCACCTGCCGGCCCAGCCCAGCCACCGCTCCAGCGAGCTGCTTGGCATGGCTAGGCAGGCAGCCAGGTGCTCGACGGCGGCACCCGAGCACGCCACGCAGTTGCTCGCCGCCCAGCCTCCTCCCCGCACCGTCCTGCCGCCTCGGTTCGGCCGGCCATTCCTTCCCCGAGCTGGCAGACACCCCTTCTCCTCCCCAGCTCCTCTCCCTCGCTCGCCCGCACCATGGCCGACGCCGTCGCGCCCGCGCCACCGTGAAGCTCGCACCCTCCGTCGTCTCCGTGCTGCGCCACCGTGTCCGTTCGCTCCGCCACCGTCGACTACTTCGAGCAGGCCGAGCCCCGAGCGCTCGCACGCCCTGCAACACCTTCACCGACCCCGTCTCCGTCGATCACCGCCGGAGATCCCTATCGCCATCGCCACCGCATCACCTCGTCCCCGACCTCGCCGATTGCTTCGCCGTACACGCCGTGAATCCAGCTACCTTCCCATCCCTCTCGTTCACGCTCTCGAGCCCCGCACCGACTGTACCGAGCTCGGCCGCACCCGCCGCCGCCACCGCACGTCGCCGTTGTGGCCACAGCCACGTTGGCTGGACTCCGAGCACACCACCGCACTCACCGCACTCCCAGGAGCCCAACGCACCTCACCCCGTGCCTTGCCGTGCCCCGTAGCCACGGGTTCATCCTCACCCGACTCCGGCGACCGCCAAGCTCGTCGCCGACGACGTTTCGGGCCACCCCAAGTTCAACCACCGCCACCAAACACCGCGGCTTGTCTCCGGCTACACATAGATGGCCTCCGCCGCCCATTTGGTCGCCGTAATGCACAAACACACTCTCGCCGCCGTGTCTGGCTTCGCTGGCAGCTAAACGTCGGCGGGTTTGACCCCGTTGACGGAGTTGACTAGTGGGGCCCCTCTGCTAATTAACCTAGTTTAGTTTTAAATAAAATTAGTTAGTTAAATTAGCTACTGACATGCGGGACCCATTGGTCAGGTTGACCTGGACGCCCCCGTTGACCTCTGACGTCACCCTGACGCACTGCTGATGCAATAACTAGTTTCTGGTTTTATTTGTATTCAGGAAATTCCAGAAATTGTTGCAAACTTCAAAAAGTCATAGAAATTAATCTGTAACTCCAAATGCAAAGTTCTATATATGAATTTTGATCAGAAAAATTCAATCTATCCATTGGTAATGGTTTTGTGCATGACAGAACAAGTTAACCTTGCTGTTTAAGAAGAATAAGATAATGCACTATTATGGCTATGCTAAATGAGCTAGCATCTGAATCTTTGATTCAAATGAGTTCATTCCTTTCTGTTCTAGTTTGCATTAGGCCAACACACATTCATTTTGCCATGTCATAGCATGCATCATATTGTTGCATATCGTCATGTGTTGTTTATGTTCGGTGTGTCTTTCATGATAGGTTCTGCCTCAGAGGATAACCCCGAATATCCGTCTGAAAGGCAGTATCCTACTACTACTACATCAGGAAAGCAACCCATTGATCATACCGATACAAGCCCATGTTCTCGCTTCTGCTCTTGTTTACTGCATTAAGACAATGCGATTCAAACTATTGTGTGTTGCGGTAGTTGAACCCACTTCCTTTGCATGACCTGTCATTGCTACAGTAACTAGATGAAACCCACTAGTATGTGTAGGAGTTGTTTGAGCCATGTTTGTGTTTCCTACCATGCTATGCTTGCTATGCTTAGAGTTATGTCAGGTCTGGCTCATCGGGATGATGAACTAGAGTGAAAGGTTGTGTTGGTAACGAGAGTGAAGTGTTGAACACGATTTGGTAAAGGTATCGATGAGAGGCCATGTAGGAGTACATGGTGGGTTGTTTCATTGAAGCCGTCCCTAAGAACTGAGATCTGTGTGTGTGTGATTTAAGACTTAGCTACTACCACGCATTGGGCCCGAAACCAATGGACCCTCTCGACTTATTAACCACTCTTGTCCTCTGTCCGGGAGTTGCAAAGTAGTTTCTGGTGTTTGTAGCATGCTGGGGGCCGCACGCAGCGCTGACCTTAGGGGTGGGCTGTGTTGCGGTAGGCACGTGGCACAGTGTACCGATTCGCCCGTTTGGTGTCTCAGGAACCCTGCACACATCGTTCGGGGCCGTTAGTGGAAACCTCGGCCGGACTCCCTGCGGATGGAACCCGAATAGGCGATAAACCTGGACTAGGGACTCGTGTGTTTAGTCAGGTCGTGGCCGACACCCTCGCTGGGCTTCCGCTTGAAGGTTGCCGAGTACACGTCGTGTAACGGCGATAAGTGGTGAGAGCGTGTGTGAAGAAGTACACCCCTGCAGGGTATGAAACTATTCGAATAGCCGCGTCCGCGGTAAACGACTACTTGGTCACTATACAGTTCATAGACAAGTAAATGGATACTACTAAAAGCCTCAAGATAAGTGTGAGTACCGTGGATGGCCATCTCGTAGGTTGTCGAGAGAGGATCCACGCTGGAGTATTGTGATGGTGATTAGTGGACTTGTGTGCGACAAATTCTTTTCAAGTGGTGTCACGTAGGATAGCTTAGCCAAGAGTCAAAGCTGGCTTGCTGCAATAACTCCACTACCTTCTTGAGAATGTGCATGTACAATAGGTTTCTGTTGTAAGACTTGCTGAGTACCTCCGTACTCATGTTTGCTTAATTAATGCTTACAGACGACAACACCGCCCCCTCCGATGGGTTCTATGTAGACCTTGAAGTCGACGAGTGACTAGCCACCCAGGTGGTGATCCAAGGCTTGTGAAGGGCCACTGTAGATAGAAGGGCTTCGTCAAGCCTTCTTTATTTTTAGTGTCTGTACTTAGACTAGTTTGCTTCCGCATGTGCTTGTATGTTTGTATGACTTGAATATTGGGTCATGTGACCCATATCTGTATGAATATGTTATGTATGGCTCCTCGGAGCCTCTTAAAGAAAGTACTTTGAGTTGTAGAGTTTTGTTGTGATGCTATGTTGTATGTACTCATATCGGGCATATTGTGTGTATGATTGAAATGCTTGGTATGAGTGGGATCCGACAATCTAGTTGTTTATCCTTGGCAGCCTTTCATATGGGGAAATGTAGTCTAGTGCCTCCTGAGCGATAGTAGTCCGCTACAGCCCGATTCACCGGAGTCCTGCTAGCCCAGCACTACTGCTCTGGACACTTGACTGGACGGCATGTGATTCACTTCGTTCCTGTGTCTGTCCCTACGGGGAAATGTCACGCGGTGACATCCAGAGTCCTGCCTAGCCTGCTACAGCCCGGGTTACCGGAGTTCTGTTAGCCCAGTGCTACAGCCCGGGTTCATACGTTGATGACCGACATGCTTGATGTGATTCATGTATGCCTGTCCCCATGGGTTAGCGCCGCTTTGGGTTCACGACTAGCCATGTCGGCCCGGGTTCTCTGTCATGTGGATGCTAGCGACACTATCATATACGTGAGCCAAAAGGCGCAAACGGTCCCGGGCCATGGTAAGGCGACACCCGTGGGAATACCGTGCGTGAGGCCGCAAAGTGATATGAGGTGTTACCGGCTAGGTCGATGTGACTTGGAATCGGGGTCCTGACAACATAACCCATTACGTTGTCTTCCTTGTCCAACGTCAACTCTTTAACATGTCATACTTTAATGAGTGCTCACAATCATCAAAGATGTCCAAGATAGTATATTTATATGTAAGAACCTCTCTTTCTTTATTACTTCCTATTAATTGCAACGATGACCAAAACTATGTTTGCCAATTCTCAACAACTTTTAAGGGCATCTCCAGCCGCGCCCCCAGGAAGGCCTCCCCAGGCGTTTTTTTTCGCGCTGGCGCCGAAAAAACGGCCCAGTCGCGCCCCCAGGAGCCCGATTTTCGCCGGCTTGGGCCGTAAACAGCGCCGGCGGACCCAGCCCGAACCCGGCGCGCTGGGGGCGCCCGGGGGCGCCGGGCGAACTGTTTTGGCGCGAAAAAGCCGCGGGCCCGCCGCGTCAGCGACACGGCTCTCTTCTCGGCCCTACGTCATCCTCGTCGCCTCGTTTCCCGCGGCGAATCAATGCCAAAGCTACCGCGCGCTGCCGTGCCGGTCAGCCTGCACCATTGATGCCTCACGGGCGGTGCAGTGAAGACCGGACGACGCGCGTCCCTCGCCCTCCCTCGCCCGCCACGCGTACACACGGTGGCACGCGCGCCTCGGCCTATATATGACACGCCCCGGCGCACTCGGCGACTCACACTCTCCCGTCTCCCGCCGTCGTTGTTCCTCCCTCTCCTCTCCTCTCTTTCGCCGTCTGCAGTTCACACCCATGGCCGAGCGCTTCCCAGGCGACGGTGCGGCGGCGAACGGCTTCGGCCGCCGCCATCTTCATGAAGACGAGGCTCGCCTCCTTTACGAGGCCGAGTACCCGGTCCCGCCGGACATGCGGGTGCCCGGGGCGTGGAGGATCAGCGCGGGCAGCCTGCCGGTGCCCCCGGTACCCACCGGCGCGGCGCGGCGTGCGGAGATCGCAAGCATCCGCTCGAACCTGCCGCGTGCGGCGAGGGAGGGGCCACGGTACGTCCCCGATAGCCCGCTCTGGGACCCTTACTTCCGCCGCCGTCATGCTCAGCAGCTCGAGGCCACCAACGGCGTCGTGCCCTCCGGCAGGCTCAACGCCGCCGGCCGGCGTCGGTGGTGGGGCGTGCCCGGGCGCACGTTGGAGGCCGTCCTCGAGTACATCAAGGGCGGCAACACGCCACGCCTCGAGTACCCCGCTCCCCCTTCCTTCTCACGCCGCCGGGGAAGCTCCTGGACCCCGAGGCGCATGGAGACCGGGGGGTCCTCGTCCTCGTCCGTCGGCTCGCCCTGCCTCCGCCCCGTCAAGCCGGAGCCCCAGGGCACGCCGGTCAGCGCGTGCACCCGCAGCTCCGGCGTCCGCATCGGCGCCAACGCCTCTCCACCCACCGGCCGCTTCGTCCTCGTCGAGCCCAAGCCGGAGCCCGGCCTCCTCGCGGAGTACGAGGAGATAGCCAGGCGCAGCTTCTCAGACGAGGACGCCATGCGGTGGGCGCGGGACGACTACCTCCGCGACGAGATGGTCCAGCAGCGCCGGGTCCTGGAGGAGATCGCCGCCCGCAAGCGTGGGCGCGAGGCCATCAACGGCGTCGTGGTCCTCGATAGCGACGACGACGACGACGACGCCCCTGGACCGTCCAACCCGCCACGCCAACCGGGGGAGGGATGCAGCAGGGACGGCGGAGGTGTAGGCGGGGGCGGCGACGACGACGACGACGACGGCGGCGGTGACTACACGCGGTTCTACAGCCTCCTCGGCAAGTAGAACAGCGTGGGCGGGCGGCGAGGCGGGCGGCGAGGGAGACGGCGGGGGTAGCCCGCGGTAGTTTTTTTCTTTTTTTTGTAAAATATGTTTAAGTTTGAACGAACTCGCCGATGTTTGCGTTAAATTTGAGTCATTTTTGCGCCGTATTTGACTTTTTTGACTAACCGTGGGCACCGCGACTGGGGGGCATCACGCCCCCAGTGCGCGGTTTAGCGCCTGTGCGCCCCCAGGGGGCGATTTTTTGCCCCTCCTGGGGGGCCAACGGCTGGAGATGCCCTAAGTGTCATACTCTTTATGTGTGAAGTCATTACTATCCATAAGATCAATATGGACTCTTTTATTTCTTTTTGTTCTTTTTCTTTTTCTCAAGATCATAGCAAGATAGCAAAGCCCTTGAATCAACACTAATCTTTATTATATATAGCTCACGGACTCGATTACATAGAGGGATCACAAAGAAAAACTCAAAACTAATTCATACCAAAACTTTATTGTACTAGATCAAGATATTACCAAAAGGATCAAACTAAGAAAAATGGTAAAGATAGGAGTGTGATGGTGATACGATACAGGGCACCTCCCCCAAGCTTGGCAGTTGCCAAGGGGAGTGCCCATACCCATGTGATTATGTCCTCGGAGGTGGTGAAGGAGTTGTTGATGATGTAGGCTTGTCGTCCGTCTTCCAAGGCATAGGTTCACCATCATAGAAGGATGATCGAGTCTCCGGGATCCTCAAATCTGCAGCCAAACTCATCCTTTTGAATCTATATTCATACTCACAGTTTTGGTTTTGCGGGTCATAGATCTGGGTTGGAGGTGCTCGATTTTCTCATGAAGCTTGAAGATGGTCTCCCCAATGTTCTTGGCGTCCAGCTTGTGGTTGTTGGTGAACTCCGCGATCATCATCTGGTTGGCGTTAAGTCCACGCTCCATCATCCCTTGGCACTTGAAAACTTGTTGTTCCGTCACTTCGAGCTTTGTCTCCACGCATCCGGTACTCCTTGGTCCCTCCACATCGCGGATGTGCAGCACCCCCTCATGCATCTCAATGGTTTGAGGGTGATGCAGCACCTCCGCGAGATAGGGGTTGATGACCCTCTCGAAAAACTTGTCCTTGGGAGCGCTTGAAGACGTCATGGTGCTCTAGATCTGTTAGAAAAACAGCTCGAAACGAAAATAGAAGATTTTTGTGTGATATGGTGGTCAAAACCTTCGAGATATTATATAATGAATTTTTAGCGACCAAAAGAAGTATCGTGCAAGAAAACGGAGTCCGGAGAGCATACGAGGTGCCCACGAGGCAGGGGGCGCGCCCAGTAAGGTAGGGCGCGTCCTCCACCCTCGTGGACGCCTCGTGTCCTTCCCGGACTACTTCTTATTTTCCTATTTTCTTAAATATTACAAAACGGAGAAAAAATGCTATTAGAATTGTTTTGGAGTCGGTTTACTTACCATACCACATACCTATTCCTTTTCGGAGTATGAAACGTTCTGGAAAGTGTCCTTATGTATTCCTCCGGGGTTACAGTTTTAATAACATTAGTTTCAACATTTATAGGATTACCTGAGATATAATGTTTGATTCTTTGACCGTTCACCACCTCCGGATTTGTGCCTTCAAAGTTGTTGATTTTTATGGCACCAGAACGATAGACCTCCCCAATAACATAAGGACCTTCCCATTTAGAGAGAAGTTTTCCTGCAAAAATTCTTAAATGAGTTGAAAAGTAACACATAATCACCTACGTTAAACTCACGCTTTTGTATCCTTTTTTATGCCATCTTTTAAATTTTTCTTTAAACAGCTTGGCATTCTCATATGCTTGGGTTCTCCATTCATCAAGTTAGCTAATGTCAAATAACCTCTTCTCACCGACAAGTATGAAATCATAGTTGAGCTCTTTAATAGCCCAATATGCCTTATGTTCAAGTTCGAGAGGTAAGTGACATGCTTTTCCATAAACCATCTTATATGGAGACATACCCATAGGATATTTATATGCAGTTCTATAGGCCCATAATGCATCATCAAGTTTCTTGGACCAATTCTTTCTAGATCTATTAACAGTCTTTTGCAAAATTAATTTGAGCTATCTATTACTCAACTCTACGTGACCACTAGACTGAATGTGATAAGGAGATGCAATTCTATGATTAACATCATACTTAGAAGCATTTTACGAAAAGCACCATGAATAAAATGAGAACCACCATCAGTCCTTAAATATCTAGGGACTCCAAACCTCGGAAAAATAACTTCTTTAAGCATCTTAATAGAGGTGTTATGATCAGCACTACTAGTTGGAATAGCTTCTACCCACTTAGTAACGTAATCAACAACAACTGAAATATGTGTAAATCCATTAGAGGCAGGAAAAGGTCCCATATAATCAAAGCCCCAAACATCAAATGGTTCAATAACAAGAGAATAGTTCATAGGCATTTCTTGACATCTACTAATATTACCAATTCTTTGACATTCATCACAAGACAAGACAAACTTACGGGCATTGAGGGAGTTCCGGACTAGGGGGTGTCCGGATAGCTTAACTATCATCATCGGCCGGACTCCAAGACTATGAAGATAGAAGATTGAAGATGTCGTCCCATGTCCGGATGGGACTTTCCTTGGCGTGGAAGGCAAGCTTGGCGATACGGATATGTAGATCTCCTACCTTTGTAACCGCCTTTGTGTAACCCTATCCCTCTCCGGTGTCTATATAAACCGGATGGCTTTAGTCCATAGGACGAACAACAATCATACCATAGGCTAGCTTCTAGGGTTTAGCCTCTTTGATCTCATGGTAGATCCACTCTTGTACTACCCATCAAGAGGGCCCGAACCTGGGTAAAACATCGTGTCCCTTGTCTCCTTTTACCATCCGCCTAGACGCACAGTTCGGGACCCCCTACCCGAGATCCACCGGTTTTGACACCGACATTGGTGCTTTCATTGAGAGTTCCTCTGTGTCGTTGCCATCAGGTAGGATGCCTCATCTCGTCTTTAAAGATGATACTATCGCCAAAGGAGCCTTGGCCGCTGGCCAGACTCTTCGGCTGGGTGGTTTTCTTATGATCGCCAGTCCGGCCACCGCGCCGACAATGACCTCTCGAGTCATCGAAACCAATCTTCATGTCAATTCGGAACTTGCCGAACAATTAGATCCGATCGAGCTCTCCTCTGTAAACGAGCTCTTGGATCGAATCGCCGCCCTGGGAGTCGCCACAGACTACGACCGGATCGGGCCTAAAACCGATCTGAGAGAGATCAAATCTCCCCAGGCTACCCATCATATTGCTGTGATAGAGGAGCAATGCGGCGATTCTTCTTTGATCTTAAGGACTAGCTACGTCCGAATTCCCGATCCCTCCATGCCGGATTCCCGCGGAGGAACGGATGTCGATCAAGCCCTGAACCTAAAGTCAGGCGGCGGGTCAGACTCACTGGATAACACTCAAAAATCCAAACTTCCGAGTTCGGAAACTTCTCGGCCCCTGAGTCCTAAATTGGACGGGGTTCCAGATTTAGTAACACCCGCCCACCCAAACATTAGCGATCTCTCTCGAATTCGGCAAGAGCCCGCCGAAACAGTACATCATTACTGGGCCAGATTCCTCCTGGTTATGAACAGGATAAAGGACTGCCGAGAGGAGGACGCAATCCCAATCTTCTGCAATAATTGCACGGACAAGGGAATCCTAAACGCCATAAGTCGTCGCGAGATTACACGCCTTGCTGACTTGGTGACCATAGTACAAAAGTACTGTGCGATGGAGAGCGCCTGGAAAAACCGAAAGTAAATTTTGGGATAATCCGGCCCCGAATACATCCCTAGTCCGAAACAAAAGGGTGCATCATTATCAAGCACCTGGGTTAAATACCAAAAAACCAAAACCCCCCAAAGGGTACGGAACCGTACTGGAGGGTTGGCTAAACGGACCCTGCAAAATTCATAGCACAGAGGGCGCCACTCCAACTCATAGCCTTCGAGCATGTTGGATACTACGGCAGGTGGCCAAAAGTGGCGAAGAGCTTCTAGCTTCGGAATCCCAGCCCAGCAACACCAGTACGGTGTTAACAGTCTTCGAGACTTTCGCATCAAACAACATGCGAAAACGAACAATCCGCA
>LR880969.1:18863557-18890418 GCA_904067115.1 Aegilops sharonensis | reverse complement strand
AAACCAGCAGACGAAATAGTCAAATTTCAGGTCCATCCAACGGACCCCACAAAGACGGCCTCCATTGGGGCACAATTAAGTCCTGATGTCGAAGCCGCACTACGAGAATTCCTTCGGGAAAATTGGGACATTTTTGCCTGGCACCCTTCAGATATGCCAGGAATCCCACGCAGGCTGGCAGAGCACAGCCTAAATATCCTAAAAGGATTCAAGCCAGTCAAACAAGCTCTTCGGCGATTTTCCGAACCCAAAAGACAGGCAATGGGAAAGGAGCTAGCCAAACTCTTAGAAGCCGGATTCATCAGAGATATAAAACATCCGGACTGGCTAGCCAATCTAGTAATGGTACCAAAAAAGGACAAATCCTGGCGCCTCTGCGTCGATTTTAAAGACCTTAACAAGGCCTTTCCAAAGGACCCTTTCCCCCTCCCTCGCATCGACCAAATCATTGATGCTACCGCAGGGCACGATTCATTGTGCTTCCTCGACGCATACTCCGGATACCATCAAATCAAGATGGCAGAAAAAGATCAGGCCGCAACGGCATTCATTACTCCATATGGGCCATTCTGCTTCAACACAATGCCCTTCGGACTCAAAAACGCCGGCGCAACATATCAGCGCATGATTCAAACATGTCTGGCTACCCAGATAGGCAAAACAGTAGAGGCATACGTAGACGATGTGGTCGTCAAGACCAAACACGTCGAAACTCTAGTAGAATACTTGAGGGTGACATTCGACAACCTCCGAGCATATGACATTAAGCTCAATCCGGAAAAATTCGTCTTCAGCGTACCAGCCGGAAAGCTCTTGGGCTTCATCGTATCCGGTAGAGGAATTGAAGCAAACCCGGCCAAAATCTGAGCTCTATTACAATTGGATATTCCAAAAGACCTCAAGCAGATACAAAAACTAACCGGATGCGTAGCGGCCTTAAGTCGCTTCATCTCCCGTTTGGGAGAAAAGGCTCTGCCCCTCTACCACCTCCTCCGGCGCACCGAACATTTCGAATGGACGGATGCTGCCACAGCCGGACTCGAAGAAATAAAGGCCATACTGGCAACAAATCCGGTTCTGGCCGTGCCCAACCTGGGCGAACCTATGTTATTATATATCGCAGCAACACATCAAGTTGTCAGCGCGGTACTCGTCGTTAAACGAGAAACAGAAGGGCACAGATTCCCTCTTCAAAAACCAGTGTACTACGTATCCACTGTTCTAACTCCATGCAAATCCTGATGCCCACATTATCAAAAGATAGCGTATGCGGTGTTCATGGCATCCCGGAAGCTGCGACACTACTTTCAAGAGTGTTCAATAACAGTGGCCTCCGAAGTACCTCTCAACGATATTATAAACAATCGCGATGCAACGGGCAGGATTGCAAAATGGGCTATCAAGCTCTTACCATTTGACATAACCTACAAACCACGGCGAGCTATAAAATCGCAGGTTCTGGCTGACTTCGTCGCCGAATGGACCGAAGCCGAACTCCCTAAAGAGTACGACGTGTACTCCAACTGGATCATGCATTTCGACAGATCCAAAATGTTGGCTGGCTTGGGGGCTGGCGTCGTCCTGATGTCCCCAACTGGAGACAGAATCCAATACATACTTCAAATAATGTACATGGACTCCAACAACGCAGCCGAATACGAGGCCCTTCTACATGGCCTCCGGATGGCAATCTCCATGGGCATTCAACGCCTAGAGGTGCGCGGGGATTCAAACCTTGCAATATCCCAAGTAAATGGAGACTTTGACGCCAAATATCCAAAAATGGCAGCTTACCGCAACGCCGTCCTAAAAATGACAGCTCGGTTCGAAGGACTCGAATTCCACCATGTAGCCCGGGATAATAACCAGGCAGCAGACGTGTTAGCACGCATCGGTGCGAAACGAGACGCCGTCCCCACAAACATCTTCCTGGAACGGCTCTTTAAGCCATCCGTATTATGGGAAGAGGAGTCCGGAAATAACAATCCGGAGCCAGCTGCATCACCTAACTCAGACCATTCTGACACAGTCAGCGGCTCAGCCAGTGAAATAACACCTTCAGCTCACGAAATAATGGCAGTAATTGCCCCATGGACAGAACCATTCCTAGCCTACTTAATGCGGCAGGAACTTCCCGAAGACCAAAATGAGGCCCGCTGCATAGTTCGGCGATCTAAAGCCTACAAGGTCCATGAGGGAGAACTTTATAAGAAAAGCACAACCGGAGTCCTTCAAATGTGTATCTCCGAAGAGGAAGGGCGAAATCTCCTGGCTGAAATTCACGCCGGACTCGGCGGTCACCACGCTGCAGCTCGGGCCCTTGTAGGCAAGGCCTTCCGTACAGGATTTTATTGGCCGACAGCCCGGGCAGATGCTCAGGACTTAGTCCAACGATGCGTCGGTTGCCAGCTCTTTGCTAATCAGAGCCACATGCCACCCACCGCCCGCAAAACTATACCAATTACCTGGCCGTTCGCGGTCTGGGGGCTTGACATGGTTGGACCCCTTAAAGGGGGAACCCACAAGCACAAATACTTATTGGTCATGGTGGACAAATTCACCAAATGGATTGAGGCCAAGCCGGTTAAAACGGCAGAATCCGGACCGGTGATAGACTTCATATCCGGGGTAGTACACCGTTTTGGCGTCCCCCACAGCATCATCACTGATAACGGCACGAACTTCATGGCCGACGAGGTTAAACTCTGGTGCAAAAACATGGGCATCAAGCTCTATTACGCTTCAGTCTATCACCCCCAAACTAACGGTCAAGTCGAGCGAGCAAATGGTCTAATCATGAGCGGCATCAAACCCAGACTAGTGCGGTCCCTCAAGGAATCTAACACGCACTGGGTAGAGGAGATCGACTCCGTACTCTGGGGGCTGTGGACTACGCCAAACCGAACTACTGGATTCAAACCATTTTTTATGGTATACGGCGCAGAGGCAGTTCTGCCCTGCGATATAATTCATGACTCACCTTGTGTGCGCATGTACGAAGAAAGAGAAGCCGAGTTGGATCGGTAGGACAGTTTGGACGCCTTAGAGGAGGAGCGGGACGTGGCAAAGGCTCGTTCCGCATTTTATCAGCAGCAGGCTCGAAGATATCAAAGCAGAGAAGTACGGGCCAAAACTTACAATGTTGGCGAACTTGTTCTACGCCTGCCGGACAAGAAAAAGGACAAACTTAAGCCCAAGTGGGAAGGTCCCTTCATCATCGACCAAGTCTTGACCGGCGGAGCATACCGTCTATGTAACGCATCTGACAACCGACTCGAGCCGAACCCATGGAACGCAGCCCGCCTCCGAAGATTCTACGCCTAACACCGGACTCCAAGTTCGTCTCACTCCCCCGTCCACCTTTTTATATTTTTTACTGTCTCTTGTCCCCCTCCTTCTTCCCACTTTTTTTTTTCAATACCTTTTATAGGCTGATTTGCGCTTTGTTCGCACACACTTGATGTGCTCCTGGTACTCATTATACCTGGGGGCTTCTTTAACAGAAGCTTATTCATACGGGCTTCATGCCCAATACATGTGTCATACTTCCGCATGTACCTTTTATTCACCATTATATGCATCGATATGACTTAAGTTTTGGCCAAGCTGGGTTGCCTGGCTCCTGTGCTTACCCCTACGTTCCCGATTGTTCGGCTAGGAGGTAAAGGGAGCACCTCTGCGATTGCTACTGCCGGGTCAGCCGGATGTGTACCTCAGACTGGGTGAAGCCGAAAGCTAGCGTTCTTAAGAGAATATTCGGTCCGTGACTTGAAAGATGATTTATTACTTACTTATTTATCTGCCCCCAGATGCTTTTTCTGCTATTTTCACAGTCTGGCATTGCACTTTAGGGCATGCCTCCCAGGGAAAGGAACCCTTAACGAAACTATTCTCCCTGGAAGATGTTTCTTACTAACCATGTAATATAACATAACTAGTTGGGCACTTGTCTGATAAAGCAATTATGACCCCGACGCTTTGTCTCCATGCATGCCCCGGTTCTTTTATAACCGTAAGGGTATTCGGACACACTCCGGACTGTTGGGTCCCGAGGTTGAAGCGAAACGGTCCGCAATGACAAACGATCTACAATCCGGCTAGAAGGCATTTTACATGTCATTTCAAATTACATCGTCAAACCGACTGATTGTACTCCTCCTCAATCCCATCTAACAGGCTGTCTAATTTACAGTCCTGTTGGGAATATTTCGCGGCCAGTTCTACCTGGCTGTACATCAAGCTCACAGGGATCTCCTTCCCATCAGGCCCCGCAGGTCCGACCCCGGCCATGTGGTTTGTGTCAGCCTTCGGGTAACGTGTCTTCACCATGGCCCAGGCCTCCCTGGCGCCCTGACGGCAGGCCGATATCTTCCACAAACGGAGGCGTCGCCGTGCTCCCTGAAGCTTCTCAGCAAGCTCACAAAGGCCCTCGGGTAGGGAGACGGATGGCCATAAAGCATGAACAACGCCACTCATCGCCTGCCGAACACGTTCGAGCAATTGCACCAGCTCGGGAAGTTGGTCACCCGTTGACTCAGGCATTTCCTCCGCAGGGCGACCTGTGAGCACACCTAAAGACATATTTCTGTCAATCGACTTCCTCGCCGAATTCTTCTTTTCAAAGGAATTTGTTCAAGCACTTACTATAAATGCCGCGACGAAGCCGCTGATTCTCCTTCACGGAGCCAGACAGCTGGGCCCGAACACCTTTCAGCTCTTCTCCGCGCTGGGTGTGGGCATCTTGGAGCCTGTTTCTCTCCTGCTGCACCTTCATAAGCACCCTCTCGCTGGCCTTCAGCTGACGCAGTAGCTGTTGCTTGTCCGGATCTAGTACGGCGCCCTCTGCAATATTATTGTCAGATTCACGCCGCACTTTGTTAAAATATTATCTTTTCAAAGTGCGTCTTACCAGTGGGGGTCTCTGTGGCTCCCCCTGTGGCAGCTAGTGCGGCCTCAAGTTGGGCCTTGCACTCTTGGAGCTCCTGGGACAGATGGGTATTCTTCTCTGTAAGATCCTGCATCATAATTGATCCTTAAATCAGTTATTTCAACTATTTTAAGTCTCGGGGGCTACTGGCATATATAACTATTAAAATTACTTACCCGTATGTCTTCCACATACTGCTCCATGGCTCTGGTTAACCCATCTTGAGCGGCACGGAGGTGCGCGTTTCCCGCATCAAAGGCATTTAACGCCTCCGGGGAGAAACACACGTCACGAAGAACTGTCCGGCGACGCCTGTGATTCATGGCGCTCTCCACCTCAGACCGGGTGGCGGACAGCCTGTCGGCATCCTCCATTGGAGGAGCGTCCGCCTCATGCCTTGTATTCGCCTCCCCTGCCGGACCATGCGTTGGAGCATGGCTGGCGGAGGCTTGATTGGCAACCTCTCCGGACACTGTCCGGCGAGCGCTCTTTCTGGAAAAGTTATGAGCATTAATATACCTCTTGGGGATCCTTCCCTTAAAAATAGCGGTGCTCCGTACCGTTGCGGCGACGTTTCGGTTCGCGCCGCGCTCCTCTTCCGCCTGCTCGGCCGGACTGACCCTTGTTGGTCGGCCGCCGCGGGTTCGGTTTCCCGCCTTAAAGGCACCTCCTGCCATGCACCGTCAGTATGGGATGGTCAGAATTGAGCGCGGATCAAATGATGGTGTCAAGGCCTCGGTTGTAGTCACCTGGGAGGTCGAAAACAAACCGGGGTAGTCAGCTGTAATGGCGACTAGGGCATTGTCTATGCTACGTTGGTGGAACACCCCGTCAATCAGCTCCACCTTTATGTCTGGATCCTCTTCGGAGGTCGGATCAAGGGATCGTTCCGGATCCTCGGGCTATGGAGTTAGGCTTCGTATGCCCTCCACGTCCCGGCACAGCTCCTGCGTCGAAATCACAGAATAAGATACTTGACTTTAAAAAAGTATGGACCGGGTAGATGAACATCCGCTTACCCAGCTCCGAGGGTTATCCATAGAAAATCCATTCAACGGATTCTTGCGGAGGAAGTCCTCCTCCCCTCCCTTGTACAAGCCGGACAGGATCTTTGCCAGATCGGCTGCCGAGCCCGGCCCTTTGCGGCCATGACGGGTGGCGTCATCTTCCCCGTTGAAATCCCACATAGGGTGGCCCCTATATTGGAGTGGCTGCACCCCTCGCATAATGCACGTGGCCATGACTCCAATCATGGTCAATCCGGAGTGGGCCAGTAACCTAATCCGGCCCATCAGATAATGGACGCTCTTATCATCTTCCCGTTGAGGGCTCCGCGGGCGCCAACTCAGGCGTTTCTTCAAGGGAGCATTGTTGAACTCCGGGAGGCCGATCCGAACTGGATCCGACAGAGGGGCGTCCTCCATGTAGAACCATTCCGAAGGCCAGTCTTCGGACGCCTTCTTCGGGGTGCCGGATAGGTATCCGGTCCCGGCGATGCGCCATATTTCGGCTCCGCCCACTTGATATATCGACCCCTCATTAGAACGGGGTACGAGGCAAAACAATCTCTTCCACAGCGAAAAATGGGGCTCGATGCCCAAGAACAACTCGCAAAAAGCTGCGAAGCCCGCGATGTGCAATATGGAGGCGGGCGTGAGGTGGTGAAGTTGGAGTCCGTAGAACTCTAGGAGCCCTCGGAGAAACGGATGTATGGGAAATCCGAGTCCCCTTATTAGATAAGGGACAAAGCATACCCGCTCCCCTTTGGAAGGGTTGGGGACGCTCTCCGCCTGCTTTCCACCCTTGTAGGTGGCTAGTCCGGCTCGAACCGGAACCATGAAAGCTGGGGGAAGATATCCCTCGGTTTGGAGTGCCACTAGCTCGCTGTGTGGAACTGAGCATCTCCCCCAATCTCCTGGCTTAGGGCTGGGAGCGCGAGAGGAGGAGCCGCCTCGGCTATCCATGATGGAATGGATTTTTGTTAGAGGCGCTTCGATGAGAACTTGCGGATGGAGGATGGTGTGAGCTGGATCTAGATCCTCGCCTCTCTTGTAGGCGGCTCGTTCGCACGGCTAGGGGGTAAAATGTAAAAATACCCCAGCCTTTCGCATTCGTATGAAACGTGGAAGAAGGCCATTATTGGGCGTAGAAGCCAAGGAGCGCAACATTTATAAAGAAGCCGGACACTATTCGACGGGAACATGAAGTTTGAAGGAGAACCCGCCTTGCAACGCCGAAGACAATATACGCGTCGGACTCGTCGTCGCTGAAGCCCGGTTCGGGGGCTACTGAGGGAGTTCCGGACTAGGGGGTGTCCGGATAGCCGAACTATCATCATCGGCCGGACTCCAAGACTATGAAGATAGAAGATTGAAGACGTCGTCCCGTGTCCGGATGGGACTTTCCTTGGCGTGGAAGGCAAGCTTGGCGATACGAATATGTAGATCTCCTACCTTTGTAACCGACTTTGTGTAACCCTAGCCCTCTCTGGTGTCTATATAAACCGGATGGCTTTAGTCCATAGGACGAACAACAATCATACCATAGGCTAGCTTCTAGGGTTTAGCCTCTTTGATCTCGTGGTAGATCTACTCTTGTAACACACATCATCAATATTAATCTAGCAGGACGTAGGGTTTTACCTCCATCAAGAGGGCCCGAACCTGGGTAAAACATCGTGTCCCTTGTCTCCTGTTACCATCCGCCTAGACGCACAGTTCAGGACCGCCTACCCGAGATCCGCCGGTTTTGACACCGACAGGCATCTTTGAAGAGAGCATGCCAATAAAAACCGGATTGCAATACCTTATGTGTAGTTCTATCTCCAGCGTGATGTCCTCCATATGCTTCGGCTTGACACTTGCGTAGGATCTGTTCCTGTTCATGCTCAGGTACACAACGTCTAATAACACCATCTACTCCTTCTTTATAAAGGTGTGGGTAATCCCAGAAGTAATGTCTTAAATCATAAAAGAACTTTTTCTTTTGCTGGTATGTGAAACTAGGTGGTATAAATTTAGCAAAAATGTAATTAGCATAATCAGCATACCATGGAGCAGTACAAGAAGCATTTATGACAGCTAATTGTTCATCAGGAAAGGTATCATCAATTGGTAGTGGGTCATCAAGAACATTCTCTAACCTAGACAAGTTGTCTGCAACGGGGTTCTCAGCTCCCTTTCTATCAATAATATGCAAGTCAAATTCTTGGAGCAAGAGAACCCATCTAATAAGTCAAGGTTTATCTTCTTTCTTTTCCATAAGATATTTAATAGCAGCATGATCAGTGTGAATAGTTACTTTAGAATCAACAATATAAGGTCTGAACTTATCACAAGCAAATACAACTGCTAAGAATTCTTTTTCAGTAGTAGCATAATTTCTTTGGGCAGTATCTAGAGTTTTACTAGCATATTGAATAACATTTAGTTTCTTATCAACTCTTTGCCCTAGAACAACACCTAGCATCACACATAATTTCAAAGGGTATATTCCAATCAGGTGGCTAAACAATAGGTGCAGTGATCAAAGCTTTCTTAAGTATTTCAAATGCTTCTACACAATCATCATCGAAGACAAAAGGAATATCTTTTTGCAATAGGTTAGTCAGAGGCCTAGAGATTTTAGAAAAGTTCTTAATGAACCTCCATAAAAACCGGCATGACCAAGGAAACTTCTTATACCTTTAATGTCCCTGGGACACGGCATCTTTTCAATAGCATCAACTTTAGCTTAATCAACTTCAATACCTCTTTCAAAAAATTTATGCCCCAAGACAATGCCTTCATTAACCATAAAAGTGGCACTTTTCCCAATTCAAACAAGACTAGTATCTTTGCATCTCTGCAAAACTCGATCAAGGTTGCTCAAGCAATCATCAAAAGAGTATCCATAAATGGAGAAATCATCCATGAATACGTCACAAATCTTTTCACAAAAGTTAGAGAATATAGCCATCATGCATTTTTGAAAGGTAGCAGGTGCATTACATAAACCAAAAGGCATACGTCTATAAGCAAAAGTACCAAAAGGGCAAGTAAAAGTAGTCTTTGCTTGATCGTCCGCTGACACAGGTATTTGAGAGAAACCAAAATAACCATCTAGAAAGCAGAAATTTGTATGTTTGGATAGTCTTTCTAGCATTTGATCAATAAAAGTTAAAGGGTAATGATCTTTCTTAGTAGCTTTATTTAATTTGTGAAAATCAATTACCATCCTATAACCTATAATAATTCTTTGCGGGATAAATTCATCTTTATCATTAGGAACGACAGTAATACCTCCCTTCTTAGGGACACAATGGACAGGACTTACCCACTCACTATCAGCAACGGGATAAATTATACCTGCCTCAAGGAGCTTTAGTATTTCCTTTCTTACCACTTCTTTCATTTTAGGATTTAACCATCGTGATGATCTCTAACTGGTTTAGCGTCTTCGTCCAATTTTATTTTGTGTTGGCATAGAGTGGGACTAATGCCCTTAAGATCATCAAGAGTATATCCAATAGCAGCACGATGCTTCTTCAGAGTTTTCAATAATCTTTCCTCTTCTTGTTCTGAAAGGTTAGCGCTAATAATAACAGGATATATCTTCTTTTCATCAACATAAGCATATTTAAGAGTATCGGGTAAAGGTTTAAGCTCAAACACGGGATCACCCTTGGGTGGAGGGGGATCCCCTAGGATTTCAACAGGTAAGTTGTGTTTCAAAATAGGACCCTGTTTAAAGAATACTTCATATATTTCCCTTCTTTCATTCATAAACATATCATTTTCATGGTCTAGCAAATATTGTTCTAAAGGATCAGTAGGAGGCACGACAATAGAAGCAAGACCAATAATTTCATCCTTACTAGGTAATTCTTTATCATGGGGTTGTCTATGGAACTTAGCAGAATTAAACTCATGTTTCATATCCCCCAAGCCAATTGTAACAACATCCTTTTCGCAAGCAATCCTAGCATTAACAGTATTCAGGAAGGTCTACCAAATATAATGGGACAAAAGCTATCTTGTGGGGAACCAAGAACAAGAAAATCAGCAGGATATTTAACTTTCCCACACAAGACTTCGACATCTCTAAAAATCCCAAATGGTGAAATAGTATCTCTATTGGCAAGCTTAATTGTAACATCAATATCTTCTAACTGAGCAGGTGCAATATCATGCATAATTTATTTATATAAGGAAAGAAGTATTACACTAGCGCTAGCACCCATATCACACAAACCATGATAACAATGATCTCATATCTTAACAGAAATAACGGGCATGCCTACAACAGGTCTATCTATCTTAGGATCGGGTCTAGCAATATTAGTAGCTTCTTCACAGAAATAAATAACATGCCCATCAATATTATCAGCCAAGAGATCTTTAACCATAGCAATACTAGGTTCAACTTTAATTTTCTCAAGAGGTGTATAAGTTCTAGTATTACTCTTAGGAACAACAGTTGAAGCTTTAGCGTGATCCTTTATCCTAATAGGTAAAGGTGGTTTCTCAACATAAGTAGTAGGAACAATAGGTGTCGGGGGTTGGGTACGACATATGCCAAAGGATGGCTTATCATGGTGGGAGCGAGTAGAACGTCGCCGGTGCCCGGAAGCGGGATGAGGCATAGGCACGAACGCCGGCGTACTTTACCCAGGTTCAGGGCTCTCCTAGGAGATAACACCCCTACTCCTGCTCTGCGGGGTCTCCGCATGATCACTAAGGCTCAAGTGAATACACGAGTGCTCCTCGAGCTGTATGCTAGAGGTAGGAGAAGGCAAGGCTGGCTCTCTCCTTTCCTCTAGGATCTTGTCTAACTAGCACTGGTTCCGAACCCTTTGAATGGGTGCCTTGGGGGGTTTATATAGGCTTACCCCCCAGGGGTACATTGGTAATCCGGCCAGGCTGGGCCTGGCTGTCAGTCTCGCGTGTGCCGGCCTCTCCGCCGGCTGCTGGGGCCTGCCGACCAGCGAGGTTCGGGCCGACAGGTCGTACCCGCCGCTCCCGGGCTTGTCGGCGGCTGATTACTGTAGCCGCATCTCTAATGACGCAGGCTTGGTCGGGGGGTCATGGCTACAGACCCGCCGCCTGGCGGGCGATGACTGTAGCCACTCCCTATCTTGTCTGGTTGATGGCGCGTGGGACCCAAGGGAGTGACCAGGCGACTCCTAGAGGCCGACCTCCCTCGGGTCCGACTGGTAGGGCTCTTTGCTGTCTTCTGGACTCTCGCTGACGCGCGGGGCCCGTCGTCCTTGGGCCGTACAGACAGGCCGTCATGGGAACAGGACTCCGCCCATACGGGGTGATGTCAGGGAAGCGGTGGCAACAGTGCCGCGCCGTCGAAGATCTCCGCCGGTACGGGGCACTGTGGCGATGCTTGTCTGATTTAGAGGAGGGGATGGGCTGTACTGTATCCACTCCCTGTCTCGTCCTCCAGACGAGGGCACGGGCTCGACAGGTGTCGCGGGCCGACTCCCTGGAGCCGGCTTCTCTGGAAGTCGCCAAGAAGGAGTCGGCTTGACTCAGCCTTGCGTTCAGGACTCGGCCGCCCATGGGAAGCCGGCCACTCCTTCAGTCGGCTTCCAGAAGGCGGCACCTCGCCTCGTTGTCTTGAGGGGCACTGTCAGCCCTGATGCCTTGAAAGGTCACTACAAAAAAAAACACATCCATGACATTTTGGGCCGAACGAAATTTTTTTCTGTCATACATATGACACTTCTATGACGATAATTGTGACAAAACCCGGTATCATCATAGATGTGGTGGGCTCCTACTTCTATGACAAAAAATCATGACAGAAAATGGGCTTTTCGTATTGGGCGGGCCGGAGACGCAGCTGCATGACATTCCTTGGGCCGTCCATGACGGAAAAACCCGTGGTAGAAGCGAGGGGGAGGAAAATTTCGGGGAGTTGCCGGTTACGGTGGGAGGTCGGGGGCCGAGAGATGCACATTTCTCTCATACACGTGCGAGGCGTTGGCTCTAACTTAACCCGAGCGAGGCGTTGGGCTCTAACTGAACCCGAGCGATTGCATTGCAGGCTACGCGTTACTGAACCCGAGCGATCGATCGATGGCTGTTAACTGAACCTGATGGAGCGGTTCCTTCGCTACTGCTGCTAACTGAAGCCGATCGATTGGATGAACAGTGAGCGTTGCGCGCGGGGGGGGGGGGCGGCGGGCGGGGGGGGGGGGGGGCGGGGGGTGGGGGGGGGGGGGGGGGCGGGGGGTGGGGGGGGGGGGGGGGGCGGGGGGTGGGGGGGGGGGGGGGGGCGGGGGGTGGGGGGGGGGGGGGGGGCGGGGGGTGGGGGGGGGGGGGGGGGCGGGGGGTGGGGGGGGGGGGGGGGGCGGGGGGTGGGGGGGGGGGGGGGGGCGGGGGGTGGGGGGGGGGGGGGGGGCGGGGGGTGGGGGGGGGGGGGGGGGCGGGGGGTGGGGGGGGGGGGGGGGGCGGGGGGTGGGGGGGGGGGGGGGGGCGGGGGGTGGGGGGGGGGGGGGGGGCGGGGGGTGGGGGGGGGGGGGGGGGCGGGGGGTGGGGGGGGGGGGGGGGGCGGGGGGTGGGGGGGGGGGGGGGGGCGGGGGGTGGGGGGGGGGGGGGGGGCGGGGGGTGGGGGGGGGGGGGGGGGCGGGGGGTGGGGGGGGGGGGGGGGGCGGGGGGTGGGGGGGGGGGGGGGGGCGGGGGGTGGGGGGGGGGGGGGGGGCGGGGGGTGGGGGGGGGGGGGGGGGCGGGGGGTGGGGGGGGGGGGGGGGGCGGGGGGTGGGGGGGGGGGGGGGGGCGGGGGGTGGGGGGGGGGGGGGGGGCGGGGGGTGGGGGGGGGGGGGGGGGCGGGGGGTGGGGGGGGGGGGGGGGGCGGGGGGTGGGGGGGGGGGGGGGGGCGGGGGGTGGGGGGGGGGGGGGGGGCGGGGGGTGGGGGGGGGGGGGGGGGAGGGGGGGGGGGGGTTGGATGAACAGTGAGCGGTGGCGTTGCCTCTGGATGAACAGGACCCCATGGTGTGGAGGGCTGGATGAACAGTATTCGGTGGAGGGTGGCCGTGGAGGGGTGGTTGAACAGGACCTTGTGGTATGGAGGGCTGGATGAACAGCAGACGGCGGAGGGGTGCACGTGGAGGGGTGGTTGAACAGTAGTCGATGGAGTAGCGCGCGGTGGAGGCTGGATGAACAGGAGCCCGTGGAGGCTGGAGGAGGTCGACGGTGGAGATGAACAGTATCCCGTGGAGTCCCATTTTGCGGTACGCCACACCCCTCCCGATGAACATGACCCCCGTTTCGACCGTAGCGCTCCAACACAAGTGCGTTTCGTCTGTTTTGCGGTACGCCACACCCCTCCCGATCAACAGGACCCCCGTTTCGTCCGTTTTGCGGTACGCCACACCCCTCCCGATCAACAGGACCCCCGTTTCGACCGTAGGAGGTCCGTTTCCTCCATTTTGCGGTACGCCACACCCCTCCTGATCAACAGGACCCCGTTCCGAACGTAGGAGGTACATTTCCTCCGTTGTGCGGTACGTGTCGGTGTCAAAATCGGCAGATCTCGGGTAGGGGGTCCCGATCTGTGCGTCAAGGCTGATGGTAACAGGAAGCAAGGGACACAGATGTTTACCCAGGTTCAGGCCCTCTCGATGGAGGTAAAACCCTACCTCCTGCTTGATTAATATTGATGATATGGGTAGTACAAGAGTATATCTACCACGAGATCGTAGAGGCTAAACCCTAAGAGCTAGCCTATGATGGTATGATTGTAATTGCGATCGGCCTTCTAAGGACCAACCTCTCCGGTTTATATCGGCACCGGAGAGGGCTAGGGTTTACATGGAGTCGGTTACAAGGAAGGAAATATAATATCCGGATCGCCAAGCTTGCCTTCCACGCCAAGGAAAGTCCCATCCGAACACGGGCCGAAGTCTTGAGTCTTGCATCTTCACGCTTCAATAGTCCGGACGTTGTACACAGTACGGCTGTCCGGATACCCCCTAATCCAGGACTCCCTCAGTAGCCCCTGAACCAGGCTTCAATGACGATGAGTCCGGCGCGCAGTCTTGTCTTCGGCATTGCAGGGCGGGTTCCTCCTCCGAATACTCCAAGGTAATTATCGAATAGTTGAACCGTGTCCAGATCCACAAGATGATCTTCGCATGCCACCATAGAGAGAATGATGTTTCACAAATGCAATCTGCTGACAACTTTTTAGGCAACGCGACGTGTCAATATGGTCGGGTCATTATTCGAACCATTTTCCCACAACCAGCTACGAAGCATATTACGAGGCGGTTTCCTTGACACGTCTTGCGAAGCAGAAATCGTGTCCCCTTATCACGGGATTCTCATCAATACGTGTATGGGTAATCCCACCACGCCATCAAGCGTGGCGCTTGGGAAGCAAGCGATTCCCAATGGGCAAGTGGGGAGGCGCACCGCTTTCGGCGCCTCTATAAAGGGATTAGATTTCCTCATTTTTACCCACGCCTTCTTCCTTCTTTTGCCATCTGTCGGGGAAGCTGATCGTAACCCACGAACACCTATGGGACCGGCGGACCGAGCCCCTTTTGGTTCGGTGGGGGTCGGAGGTCGCACGAAGAGCAGATCGAGGCGAAGCACACGAGCAGTTTACCCAGCTTCGGAGCTCTCCGGAGAGATAATACTCCTACTGCTGCTTGTCTGATTGTATTGTGTTCTTGCTAGGGAGCACAGAGAGCTACAAAACCTAGCGTGAGTGTCTCTAGTTTCGAATGAGTCGAACCGAACCCCTTCTACGTTGCGCGTGGGCCTCCTTTTATATGCTCAAGGGGTCACCAACAGGTGGCAACATAGACAAGGGCAAAATCGGGAAAATGAGTTGCGGTTGGTACAGCTACTTTGTACAGTGTATTCTACCTAACTCTGACGGCAAGGGACAAAAGCATTAAATGCCCGTCCATGTCGCCTAAACAGTGCAACAGGGACCGTCAGGAGCGCCACCGCTTGCCACGATGGCAATCTTGTCAGCGCCGCTTACCGCTGCTCTCCGCTGGCCGCACAGCCTCTTGACACGCGTGCCTGGAATGGTCCCATGGCGACACGTTGGTGGATGAGCTGGAGCGGAGATGAAGAGTGGTTGCCTGCCGCGGCAAGCGCCTTGCCGCGGCTGAATCCTTGTCGCGTCCGGACGCTTGTCGCTCAACGAGCCTTCTCGGCAAGCTCCTCTTGCTGGGGTCTTGTCTTCTGGGTGCCTTGAGTGGCCTTCCCGGCAAGCTCCTCTTGCCGGGGCCTTGTCTCCGTGGCTTAAATACTTTGTTCTTGAATGGCTCCAAAGGAACCATGGAGGACCTTGGCGGTCACTAGGCAAGCCTTGCCGCGGGGTGCTGCAACTGCCCGTGCACGAGTTCGGGATACTAGGGTACCCCTACTCTAGTACACCGACAGGAGCCCCCGGGCCTGGGCCACACACGGTGCCAAGTGCTGTTGGGCCAGGCCCAAAACAGTGCGTGGGCACGCGCGGCCTAGATCACGCCGTAACTGGCTCTGGAACCACCACGTCCCCCACGAACAGCACGCGTCGAACGTGGCGTCGTGGGAGAGATCGTGGGGGGCTTTCTTTAATTGGAAAAGTGGAACGTCCGCCCCCTCTCCCTCCTTATAAACAGGGGAAATAGGGGCAGGTCGCCCACCTCTCCATTTGCTGTCCCATCTCGAAAACCACCGCCGCTCCCCCCTTCTTCTCTAGTCTGGAGAGAGCAACGCTCCGCCCCCCATCGCCACCAGCGCCATCAACGCCGTCGGTCTCCTCCACCACCTCCGCCATGGCTCCGAAAGCCGACAAGGGGAAGGGCGTGAAGTCGGCCGAGGCGCAGCGGCTCGCGGCGCTGCCAAAGGAGCGGGCCGTCTTCCCCCCCCCCCCCAGCTCGACGCAAAGGAGCTGAGAGAGGGCTACTACCTCTTCTGGTCGACGGAGACGCGGGCGCATCCGCGCACGAAGGTACTCTCCGCCGCATCAAAGTTGGTTCCGGGCGGGTACCCCTTCTTCGCGCTCTTCTTCTATTGCGGGCTCTGCCCGCCCTTCTCTGAATTCTTCTGTGATATCATGAACACCTACGGGCTTCGCCTCCTTGATTTCACCCCCAATGCTGTCCTGACCATGCCAGTTTTCACACACCTTTGCGAAAGCTTTGTCGGAGTCCACCCAAACGTAGCCCTCTTCCGCCACTTCTTCATGCCCCGCGTCGAGAGAGGAGAGCCACTTGCCGGAGGGATTGCTTGTATCTCCAGGATCGGCAAGAAAGAAGCCTATCTGGAAGGAGAGCTCCGCAGCAAGTGGGAGGAGTGGAGAGCCGATTGGTGTTGGATCGTTGAGGAGAACCCGCAGCCCTTCACTGCCCAGCGCCAAACTCCCATAGTGCGCGGCAACGATTGGAGCAACTTGGCGCCGGAGGATGCTAGGTTGAAGATTGCTGTGACCAGGATCTTGCGCCTCAGGCTTGCCGGACTCACCGTAGGCGCTGTTGGCGCAGATTTCCTTCGCCGCCGCATCGCTCCCTTGCAGGAGAGGAGGAGACCTGCTTGGGAGTTCCAAAATGCGGCGGACATCATGAGGCTGCGCCCGGGCCTCAACTGGAATTTCACCATCTTGGAGTTGGATGCGATGCTGCTGGAGCTGTTCAAGCACGACCCCGATCACCCCGAGTGGTTTAGGTTGCCGAGGGGAGTCGTCCCATTGTGCAACAACTCTTCGCTCGACCGCATCCGCGCAATGATGCCGTTGTGCGATTCGCATGGGATTGTTCCAACCTGGCAAGAGCCTTCAGACGACGTCGTGCGGCAGTTCTTCGATAGCTTGGAAGAAGTGCCGATCCGCCCCGACGAGCAGAAGTGGCTCACCCGTGACACTACCGACGCCGAGATGCAACGCATTGCCACGAGGTTGGAGGAGGCGGCAGCAGCTGCTGCCGCTGGCGAATTCGGGTTCACCGTGGAGGAGGCAGAGGCAGCAGAGGCGGCAAGCCTTGCCAACCGAGAGGAGCTTGCCGGCGAGGAGGAGCAGGCCGAGCCCGAAGTTGAGCCGAGCGAGTCTGCCGAGGGCGCCTCCTCCACACCTTCAAGTCGCTTGCTGCGAGCGGAGCCCACAGCTCCACCAAGAAGGCGTCTCCGCAAGGCCGGGGAAGTGACGGGGCGGCAGACGGGCCAAAAGCCGCAGCGCCGTGCGACGCACTCCACCGCGGCAAGCACTGTTGCCGCGGGAGCACCCCACACCGCCGCAACAACTGAGGCGGGATCCTCTCAGGCCACCGCTGCCACCCCCGCCAAGCGGTCAAGAGAACCTATTCCTCCGCCTCTTCGCACCGGAGGCGAGCCGGAATTTGATCTCTCCGCGCTCAGCTCCGACGAGGAAGAAGAAGAAGAGTAAGCTTCTATGCTGTGCTTGTATTTCTTCAATTTTGTTGTTTCGTCTTGTATCTGATTTGCTTCATTCTGAACTCTTTCCTTTTCAGGACGCTGGCCCAGAGAGCGTCGAAGAGAGCCAAGACCCCGGTGGTTGTCATCGAGGATGATCCCCCCGTGGCAACAGGAGGCGCGTCTGAGACCCCCTTGCCGGACCCGGCGACCCTTCCTCAAAGCAGCCCCCAGCGTAAGTATATGCTTTACTTCTTACGGTTAGGTGTGCATGGGTGCTCCTTCTTTGCTGATATCTGACTTGTTGATTTGTGTACGAGCAGAGCAGCTTCATCAGGAGTGCCCGGAAGCCGCTCCCGAAATTCCATCTGCTTCAACTACGCCGCCAAGGGAGGATTCCCCGACAAGGGAGCGTTCTCCGGCAAGGAAGGCTTCTCCGACAAGGGAAGTTTCTCCGACAAGGGGCAGCGCCGGCGATCCTCCAGTGGTGGAGACCGCGGCCACAGATCCCGTCGCAGGTAATCCCTTTGACCGAAAATTTCCCTTGGGTTATTCTTCTTCTGTTCTTCTTTTCGAACATTTGCTTGACTGTTCTTTCTTTTTCTGGTCGTCAGATCCATCCGCCGCAGAGCCGATGGAGACTGAGGTCGCCGGCGAGGAGGGTGCGCGCGGCAATACTGACGACGTCGCCACCATGGAGGAAGAGGCTGGCGCCAATGGGTCCGTCGGCGAAGAGGCCACCAAGGCCGCCGCCGCAAAGGCTGGCGAGGGGTCTGGCGATCGCACTGACGACCCTGAGGCCGCAGGAGCGCCAGGCGCTACGCCGACCGCCGATCCCTCCGCCATCGATGCAGCGTCAGGCTCCGAAGAGCCCCAGCCTGGCGCCTATCTGAAGGCCGACGACGGCGTCTTCATCAAGCTCCCCTGGGCGTCGAGATCCAGGGCGCCGGTCGAAGGAGAGACCTTCGACGGAGAGCTGCTCGCCTCCGCTGGGTTGACGCTGGTGGATGCGCCAGACAGCAGCAGCGGCGAGTCTGAGGAGGAGCAGCTGCTGAGGAAGCTGCTGTCGCTCTACCGCGCCCGACAAGCCAAGTTGGAGTCCCGGGAAGCACTTGTCGCGAGGGCGGGAGCAGACATGGAGAAGCGCGCAGAAGAGCTCCGGGGCGCCAACCAAGAAGCCCTCCAGAACATAGCAGAAGAGCGGGAGCGACTCGCTGAAGAGCGCACAACCTTCATCCTTGAGAAGGCTGAGGTCGAGGAGCAGCAACGGCTTGCTGCCGAGAAGCTATCTGCGCAAGAGGGCGAGTTGGCGCAGCGGAAGATCAATCTTGACAGCCATGAGGAAGAGCTTGCCGCGCGCGAGCAATCAATTGGCGGAGCTCTCAAGGAAGCAAAAGATGCTGCTGCAGCTGCCGAGGCTGCCAAGAAAGAGTTGGAGACAAAGGTGACGCAGCTGGAGGCCAGTCTGAAGAAGAGCGGCGAGGAGCTTGCTGCACTCAAGCACGAGCGCGAGATGGACGCCTATACTCTTGGCGAGCTGCAGGGCCGTCTCGCTGAGAGGAGCAAGGAGCTCGACGCCGCCAAGGACTCCAAGGCAGATCTTGAGCTGAAGCTAACCACCCTGATGCAGACGCTGGATGGCGCCAAAGAGCGGGAGGTGGGCCTGTTGGAGAAGATCAAGGCCAACGAGGAGCTGCTGGCGAGTGCTACTGCCGCCCAGAGCACCTTCAGAGAGAATGTGGAGCTCTGGACTGAAGGTCTTGTGAATATCGACGCCGCCATCGACAAGGAGCTGATGGAGCTGGGGATGGTGGATCTCGGGTACTCCTCCGACGAGCATCTCCAACCCAGCGCCAAGCTCAGCTTGTTCCTCAAGGGCGTGGTGACGGCTCTCCAGCGACTCCGGGAAGAGATCCCAAAGCAGCTGGCCGAGGAATCGCGCCAGATCTGTGCGGGAGCTCTCCAGAAGGTGTTGATGAAGGTGGCCTTCCGCAATCCAGGCCTCAACCTTGCCGGCGTCCTCCGATCCTTGCCGCCAGATGCCGATGTGGAGGCGCTCAAAGCCCTTGTCGCACCCATTGTGGACAAGGTGGGCAAGATCAAGCGGGTTGATGGCGACCGCGTAGATTAGGCCGCCAGTTTTATCTTTCCCTTGTCGCTGCTGATCATGTTTAGGAGAACAATTTATTAGATCTGCGACAAGCTATTTTGTAATATAACTTTATCTTAGGCAATGATTGCAATGTTATTTCCTTTACTTGATTTCTTCCTTTGTATGTTTGTGCCCTACGCTTTTAGGGAACTTGTCGGCGCGGGCACCTTTGCCGCGAGCGCTGAGTGCGGAACGTCAGCAGCCTGCTGGCGGTGCTGCCTCCGACAAGCAACCTTGTCGCAACTAGTTGCAGCTCACTTAAGTTGTTGAGCGGACTCGAAACAAAGTAAGGGCGCGACTAGCTACGAGTTGGTTCCTCCGCGCACAGGTTTTCCATACAAAGTACTATCGTTCGAGGAAGATAACTTAAAAATTTAAAAACTGATTGTTCAAACTTTGGCAACTTAGCTTTTCTGTCGTTTGCTTCCCGTAAGGCGACACTTCCTCGAGCAACGCTTGGCGGCCCACACCATTATCTTCTCCTCCCCCCCCTCGGGGCTAACTTGTGGGCGAAGGAACCTTCCTTTCTTTGAGAAAGAGAATGAAGAGAAAATAAAGTAATGGAGCCTTGTGGCTCGTTATTACTTACCGGGTGTGGGTGCTGCACAAGATGTCAGATAAAATATGCAATAAAATGATGAAAGCATGTAATTGACAAGTTGTGCTCAACACATGAGCTTTACTTATGCACGGGGTCTGCGCCCGGCTTTGTACAAAGGATTACATGCAACATCGGCAAGACTTGTACAAAAGGTGGTTGCCGGAACAGGTTCCGGCAACCGCGCCCTATGGGTAAAACTTACGAAGATGCTCAATGTTCCAGGAGTTGCTCACCGGAATGCCATCTTCGGTCTCAAGGCGGACAGCGCCAGGCCTAGTGACTTGTTTCACCCGATAAGGGCCTTCCCACTTCGGCGTCAACTTGTTGGAATTCTTGGCGGACTGAACGCGCCGAAGAACAAGGTCGCCTTCCTCGAGACTTCTGGCATTAACTTTGCGGCTATGGTAGCGGCGCAAAGCTTGCTGGTAACGAGCAGCTCGTACAGCGGCCTGAAGACGGTCCTCCTCAAGGAGCAGCGCGTCATCTTGTCGCAGTTGCTCTTGCCCAAGCTCATCATAAGCGAGTACTCGAGGTGACCCGTATACGAATTCTGTGGGGAGAACTGCCTCTGCTCCATAGACTAGAGCGAAAGGTGTCTGGCCAGTGGCTCGATTTGGCATCGTCCTGATCGACCAAAGAACCACCGGCGTGCCAAAGATGTCGGGGAAGCTGATCGTAACCCACGAACACCTATGGGACCGGCGGACCGAGCCCCTTTCGGTTCGGTGGGGGGTGGAGGTCGCACGAAGAGCAGATCGAGGCGAAGCAGACGAGCAGTTTACCCAGCTTCGGAGCTCTCCGGAGAGATAATACTCCTACTGCTGCTTGTCTGATTGTATTGTGTTCTTGCTAGGGAGGACAGAGAGCTACAAAACCTAGTGTGAGTGTCTCTATTTTTGAATGAGTCGAACCGAACCCCTTCTACGTTGCGCATGGGCCTCCTTTTATATGCTCAAGGGGTCACCAACAGGTGACAACGTAGACAAGGGCAAAATCGGGAAAATGAGTTGCGGTTGGTACAACTACTTTGTATAGTGTATTCTACCTAACTCTGACGGCAAGGGACAAAAGCATTAAATGCCCGTCCATGTCGCCTAAACAGTGCAACAGGGACCGTCAGGAGCGCCACCGCTTGCCACGATGGCAATCTTGTCAGCGCCGCTTACCGCTGCTCTCCACTGGCCGCACAGCCTCTTGACACGCATGCCTGGAATGGTCCCATGGCGACACGTTGGTGGATGATCTAGAGCGGAGATTAAGAGTGGTTGCCTGCCGCGGCAAGCGCCTTGCCGCGGCTGAATCCTTGTCGCGTCCGGACGCTTGTCGCTCAACGAGCCTTCCCGGCAAGCTCCTCTTGCCGGGGTCTTGTCTTCTGGGTGCCTTGAGTGGCCTTCCTGGCAAGCTCCTCTTGCCGGGGCCTTGTCTCCTTGGCTTAAATACTTTGTTCTTGAATGGCTCCAAAGGAACCATGGAGGACCTTGGCGGTCACTAGGCAAGCCTTGCCGCGGGGTGCTGCAACTGCCCGTGCACGAGTTCGGGATACTAGGGTACCCCTACTCTAGTACACCGACACCATCCTTGCCCCCTCGAGCTCCAGCGCCCAAGCCCAAGTCTCCTCCGCAAAGCTAAACATGTCCGGAGCAGGAGGCAAGTGGGTGGCTTCCACCGTCAAGGAGAAGCACATCACAAATCTTCGGGCGGCCGGATACTTGGCTGCAGACATAGCGCACGGGCTACCGGATGCTGGGCAGGTCATTCCGACCCCGGAACCCCATGAGAGAGTTGTGTTCGTCGCCCACTTCGTCCGTGGACTGGGGTTTCTACTTCACCCCTTCGTCCGCGGGCTCATGTTCTACTACGGGCTAGATTTCCATGATCTAGCCCCGAAATTCGTCCTCAACATCTCGGCGTTCATCGTCATATGCGAGGCTTTCCTCAGCATCCGGCCTCATTTCGGCCTATGGCTGCAGACCTTCTGAGTGAAGCCAAAGATTGTAAGCGGCCAACAAGCGGAGTGCGGAGGAGCCATGGTGGGCAAGAAGCCTAATGTCACCTGCTGGATGGCTCCTTTGCGGAGACCGTAAAAGGATGGCAATCGGGGTGGTTCTACGTCACCGAACCGCGCGGCGCCAACTGGGCGCGGCCCCCGAATTCAGGTCTGGAGCCCCCATGCGGCTCACCTCCTGGGAAAGGAAGGGCCTATCTTGGGGCGATTCTACGGAGCTAACCGGACTCCAGACATGCATCAAAAGTATGAAGGACAAGAACATCAAGCTTGTCAACGTGATCCAGGTCATGCTTGTTCGTCGGATCCTGCCCTGTCAAAGGCGGGCAGTCAATCTATGGGAGTTCGTCTCGGCCGAACACCAGACGCTCCGGAAGCACTATGACATGACGCACCAAGGCGCATGGAAGGTGCTATTCAAGGCCTCTGAAGTGCCTCCCCCCAAATCCGAGGACCGCGGGCTTCACGCCGCGCGGGCTCCTAGTCAGGTGAGTTCTCGGACTACCACTGGACTCGATTTTTCCCAATAGGTTCAATGGAGATCCTTAAGTAGTTATACATATTTGCCTCAGGATTATGTGGAGACAGCGGAGCAGATTTACTGTCCGGCTCCGCTGCCAGAGGGCTCAGCTGACGCTCTCCTGCGGAGATGTTGGTCCCGGCACCGTACAAGGTGCCGGAGAAGAAGGCCCCGGGGACCCGAAAGTGTCCCCGGCGTAAGGTTATGCCGGAAGCCTCGTCCGAGGATGATGAGGTAGACTACTCCCACGAAGGGGAGGAGGAAGAAGAAGAAGACGCCCCATCCGGAAAGGATGAGGGGTCCGACGAAGCGGGCCAGGGGGCCGGAAAAGGCCCTCGGCGCAAGGCCGTTATACCCCTATCGTCCGATGACGACGAGACAGATTCCTCCCACAGAGTCGGGGGGAATCAAGAAGAAATTCCACCTCCCCGCTGGGGGGGGGGGGAGAAGAAGAGAAAAGCCGCCCCGGAGGGGGAGGCTGGGGCATCCAATAAGGGGAAAACATCCCTTCCGGACTACTCCACCACGGCCGCCCACAGCGATGAAGGGTGGCTGCCCAGGGGGAAGCCCCCGGTGCGATCGTAAGTGTCCGCACTCTACCATGGTTTTACGTCATAGCTGTTTAATAACGCCGAACATATATGCAGTCCGGCCAGGGCCCATCCGGAGGTGTCGTCTTCAGACGGGTCTCTGAGCGCTTTAGAGATGAACTCGCTCCCGACGGCCACCACTCCTTAGCCTGCGGATGACACGGAGGTGTTGTCTCGAAGGTTCCCCGAGCAGGGGGAGGTGACCCTGGAGACGGCCCAAGGCGGACTTCCGAATGACGGACATGTGGGGTTCAAGATCCCCGTGGATCGTGTCGATGAGAGCCGCAACAAGGCGGACTCTCGACCGAACACTGCTCCGGAACCTCCGACGGTTCCGGACTTAGGCGGGCGGCCGCTCGTTATGGAGGGCGAGCCGCTCGTGCCGACGACTTCCGTCACATCAACGGCACCAGATATCCTGGTGGAAGCGCTTTGAGGCGCTTCCATGGAAGAAGAGCACCGTACTCTTATGAGTGCGGTGATTCAAAAGGTTCTGTCCGCCAAAAGCGGACTAACCGAAGCCTGCACAAGCCTCCTGACGAGCTTTGAGGTAAGTAATAAAAATGTATGAAATTTCCACCCGATAGGTAGTATCCCCTGATACTCTGGTTGGTGTTCGAAAAGAAAAGCCAAATGGAGGGTCAATTACAATCCGCAGGAGTCTAAAAAGTGTTTATGTTAATAAGCAGGCCGTGCTGCTTGCCGCTGCTGCCTGTACTGCCGAAGTTGCCAAGCTGAAGCGGGATCTGGAGCAGGCGCAGGGAGAGCTCGGCCTCACGAAGAGGCAGCTCGAGGAGAATAAAGGTAAGACATTCCCCATTCATATGTATTTAAAGATAGGCAAAATTTGTCAGTCTAACGCCAAAGCGTCGTGACTGTGTAACAGGGGCCACCGCCGAAGTGGCGTCCCTGAAGAAAGTGCTGTCCGAGGCCGAAGACAAAGTGGCCTTGGAATGCAAGGAGCGCGAAAAGCAAAGTGCTAGAGTGGGCGAGGTACAGCAAGAGCTCCAGGACCTCGGCAAGAAGTGCGAGTCCATGGAGCATAATCTGAAGATGAAGGAGGCCAAGCATGCGAAGGCCCTTGTAAGTTTGAAGGATGCCAAGGCCGAAGCAGAGAAAGCGCAGCAGGAGATCTAGGAGGCCAAAAAGATAGCAGCGGGTAAGAAATTCTTTATGCAAAGCAAACATGTGGAGGAGGCGTTTCTTTTACTTACTCGAATACGGAGCTCTTCAGGGGCATTTGCAGATCTGCCACGCAGCATCTCAGACGCTGCGGAGTTCTACCGTGCCCAGGAGGGGAGCTCAACGGAGAAGCTGTTCTGGTCCCAGTATGCTGGGGCCGATCATCCGATGCCTCTGAGCGACCAACTGAAGCAGTTGATCAAACTCAACAGGGTGGCCGAACTGGCTATGAAGGACTTCATAGTCAGGATGTGGCCTGGTGAGCTCCTGCCTAGTAGCTACTTTGGCCTGATCCAGCAGATGGTGGATGCCTGCCCGCGGCTTAAAGTGATCAATCGATCCGTTTGCATCGAAGGTGCCCGCCGAGCCTTTGCCCGCATCAAGGTGCATTGGGGCAAGCTGGATGCGGAGAAGCTGGTCAAGGACGGGCCGCCGGAGGGCAAGGCGCATCGCCATCCCGAGATGTACTACGATGGCGTGATGAAGGGTGCTCGTCTTGTCGCCGCTGAGTGTACCAAGGATGCCATTTTGGAATGAGTTCACTTCTATCGTGTTTGTAATTTAAAAACGAAGTTGCTTGCGCTATGTAGCGCTTTTGTTATTTAAAATATTACCTTCTGTGCGGCTGTTTATAAAATTCTGAAAGTAGGCCATTCGTCGGCTTCCTCCCCCACGTAACTAGTACTGGGGTGTTCGTGGAAAACCCAGACACTCTTTATCCAAATATTTGGTCCCTTAAGGAGGTGTCCGGTGCAGCGAACATGGCAATCAGACTATGCGGCTTTATAACTTTCACTTAGCCATAGAAGTCTACAATTTTAAATTTCGGCGAAGCCCCTAGAATCCGTAAGGCCGAATCGGGGCGCTATACACGCCTAGATCGGAGGAAGCCGATTTATCGCCTAAAGCGGAAAATCCTTAAGGATTTTGAAACCTCTCGAACAGTGACCAGCTCTCGCCACATCATGCCGGTCAGTTTTCGGCTTCTCTACTGAGGTGCTCGTTCGAAAGAACCGGGACACAATCGCAGTAGTTCTCCCTGCGCTACCTTAGCCGATATAACGGAACGTAAGGCACCAAAACAAGGGAGCCGGGCTATCCCAACTGTAGACCCAAGACATGATTCGGAGCTGATGCATATAGTGCTATAAGTTCGGGGTGCCGCACTATTGAAAGTGTTCGGACTTTATTTGCCATATTACCGGGCGCCATGAGAAGCCCTTTGCAAACCGGCCGCACCAAGGTGTGCGGATGCAATATCAAATAAACATTTATAAGAGAAAAAAATGCTCAAATAAGAACAATAAGCTGACGCTATATATAATCTCCCATTGACGAAAATACGTTTAAGCGTACATTTACAATGGATGCGTTAAGCAGAGATAAAATAGGACAATTTGACATGTCCTATTCAGGGGCAGGCTGTGTTCAGATAGATAAAGCAGGTATAATGATCATAAATAGATTCGACCTAGGTATTTCCTTCTGTGCACAACGTCTGTTGCCTCCTTGGATGTCTCTCCCCCATAAGTCCGGCAATTCGGCTCTTTTGAGGATGCTGCGCCAACGCGGTGTCCTGAAAGGTAAGAGGGAAAGAGTATGAAAGTATTTGGCGGTTACCCGCACTATTGACTGAATCATTGATGCGCCTCCGCCAATGCCCATGGTATTTTAAGTGCGTAATTGTGTGCGCGTGGCACGAACACTGCTTTGATGGGGCTTAAGTGGAGGTCGGACTGCTAGTCGCGCTCTTGGCGTGCCTGATGATCCTGTTGCGGGGTGCTCCGGACTCGCTTGACTGTGCTCGAAGTTATTATCGCCGGATTCGTTTGTCGGAGAAGGCCGCATTGTATTTCCGCCGCAAGGGCTGCGGTATGTTCTTCTGTTCGTAGAGAGCGGTCCATATTTCCGTTCACCGTTATGACCCCGCATGGTCCTGGCATCTTGAGCTTGAGGTATGCGTAGTGTGGTACCGCATTGAATCTAGCGAATGCGGTTCGTCCGAGCAGTGCATGGTAACCACTGCGGAAAGGGACGATATCGAAGATTAACTCTTCGCTTCGGAAGTTATCCGGAGATCCGAAGACCACTTCCAATGTTATAGAGTCCGTACAGCGGGCCTCTACTCCAGGAATTGCACCTTTAAAGGTGGTCTTAGTGGGCTTGATCCTTGAAGGGTCAATGCCCATTTTGCGCACTGTGTCCTGATAAAGCAGGTTCAGGCTGCTGCCATCGTCCATAAGGACGCGCGTGAGGTGGAATCCATCAATGATTGGGTCTAGGACCAATGCGGCCGAGCCGCCATGACGGATGCTAGTAATGTGATCCCTGCGATCAAAGGTGATCGGACAAGCTGACCATGGGTTGAATTTGGGGGCGACTGGCTCCATCGCATAGATGTCCCTTAGTGCCCGCTTCCGTTCCCGCTTGGGGATGTGCGTGGCGTAGATCATGTTGACCGTTTTCACCTGGGGGGGGGGGGGATTTCTTCTGTCCCCCCGTGTTCGGACGTCGGGGCTCCTCGTCAT
>LR880969.1:18839692-18863247 GCA_904067115.1 Aegilops sharonensis | reverse complement strand
CGCGTGAGGTGGAATCCATCAATGATTGGGTCTAGGACCAATGCGGCCGAGCCGCCATGACGGATGCTAGTAATGTGATCCCTGCGATCAAAGGTGATCGGACAAGCTGACCATGGGTTGAATTTGGGGGCGACTGGCTCCATCGCATAGATGTCCCTTAGTGCCCGCTTCCGTTCCCGCTTGGGGATGTGCGTGGCGTAGATCATGTTGACCGTTTTCACCTGGGGGGGGGGGATTTCTTCTGTTCTCCCGTGTTTGGACGTCGAGGCTCTTCATCATCGTCGCTGTGCAGCCCCTTGTCCTTGTCTTCGGCGTTTATCTTGCCGGCCTGTTTGAATACCTAACAATCTCTATTGGTGTGGTTGGCTGGCTTGTCCGGGGTGCCATGAATTTGGCATGAGCGCTCCAGTATGCGGTCCAGACTGGACGGTCCCTGATTATTTCTTTTGAACGGCTTCTTCCGCTGACCGGGCTTGGATCCGCTGAATCCGGCGTTGACTGCCGTGTCTTCAGTGCTGTCGCCATTGTTCCGTCTCTTATGTCTGTTACGCCGTGGCTTGCCGTTATTGTCGCGGCCATCTGAATTGCCGGAATGTGGCGTAGTGCTGCTGCAAGCCAACCAACTGTCCTCGCCCGCGCAAAAGCGGATCATTAGTGTTGTGAGAGCTGCCATGGACTTGGGTTTTTCCTGGCCGAGGTGTCGAGCGAGCCACTCGTCACGGATATTATGCTTAAAAGCCGCCAGGGCTTCGGCATCCGGACAGTCGACTATTTGGTTCTTTTTGGTTAGGAACCGAGTCCAGAATTTCCAGGCTGACTCTCCGGGCTGCTGAGTAATGTGGCTAAAGTCATCGGCGTCAGATGGTCGCACATATGTGCCCTGGAAGTTGTCGAGAAATGTGACTTCTAGGTTTTCCCAGCTGCCAATGGAATTTGCTGGCAGGCTGTTTAGCCAGTGCCGGGCTGGTCCTTTGAGCTTAAGGGGAAGATATTTGATGGCCTGCAGATCGTCTCCGCGGGCCATGTGAATGTGGAGAAGAAAATCTTCGATCCATACTGCGGGGTCTGTTATGCCATCGTATGATTCGATGTTCACGGGTTTGAACCCTTCTGGGAATTCATGATCCATTACTTCGTCAGTGAAGCAGAGGGGGTGCACGGTGCCTCTGTGCGGGGCTAAGTGGCTACGTAGGTCGAATTGCTCTGGGTGGCTATATTCAGCCCGGCCGGACATGTTGAAGGTGTATCCGGTGTGTCGGTCCTCGTCGCGTACCGTGGCGCGCCCCCGCGATCCGTAGATTGATCTTGGCTGTCCTGATTTGTTGCCCCGGGCCATAGTATGTTGTCGTGGGGGTGTTGGCTGGTATGCGGACTGGTATGCCGCTTTATCCCGGCCACAAGGTGGCCGGTCAGCCATATGGTGCTCGAGTCGGTATTCCTCGGCTGCCAGGACTTCAGTCCATCTGTCTGTGAGCAGGTCTTGATCAGCCTGGAGTTGCTGCTGCTTCTTTTTCAGGCTCCTCGCAGTGGCTATAAGCCGACGCTTGAAGCGCTCCTACACTACGGGATCCTCAGGCACGCCGAACTCGTCGTCACCGAGGCTAATCTCGTCTTCGAAGGGGGGAATGTAGCTGTCCTCCTCCGGGTATTCGTCCGTTGCCTGTTCTTCTGGGCTGACCTGCTCATCCTCCTGTTCGGCCTGCTCGAAGGCGGGCTGATCAGGGTTGTATTGTTCTTCGGCACCATTCAGATTGTTTTCGTCTCCTGGACTGGTATTGCTGTGGCGGGGCTTGGAGTGGCGCCGATGACGCCCATTCTTTGCTTTTTTCCTGAGGTTTTATCCTCCGTTGCCTCATCGCCATTTGTTTCCTTCGGAGTGTCCACCATGTATATATCATAAGAAGAGGTGGCTGTCCATCGCCCAGTGAGCGGTGGTTCATGTTCTTCTCCTGCATCGTCGTCCATAGCGTCGATGTCTTCAGAGTAGACGTTCAGTACCTCGGTTAAATCATCGACCGTGGCAATGAAGTGGGTGGTGGGTGGGCAACGAATTCCTTCGTCGGCTGCCTCCCACTTGAGCCGGACATAGTTCGGCAAAGAGTCTCCTGACAAAGAGAGAGACTTTAATGAGTCCAGCATGTCGCCGAAGGGCGAATGCTGGAAAATATCCGCAGCGGTGAACTCCATTATCGGAGCCCATCCTGGCCCGACGGGCTCGGGAGTGCGCGGAGTGGAACCAACGTCCGGATACGAATCCGGGGGTTCGTAGTCATAGGTCATCGCAGAGGCAAGACCCGTGTTCGGCTCCACCGCCGATGAGTGTGCGACCTGGGGGGCGGGGTCCATCCCTCCGTCCTTAGGCAGCGCCGCCTGCTCCAGATCTATGTCCGAGGATACTACGGGGGTGATACCCCAAGCTTCGTTTGACGGCAGGTCTAAGCCGTGCTCGTCGTGACTGTCCGGTGCTCCTGGCATAGGCCCAAATCCATCGAAGATCAAGTCTTCGCGGATGTCCGCCGTGTAGTTCAGGTTTTCGAACCTGACCTGGTGGCCAGGGGCGTAGCTGTCGATCTGCTCCAGATGGCCAAGCGAGTTGGCCCACAGTGCGAAGCCGCCGAACACGAAGATCTGTCCGGGGAGGAAAGTCTCGCCCTGGACAGCGTCGTTGATGATGATTGAAGGAGCCATCGAGCCTGACAGCGACGACATAGAGGAACTCTCAATGAAAGCACCAATGTCGATGTCAAAACCAGCGGATCTCGGGTAGGGGGTCCCGATCTGTGCGTCAAGGCAGATGGTAACAGGAAGCAAGGGACACCGATATTTACCCAGGTTCGGGCCCTCTCGATGGAGGTAAAACCCTACTTCCTGCTTGATTAATATTGATGATATGGGTAGTACAAGAGTAAATCTACCACGAGATCGTAGAGGCTAAACCCTAAGAGCTAGCCTATGATGGTATGATTGTAATTGTGATCGGCCTTCTAAGGACCAACCTCTCTGGTTTATATAGGCACCGGAGAGGGCTAGGGTTTACATGGAGTCGGTTACAAGGAAGGAAATATAATATCCGGATCACCAAGCTTTCCTTACACGCCAAGGAAAGTCCCATCCGGACACGGGTCGAAGTCTTGAGTCTTGCATCTTCACGCTTCAATAGTCCGGATGTTGTACACAGTCCGGCTTTCCGGATACCCGCTAATCCAGGACTCCCTCAGTATGCCAGGCCTCGTTTCCATCGCCTGTTCCGTCCAAGCCCTCCCGATGAACTCGACCACGCACTCCGTTCCGACCCAGCCGGTTGGCTCCCCATGAACACGACGATGACGCTGTTTCTCCGTTCCGACCCAACCATGTACGTATGCGCAAGTAGGCGTTCGAGACCCTGCCCGTATGTACGTATGTGGCCGTATTTTCTTTCTTGCACCCTCGCCGCTGTATGTATGTGTACATGCTACGTGCGCGCCTCTACTACGACACGTGCGCGCCTCTACAACGACTAGTATGTACGTACACGTTCACAACCAGAATGACAACGCTACGTACGCTTCGACCAGGTGGGTCCCGACTGTCAGGCACTTCCTTGATTGCGAAGATGTAGCTGGTGGGTCCCAGCAGTCAGGGGCCGAATCGTTTTTTTTTTGCCCGGACGCACTTCCTTGCGTGCGAAGATGTAGCTGGTGGGTCCCAGCAGTCAGGGGGCGAATCATTTTTTTTGCCCGGACGCACTTCCTTGCGTGCGAAGCTGTAGCTGGTGGGTCCCAGCAGTCAGGGGCCGGATCGTTTTTTTTTTGCCCGGACGCACTTCCTAGCGTGCGAAGATGTAGCTGGTGGGTCCCAGCAGTCAGGGGCCGGATCGTTTTTTTTTTGCCCGGACGCACTTCCTAGCGTGCGAAGATGTAGCTGGTGGGTCCCAGCAGTCAGGGGCCGGATCGTTTTTTTTTTGCCCGGACGCACTTCCTAGCGTGCGAAGATGTAGCTGGTGGGTCCCAGCAGTCAGGGGCCGGATCGTTTTTTTTTTGCCCGGACGCACTTCCTAGCGTGCGAAGATGTAGCTGGTGGGTCCCAGCAGTCAGGGGCCGGATCGTTTTTTTTTTGCCCGGACGCACTTCCTAGCGTGCGAAGATGTAGCTGGTGGGTCCCAGCAGTCAGGGGCCGGATCGTTTTTTTTTTGCCCGGACGCACTTCCTAGCGTGCGAAGATGTAGCTGGTGGGTCCCAGCAGTCAGGGGCCGGATCGTTTTTTTTTTGCCCGGACGCACTTCCTAGCGTGCGAAGATGTAGCTGGTGGGTCCCAGCAGTCAGGGGCCGGATCGTTTTTTTTTTGCCCGGACGCACTTCCTTGCGTGCGAAGATGTAGCTGGTGGGTCCCAGCAGTCAGGGGGCGAATCATTTTTTTTGCCCGGACGCACTTCCTTGCGTGCGAAGGTGTTGCTGGTGGGTCCCAGCGGTCAGAGGGGCGAATCGTTTTGTTTTTTTGCCCGGACGCACTTCCTTGCATGCGAAGATGTAGCTGGTGGGTCCCAGCAGTCAGGGGGAAATATTTTTTTCGCGAAATACGGTGGCCCGTCCTGTGGGTCCCAGCTGTCAGGTGGAGGAATCATTATTTTCCGCGTAATAAGGAGGCACTTCCTTGCTGCGGCCGTGGACCCAGCTGTCAGCCTCTCCACGTACAGTCCACGTCCGATGGAAGTCGTTCCTTGACCACGTTGACCACGCCGCGCCGAGAGCACCAGGGTGGTGGACGACGGCGAGGCCTAGGAAGGGGACGACGGGGAGCCGGGGAAGACGTGGCAGTGGAAGCCCGCACGGAGAGTCGTGCGAGGGTTCACTAGTTCGGTTGCGGTTTGAGGTTGACGTCGCTGCAGGGTCTGGCCAGCGGTGGGAATAGTAGGGGCGGTGAGGTCTCCGCGACAGCACAGCCGTCCACAGGAGGCAGCATGCGGCACGACCGGCGCTACTTTGGGCGGCTGGAGCAAGAAGACAAGAGGTTGAAGAAGCACTACGGCCATTGGATGGACATCGTACGGTCACTGGAGCTAGAATCGTTCATATTGACTAAAGTTGACAATGGCCCCCGTCCCAGTCAACTTAGTAGGCCCACAAGTCAGCCTCCCACCATGGTGGATCCCAGCTAGCAAGGGGAGTATTCATTTTTTTGTGCGTAATAAGGAGGCACTTCCGGTGGCTCTGAGCTGATAGCGCGGGGAACTTTTTTTCGCGAAATACGCTGGCCCGTTCGGTGGGTCCCAGCAGTCTGTGGGGAAACGTTTTTTTTCACGAAATAAGGTGGCCCATACGATGGGTCCCTGCTGTCAGGTGGAGGAATAATTATTTTGCGCATAATAAGGAGGCACTTCCTTGCGGCCGCCTGGACCCAACTGTCATCCTCTCCATGTACAGTACTCTTCCGGTGGAAGTCGGTCGTTGACCACGTTGACCACGCCGCGCTGAGAGCACCAGGGCGGTGGTCTGGACGACGGCGAGGCCTAGGAAGGGGACGACGCGCAGCCTGGGAAGACGCAGCAGTGGTAGCCCGCACGGAGAGGAGTACGAGGGTTCACTAGTTCGGCTGCGGCGTGAGGCTGCCGTCGCCGCAGAATAACAGGGGGTGTGGGTGAGTAGAGGGATACCCTGGGCCAGCGGTGGGAGCAGTAGGGGCGGTGAGGCCTCCGCGGCATCACAGCCGGCCACGAGAGGCAGGAGCACGCGGCACGACCGGCGCTGCTTTGGGCGGGTGGAGCAAGAAGACCAGAGGTTGAAGAAGCACTATGGCCGTTGGATGGACATCGTACGGTCACTGGAGCTAGAATTGTTCATATTGACTAAGTTGACAAAGCCCTCCGTCCCCGTCAACTTAGTTGGCCCACAAGTCATCCTCCCACTATGGTGGGTCCCATCTAGCAGGGTGGGTATTCATTTTTTTGTGCGTAATAAGGAGGCACTTCCATGCGTGCGAAGATATAGCTGGTGGGTCCGACATGTCAGCGGGGGGAACATTTTTTTCGCGAAATACAGAGGCCCTTCCTGTGGGTCCCAGCTGTCAGGTGGAGGAATCATTATTTTGCGCGTACAGTCCACGACTGATGGATGTTGTTCGTTGACCACGTTGACCAGGCCGTGCCGAGAGCACCATGGCGGTGGACGACGGCGAGGCCTAGGAAGGGAACGCCATGGAGCCGGGGAAGACTCGGCAATGGTTGCCCACGCAGTGGGGAGTACGAGGGTTTACTGGTCCGGCTGCCATCGCCGGAAAATAACAGGAGGTGTGGGTGAGTAGAGGAATGGCCTGGCCAGCAATGAAGTAGGGTGGGGCGGTGCGGCCTGTGCGGCAGCACAGCCGGCCACGGGAGGCGGGAGCAGGCAGTCCGACGGGAGCTGGTTTGGGCGGCTGGAGCAAGAAGATCAGATATTGAAGAAGCAGCACGACCGTTGGATTAACATCCAACGATCACTGCTGCTAGAATCGTTTGTGGACTAAATTTGAATCGTTTGTGGACTAAGTTGACAAAGCCAAAGTACACGTCAACCTAGTAGACCCACAAGTCAGCCTCCAAATCTGTCCCAAACAGCATACAGCCCGAAATTTCTAGCCAGATTCAAATTAATTTTAAATCTAAATATACCTTAATTTAAATTCAATGAAATTTTACCTGCACAAAAACAATGAAATGTAAAATATCAAAATCCGAAAGAAAACAGTATTTGGGAACTAATTGCATGTTTGCTGTATTTTTTCGTTTTACAGCCCATTTATTATTACTTATAGCCCATTTCTTATTACTTATAGCCCATTTATTATTACTTATAGCCCATTTCTTATTACTTATAGCCCATTTTTTGGGCAAAATGCATCCCTCCTCGTCTTGAAAGATTTCCGGCCCAGCAGGGCGTAGAAAAGAAAGTAGGCCTATGTTGGTTATTCTGCAAAAAACAAAATAGCTGGCTAGCCATTTTTCAGAAAGGAAAAAAACAAACTGGGCTGGTCATGTGCTAAACATATGAAATAAAAGCCTGGGCTAGACGGGCCACAGGTCCCACACAACCCAGTTGATACCCTTCTCCGTCCCAAAAAAACAAAATTACTGCGCGCGCTGCTGGGTCCCTACTGTCATCCTCACCATGTACAGTCATCTCCTTATTCCTCTCGGTTGTTGACCATGTTGACAACACCGGAGGGCGGCGCCGCGGTGAGCGAACCAAGGCAGAGGACGATGGTGAGGCCTCGGATGGGAACGAACAGGAGCAGGGGAAGATCACAGCCAGCCGTGGGAGGCGGGAGCAGGCGGTCCCACCGGCGCTGGTTTGGCTTTGGCGGCTTGAGGAAGAAGGGACTGAAGAAACGCGACAGACGTTGAATGTCAATCGAACGGTCAAGGTTGGCACAATCGTTTTTTGACTAAGCGGACACCAAATAGCATACTTTTTTATATATAGGAAGAAAACTGCGAGGAAAATGCGTTTGTTTGCCGTCCTCCTCACAGGGAACGTTCGCCACATAACACTACAAAAAAATACACTTCCGTGATGATACGTGTTTGTCACAGTAGGTTGCGTTTTTTGTCATGCATGTACATCCATGACAAATTTATGACAGAATCAAGATAGTCATACCTGTGCTGTCGTAGAAGTGTTCCATGACATTACCAAAATTATCATCACGGAAGTGTCCACTTCCATGACGATAAATTGCGCGTCACAGAATTGCTTTCGTCAAGGGTGACCGACACGTGGCATCCACAGTAACAGAACGCCGTTAAGCTACTGGGTCGGATTTTGGATCCGATAACCCGTTAACAGCCCCAACCAATGGGGATTTTCCACGTGTAAAATCATCATTGGCTGGAGGAAACACGTGTCGGCTCACCATTGGGACAGATGTCATCCGCTCATTGGACCGAAGGCGCCTATGATACAGCGACACGTGGCACGGCCCAACAAAGGCCCATTACTGTGAAAAGGCCGGCCCATTTGACTTGGTCAAAAGGTGGCGGGCCAGCCCACGGAAAGCCTGTTAACGGCCTGTTCGCATATAGCCCATTTGCAACCCGCTAACCCAGGGCCCGTTACGCCCTAACCGAATTAGGCCCAGTAGCGTCATCTGGGCTGTCCAATATGATTCAGCCCGTTTTAACTTCCGGCCCATGTGTGGCCCATGACTTATTTCGGCCCATATGAGGACCTTTGTAACTCTTGGCCCATTAACGGCCCGTGGTGAAACTGGCCCGTAATGAACAGTGTATCACTTTATACCCATTAACGGCCCGTTATTCCATTGGGCCGTTTCCAGCCCAAGTTATCTTTCGGCCTTCTCATGGCCCATTGATTCTTGGGCTCATTTGCAGCATTCGGTTACATACGGCCCGTTACTGTCATTTTCTGCTTGTGGGCCAAATTCGGCCCGTTGTTACAGTCGGCCCGTTTGCGGAACGTTAATATATTGGGCCATTTTCATGTCAAAAAAACCCGTTGGGCTGTTTTCATAGAGTTATCAAATACGGCCTATTAACGGCCCGTTATGGTCCACGAATAATACGACCCATGATTGGCGAAATGATGATACGCCACGTAGAAGGCCCATGGATCCTACGGCCCGTATGAGGCCCATGGATAGTACGGCCCGTAGAAGGCCCATTGATCCCTACGGCCCGTATAGAAGGCCGATGGATCCTACGAGCCGTATAGAAGGCCAATGGTCCTACGGCCGAACGAAGGCCCATGGATCATACAGCCTGCAAGAGGCCCATGGTTACAACAGTCCGTGTGTTGCCATGATTATTTTGGCCTAGTTACCAAAAATAGGCTATTGTGGCCACTAGAAAAACACAGAAAAAGAACTGCAGTGACTACAAGCAAACAACTAAACAAGACAATAAGGAAATAAATAAGCAAGCAATTAAGGCTAGCCTATTACCGCTATTACACATATTACATCCACTGGGCATCAAAGTTCGCCACCAGTGCAAATATAGGGAACAAAGCAGCATATTACATACACTTGGCCGTCAAAATTGGCCACCAGTGCAAATAAACGCGGCAGTAAAACAAGAGCATAACTGAAACAACTTCAGAAGAGCTCAAGAAACGTTATCCTGGGTATCCATCATGCTGGCAATAAGCTTAGCAAGCTGATTAGCTTTGTCCTGTTTGGCGCTAAAATCCTCCAACGCTTGCTGTTGCACCAGAAAGTATGCATCTGAATGCTCCAGGGACTTCCGCTGTCCTTCCGCTTCTTGTCGCAACATAGCTGACCGATGTCTTTCAGCTTGTAGTTGAGACTCAAGAAACCGAACTGATTCAGACAGTGAGTTTGAATAGCTTGTGCATGCGGTAGTGGCCAGTAACTCGAACACTAAACCAAGACAGGACTTTGGGGTTGTCTCGCTGTCTTCAAGATAGTCTTCCTTAGCTATTTTATCAGCTTTGTTGGAGACCAACAAGGATGTGTCACTATTCTGAACCTTATCTGCATTACTTCCTTTACCATTGCTTAATAAGGCACTATTCCCCAATATTCTGTCAGCATTCTAAAAGAAGAAACAAGCAGACAAATAACAAGTTTAGCATGTACTAGTATATGAAACTCATTTCGGTGAAGCAGTTCATTAGTAAGGTGGACAGGATTAAACTACCAAGTCTTCTATTGCCAAGTACTAGTACATAATAAAAGCGTCAAACAAACATATATCTATGTCCTATGTTCACTGCATTGTCTTTCCAAATCAAAATAGAGACACAGTTCAAATCATATCAGTTCAAGACAAAGCAGCAATGAAAGAATACAAAGCATGGGAAACTACACGGCACAACAAGATTTCGGATGGGTACCACGGGTCTACATGTACTACAACACTATTGGCTCTGTTGTGATGCTAGTAATGCGCATGATATGAAAGTCAACTGTATACACAATTGAAATTGAAATCAAAAGAGCTATTGATAAGAGCAAACCTATTGAAGAAACATGCATGAACATACCTGCCGTGCAATTGGAGTTTCGATTGGATCCTTCAATTTAAAAATAAGTTTGTATTAGTAAATCCAATGATATAAGAGCAAAGCAATCATAGTTAAAAAAGGCGCGCCTAAGCGAGCGCTTAAGCGCGCCTAGGCTCTAGGCGTTGGCAAAACGCATTGCACATAACTACGCTTAATCTGTGCATAACTGTGCATAAGCATGCGCTTTGGTCAGTAAAGTGCAAGGCGGTGGCAAAACGCACAATTAACGCCTACCGCTTTTTTGAACTATGATAGCAATGGAATCTTAAATTAGAACAGCTGTTCTTCAGGTTTAGGCACTTGTTCTACATGAACAGAGTACAGTAAGATGCAAGAATATAATAATTAAAAATAGAAAATGAGCTCATAGATCTTACCACATTCTTGGTTCGGGACGAGTACAGAACAAGGCGTTCCCAGTCATCGTCCAGTAAATGTGTCTCAGGAGAACGTAAGGGAATTTGATGATTTTCTTTGCTGGTGAAGTACGGTTTCTTCACGTAATTCCGATACTGCCACCAAGCATTCTTGAAGATAGCAGAGGTATTAGCACAGGTTACCTCATCCTGAGTTTCCAAATCGGTCCTTCTCTATAGAGAAAAATGGGAAAATTTGCTGTATTATAACCATCATGGAGGTAGGATGTATGGGACAAAGCAAAGTAATTGCCATGAATAACATTACTTACACATAACTCTTGGACAAACACCTGCAACTGGCATTTTCCTTCATCTTCAGTATAATATTTCCAAGATGGGAAGATACGCACATACAATTTAACAACATCAAATTCGATAGATGCTAAACTACGACTGGCTGGTTGTGCTTCCTCCACGGGAATAGGCGTACTAACTGGTGGAGCTGGGGTTCGCCGTGATCATACTGGCCCTTTGGGCACTGGAGCTGCCTTACTAAGTGCTCTTGTTTGGGAGCTCTGTGGTGGAGATGGTGTTGTGTCAACAGGAACTGGGTTACTATCGGCTGGGGTTGGGGTTAGATTGGGTGAAGCTGGTTCTCTATCCATCGCAGTAGGGGTATAATCTGCGAGAGTTTGGGTTATGTGTGGTAGGGCTGGTTCTTGTGCATGTACAACCGGGGTGCTATCTCCACCAATAGGTAGCACTGTTTTATTTGAAGACCGTGTTTTTATTCCGCTAAATACTGGCATCACCCGCTCCAATTCAAATGGCTGATAAACAGGAAACATAGTTGAATGTACAGACATTGTATGAGAGATAGATGCAATAGATAGTGTGGAAAAAAGAGGGCATGAAATAGTTGACATGTATATTGTTTAATTAAAACGGATAGCATGACATAATTTCACATATATGATGTCTATCTAAACTGGATAGCATAGCATAACATAATTCAAAGATATGATGAATAACAAAACAGGATCGCATGACATAATTCACCTACATGTTATCTAAGTAATCAGGATCGCATCATGTAATTCACATATGTGATTTATATGCTAAACAGAGGGCATTCGATATGATGTCTGAACTAAGAACATGGTGTTGAATATTGTGTATATGATGTCTAAACTATGCAATGCAAGACACCGTATGCATGATATGAGCAGTATAACCGTGCCAAGTTAGAGCATACACCTCAGTAGGGGAATAGGACTGGTCATCTGTCTCTGAATCCATCTCTGAGGAGCTATCGAGACCCAACAAGAGATCTGCTTCGACATGTAGCACTGTCTGCTCTGAAGGCCTTGTTTTCACTCCAGATTTTTCCATCTCCCACCCAAATTGCTGATTTGTAGGAAGAGTAGTTTAATGTACAAACATTGTCGACAAATGGAAATGTAATGATGAAAAGGATGGGCAAGATATCATTCAAATATATGATGCCTGGTTAAACAGGATGGCATTGCACATTTCACATATATTATGGCTGGCTGAAAGACATGAGGCTGCATAATTCCCATATATGATATAGAAACTAAATAGGTGGCATTATAGAACATGTCTAAACTAAGCAGATGCCATATATGATGTCAAAAGTAGGCACTGCAAGGCAACATATGCATGATATGACTAACATCATCATGCCAAGGTAGCGCAAACACCTTGGGGGGTAAATAGGAGTGGTCAGCTGCGTCTGAATCCGCCTCAGAACAGATATCTTCCTCTGGATTACAATCTGGAGAGGGGTGGAAAGGGGTTGGCATTGAACCCACCATGGAGCGATGTCTGCATGACATTGTATTGCCGTGCAAAACTCTTCTCTTTTTCTCTACATGTTCAGCATGACTGTGTACAATATCTGACATGCATACGAAAAAATATGGTGAGATTATGTAAGGAGAGCATGCAGAAATTTAGAGCGATGGTAACAACCAGTGGATGGATCCAAAAATAATGATAGCAGGCTGATGATTGCTTTAAATTAATAAAAAGACAGATGATGATTGCTTTACTATTTGTTTCCCACCCAAGATGAACAACATAGGCATACCCTAGGTGAACCAGATATTAGACAGACATACTATTCATTGTTGCCTCGATATGTGCCCCACAACTAATTTAGAACTCAAGTTTGAACATGAATTTGGACCTGAGTTGGGAGTCCAAGAGCTGAACAGGACGATAAAGTAGCAGGTAAGTTTAAGCAATGCATAACATAAGCAGAAACAAAAGAGTGTGGCCTCTCTTGTGGACCCGTGTACTCCTCAGGTTCATCTGCTGAGTCGATGATGGTGATGCCGTTGGGGTGCGTGCCGGCGGCAGGGAAGGAGATCTCAGGCAGCGAAAGACGGTCAGGAGTCGTGATGTCTGGTTTGGTGGATGCTTCTGTCGATGGACCAGCTCAGGTGAGGTGGACGACGTCGCGGCAGGAGCAGGACAAACCACACAAAGTTCCCTTCGACACGTACCTGTAACTGAAGTAATTCTGTAAGTGCTCATTTGGCTTGCATGATTCTTAAAACGCAGGGATACGAAAAACACCGGAATAGGATAGGAAAATGCACATGGTAAACAGAGCATTTGTAAACACAGGATTTCTATCAGCTTGGGTGTTTGGTTTACAGGAATTGGAAGAGCAGAGGAATGCAAAGAAACATGGCCAAAATAAAGAGAAACCATATGAAAGCGTGTACAGTTAGAATGTTATTCTGGCACTAATGCACTTGGTCTTGTTCTCATGCATAGGACTTTGAAAAGTAGGTCCAGGTGGATGTTTTGCTTCATTCCTTTCAACAAAATGCATGAATAATTGAATAGTAGAGTGACATTGGAAAATTTCCTATTGCTATGTTTTTCCATTGAACCAAAATAGCCCTAATGGATCAACGTGAATGTATAGTAATAAGTGACGCAGCAAGTGTACAACCTCTTTGCCGTAGCTGTGTCGACCTCAGCATCATTGGGTTGGTCGCTGAAGCAGTTGAGGCAGAGGTGGCTATCCGAGGTGTGGAGGAAGATCTGAGGAATCTGTAGACGGCGTCCAGGGCACTGCTCTATTGTGATGGATCGTTCTGTCGTTGGAGCAGCTCCGGTGAGCCGTAAGACGTCAAGGCTGAAGCAGCACAAGACAGACATCGTCAATCTCAAGTGGGATTCTAATAGCATCTCCAATAGATGATGAAAAATGGATGTAAAATTAACATCACCAAAAACCACCTGACTACAACAGATGAGGTAAAAACTGTTGACGCTGAACTTAACTGTCGAAACTGAAATTAACTGTGGAATCTGAATGCTACTGTCGAAACTGAACGCAATGGTAGCAGAGAGACACTTGACATGTAGTTTAGGGAGGGTCTGCAGTTCATCTTCAACCTGCACACCCCTGAGCCGCCTGCCACCACCCACTACTAGGGAAAAGCCTAGCAGCAGCGCGGGTTTTGGGTGTATCAGTAGCGCGGGTACCCGCGCTACTGATACGGCGCCACATCTAACTTGTAGCAGTAGCGCGTGTTGACACATGCTACTGCTATACATGGTTAGCTGTAGCATGCTATGCAAACAGCGCTACTGCTAATTAGCTGTAGCGGGTCTTATACCCCGCGCTACTGCTATTACTTTCAAAAATAAAAAAAATCTCGATCCCGTGCGTGCTGTCAATGGCAGCAATGGTAAGATCTAGCGATGATTTGCGTCGCCGGAGGCATGAACGGACAGCGGAAGACCAGACCCAGCAGTGCTGTTGGAGAGGGCCCATTTCTATGGCAGAGCCAGGCCGCGGCATGGGGCTCCTCTTCCCGACTATGCCAGATAGCTCTGGGTCATCCATGGCGACGACCTGCACGGGCATGGACATGGGAGGGTGAGTCAAACCAGAGGGAGAGAGAGAAAAGGAAAACCGAGGGAGAGAGGAAGGTGATGTAGGGAGCAGCGGAGCTAGTCACCGGTGGCGAGGTGCTTCGGTGTGGTGGCGCGGGGCGGCGGCCTCCTAGACGTCGGTGGAAGACCGGCGAGCTCCTAGACGCCGGTGGCGCGAGGCGGCGGCCTCTTTCGGCGCCATGGAGGAGGATGGGTGCATGGGCAAGAGGTCCATGTGAGAGCATATGGAAAGTGAGAGGAGAGAGTGGTGGAAGAGAGGAGGGATTTGGGGGAGGAGATGGGGATTCGGCCGAGGATATGGCGACTTCACCTACCTCGTACTTACTAGTAGCGAGGGGTATAAAACCGCGCTACTACTATCAACTTAGTAGTAGCGCGGGTTTATACCCCTCGCTACTACTATGGCATGTGTCGGGGGGCACGGTAGAGACCGCTTAGTAGTAGCGAGGGTCAAAAACCCGCGCTACTACTATCGACTTAGTAGTTGCGAGGGTTAAAAACCCGCGCTACTACTAATTAGCAGTAGCGCTTCTTTTTGTGCCACGCTGCTGCTAAGATTCTGTGTATAAGGTTTTCCCTAGTAGTGACCGGCCGAACCACCGGCCCCAGCGCCGCCTCGCCGCCCCGAAACGACTCGCCACCGCCGCCCCGGCCAGCCCTCTAGGCCCCCCGCCCCCCACCCTGAACCCTAAGATAGATAGTGGGGTACCTCTCTGGCGAGCCCCCGTCCCCGCTGTGGGTGGTTCTTCCTTACCCCCGGGGCCCCCCCCCCCCCCCGCTGTGGGTGGTTCTTCCTTACCCCCGGGGCCCCCCCCCCCCCCCGCTGTGGGTGGTTCTTCCTTACCCCCGGGGCCCCCCCCCCCCCCCGCTGTGGGTGGTTCTTCCTTACCCCCGGGGCCCCCCCCCCCCCCCGCTGTGGGTGGTTCTTCCTTACCCCCGGGGCCCCCCCCCCCCCCCGCTGTGGGTGGTTCTTCCTTACCCCCGGGGCCCCCCCCCCCCCCCGCTGTGGGTGGTTCTTCCTTACCCCCGGGGCCCCCCCCCCCCCCCGCTGTGGGTGGTTCTTCCTTACCCCCGGGGCCCCCCCCCCCCCCCGCTGTGGGTGGTTCTTCCTTACCCCCGGGGCCCCCCCCCCCCCCCGCTGTGGGTGGTTCTTCCTTACCCCCGGGGCCCCCCCCCCCCCCCGCTGTGGGTGGTTCTTCCTTACCCCCGGGGCCCCCCCCCCCCCCCGCTGTGGGTGGTTCTTCCTTACCCCCGGGGCCCCCCCCCCCCCCCGCTGTGGGTGGTTCTTCCTTACCCCCGGGGCCCCCCCCCCCCCCCGCTGTGGGTGGTTCTTCCTTACCCCCGGGGCCCCCCCCCCCCCCCGCTGTGGGTGGTTCTTCCTTACCCCCGGGGCCCCCCCCCCCCCCCGCCCCTGAAAATTGACTGACCCAAAAGTCGATTCAGTCGACTGAAGTGTGGCTTAATCGGAGCAGAGCAGCAGCACGAGCGAGGGGGAGAGCAGCAGCAGCTGGGCGAGCGAGCGATCGAGCGAGAGCCGGAGCAGCAGCAGCAGATCCAGCTAGTATGGACGCCGCCGCTGAAGGGGCCTTGCACTTGGGGAGAGACACCGTGGAGATGTCGCCCACGGCGCTGGCTTCAAGGTAGCCGCTCCATGACGGTGCGGGATGGAGCACCGTCGGTGCCGGGAGGTCGAGTTAAGGAGAACGTGCGATGCGATGAGTGTACAACCTCTTTGGTGGCGCCGAGTAGGCCTCGGCTTCGTCCGAGGAGTCGGTGAGGATGTTGCGGTTCCGGTGGAGCAGGTTAAGGCGGCGCTGTGGGGATGGAGCAGCCGCGATAGACGAGGCGATCGTCGGAGCAGCTCCTTGGAGGTGGAGGATGGGGCGGCTGAACCAGCGGGACGGTGAGATGGAAGACGGATCCTCATCCGAGGAGGTGGACGAGGGACATCGAGCTGTTGCGGTGGACGACATCGTCGGGGAAGAGGCTCCGGCTGGGCAGCGGTGACGTGGCGGACGGAGGACGGTGGGGTTTCGCGGCTGGAGCGTAGAGGTTATGGCGGCCTGGGATTTCGAATGGCGAAAAGGGGGCGATGGGAGGGGGTGAAGCATGACTTAGGGACGCGCTTGTCCAAAATGTAGGGTGTGTTACAAAAGTACCCCCACCGATTTGAACTAACGGCCCTTTCGGCTCAGGGTTAGAAGGGGGATTTCGCGTGTCGGGATTTGGCAGCTGGAGGGAGTTTTCGTGCGCGTTGTAATTTCGGGATAGCAAGGCGCGGGTTGTGAAGGCGCCAGGTTTGGGAGCACGATATCTGAATTTTCGGGATATAACAAGACGCGGGTTGAATTTTAGGGACAAGCCTAACGTGTAGTAATATTGTACTTGTACGTACCAAATCAATCGCACTTCCCTCAACCAAAAAGAAAACAAAAAAAAATAAAACTATTCACACCACACAAAGAGAGAGTCTTGCCCCGTTTTACTATACAAATGCTATTCAAAGCTACTCCCTCCTTCCATCTATATAGGGCCTAATGCGTTTTTCGATGCTAACTTTGACCAAATATTAGAGCAATGATATATGACATGCAACTTACACAAAGCACACCGTTAACTTCGTCTGTGAAAGGTTCTTTCAATGATATAATTTTCACATTGTGCATGTCATGTACTATTAATCTTGTCAATAGTCAAAGGCGGTCTTAAAAATCTCATTACAGCCCTATATAGATGGAAGGAAGGAGTATGAATCCATGTTATGTCCGATTAATTTTTTTTGCTTTGCTGTATAATGCATGTAACCTACTCATACCAACATTTTAGTGCATTCCAAATGTCTATACTACCACTGCAATTCGAACTAAATTTGAATTTTTTTCCCTATTTCAATAAGAATCTACAATCATGATTGTTGCCAACTTCAACCATAATTAGTGTATTACCTTAATAACACACCACATGATTACTATAGAGATAGATATGAACTATGTGTACTACATGAACTTGAATTCTATTTTTTGAATACACTTGATGTTGATTACAAATAATAGTACATTTGATGTACTAACTATATATTCATAATCTAAACCATGTTCCATACGTACACCATGTTTATCACACAAAGTATAGTGCCCCCGCCCGCTACATTATGACAAGGATTTAGACCTGAGTTGCAAAAGCCACACATTAGCCCAAATTATAATCAATGTTGTACATTATGATATCTTCTTCAAGTATCCGTATCCACCTTTTTATAATGAATTATGATCTTTGTTTGTCTTTTACACCTTCACGACCCTCTTCTATTTGTAGCTAGCTAGCGCTAACTTTCTATCGTGCATGCACACGCCCGCCCCCTCACACACCCTTAGCGTCCCCTCCATCGCGCACGTTCATTATTTCTCTTTAGGTCGTCCACCAGCGGTGTGTGTAGGCCCCCGGCTCCTTCTTTCTGGCACACACCGGTCGATATACCTCTCTAGCCAAGTGTGCCTACAACAAACACATATATACTTCCCCTCTTCTCTTCTCACCGTCCATGCCCCAATATGTCCAATACGATTCCACACAGGTGCACATTCCCGCCCCTCTTTTCATTTATCACATACTCGCACACTCCACCCCCCTCGACATGGTAGGCCTCTCGCACCACCTCCTAGCCACACTCTCTCCCCCTGTCTGCCTCTCCGGACATTATTTGCTTATAACACACGCAGGCGTGTATATGAACTGATCTCCCGACATATAGCCAGGTCGACTATAATTCGTTTTCACCAAGCACCGATACACTTACCTCGCTAGTTATGTCTCTCCTTTTCTCGGACACACGGCGGTTGATCTTCCTATGTAGTTACGCATGCTTACCACAATCGTATCTTCTCCCCTCATCATCCTTGAATACCTCCCGACCCGTCTCTCACACGCACGTGCATAGACAGACAGACATCCCCCGCCCTCTCTTATTGATATTGCACTCATACCCTCCGTTTGTCTAGCAGGCCTCTCCCACCATTTGTGAGACGCCACTCCACCACCAACCCTCCGACGCTCTACCTTTGTCTTTTTCCCAACCTTATTCCTCTGCTACACATATCCATGGATGTCGATCGATCTCCCTCAATACATAGCTAGGTCTCTCTCCTTCCCCAGACATATAGTAGTCGACCTGTCTCTCCCCTCAACCCCCCCCCCCCCCCCCCCCCCCCCCCCCGCCCCCCCCCCCCCCCCCCCCCCCCCCCCCGCCCCCCCCCCCCCCCCCCCCCCCCCCCCCGCCCCCCCCCCCCCCCCCCCCCCCCCCCCCGCCCCCCCCCCCCCCCCCCCCCCCCCCCCCGCCCCCCCCCCCCCCCCCCCCCCCCCCCCCGCCCCCCCCCCCCCCCCCCCCCCCCCCCCCGCCCCCCCCCCCCCCCCCCCCCCCCCCCCCGCCCCCCCCCCCCCCCCCCCCCCCCCCCCCGCCCCCCCCCCCCCCCCCCCCCCCCCCCCCGCCCCCCCCCCCCCCCCCCCCCCCCCCCCCGCCCCCCCCCCCCCCCCCCCCCCCCCCCCCGCCCCCCCCCCCCCCCCCCCCCCCCCCCCCGCCCCCCCCCCCCCCCCCCCCCCCCCCCCCGCCCCCCCCCCCCCCCCCCCCCCCCCCCCCGCCCCCCCCCCCCCCCCCCCCCCCCCCCCCGCCCCCCCCCCCCCCCCCCCCCCCCCCCCCGCCCCCCCCCCCCCCCCCCCCCCCCCCCCCGCCACACACACCGATAGTCGAACGTTGTAGGTAGGTATCCATGCCACGGAGAAGAACTGCACCTCTGCCCTCTCAAATTCCAGTAGGCCAGCCGCCCTGTATCTTTGACGTGGGCGAACACAAATTCGATGGAACTCTTTATCGATCGCGCAGCCACACACTTCATCCGTGTTTTCAATTCTATCGATATCTCACGTCCATGACTCCGTTTCACACACATTGCATATGTTACGTTTTTCTGATTGAGATATCATCAACACATTGCCTCTTTTTCGCACAAACCATCTCTCTCACACCCACCCACATACGTACCTGCACCTAAAGAAGAAGTACACGCAGGACGCATGTACTGACGTCTCGTTCCCGGCCACACCCGCGCGGGTACACGGTGGAGTTCGTTTCTGTACGAAAAGGCAGCCCATGTGATAATTTGACGCGTGTAGCGATTGTTTACTCGAAGGATGGTCGGGTACCATGCCTAAAATATAAAACGATTGCCGTGGGGAAAATGGAAAAATGGGTTTGTCTCTCGTGAGTCTCGTCACACAATCTCACACAAAGCCGTCGTGGCCTCTCTCTCTCAACGTTGGTCAGTGATCCGGCCGCATCCCGTCCGCCGGCGGAATGGGAGGATGTGCATCGTCTCTTCGTTCGACGGCGTTGAGGCAGCTCGTCCGGATCTGCGGTACCCATCGTTCTCTCTGACCAAGCTCCGGCGCTGTAGGGCCTTCGCCACTTGCTCGCTGCCGCAGTATGGGCAGATCCCGGCCGCCGGCGCCCTCCTAGTAACATCCCGACGACCCTCAGGTACAGCTTCCTCCGTCCTTGATCCACTGCCCATCTTCCCACGTTGCTGCATGTGGATCTTCTTTAGTTGTTTTCTTAAATCGTATCTCGGCCGGCGTACTTTCCATCTTGCAATCTCGTCCTCAAACCATTTTTGATAAACCACCATGTGCTATATTTCCCTTTTTACATGGAACATGCTTCTTTTTTGTCGGCGTATGTGTCTTCAACTCGTGTTATTGGGCGGTAATTGTTTCCTTTAGACCTCCTTTTGCAAACAGGGCTATCCATTTTCACCTCGTTGCTATTGCGACCTTTTGGTGAACTGCACAAATCACTTTTCTGAAGAGTTTTTGTGCAGTTCTGCCAAAATGTCACACGGGCAACATTTTTATATTTCTGTTGGACTGCGGAAAGGGAGATTGGTTTTGCTATCCTCCTCATCCAACTCCGTGCCTAATCTTCTCCGACAAGAAGTTAGTCCTAAAGAGAGATCGTAGAGGTGATCGGCTTCTATTTATGTGTGTTATGTTTCATCATCTAGTTCCACTATTATTGTAATCACACTGACTGGATATCTTTGCAAACAGGGATGGTCCACCCGATTTTAGTGGAGCTGCACAAAATGATCGGATTGTGGTGTCCTTCATACACCTCTTTTTTGGCTACAGAGCTGGGTGAAACTAGCTGCCAAGCAATGAACACTGTGCCAAGGAAATGGAGCCATGCCTACGAACAACATCGATCAATTATATTTTTTTCTTTATTTGTACACCTTCGCACAACTTTGTCTTCAGTTTCATTTGTATTTGATGGAATGTTGTAACGAGATAATCTCGAGGCAAGACACATGATTCCTAAGTTGAAACCTTTTTTTTCCTGTGGGAACCAGAGTTGAAACCTTCATAGCATCATAGTACAATTTCATCAAAATTATTCGTACATATAAACAAATCCTGAAGGATTGATAGCAACGCCAAAAACAATTCAACTTTGTTTCGCCGACATGTTGGACATCCTTAATCTGGCTCCACCTGCCATGCAACAATATTGAGTGCACAACACAACTTCAGGGAAAGATTCACCCCGGTCGTTGCGCCCCAGTAGTAATGACTAGTGAGTAGTCAAATCACAGAGCCCCACCTTCGCCACAGTAAGTTGCTCGGACGAAGCAACCATCATTTCTCTATTCCTTGAATCCGCTGGTACTCCCATATTCCCACAGTAAAGTTGCTCGGGCGAATCAACCATCACTATATCCGCTCACGTGTGATGACCACATGAGCTATCCATTCAGATTGCATGTTAAAAAAATAAAGGTCGATAACTAATGCGGCAAACTTTCAAAAAAAAACTAATGCGGCACTTCGGGCCAACGCAGCCAGATCGCATTTTGCACGAGAAATTACACACCATGTTTCGTTGACATGTGGTCCCGTTCCAACATATAAGTGAGACGAGGCGAGTAGTAGGAGTATTTCCGAACCGACGTGTAGGCCGGGGCGCCCCTTCGTGAACCGTGGCAAACTGGTAACCTTCCACCGATGCTTCGCCTTTCCCTCTCGATTTGGAACTGCTGTCGCACGCTCTTCCTCTCCCTCCTCCATTTTCCTTCAGCCCTTCACGCTTTCTTCTGCCATTGTTCGATCATCTTCTCCATGGAGGGAACAGGACGGAAACGACCCCGTTATTCTTGCCCCGATCTGAAAGATGACGTGGTGGAGGAACTCATTGATCGGTGCAACGTCATCACCTCGGCTAGCATGGCAGGTTCGTTCAAGCCCATTCTTGACTCAACTAATAACATCATTACAAGGAACCCAAGAGTCAAGGAACGGTTTGATCTCCCCTATCTTCTTCGCCGTGACCCTGATGACTGGTGTCGTCACGACGGAGGCCTCACCCTGTGCAAGTTGATGCCGCTTGATAATGATACGTATGATGTTAAGATGCCATCGCTTGAGCGCAAGTCCTGGGCAGGCGCAAATGGAGATTGGGTTGTTTACATTGGGTCCAACTGCGAGTGGGAACTTGTGAATGTGTACACTCGTGACCGGGTTCCACTCCAGAAATCTCAGCAGACTGCCCAGAGGTTGAGCACACTGGTATTGTATGCACGTTCAAATACAATCATGGTGACTGTCTTCTACGGAAGAGAGCAATTTCTCGAGTTCCCAGCCGCTCTTGTACGTGCATTGCAATAGGTTATCAGATGAGGCCAATCATCAACAATAGTAGTACACTATTTGTACTAGCTTCACATGCTTCGCGCGTCGTGCTGGTGTTTTTACTGTAGCCATATTGTACTACGTAACCAGCACCTCGAATCCTCGATACTAGTAGTACTATATAGTAAGTAGTTGTAGGAGTAGTAGGGTGGCATGGGCCAGAACAAGCATTCACGTCCAGCAGTACGGCACATGCCACCAGCACGACTTCCATCTGACACCATATTTCTTGCAGTCCGTGCTAGAGCAATCTCTTCAACCTCATCGTTTCTCTAACTCAGCCATTGCGCGGCGGGCGAGGTGGGGGTTTGCCGATAGTCGGTTTCCTCAACTGCGGTCCCACTTGTAAGGCCAACTCCAACGCTCTATCAATATATGGATGTACTTTTCTTCCCAATACAAAAACTTGCATCCATTCTACTCCCTCTGTTCTACTACCTCCGTCCTGGTTTGTAGGTCCCCTTTGTAGTTTGTGTCAAATTTTAACTAAATATTTAACTAACAAAATGTTAATGCATGTCAAGAAAAATTATCTCATTGGATTCGTATTTGAACATAGTTTTCAAAAATATAATGTTTGCTGACATGCGTAAACATTTTTTTAGTTTGATCTATGGTCAAAATTTGGCACGAAATACAATGGGGACCAATAAACCCGGACGGAGGTAGTATTTGTCAAAATATATATGTATCTAGACATGTTTTAGTATATAGGCACATCCATTTTTGGACAAATGGAAGTCAAGTATTTTGGAACGGAGGGAGTACACAATAAAAATTTTAAGTTAGCACAACTAGGCTAATCCGAGAGCACAACCGAAGATTTGGTCGGGTTCTTCCTCCTTTTGCCGACACGTGGGACATCCAGCATCCAGGTAGTGTCATGAAAGAAAATAGAGTGGTAGTTGATAAGTTGAAGCCACAAGATGTGAATCTTGGGTTAAACTGTAAATAGAATCTTACTACTCTTGAGTAACTCCAAAAGTGGCCACTGGCTGGCTGAGAAGAGAGATAGAGGAGTGCTGAGCACGGACTGCAGGAAATTTGTTCTACGTGACCAGCACCTTGATATTCGTGTGTGGTTGTTCTAGAATAAAAAAGGAGGTACCTCTACTTATGTTACTCCCACTACGCGTAGCCTAAGGTTAGTAGGTGACCTTGCGCTTGGCTCTTCGCCTCTTCCAGAAGTCGATGGTTCTACAGTAGTGCTTCTGGCAATCTGACACCAAATGAACTGCTGCATGTCCACTGCTTGTAAGCAAAAGTTTCTCCTCGTGCTGCGAGCCACCGCGCATGCGTTGGCGAGGGAGAAGGCGTAATCAAGCTTCTCGTCGTTCTGCGAGTTGACGGGACACATCAAAGTTATTTACTAGTAGTACGTACTCTCTCCAAAAAAGGGCTGACCATGTCATTGCTACCATCCCGTGCTCCATCGTTGAGTACGTGCACTATTCACGTGCCATTCACGTGCCATCGAGGAGAAAAAAATATTGCGTAGGTGCCATCGAAGTGCACGACT
>LR880969.1:18820995-18836393 GCA_904067115.1 Aegilops sharonensis | reverse complement strand
CCGAGGGCACCGCCCGCTGCATGCCCGGCATTTCAGACTACATAGTGGATAGTAACTTTTAGAGCAAGTACTACTATAATTAGATGACATAAGCAGGCTATAAGGATTTAAATATAGTATTTGTGCTTAGATGAAGGAGAGAGAAGAGAAGCGTATTGTAAACGTGTAGCCGGTTGTACTCCAACATACTCTACTTTGTGAGACAAAAGGTGGGGCCATTATTAATGATATTGTATTTATACTAAAGGGACTAACGAACGCCTTAATTACTCCTTTTTTTTGAGAAAAACCTTGGTGGGGCTATTGTTGACTTTTTTTTGAGCTATTATTGACTTGGACGTGGGGTTTGGGGGCCAAAGGCCTACTATTATACTCCAACCTAACATGCTCTACCCTAGCCGCCGCTGTATCATATGGTTTCGCACCGTTCCAGATCTTAGCGCTGCCACGCAATTCTTCTCCAGCCCTCCTTCCGGCGTGCACCGCGAGAAGGGACAACAGTCCTCCGAACCCCGCCTTTCGTGATCCTGTACGGGAGAGGGGCGATCAGGTTTTTGGGGAGCACACTCCTGTGACTGCTGCCAGCGACGACTTCCTCAATGACAGCCTTCTTCCCCGACCTCGGTAACCTCTTCATCAACGACATGAGTGACAACATCAACCACATCGGTTCTGCTCCCGCTGTACAGTATGTGATTCTGTCCTCCTGGTTTAGTCTGCATCATTACTTTGATGTTTGCAATTGTCGTCATGATCTATTTACTGCTGATTCAGATTAAATCTCGTACTAAATTGCTCATATATTCAACAATCCAATCCAAAAACCTGATCACAGGCAATTTACTATGAGTTGTTTTGCTGCGCTTTTGAAGCCGCCTACTTTTAAGGGGGTGCAATATAAAAGGTGGCGCACAAGAGCAGTATATTGGTTTCAGATCATGTGCTGCTATGACGCCACTAAGGGTAAGCCTGAGGGCGATCTTAATCCTACACGGCAGGAAGCTTTTCAGAACATGGATACCCTCTTCAAAGCCGCCCTGCTGAGTGTTCTTGACGATTCCATTGTGGATTCGTATATGTTGTTTGACAGTGGCAAAGACATGTGGGCTGCGCTCGATGCCACGTTTGGGCCCTCGGGCACTGGCAACGAGTTGTACGTCATGGAGCAATTCTATGACTACAAGATGACTGATGAGTGCTCTGTTGTTCACCAGACTCATGAGATACAGTCACTCTCTAAGGAACTTGAGTACTTTAAGTGTGTGCTGCCGGACAAATTTGTTGCTGGGACCATCACTGCCAAGCTTCCACCTTCGTGGAATCATTTTGCTACTTCTCTGGAAAAACAAGAGACATGAGTTTTCTGTTTTGGATCTCATTAGCACTCTTGATTTTGAGGAGAAGGCGAGAGCAAAAGACACACATGCTCGGGTCGTCGAGGGAGCTTCTAGTGCCCACATGGTACACGAGAAGAACTTCCAGCCCAACCAGCCCCAAAACAACAAGAACAAATCTCAGGGGAAAGGGAAGTTTGATGCAAAGAACAAGCCGTCACATTCTACCAACTTCAAGAAGAATTCTCATAACGGGAAGGGATACAAACCTCAATTTTGGTAGCACCGCACAAAATTTATATGGCTGCATCTACCTGCTGTCAGCTAACCTCATGGTTCTCCAGGTATTCCTACATTCGTAACTAGGTACAATGACTACTGCAAGATGAAATTAGCTTATTCGTACGTTGACTTGTTGAATGCAGTGCGGAACGATCCTGTCATGTCTGGAGGAGCAAACAAGCAGTGCAGCTGAAGGTGAAAATCAACCAAGGACTTATGAAATTATATGTAATCTTCCTCAGGCAGGTCAGTATCCCCTTCGTCCACATGATTGTGTTTTGTCATGCCGAGCTATTGATATGTGCTACTGTTTTGCAACACCGTTTAAGTATAGCTACTGTTTTCCTATCTTTTCAGATTCAGGACAATGAATAGGATATCAGGGGAACTGCACAATATGGACCCATGTTGAGTCATCTCTATTGCCTCATGTGTTTGCTGCAAATGTGTCAGCATCAATTGCAAGATGAGGCAACTAGATAGCTGTGGAGTTGCCAACATGCTCAAAGTGCTCGCAACATTGAGAAGAAACAAGCATGCCCAGGAAATTAATGCGTGCGCAGGGAGGCCCTTTGCTCAGAGAAGCATCGACCGTTTTTCTTTATTTCCACACCTTCTCACAGTTTTGTATATTGGTTATAGTATGGTGAATCATTGAGATGCATAGACATGCTGAACTTTTGTTCTTCTGAATGTTAGTTTAATGTGAGTGTCTGCATCCAGTACCGCATCCTCTAATTTGGTGGATGCACACAGAGAAAATAAATCTCCCTAATTTACTCCATAACCACCCTATTAAATAGGCCTAGTAACAAACCAGGCGCATGTAGTGGCAAGCGGGCACATGCATCCTGCATGCATGGCCAGTCATGCAGCAACGCAAAAGAAGAGAGCGGTTCTTGGGAAAAAGCGAGTAGTTAGTGCAGCGTGCCTTATAAACACGAACAACTCGCTCTCCCACTTCCGTCTCCCCACCCAATTCCCCCCGCTCCCCAATCTTCCTCACTCGTCCAGAATACCCCGCTCACCTTCTTCCTCACTCGTACAGAAAATGCCTGCTCCTCTTCTTCCACTCCTACAGAAATCCCCAGCCCTCCTTCTTCCCCACTCGCACTGCCACTAGGCTCGTCTCTGGCTACTCTGCTCAAACCCGTGAGCTCGGCGCGACGCCCATAAGGAAAATCGAGTCGGCTGGCCCCAGCGTCAAGAAGATGAGGCTCCCACCAGCGGCGACGCCAGTTGTAGATCCCGCACCCGGTAGCGTGGGGAGAAGCGGCGAGCCCGCCCCGCCCCCCCCCCCCGGCCACCCCCGTTATAACTCCCCCAACACGAGGCGTGGGGAAAAGCCCGGAGCCCCCCCCCCCCCCCGGCCACCCCCGTTATAACTCCCCCAACACGAGGCGTGGGGAAAAGCCCGGAGCCCCCCCCCCCCCCCGGCCACCCCCGTTATAACTCCCCCAACACGAGGCGTGGGGAAAAGCCCGGAGCCCCCCCCCCCCCCCGGCCACCCCCGTTATAACTCCCCCAACACGAGGCGTGGGGAAAAGCCCGGAGCCCCCCCCCCCCCCCGCCCCCCCCCCCCGCCCCCCCCCCCCCACCCGGATTTGAGGAACCGGTAGAATCTCCGGTGGACCGCATCAGCGATCTCCCGGACGTCATCCTTGAGGAGATCATCTCGCTTCTCCCCACCAAGATTGGTACCGCACACAAGTCCTCTCAACTCGGTGGCGCCCTCTATGGCGCACCGCGCCCCTCAATCTTGACTGTCGTCAGATATCTGTCCTTCCTGAATTTGATCTCATCAGAGCCATCGTCTCTTCTCAGCAGCAGTGCCCCGTTCAATGCCTCTACATTCCGAAAAGCTACCTGCTGTCCATACCCGACAAGGTGGACGCTTGGCTGACATCCCCTGAATTCGGAAAACTCCAGCAGTTTGAATTCTACCATTACCATGAAAGTTTCATACCACGAACATACCAAGAATTCGTGCCCACACCACCGTTGTCCATCTCGCGGTTTTCCTCCTCTCTCCACACCGCCACCTTCGCCCGGTGCCATCTACCAGACGATCTGGTACAAATGCTTCGACTCCCACTGCTAAAAAGACTTTCGCTTGTGGTGGTTTATCTGTCGGAGGCCTCACTGCACAGCATCATCCACTCTAGTTGCCCTGCCCTGGAGCGCTTGCTGATTGTTTTGGGAATAGAAATCGGTATCAGTTGTCTCCAAATAAAGTCGCCTCACCTTAAAAGCATTGGAATTTGTTTTGAAGGACAGCAACTCATCATCGAAGATGCCCCTTCCCTTGAAAGGTTGCTCCTTCATAATTGTTATACACTGTCAGAAATAACTGTCGTCTCTGCGCCCAAACTGGAGACCTTGGGTGTAATTCGTGACCCGTTTAATAATCACAAGGAGTTGGTGTTTGGCTCCTCACCTTTTCAGGTACCGTATATTATCATCTACACATTTGTAATCATATGCTGCATTTTTCATTTATGCGCATAAGTTTTATATCATATTGGAGTACACTTTGGGTACTAATATTATGTTATATGCTCAATGAAGAGTTCTTCCATCTATAGCCTATCAATGCTGCTGGATTCTGTCAAGATCATATATATCAGAATGTATAGTTTTGATCTTTACATAATTATTGGCTTGCTGCGATGCTTTCGATCTCTGGAGAATTTATACATAGAGGTGATGATTTCATGCACATTGAAAGCCCATATATATTGTACTAGAATTAACTGTTCAGTTGTCGTTCTTTCGACATACTCTTTTTTCAGACCTTAACTGTTTTCAATCTTCATGTCTACTTAGGCAGAACCACATGGACAAAAACATATAACCAATCGTTGGCGTAATAAGCACAAGGATTTTCTCAGTTCTCATGACATTCGTTTGAGGACAATAACGATGGGACGATATGCATCCAACCAGGCAAACTGAAGCTTTGTCACATTCTTCCTGTTGAATGCGAGGTTACTATTGTCCATGAGGCTTAATTTTTACAGCAAGAGATTTCTCACGGACGAACATGTTGAACAGCAAAAAAAGAAGTTTCAGGTGGACAAATGGGCTTCTAAACGTGCTCGGATTCTATTTACAACAAGTTGTAGACATCCTAAAATAAATTTTTTTGCACAGGATGTTGATTTTATGGATCAGACCGATCCATTTGTCTGTGACTGCAAAAAAGAGTTGTTGGGTTAGATGTTACTGTCATGTTCAATCTGGGTTTTGTCTAAAAATTTGATGAACAATTAATCCTTGGGCTTTTTGTACCATTTGTATGCTTGACTTGCATGTTGTTGCCCTCGTACTCCCCTCGACCCGCCACTACACTGCCGCATCTTTCATGGCTGCTGTTCGTTCCCGTCCGAGGCCTTGCCGTCGTTCTCCGCCTTGGTTAGCTCGCTCTGCTCGCCGCGGTCTGGTGTTGTCAACATGGTCAACAACCAAGAGGAATCAGGAGATGACTATACGTGGAGAGGCTGATAGTAGAGACCCACCAGGGTTATTGCATTTCGCAAGCAGGTGCCTCGTTATTACAAGCCAAAACAATACTTCCTCCTAATTGTTTCACAACTAGGTTCCACGCCATTGTCAATGTAGTCAATAAACGAGAAAATTACACAATGAGCGGATAACACCAGGGACCCAGCAGCTCGCCCAGTTGTTTTTCAGTTTCAGAGACGGAGCTCAACTGCGCGTTGTGCGGGGGCTGTGGCCCGTCTAGCCCACGATTACGCTTTTATTAAGCACATGACGAGCCCAGTTGATATTTTTTTCTTTCTGAAATTGGCTAGCCCAGTTCTTTTTTTTGGAGAATACCAAAACCGAGGCCTACTTGCTTTTCTCAGCCCTGCAGGGCTGCAAATCTTTCAAGACGAGGAGGGATAAGAAATGGGCTTCCCCAGAAAACGGGCTATAAGTTTTAAGAAATGGGATGTAAATTTTTAAACCAAAGCCAACCGACAATTGCATTAAAATATCATTTTTTCAGGATTTCTCTACTCTCTACTCTTATAAAAACCAAAACCAACTGGCAATTACATTAAAATATCATCTTTTCACCCACAAGATAAACTACTCATACAAATGCATCTTCATGTTTCGTGGAACGAACGGGCATCTTGCTAGTTAAGATTCTAAATTTCATTCATGTTTTGCGGAGAATTGTTTTTTGAATTTTATTTTGATATAATTTTTTAAAAACTATTTTTAACGTGACTCGAAATTTTGTTATTAAAAGAGTTCGGACCCCACCGAAATATGCAAAATTTCATTGAATTTTTTAGCAGTGCCCAGAATATATGGTCTGTAATGCTAATAAAAAGAATATAAGCTTCAAATATCCTTAAGAATTAGCAAATGGGATGTAAATTATTGAAAATAATGGCTAATGGGCTGTATGCTGTTTTCCACAGATTTGGAGGCTGACTTCTAGGCCTACTAGGTTGACGATGACGCTGTCCTAATTTTTTTTTGACGCGTACGCAAGGCTTTGTCAACATAGTCAACACACAGCAGTGACTGTTGGGGGTTGAGATCCTCTGCAGTACCGTATGGTGCTGCAGTGTCGATGACATGTGGGGCCAGGTCCCACATGGCAGTGACTGTACAACACCGTACAGTACTGCAGAGGATCCTAACCCGGTAGATGTCCATCCAACGGCCGCCGTGCTTCTTCAATATCTGATCTTCCTGCTCCAGCCGCCCAAACCTACACCGGCGGGACTGCCTGCTCCCTCCTCCCGTGGCTGGCTGTGCTGCCGCCAGGCCATCCCTCTAACCACCCACACATCCTGTTATTTTCCGGCGACGTCAGCCTCACCCCGCAACCGACCAGTCAGCGCTTGTTCTCCCCTCAGCGTGGGCATCCGCTGCGGTGGCTTCGCCGGCTCCGGGTGGTTCTCTTCTTGGGCCCCGCCCTCGTCCATCGCGTTTGTGCTCTCGGCGCGGCGAGGTCAACATGGTCAACAAACAACAGCCATCGGAAGAGGCTGATAGTAGGGGCCCACACAGGAAAATGCCTCCTTATTACGCGCAAAATAATGATTCCTTCACCTGATAGCTGGGACCCACCGGAAGGGTCTCTGTATTTTGCGAAAAAAATGTTCCCCCGCTGTCAGCTCGGACCCACCGGAAATGCCTCCTTATTATGCACAAAAAATGAATACTCCCCCTGCTAGCTGGGACTCACCTTGGTGGGAGGCTGACTTGTGGGCCTACTAAGTTTACGGGGACGGAGGGCTTTGTCAACTTAGTCAATATGAACGACTCTAGCTCCAGTGACCGTACGATGTCCATCCAACGGCCGTAGTGCTTCTTGAACCTCTGGTCTTCGTGCTCCAGCCGCCCAAAGCAGCGCCGGTCGTGCCGCGTGCTCCTACCTCCCGTGGCCGGCTGTGATGCCGCGGAGGCCTCACCGCCCCCTACTACTCCCACCGCTGGCCAGGCCATCCCTCTACTCACCCACACCCCCTGTTATTCTGCGGCGACGGCAGCCTCACCCTCGTACTCCTCTTTGCGTGGGCATCCACTGCTGCGTCTTCCCCGGCTCCGCGTCGTCCCCTTCCTAGGCCTCACCGTCGTCCTACGCCGTGGTGCTCTCGGCGCGGTGTGGTCAATGTGGTCAACGACCGACTTCCATCACAAGAGTACTGTGCGTGGAGAGGCTGACAGCTGGGTCCACGACGGCCGCAAGGAAGTGCCTCCTTATTACGCGCAAAATAATTATTCCTCCACCTGACAGCGGGGACCCACCGGACGGGCCACCGTATTTCGCGAAAAGCCGTTTCCCCCTGACTGCTGGGACCCACCAGCTACATCTTCGCACGCAAGGAAGTGCGTCCGGGCAAAAAAAAAACGATTCGCCCCCCTGACTGCTAGGACCCACCAGCTACATCTTCGCACGCAAGGAAGTGCGTCTGGGCAAACATACAAAACGATTTGCCCCCTAACTGCTGGGACCCACCAGCTACATCTTCGCAGGCAAGGAAGTGCCTGACAGTCGGGACCCACCTGGTCGAAGCGTACGTATCATTGTCATTCTGGTCGCGAACGTGTATGTACATACTGGTCATAGTAGAGGCGCGCACGTACACGTACGTACAACGGCGAGGGTGCAAGAAAGGAAATACGGCCACGTACGTACATACGGGCAGGGTCTCGAACGCCTACTCGCGCATACGTACATGGCTGGGTCGGAACGGAGAAACAGCGTCGTCGTCGTGTTCATGGGGAGGCAACGGAATGCGTCGTGTATTCATCGGGAGGCAACGGAACACGTGGGAGCCAACCGGCTGGGTCGAAACGGAATGCGTGGTCGTGTTCATCGGGAGGGCTTGGACGGAATAGGCGATGGAAACGAGGCCTGGCGTACCGCAAAACGGAGGAAACGGACCTCCTACGGTCGAAACGGGGGTCCTGTTGATCGGGAGGGGTGTGGCGTACCGCAAAACGGACGAAACGGACTTGAGTTGGAGCGCTACGGTCGAAACGGGGGGGGGGGGGGGGGGGTGTGGCGTACCGCAAAACGGACGAAACGGACTTGCGTTGGAGCGCTACGGTCGAAACGGGGGGGGGGGGGGGGGGGTGTGGCGTACCGCAAAACGGACGAAACGGACTTGCGTTGGAGCGCTACGGTCGAAACGGGGGGGGGGGGGGGGGGGTGTGGCGTACCGCAAAACGGACGAAACGGACTTGCGTTGGAGCGCTACGGTCGAAACGGGGGGGGGGGGGGGGGGGTGTGGCGTACCGCAAAACGGACGAAACGGACTTGCGTTGGAGCGCTACGGTCGAAACGGGGGGGGGGGGGGGGGGGTGTGGCGTACCGCAAAACGGACGAAACGGACTTGCGTTGGAGCGCTACGGTCGAAACGGGGGGGGGGGGGGGGGGGTGTGGCGTACCGCAAAACGGACGAAACGGACTTGCGTTGGAGCGCTACGGTCGAAACGGGGGGGGGGGGGGGGGGGTGTGGCGTACCGCAAAACGGACGAAACGGACTTGCGTTGGAGCGCTACGGTCGAAACGGGGGGGGGGGGGGGGGGGTGTGGCGTACCGCAAAACGGACGAAACGGACTTGCGTTGGAGCGCTACGGTCGAAACGGGGGGGGGGGGGGGGGGGTGTGGCGTACCGCAAAACGGGACTTCACGGGATACTGTTCATCTCCACCGTCGACTTCCTCCAGCCTCCATGGGCTCCTGTTCATCCAGCCTCCACCGCGCGCTACTCCACCGGTTACTGTTCAACCACCCCTCCACGGGCACCCCTCCACCGTCTACTGTTCATCCAGCCCTCCACACCACGGGGTCCTGTTCAACCACCCCTCCATGGCCACCCCTCCACCGTCTACTGTTCATCCAGCCCTCCACACCACGGGTTCCTGTTCATCCATAGGCAATGCCACCGCTCACTGTTCATCCAACCCCCCTGCAACGCTCACTGTTCATCCCAGAGGCAGCATCGATCGGCTTCAGTTAGCAGCAGTAGCGAAGGAATCGCTCCATCGGGTTCAGTTAACAGCCATCGATCGATCGCTCGGGTTCAGTAACGCGTAGTCTGCAGTGCAATCGCTCGGGTTCAGTTAGAGCCCAACGCCTCGCTCGGCTTCAGTTAGAGCCAACGCCTCGCACACACGCGTGTACGTACGAGAGAAACGCGCATCGCTCGGCCTTCAACCTCCCACCGCAACTGGCAACTCCCTGAAATTTTCCTCCCCCTCGCTTCTACCATGGTTTTTTCCGTCATGGACGGCCCAAAGAATGTCATGCAGCTGCGTTTCCGGCCCGCCCAGGACGAAAAGCCCATTTTCTGTCATGATTTTTTTTCATAGAAGTAGGAGCCAACCACATCTATGATGATACCGGGTTTTGTCACAATTATCGTCATAGAAGTGTCATATGTATGACAGAATTTTTTTTCATTCGGCCCAAAATGTCACGGATGTGTCTTTTTTTTGTAGTGTAAGTGACTAGCACCCTTGGTTTTCAACCGAGAGGTCTTGGGTTCGAGTCCGAGGAACTCTCAATTTTGTCCTCCTTCCTTCCGCGCACAAAAAGGGAAAGAAAATCAAAGACTTGGGAAGGCGTACAGAACAAGCTAGTGTACCAGTAAAGAGACGTTGCCAAGTTTTAGAAAAAAGAAAGACGTGCTCCTGTAGCTGGTTCGAAGCCAAACATAGACTATGACTATATATGGTGCTATGCTACTCTGCAAGTAATGAAACTGACATATCCAACGTTCGCTTCTCCTCTTCTCTACTTACTCTGCCTAGCATCAGAAGCTCTGGCCACAGCAACCATGTCCACTGGCTGCTCGTCCACCTGCTCTTCAGCAGGAAACAACCAGATATGCGCCAAGTCGCCACCCGTACCATCACCTGTGGCTCTCATCACACCCCCGCCGGCACGCGCATCGCAGTCGATTGATCATCGCAACCCACTGCCGTTGGTGTGGCGCCACTGCTGCAAATCACGCAGAGTCATCCATCGCGTCTCAACCACAATCCGCAACCCTGGCCGAGTCTTCTACAAATGCCTGAATCATGGGGTAATAATATGTTTAAGTGTTGTTCTGCTGCTTTCAGTTGCTGATTTTTTTAATAGTTTGGTTGATGATCTTCCAATTTGATTCGCGCAGAAAAGGGAAGATTCGTGTGATTTGTATTTCTGGGAAGTTGCTGATGTGGGGGAATGCAACTACGCTGATTATTTGGTTAGCCGAGGAATCCCAATACCAGCAGGTTGGGGTGTTGGACAAGTAACTGAAGGAACGACAGAAGAGGAAGATGCAGAGCAGAAGGTTAAAGATGCAATTCCTTTGATCATGGCCAATCAACAGCTGCTGAATGGCCTTGACAGCAATGAGGAGATTAAAGAGCTTGTGAATATAATGGGCAAAATCGATGTGCTCTGTAGGATGATTGTCTCTTTATTTGCAGTGTATGTAGCACTCGTGATGTATTCAGTGGCTACGACATGAGCACTTTGCTGAAATTAGTAATGAATGAAACCTGTGTAGCAGGCTGGGCGTAGTGTTGTGAACATCTAATGATTTCTATTAACGGAAATCAGGGGGTATCCCCTTTTGCTCATATAAATAAATAAATAGCAGAGGCCCTGTCGGGTCAGCTTTTTTTCTCATTCGAAGACGTCGAGCAAATTGCAGTCCAACAGCAAACTATGTCATCAAATTCAAGTTTCACAGCCAAATATGAGTACAACTAAACAACAATGTCATCATGTTTTAGTTGTCATGCAATCACCAAACACAAATCAGCATACATAACAAGTGATGTTCTCACAGCAAAATACTAAACAACATGTTCATCAGGTTTCAGTTGTCATAGCAAACACAATTTCACATAGTAGATAAAAAATGTCTTCTGACAGGCAAATACGACAAAAGCAATGTGATCATCATCCGCAGCAGCAGCGTCAACATCTTCGCCATGTGTATCAGTCTGAATCGTAATTCCCCACGGTGTCATCTTCTTCTTCGTCCTCGACGTCCTTGAACGTTGGCTTCTTCTTGATCAACTCTTTTATGTCCACAGCACGACAGGCAATCTTTTCGCCGGCGTCATTGACGTGATGGTTCTCAAAGATATTAGGAACATCTGTGTTATCTTGTACATCAGGAGCAGTGTAAGCATCATCTTGTTGTGCAACTTCATTAAACTAATTCCTCTGCTCAAACCTTTGCAATACTCTCCAGTCATCGCTACGTGCAAATGTGTCTTCCAAGAAAATATCTGTGTTGCTTGATTTGCCAAAATAAAAGGCTCGTTGGTCTGGTACGCCGCCTTGACACTGATGGATTTGAAATAATCATCAGCTCTGGGTTTTGCGATACTGGAAAACAGGTTATACCAACGACAGCACAACAGAACCACACACCGATGATCCTTGAAACTGGAGATATACTGCAACTGAACAATGTCTGTTATGTTAGCATACATTTCAGTTGTCTCTTTGTCATACGCATCCGTGCTCATGATGGCACTATTTTGTGTCTTCCTGCCTTCGTCTCGTGCAAGGGTGTTGTAGCGGACATCTCCAACAACGTAAGATTCATAATGTCTTACCCGAGTATCAGGACCCATTGCTAGTGAGTAAAGGGCATCATCAACTTCCTGCCCATCCTCCCGCATCTTCTTAACCTATGGTTAGAAAATAGACAAGCTGATCATCTTATGTACTCAATATATTAAAAAAACTGACAGTGCACTTCAAAAGCTTACATGGTTCTTGAACCATTTCGCAAATCCTGCCATAACTAGTTTTCCAATGTTTCTTGGATTTTGCGGCAGTAACTCCTCTTTGTAGATGCTGTACAACATAGTGATCGCGTCAAACATCTAAATATATAAGAATATGCTGCAAGTTTAGTAGATTACGATGTATAAGCTGCAGTACTGCACTTACTTGATATAAGGTAGTATCTCAGGACAGTTATTCAACACATACCAAACCATTCTGTCCAAATCTTTAGGTTTGTCCTCTTGTCGACTCTTCCCTGTAATTCGAACAGAATAATCGAAAACAATGAGCCCGGGATTGTCTTCACCCACCTATTTGCTAAGCTGATCAGCTGTTTCAATGTATTTTGAGCAGAATGTCAACGCTTCTCTAGCAATGTAGGCCTCTGTAGTGGAACCCTCGGGTCTAGCTCTGCTCCTAACATAGCCCTTGAAAGTGCCTAGCCGCCTTTCAATAGGGTACATCCAGCTATACTGTACTGGACCTCTAAGTAGTGCGTCATCAGGTAGATGAACAGCCAAATGCACCATCACATCAAAGAAGGCCGGAGGATATATCTTCTCAAGGTCGCATAGGATAGTTGGTATCTTGTCTCTAAGACGCTCCAAATCATCTATCCTGATATTTCTACTGCAGAGTTCCCTGAAGAATTGTCCCAACTCTGCAACTGCTCTGTATAAGTTAGGGCGGCCCAATCCTCTAAGGATAACAGGTAAAACCCTTTGAAGTAGGACGTGGCAGTCATGAGTTTTCAACCCTTGTACCTTGTTTCCATCTGCACTGACTCTCCTTTCAGGGTTGGAAGCAAATCCATGTGGGAATCTCACACGTGACAGGACCTCGCAGAATTCTTTTCTTTTTACCTTGTCCAAGACATACACAGCTGGTGCCATATCCCGTGGTTTACCTTCATCTTGCACCTGCAAATCCTTTCTGATACCCAGGTGTGTCAAATCAATCCTAGATTTTAAGGTATCTTTAGTCTTGCCTTCAATGTTAAGAAGTGTGCCGATAATGCTGTCACATATATTTTTCTCGATGTGCATCACATCAAGATTATGCCGCAGATCCAAATCTTTCCAATACTCCAAGTCCCACAAAGTGGACCTGTGGGTAAACAATAATCTCTCTTCTACCGTGCCACGCTTCCTTTTCCCGCTACCATTACTAGGATGGTTTCCTGGTGTAATATGCCCGACCTTCTCTAATTCCACTTGCAACTTATCGGCGGTGAGGCTCTTTAGCGCATCACGGTTTTCATGCTTTGCATGTCTTCGGTATTTTCTAGGATGCGACTTGTCCTTGGCAAGGAAACAGTGGTGTCCAATGTAACAGATCTTGCTAAGTATTGCGTATGACAGCGGATTCCTGTCACAGCGAACACATGCATTGTAACCATGTGTCGTTCGCCCTGACATAGTGCCCAAAGCCGGATTATCATGGATGCACCAAATTACAACAGCACATAGAAAGAAATCAACTGGTGGGCTGCTATATAGGTCTCGAGTGAGAAAACCCTTCCATAGCTGTTGAAGTTCCTCCACAAGAGGCTCCATGAACAAATCAAAATCCTTTCCAGGACTTTTTGGACCTGGGATGAGCAAGGCCATCACGTAGTTTGATTCTTTGGTGCAGACATTTGGAGGCATGTTGGAAGGGATAACAAGCACTGTCCACATGCTATGTGTGGCGCTCTGGTGGCCAAATGGGTTAAATCCATCTGAAGATAAGCCAAGTCTAATGTTTCTCGAGTCAGCAGCAAACTCTTTGTGTTTATCATTGAAGCTTTTCCACTCACTACCATGAGATGGTTGGCTCATTACATTCTGATCTCTATACTCCTGGTTCCTATAATGCCACAGTACATCGTCTCTTGTTTCAGCATCATGAAACAAACTCTGCAATCTTGGTGTAATTGGAAAATGTCTCAAAACATTATGAGGAACCCTCTTCACATCATCACCATCTTTCCATCTTGATGATTTGCATTTCGGGCATTCACTTAAGTTGGCATAATCCTTCCAGAACAGAACACAATTATTCTTACAAACATGGATCATATCATATCCAATTCCAACTGCACGAAGGAAATTCTTCATTTTACTGTAGGTGTGTGGCAGCTCAGAAGCATCTGGGAAAGATTTGCAGAAATCAGCCAACATCGCATTGAATGATTTGTTGGTCATCCGCTCAGATGTCTTCACCTGAACAAAGGTGACCATAGCTGAGAATACTGACAGCTTATTTCCTGGGGTGACAGCAACGTTGCATTGTTCCAACATGCGGGCCCACCGTTTTTCTTCTGCAGGTGAAAGTTCACGGAATGCACGAGCATTTCATAGCATTGTTTCAATGTTGGTCAAACACACTAGCTCCACCACCACCACCTCCTCCTCCTCTTCCACCTGAGCATCAGGCAGATCAAGATGGTGATCTGCTGCTTCCACGTAGTCAATAACATTGACGTTCACAGCTTCACCATGATGAACCCACCTAGTATATGTGACCGACATCCCATACAAGTGTAGATGATTTTGCACAGTTGACTGGGGTCTTTAACTGAATTCACACAACTGCTACACGGGCAGAGCACATCTGATTTCGGACCACCATACTCAGCTTTGATAAAGTGCATGAAGTTTTCAACGCCCTCGACATATGCAGCGGAGAATCTTCGAGCAGAAGTTATCCAAGTCCTGTCCATCTGTTAGACATACAAATTAGTTCTTCTACTAGATATTACAGGAAAAATATATATGCTTTTTTATGAAGTCCAGAAAAAAAATACCTAGGTCGATGTCTAAAGCTATGGCAAGATATTTGGACGAGCAGATCTAAGTAAGGAAATATATGTAAAGCTGATTCAGCAAACAGATTTGAGTGCTAAATTATGGCAGGCTGTTTCAGCAGTCAATGAGGCCGAGCACATAGCCATCGAACTATCGAAGGCCATCGCAGCAACAAAGCTCGAGTATAAAATGGTGTAGAGCTATTTCACCTAACAGATTGGCTACTAGACCATGGCAATCTATGTCACAATAAATATATGGCAGGATATTTTAGCAACTAATCGGCCTTGGCGTGCCATCTCAGCTAAGCAGATTGAGTGCAGAACAGGGCAAGGAAGCTTCTTAAGCAGAGCATATTGATAGTAAACTACTTCGGCAAACAGTGTGATTAACAGCGTCTATCAGCTAACATTCAGCGCTACATCGACATGAATGGGGCCTTAGTCTAGAATGCGCGTACCGTGGGAGAAGCTGACCGCCCTGCGTCTCCACATGAACATCGCCAGCGCTGGCTGCGCTGACCGCCATGCGCCTCCACAAGAACGTAGCCAGAGGTGGCGGCGTGGATAGAGGTCGGCAGTCTACGAGAGTGTACTGTGGGAGCGAGAGGATCGCCGTGCGTCCCCTCGACGAACCGCGGCGCCGACGTATCGGTGCGGCGGGGAGGGCGGCTTTGGCGGAGCGAATGGAGTGGAGGGGGGACGGGGGGAGGGGGTT
>LR880969.1:18794610-18820243 GCA_904067115.1 Aegilops sharonensis | reverse complement strand
TGTGTGGGGTGCAATGCGACCGTGACAGGAGTGCTGTGAGTGTACCTCATTTTTTTCCTTTTAAACTAGTTGCTCCGCCCCCTCAAAAAAAATTGTTGCTTCGCGTGATCCATCGATACTACTACTAGTAATCCGGTAATCCCGACTAAAACAGCGCGGCCGGGTTTTTTCCCGCGCGATATGCTGGGAGGTTGGCTTAGTTGGGTTTTTTAGATTTGTCTCGGTTCAATAAAAAGCAGAGTTGGTGATGATGGTGTGCCTGTCATCCTGCAATATAGGCCGTTCGATCTATATCTAACGGATAGGAAGGAAACTATGACAATTTACCCGCATTCCTCTCCACATTTGCAGATAAGGCTTTCCCTCGTTCATCCTTTTCTCCCACAAGATCTTGATCTTCCATGCAACGCACGGGCATCTTGCTAGTACTCCTACAATATGTACATTATTGTGAAAGTTCATATACACCGGCCGAGATTAATGCAAACACGGCAGATTTTCATTACATTTCGAACTTCTATAGGACAGAAAAAAAAAGAAACCCAACCCTAAACCTATTCTACAGTGGCGACCGACGTCCATGTACGGGGGCGGGGTTCAAGACCCGTGAAGTGAAGGTGCGGTCTCCGACGAGGAAGAGTAGAACACATGATACGGACCGGCCAGTTGGCACGCCATGCCCTGCCGCCTCCATGCCCTAGTCATCCTCAGAGCAGTCCCTGACCTCGGCGGTGCCGGACGTTGGACGGCGGCAAGTAGGATGCGTGGCTGACGGTGCTCCCATCGTCGGCCGCCAGCGTGGCCACCGCTTGTGCGGTCGCGTCTGCGTCCAGCTACGCCGCTATTGCTCGTGAGAGGCGACTTGAGCGAGGGCGGCGACCTCGAGCTTCATCCCCGAAGACAAGCTCTCCCGCAGAGTGTTCGCACTTGCGGTCATGGCGGATGTGGTGCCAGGCAGGAGGACGATGCGCTATGGTGTGGAGGTTAGCTGGGCGTTGCCGCTTTAAGTAGCGCATTCCGGTGAGGCCAAGCGTCTGGGTGCGTCATTAAGTCACCGGAGTTGGTTCCTCGGGCACCGAGCCTCTTAACAACGACATACGAACGGACGGCATGAATGCGGGCAGCTGGCGCCGGCTGGGAACACACCGCGCGACGGTGCGAGGGACGAGGGCTTTGGTGTGCCAGGGTAGTCAGCTGCGGTCGTGGCAACGTTGGAGATGCCCTTTGCTCAAATGAGATCCCCGCATGTCATTGGAAAAGCATGACGACCCGACATGGTCTCAGGTCCAGAGGATGCAGTTGGCCACGCTACACCACTCCACGGACGCGTCGCGGCGCCCCGTGCATCCTCGACGAGCCGGGTGTTGGGGTGTGTTTATATTGTGGCCAAAGTGCACCTTACCAAAATTTTGGTCATTACCCAAAGATTGGTCTTTGTTTGGATGGTTGCCATTTCTTTGGCATGCCAATGAACTCTAGCCAACTCTAGTTCATTTTTCTTGCCAATGTCGGCCAAATCATGGGCAACCAATACCTCAACCAAAATTTTGGCTACCCAATGCTTTGATGGGGCAACCTTGGGCACAAACCAAACATACCGTTGGTTGTGTCACAGCACTAACGCCACCCTCGGCACAGTGAAACCGACCGTGTCTATCGACGATATGAGCATGTCGCTCACCGCGGTCGCCGTGTCCAGAGGCGGTGCTGGAGCTGCGCCCCGTTGTTGGCCCCAATGACCCACATGAACGGTTGTCGGTGGCGAGGAGGTCGTGGGCCAGCTCCTCCATTGGACTAGTCTGCGCTATGTCAGTTTCCCTATTTTGCCGGCCATATTCGAGCGTCAGTGCTCCGCGTTGCGCATTAGGCCTTTCACTATGTAGGCCAAGCGAGACAACTTATTGTTTATTTGAGCCATTCAAGTGTAATCATGTGGCGTTTGCTTATTTCTCATTCCTCTCCAACCCTCTTCTCCATCGATCATGTCGCCCTCCAGTCGAGTCCATCCTCCCGCATGCCTCATTTGAACATTCCGCCGAGTATCATTCGCATGTACCCACCCTAGTCCTCTTTCAATAGATCTCCGGACCCCGAGATGAAAACGGGAGGGAACAAATGGGGGCACGTGATACCTAAGGCGGATTCAAAATTTTGAACCGGTGATCATAGCATCCGCAAATCATATATAAAGGGTATTCAATGTTTGTTTTGTTTTTGAAGGTACAATATACTCCCTCCGTCTAGGTGAGTATGTCATCTTAGGCTGTGCACCGTGACCAAGGAGGATAGAAAAATGAGAGACATTAATGTATATTTGCTAATTAATAGTATTGCATGCAATGAACTAACCACTGCATGTCGTGCTTGATAGTCTCAAGTCATTAAAAGCATGCACACCCTCATCTCTTATTGGTTAATATGTCAAGAAACAAGAAACGAGGTAGAAGTTAATGCACCGCGCCTAAGTGTTTTGGGATTATTTGGTTTTCGTAAGATGACTTACACACCTAGACGGAGGGAGTATAAGTTTTATGTGTAGTCAAAGTATCTCTACTATGATAAAAAAATGTATCAACATTCAACAACGCCCGATCAATATTGTTAGATTCGTACGTACTCCTAGATTTGTACTCGAGATGGTTTCCAATTTGACTATTGACAAGATTAATAGTACTCCTTTCACATAGGTGAGTAAGTCATCTTAGGCTGAGCACCGTGACCAAGGAGGAGGGGAAAACGAGAGACATTAATGTTTATTTGCTAATTAATAGTATTGCATGCAATGAACTAACCACTGCATGTCATGTTTGATAGTCTCAGTTCATTAAAACCATGCACACCCTCATCTCTTATTGGTTCATATGTCAAGAAACAAGAAACGAGGTAGAAGTTAATGCACCGCGCCTACGTGTTTTGGGATTATTTGGTTTTCGTAAGATGACTTACACACCTAGACGGAGGGAGTACATGAGATGTATAATGTGAAAATTGTATCATTGGAAACTCCTTTCACATACGAAATTGATCATATGCTTTGTGTAAGTTGCATGTCATATATTATTACTCTAACATTTGGTCAAAGTTAGTCTCGAAAAACGCATTAGACCATGTATGCTTTGTGTAAGTTGCATGTCATATATTATTACTCTAACATTTGTGTAAGTTGCATGTCATATATTATTACTCTAACATTTGGTCAAAGTAGTATAGTGGAAGTGGATCCTCTGACGTAGGTATCCCTGCCTTACCCTCCCTTTCGGTCACTTATTGGCGGACCCCATGCTTGCTAGGCCCCGCATGCCAGTTACTCAATGGGTTCAGCCACGTCAGGGGATCCTCATCCGTAGTATACTCTCTCTATTTTTATTTACTCCGTATAAAACAGAGGGAGTGGTGGTATAATAAATGACGCGGGCGGGGGAGGGGGAGGGACGTCGGTTTGCTCTCAACTGTGGTCCCACAAGCGAGCAAAAACGCAAGACGAAGCACATTCCATTCGGTGAGCGACGTGGAGGGTCCAGCGTGCCAGGCTGCAATGCGAACGCGACAAGAGCGATGTACAGTCAAAACCGATTGACCGGTCATCACCGGAACCACTATTCACACCAGAACCTTTGCTGCTCGGCCTACGCCAGCCACTGCCCTAAAACCACACCAAATCTCAAGCCCATTCCCCCACCTTTCGATCCCCTAGCCCGCATCAAGCGTCCCGTAGTTCGCCGGAAAGCCATGGTGCACCGCAAGATCACTTACTACAAGATGAAGACGCCGGAGCGCCGCACAGAAATCGCGGCGGCGGTCGGCGCCATAGACCTCCGTTCCCAAGCTCGCTTTGCGGCGGGCCAATCCCCGAGTTCTCTGGAGCCAAGCTACGAGGAGGAGGAAGCCAATCCAATGTTCACTGTGGAGGTCGCGGCGCAGAAGGCCCCCGATGGGTATGAGATGATGGACGTCGACTTCGTGCCGGCGTCCGAGTCCCCCATGGTGTAGGCAGACCAGCGGTTCAACATGGCGATACTAAAGGAGGACCGGGAGGCAGAGGCTCAACTCGACGCGGAGCCCGCGCATGCCGCTACCATCGAGGCTCTCCTGCAGGCGGAACCGGATGTCGTGGATGTGAACCGAGCGGCGGAGGCTCAACTTGAGGCGGAGCGCGCGGATGCCGCTGCCATCGATGCCCTCTAGCAAGCGGAACCGGACGTCCTGGACATGAACCGGGCGGCAGAGGCTTGACTCGACGTAGAGCACGCGGATGCCGCTCTCATCGACGCCCTCCTGCAGGCGGAACCGGAAGTCCTGGACTTGAACCGGGCGGCGGAGGCTCGACTCGACGCGGAGCGCGCGGATGCCGCTGCCATCGAGGCCCTCCTGCAGGCGGAACCGGACTTCCTCGACTTGAACCGGGCTCTGCTCTAGTCCGTGCAGAGCGCCCGCATGCTCCGCTTGAATGAGTAGCTGGAGGCCGAGGACAACCACGTTGCGGAGACACACGTCGACAGCGACGGCTGGTTCGCGCCGGCAGCCAAATACGACGAGGCCGTCTCTTTCCGCGAGAAGTGATAGTTTTTCTTTATGTTGTTGTTTTTATGGATCTTTTGCTGTGTAAAAACATACTATTTGTTATGCAAATCGCCTGACTTGGGTCAGTCTACCATTTCAGGCGGTTGGATGAATATCCTACGTCTCCTAACCCTTCTTTCCTTCTTCCTCACCTCTTCTTCTTCCCCAACAGACCACCGCACAGGCCGTACGGATACTCCCCAACATGCGGTTGGATAAACATACTCTATGAACGAAAATTATGTGTCAGCGATAGGATGGCTGAGTTTGGTTTGTTCACATGCGACAGCACGTGTCAGTGAGGGTGCGTTCCCTTGTTTGGGTTTGCGGCATGCAGGAGAGACTGTGTGAGGGTGCGGTGCGACTGCGGCGTGCAGGAGCGACCGTGTGAGGGTGCGGTGCGACCGCGACAGCCGTGCGCTAGTGTACCTCCTTCTCATTTTGAAAACTTTAGGCAAGCTTGGCAAAAATGTGTGGCGAAGTTTGGCAATGCAAGGCCTAGACCCAAACATGATAAGTACATACGTACTAGGAGTACTAGTGTTAAAAAAGAAAGACGGGGTTTTCCTTCGCGAGATTTAATCGATACAATTCCTTGTTTCACGTGTCAATTAATGCGTATTTTTTTCTCGAAATACCAAAGAGCTAACCATCTCACTCCTCATCGCTTGATTAATGCAGCGCCATGCAAACGAACCTTCTCACTTCCGCATGCATGCAGGGGATATTAATGTCCTTCGTTGCTAACCCCATCAATTTTGCCTCGATTACTGTTAGTGGCCCTTTGCAAATTGTAATTTTGATGTACTGGCCTTGTGTACAAAAAAATGGAGGTAGTAACTATATTTGAATTCCTTGCCCATTGCGGTGACGTCGACAACTTTTTTTTTGTGGTTTGGTGAAGTGCGTTCGACGGAGAACACCATTGAGGGAGACCACGGTAAGTCGTTCGCAAGTGTCGCCTACAAGCCGAGACAACCGCCTTATTTGCATCCAGGAAGTCCTTTACTAGTACTACTACTAGGAGTACTAGTGCGGTGAGATGGTTTCTCGAAGAAGACGATGGATAAGCGGAGTCAGCGAAGAGTGAAATGATAGTTGCTTCGTCCGTGCTTTGTGATTTGGCGCCTCACTGCTTTGTGATTTGTGATAGAAGGGACAGGGGAGTAGACTCTGTGCTCTATACTGTACCACATGTGTCCAAGCATGGGAGAAAGAGGAGAGACGTTGCATTTTTCTATTCCTTCAATCAATCAATCAGGGAGCTTCGGTTCCATCTTTTTGGCTTTGGCAACACCGTCCACAATGGTTCCCACGATGCCAAAAGCTATTTTCACATTTGGCTACACATTGTGGATGCCCTTAACCGTACCACTTGGTTTTGCTCCTATGTGATATCTATACAAATCTCAATTATATTGATCTAAAAAATTATAGAATCAAAGATTAGTAAAAAGGAGGTGATTTTGCCGCGCGGATGGCGGGGGAGGTTTCTTATTTTCGGAGCACGTTGTCCTGGCGGTTTGCTAACATGCGGTCCCACGTGTTAGTGCTTTACCAAGCCGATCCGCGTCCCACATGAGGCAGAACAACGGCAGAAGCAACACGTGGTTAAGTTGAAGAAGATGAGGGAGAAGCGGATTCAGCAACAAGTGAAATGATGGTTGCTTCGTCCCTCCAACTTCTTTTTTTAGCATTATTACTTCGTCCCTCCAACTTAACTGCGGGAAAGGTGCAGCTTTGTGATTTGACGCATCATTGCTCATTACTACGTCGGCGCCATGACTGGGGTGCTTCACCCTGGCTGCTCTGCACTGTATTCCGGTATGGCACGTTGACCCGGTAGCTTGATGTCCCACATGTCGGCGAAAGGGACTAGAAGATTTATGAAAGCGAGCGCTCCACTCTTACGACGGAGGAGTAGATGACACGATGGCCCAGTGAACTGTCACTTGTACTGTATAGTACTATAGTTTTGCTGTTTCGCACGATCCATCGATACAAACCCGATTAAACAGGAAAGGGCGGGATTTTTCCCGCGCGGTAGATGATACTGGCCATACATTTCAAAAGCAATTTTAATGTATGCAAACTGAATAATTATAAGTAACAATATGATATCTAGTAAAACTAAAAACACATATGATTTATTGTGTTAGAGTGTAGTAGTAGTGCTGTATTGCATAGTTGTTAGATGTAACATGCAAGAACGTGTAGAGATGTAGTTTTGGAGGGCCTACAGAGAGAAAAGCGTAATACGGTCACTGAACTTCGGAATAAGCTGATTACGGTCACTATATACGTTTTGCAGTGATTATCTGGTCACTTGCTCATAGTTCAGCATCGGATTGCACTCTGTTGACCGGCCAAATAGTCTGCATGGCGCCATGTTGACTAGTTAAATTGACAACGTTCCTTGTGGGTCCCACCTGTCAGTTCGCATAGGGAAAAGGTCAGATAAACACAAATTTACGCAGGGGCGACAAGGCTCCAACCCGTGCGCGGGAATCACCTAGTTGTGTATGTGTCTGTCAGGGCCTGATGTGTGCGCATGCATGTGTAGGTTGAGCACTTGAGCGTGAGAGTGTGTGTTGGTCGTGTGGTGTACTGGTGTGTGCATGCATGCGTGTGTGTGTGTGTGTGTGTGATTGTTGCGTGCGTGCGTGGCTGCGTGTGTACGTGTGAGTGTTGCGTGCGTGTGTGGGTGGATGTGTTTGTGTGAGTGTTGCGTGGATGGAGTTCGTGTGTGCGTGCGTGTGTGTATAATCACCACACCAGCTCATGTGTGTTAAAACAGGCGCCTCAGCATACCAATACAAGGCCACCTTGTCCACTGTGCCCGCGGTCATGACTTTGAACCACCGTCAAAATATTTTTTTGTCGTTTGTTTTCATTCTTACAAGCAAGATGCCCGTGCGTTGCACGTAACATCAAGATGCATTTGTATGACTTGTTTATCTTGTGAGAGAAAAGGATGAATGAGGGAAGGCCTTATTTGCAAATGTGGAGAGGTGTGTGGGTACCTTTTCGCAAAATTGCCATAGTTTCTTTCCTATCCGTCAGATATAAATCGGACGGCCTATAGTGCAGGATGGCAGGCACACCATCATCACCAACTCTACTTTTTATAAGAGTGTATTTTATGTATTTTATAATAGTGTAGATGTAGAGTAGATACAAGTCGACAGGTGGGCACAATGTTAGTGAGATAATGCGATGCAACATTAGAGGTGCCACGTGGAGCGTTTAACTGGTCAACTAGTCATGTCATGAGCAAATACAAAGTTGTACGGTGAGCCCGTGACTGTATAATAACCACTAAACGTAAACGGTGACCGTAATGAGTGGATTATGAAGTCCAATGTATGTATCATGCTTTCGCTTCAAATACAATGATCGTCATTGCATATATCGCGAGAGAAAGATGAAACACGCGTGAATTTTCTGGGGGCTTACTTTTAGAGGACCTGGAGATAGTTTTGTGTGCATACGTGAAAGGGGCGTACATGGGGGGTATGCGATGGAGAGAGAGATGCTCTTCGTTTCTCCTTATTATGACTAACTTTGTATATAGTATAAAAATATACAAATTCACAGTGCGGAATAAATATCATTGTGGGCACCATGCAATGCAAATTAGCGTTCGTACTCCTCCATATAACTTTGTAATGTTGTATATATGTAGAAACTCTAAAATAATTTTTTGGCCACACTTTATTCAAAAGGAATGTTGTATGCGAAATAAATGTGAAGAGAGGGCTTTTTAGATCAATGGGGTACGTGATGTAACATGTGTGAATGTGTATTTGATGCATTTGGCGGGGCCTAGAGAGGTATGTGTGTGTATTACGTATTCGAGAGAGGCATGGATAGAGGGGCCGACCGGGGGGGTTGGGAGAGATAGCATGAGAAATGAGGGTGGTCTAGAGAGAGAGAGAGAGACGAATATGACGTCACGACAAGAGATTCCATTCCCTTGAGTGTGTATATGCAAGGGGGGAGGGAATAGAGGCACCAGGAGAATTTTTCTGTGTGTGTGGTGTTTGTGTTGGTATGTGTGGGTGTGAGAAGATAATGAGACGTGGGGGCAGAGGGTGTGTCGCCGCGTGAGGTCCGATGGGTCGAGGTGAGGCCCTTTGTTCGGTTCCGTCCTGCGCCACATTGGTCGTCCCATGGCACATTTAGGAAGACCCATGGATGACTAGTCGTACAAGACAAAGATAGCAGAATTGTGAAGGACTCTGTGTCCACTGACAAAGCCGGCTAGGATTTGTAACCCTAGGTTCTTGGACTAAGGTAACCCCTTTATCTCTGATATTACTATTCATCCAACCTAACTTTAAGGGGCATCCTACAAAATGCTCTGCCAGAATCATACTCGTTGATTAGGAAGAGAGGTGTGAGATAATGCGTGAGAGACATGCAAAGATAATGTGCGTACATGAGACACATAGGCAGGTCCATGTATATAAAAAGGGTCGATGAGGATTGTGCGTGTGTATGTTTGCGAGAGGAAGAGTGCTTGTGATAAAGGTTAGTGAAAACAGTTGTAAAGGGTTACGAGAGAGAGGGAGGGTTATATCTAGAGCATGTCTGCGAGAAAGACACCTCGGGAGAGAGTGTGTAGCATGTGTGAGAGACCACCGATGGAGAGTGAAACTACACGTAAAAGACTGCTCTACACATTGATTAAAGATATAAATTGTATCCAAATATTAGGATGGGATCATGATATTTGCAATTCACGTAAGGAGCGGTCATTGATCCATCAGACATCTAGATTCTATCGAATTTGAGCATGTCTATGTTATTATTCGACACAATTGATCCATATAGTTAGTATTTTGAACTCCAGACAATGCATCACTTTAGCAATCGAATATAAACGTGAGTATAGTTCATGTTGTGAGTGTAAAGCACATTATACATACGAAAGTTACACTATGGACATTTATAAATAGCTACCTATGAACTAGCATACATTTGATTTCAACCTAAGGTGGTTTAAAAAAATCGAATTCAACATGAAGTACATTCAATTATTTGAATTAGATATCATGGCATTTGTAAACCATACCGAAACTATGGGGGTACATAATAACATATGTAGTCGTGTACAAACTAAATTCAAATTTAGCTCCTCCATTCCAAAATAATCGTAGTTATAGGATTTTCAAGTGTCAAAATTTCAAAAGGAAGCGGATAATTTAATGAGGTTTTCAAACATACAAGGTCAAATATAACGTTGTCTATTTAGGTCAATCCTCATAGTTCAAGAGTACTCTAAACGTGAATGCTTGTGTTTGAAAATTTCGAACGAAGCGCCAAAAGAGCCTCTACTCTCCTGAAACCGCGTGAGACCAATGTTTGGTAGTACAAGGAAATTACTTTTCTAATAACTCCGACCTGTGAAACCTACCGGCCCGACGTCCAAAGGTCTAAACCGGGGTAGGTTTGTACCTTCATCTAGACGCCACGCAACCGCCTCCGAAAAACATTCATACACAATGGCCGCCTAAGCACACATGCGCGCGGCCAAAATCGCTCCCGCCCACTATTTGGGACACCTGGGATTACCGTCCTACCGCCGACACACAGTAGGTCCGAAATTTAAGAGGGGGGAAAAGTTTGTACTTTCCCCAAATTTCAAACAAGCGTGTCCCGTCTTCTGTTCAAAAAAGCCAAAAACAAGCGCGTCCCAGACCGAAACATGGTTCCCCCCCCACCCGTTCGATTCCCCATTCGTACTCCGTGGGCGCCAAAACTACCTCTCCACCAGCCGCGAAACCCGGCGTCCTCCGTCCGCCACCCCATCCCACCCATCAACCGCCGCCCTCCTCCATCACGTCGGAGCCGATACCCCGACGTCGTCGTCCACCGCAACCTCAACCGCAACGCCCTCCACGGATAGTAGTTGAAGCCGAGGCCGAGCCGTCCATACCCGAGCCATTTCAACCACGCCGTCCTGCGCCTCACCGCTGCCGCTCCAACTTCGCCACCCTCCACCGCACCGGAGCTGTTCCTGCTACACTGTCCTTCGCCGCCTCGGATCTGCTTCCCCTCCGCCGACATACGGCCACAGCAACACCGTCAACAATTTGGCCATGGGTTCCTCCAAGCCTGCACCCTCCAGAACATCGGTTTCCCCGGTAAAAAGAAGAAGATCGCCGCGACATGTGGAGGTGACCACACCGGCAACCGAAGAAGGTACTCCTCTTCCCTTATTCGTGCCAATTTTACGTCTCTGCTTGCACGGTATTCATCCCACAGAAGACACTAGTTGACCGCTTCTTCTTGATACTAGATGTTCCTAGTAACTCGCGATGCACAAGGTTTCTCCTCTATACTATTTCACCTTAGCTAGAGGTCCGTTGCCCCCCTGAATTTCAATTTCTGGCCAGTTGATTCCCAATTAACGGAAGCATTCCCCGGCGTAACAGGCGCTAGTATGACTATTACGTCGGGGAAGCAGCGCCTTGGTGTTTATCTTAGGGGCGTCTGTGGCCTAGAGCTACTGGCACTCGATATGGAGGTCGGACGGGATTAAAGGGATGGCTTGGGGGCGCTGCCAAGCACGGCGGTGGTGTGAGGGCGATGGGAGGGCGGGGCGGCGGAGGCACGGGTCTGGGCCGGTGGTCGCTGGCGGTTCGAGAAAGATCGTCAACAGTGACTGGCGGGAGGTAGACGAAGGCCATCTGCCCGTTCCTTAAAGATCGGACGGTTCATTAAAAAAATCGACTGACCTATTTATTTTCAGTCGACTGTTATCTTAGATATGACCACATGTGCTGGTGTGCTGGAGGAGTACCTGCATTTCCTGTGCTCATGTATTACAAAATCATACGGAGTAGAATCTAATTTTGTTTGTCATGCAATGTTGTAGAGAAATGATATGTCTCCGGTCATTTATTTTTCAGCCACCTGCTATCTGCTACTTTTACAGTGCACTAGTTCTTCACACACTTCATCCATACTCTCACTATTGTGTTTTTAGGCAAGGGTATTTCAGAGTCTGCCGAAAGGGAAGCAAAAAACAAAAGAGACAAGTCATGCCAGATTTCTACGCGGCTAGGCGCGGCACGTTACAGCGCTTTAAAGGGTGCAATGTCAGCAGATGGAGACAGTAAACGTTGCTCTGGAGTTGATGACCTCGCTCGCAATGAACCACCATCCCAGGTGCTTGCTTTAACTTCGCGGTGTCATATGTGGTTGCATGTTCCATATGGTGTCTAGCTTGTAATCGAAAGGCCGAAGTCGGTCTTTATTAAGACAAGGAAAGATATTTTTTACATGAACCACCATCCTGTGAGCACTAGAAGACAAATAGCTAGTTAGGGCACTGGCCGAGCCAGTGACAAGCCCAGCAAGACAGGCATCACCTGGAAGCCAACTAAAAAGCCGTGATGGTGGCGAAGCAGCCCGCCTCCCACCAGGCTCTCAGGTCCTAGATGATCATGTTCACCACTCTACCCGGATGTCTAGCTTGTATTGCTTCCAATTTGGTTAAATTGCATCTGCTTAGCTTACACATTATACCTTTGAATATGACACGCCTTTCTGTTTTTGGTACATACTAGTACATCTGTGTATTAACCATGTTCTTACATCAAACTAATGTTCTTGTGTATCCCTCATCAATCACTTATGACGAGGCAGGCAGGCAAGGGGACTACTCCTCATTTAAAGAATGCAGCGTCAGCCTCCCGACATGATTCTCAAGAAACAGAAATGCTAGATGAAGATAGTGAACGTAGCTCTGTAGTTGATTACAACATTTCCCCTACACTAGCATCGCAGGTGCTTGCTCTAACTTGGCTGCGTCATATGTGGTTGCTTGTTGCATATGGTGTCTAGATTGCAATTCTTCCAATCTAGTTAAACTGCATGTGCTAGTCTGCTTAGCTTATACTCCTGTAAATGTGACATTATACCTGTTAATGTGACATGCCTTCCTGTATTTAGTACATTGTACATCTGTCTATTAAGCATGTCCTTACATAAAACTATTGTTTTTTTTGTATCCCGCATCAATCAAAATGACGAGACACATTCAGTATATGCAGTGCGATATTAGTTGCATCTTTCATATGATTTATAGCATGCGCTGCTTCTAATTTGTTGAAATTCCATTTATGATGGGACACTTTTAACTTGGCAGAGTCATATTGGTTGCATCTTTCATGTGGTGTCTAGCTTGCATTGCTTCTTATTTGCTGGAATGGTTTCTGCTTAGTTTACACAAACAGTTGTGAACATGCCATGCCATCTTGTTTTTCGTACATATTCCATCCTGGTATCATGTGCTTGCCTTACATCAAAGTAGTGATTGTCAGTATCATGCATGAATGAGTTCTGAAGAGAGAATTTTATTGCTTTTTCTTGTCGGTTTTACTTGACAATTGAAAATCAATAAAGCGGAAGGAAGTTAGCAAGGCAGCGGATAAAGGTTCTCCTCCCAAACGGAGGGCCTCTACAGTTTCTACTCCTCCACACCCCCAAGATGATTTCCAAGACAACACATGCATAGACACTCAACAAAGCTGTGTTTATCATGAGCACGTCTCCCCTAGTGCAGCATCACTGGTGCTCCCTCTAACTTGGCCCTCTTATATGTGGTTGCATGTTATGTGTGATGTCTAGCTTGTATTTCTTCTAATTTTGTTGAATTCCATCTACTTACTTTACACATTATACTTGAATAAGACACGTGTTCCTATTTCTAGAACGTACAATATCTGTCTATCACACCATGTTCTTACATCAAATTAGTACTGTTATGTAACCTGCAACAATCACTTATCATAAGACACGTTTGACTTCGGAGTGTGATATAGGTTACATCTCACATTCTTTTCTAGCTTGTACTACTAATTTGTTAGAATGGCACTTATGATGAGATAGTTTTAACTTGGTAGAGTGATATTCGTTGCATCTTTCGTATGGTGTCTAGCTTTCATTGCTTCTAATTTGTTGAAATGCCTTCTCCTTAGTTTACACATCATAAGCTGTGAATATGCAATGCTGTGAATATGCAATGGCACTAATGACGAGAGACCTCTAACATGGTAGTGTGATGTTGTTTGCATCTTGCATATGATTTATTTCTTGTACTGCTTCACATTTGTTTAAACGCCATTTATGCTGAGACACTGTTAACTTGGCAGAGCGATATTTGTAGCATCTTTCGTATGGTGTCTACCTTCCATTGCATTGCTTCTAATTTGGTGAAATGTCTTCTTCTTAGTTTACACATCATAGTTCTGGTTATTTCTTCCATCCTGTTTTTCATACATATTACATCCTCCTATCATGTGGTTGTCTAACAGCAAAGTTCAGTTCATCTGCATCACGCATCAATTTGTTCTGAAGAACTAAATTGTTATTCGTTTTTCTTGTCGGCTTGACTTAACATGGCACAGAGAAAGAGGAAGAAACACAGAATGGCAGGGAATGAGAAGCGGATGAATCCTGCAGATTCTGCTGGTACTGATGTTGCAATAGAAGGTGAAAGTCTAGCGGAAAATTCTACAAACACGGCATCCCATGCTACACGAGCTGCAAAAAAAAGGCAAACAGAAACAAATAGCTGCCACCAAACAAGCAGAGACAGCCCTAGTTCTTGCAACACCTCCCACAGTAGTACCAGCTGCACGACATACTCGTGCGTCAACTGAGCTAGCAGCACGTTCCCAAGCTCCCTTGCCACCTGACACTACTTCCCAAGCACTCTTGACACAAGACGAGTTGGCAATATCAGATGAACCTTGTGAGCTTCAAAAGCAAGAAGGAAGTTGCTGGAGTCAAGTTACAATTGCATGCTTCTTTATATGTAGTCTCACAGTTTGATGTACACTAACACTTCCTATGTTCGTTGTTGGACTAGCACCTAGGCGCAAGAGGAAACAAACATCAGGGATAATGCTCGATAAGTTAACTAAATCTAGAGGAGGAAGAATGGAGATCCGTTTTGAGGCAGGTTTAAAAAGCCACGTGATGCTACAGAGTCAGCCAAGTTAGTATCAGAGGCAGCGGTTGCCGTTAGGTGTCATGTACGTATCTCCCAACATGGATTCAGTACAGGAATGACAAAGACAAAACCCAGTTCAACACCTTCCTCGACCATTTATCTGTAAGTATGGTTATGTATGGAAACTAGTAATATCGTCTTGCTCTGTCCCATACTTTCTAGGTTGCTGATAATGAGACTCACATAATTTTCAACAGATGAGGTTCAAGTTGGATAGCCAAGATGATGCAACCAGACAAGCTTGCACCCATGTTTTCAAGTCTGCTCTGCGACAGTATCGGTATAACTTGAGGAAAACTCACTTTGAAGGCAAGGCTAACAGTGAACTTTCCCAAACATCTCAAGTGGAAAAAATATCGGATGAAGACTAGAGGGGCCTTGTTAAACACTGGTCTGATCCGAAGTATCAGGTACATTATATATATGTGATCAGATGACATGTTGAAGTCCTATTGACGCATGTTCCACACAAATCTATCTTCTTGTAGGTGAACTGTTCAAAGAACAAGGCCAACCGTACGAAAGTGAAATTCCAACAGACGACAGGATCTCGTAGCTATATTGCACACTGCGAGGCTCTTGTAATTAGCTGCTGTTTCACTCTTTTCGCTGTACCATATTATCAGATCTATATTGACTTGTTCGAAATGCAGAGGAAAGCCCGCAAGGACCAAAAAGTACCTGAACCAAATGTTGTGGAAATCTTCAAGGACTGTCACACCAGCAAGAAGAAGGGCATGACTACACCAGTCAAAGCCGCTGTTGTAAGTCCTTAATCCTCATGCCTTTTAACTACTACTTACTCTAAATTGTGCCTTGAACTGCATGGTTTGCAGCCAATGTCTATTACTCTTATCAATTTTATACACAATTGTCTTAGCGTATCATTGCACCTTACAAGGTTTAAAAGGGAGAAGTGATGTTCCTTTGATCTTGACCCGTAATCTAGTTCCGTACTGGACTTTCCCACACAACATTACAATTGCATGTTTGTCTGTTCTCAGTTGTTTTGTGATATGAATGATGTCATACCATGCTTACCATATTATAAACTTCATCTCTTTATCCTTAGCCCTCAATACAATGTGAAGAAATAGACAATACATTAGCGATGGTACATGGTCATATGTTTGGAACCTGGTTTTATTATGTACTTTGCAATAAAATACAACTAATATTTTACATGGGTTCACGAGAATAAGTTCTGTATATAGACCAAAGCTATTTTGTTTGGTTTTGCTGCCTCCTTAATATCTTCTGTTCTGGTACTACTAATGTAAAACCTCAACTTTTCAACGAGCTATGGAAAAATGGTGGAACCACCACCTTCTAAAGGTGGCGAGGCAACTATAACCGCAATGTCAGCTCTTGCTGCAGTGGGTCAGTACCTGTCCACTAACAGTGCCAAAAGCACGTTCATGTGTAATACTGGGTTGGGTGTTAAGGCAATATCTTCCAAACTGCCTCATGATCAAGATACGCAAGCTCAAAGCAATGTTGTATCTGCGCTCCAGACACAAGTCCATTCCCTAACAGAGGCCCTTTGTGAAACAAGGAGAAACATTGCTCAATGTCGTCAAGATATGCATGGTTTTGAAACCAGACTATCAGACATTTGCTATGTTGTTCAGGAGCCTAGGGGAAATGAAGGCGAGGGTTATGGTGCTCCATCAGACAATACAACATGAAAACATAACAGTCAGGTCAAATGAACCGAGCTTCTGAACTTCTGGTGGTGCATTTATCTGCTAGACTGTTAAGTTTTATGCCAACCTTCCTTTTGTTATATAGTTGTAATTTGTTTTGGTGCGATACAAAATTTATTCTTAACGTGCAGCCACCGGCTGAAGAAAACAGCAAGCCATTTTTGTATAGTGTAGGGTGTTCCCTATATTTGCACTGGTGGCGATCTTGGATGTCGAGTGGATGTAATCTGTGCAATCGCCTTAATAGCCTAGCGTTAGCTTTGGCCTTATTTATTTCCTAGTCTTCTTTTTCCCTGGTTTGCTAGTGGCCACAACTACCCATGGGCCATATACGGGTCATAGGATCCATGGGTCTCCTACGGGCCGTCGATAAATGGGCCTCTAATCGATGGGCCTCAGACCATCGATAAATGGGCATGTAATCGGTGGGCCTCGGGCCGTCGGATAAATGGGTCTACATGGGCCATAATCGGGCGTAATTGGTATCGGCCCAACACGATAACGGGCCGTTAACAGGCCGTAGGGCTGCAAAAGCTTAATTCTTTCACAGGCTTAACGGGTCGTTAATGGGTCAGAATATAGGACGGGCTGGCCAGAAACGGGCCGACTCTTGCCATGGGCCGAATTTGGCCCATTAGGGTAACAGGCCAGTAACGGGCCGATTCTTGCCATGGGCCGAATTTGGACCATTTGGGGAACATTCCAGTAACGGCCCGACTCTTCCCATGGGCCAAATTTGGCCCATTAGGGGAACATGCCAGTAACGGGCCGGAAGTAATCGAGGGCCGAAAAGGAGCCCAAGAACGTATGGGCCGTCAATAGGCCGAAAGCTAACACGGGCTGGAAACGGCCCATGTAAATCACGGGCCATTAACGGGTACAAAGAAAATTACTGTTCATTATGGGCTACAGTCACCGTGGGCCTGTAAAGGGCCGAAAGATACGAAGGCCTCATATGGGCCGAAAGACGTCGTGGGCCATACATGGGCCGAAAGTGAAATGGGCTGGTGTTATATTCGAGGGCCCACATGACGTTGTTGGGCCGATTTCCTTTAGTGCCTAACGGGCCGTGAGTTAACGGGCCGTAAAATGGGCTATTTGCGAAGAGACCGTTAACAGGATTTTCATGGGCCAGCCCGTTAACTTTTGAGGATGTCAAACGGGTCGGCTTTGTAAGCTAAATGGGCCAGTGGTGGGCTGTGGCACGTGTCGACATATCATAGGCACCTATCTGACCCACTGACGAGCTGACACGTGTTTCGTCCGGCCAATAAGAAATTTACACGTGGAAATTTCCCATTGGTCTGGGCTGTTAACAGGTTATCGGATCCAAAACCCGACCCGATAGCTTAACGGCGTTCCGTTATGGTGGATGCCACGTGTCGGTCACCCTTGATGAAAGCGCTTCTGTGACGCGCGATTTATCGTCATGGAAGTGGACTCTTCCTGATTATAATTTTGGTAATGTCATGGAACACTTCTACGACAGCACATGTATGACTATCTTGATTCTGTCATAAATTTGTCATGGATGTACATGCATGACAAAAAACGCGACCTACTGTGACAAACACGTATCATCACGGAAGTGTATTTTTTTGTAGTGGGTCCTCGGTCTCGGGTTAGCCTACCCGTGGTCCACTACTCCGACAGTAGTCCCCGAAGCTGGTGAGGCACCACGGATGATTGGTCGAGGAGCCTCAGCAGTTTCCTTCTCCCATCGTCCGAGGTGGAGCTTCGTCCGTCTCCTGCCAAGCCGACTGGTTGGAGTCGGCCTTGCCCCAACCCGTCTTGACCAATCTTTTGAACGCCTCGGCGGGAGCCAAGTGGCGTACCAGCGAAGCCTGCGTGCCACCGCCTATCCCGGGCCTGTCACGTGGTGGCGTGCGGCCGGGCCAGTCTGTCTGCCCACGCATGCGATGGGACACGTCTTCGGACCGGGCCCGCCACTACCCTCTTCGGCACTCGAGCGGATCCGCTGCGGCCGAGGCGGGCGGTTGAGATTCCTGTGGAGTTACTGCACGCAGTAACTCGCGTGGGATGGATCGTGGGGGGCGTGGGGTAACGGCGTAGTTAATCCCACGCTCGCGCCCTCGGCTTCGCAACCTGAGGGTCTATAAGTAGGCGGGGGAGGAGGAGCGGCAGGGCACACGCGTCCCGCCTCTTCATTGCCTCCTCTTTCTTGCCTCTTCCTCCTTCTTCCTCTCGCCGCCACACCCCCAAGCTTCGTCGAGCGTCGCGGCGGCCCGTTCCCGATGAGCTCTTCTTCCACCGCCACGCCCCCAGCTGTGCGCTCCGGGGAGTGGAACGGATCCGAGGTTCACGAAGACCACATCGACTTCCTCCGCAAGACGCATCAGTTGCCTCGCAAGGAATTCGTGAAGGTCCGCCTCGCGCCAGAGAAAGAAATCTCGCCGGCGCCGAAGGAGAGCGAGCGGGTCGTCTTCCGCTCGCACTGCCTGCGCGGCCTCGGTCTGCCGGCGAGTGGCTTCTTCCACTCCTTCCTCGAGTTCTATGGACTCCAGCTGCACCACCTCACTCCGAACACGATGGTGTTGTTGTCCGCCTTCGTCACTCTGTGAGAAGGCTTCCTCGGCGTCCTCCCCACCCTCGAGCTATGGGGGAAGTTCTTCTACACCAAGCTTGGCACCCACGTTGCCGGTGTGCCGGCTCAGTGCGGCGCGTTTATCATGGTGCGGAGGACGGGGGCCGACAACCCGTTTCCCCCATCGCGCTGATAAAGTCGGTGAAGATGTGGCAGCAGTCGTACTTCTACGTGAAGAGCGTCTTCGCGCAGGGCGACTGGGTCAACCTGCCGGCTGGGAGACAGCCCAACTGGTCGTACCGGGCCAGGACGCTAACGCCTGCCGGGGCCACCGCCGTCGCCCGACTCTGAGTGATGACGCAGTCGGAGGGCCTGACCGGGCCCGACTTGTTGGTCGCCATCATGGCACGCCAAGTGCTCCCGCTTCAAGGCCGTCCTCACATGATCTGTCAGATGAGCGGCCACCGGGATCCAAGACGGTTGTGCACCAAGGAGATGCCTCACAAAGAGGTGGCCTACATGGTGAACTACCTTGCCAACTGCGAGCTCTCGGAGGAGGGGCAGTTTGGCAAGGAGCCGTATTCGCGCGCCCATGCTCCGCCCATGGTGACTTGTTACTTTTTCCGGCTCCTCTGATTCCTTCTTGCCGAGTCCGCCTTGCTAGGTCTGACCGACCGGTCTTTGGTCAGAGCCCACTCCTCCAGCCAGCAGCCGGCACCACTGGGCCGGCCCGCGAGTTCCTCCCTGACAGGGCGGAAAGCGATGTCGACGACCCCAACTTGGGGGCGGCGGCCTTGGAAGACGACGCCGAGGGAGGAGGAGGCAGAGCAGACGGCGCGAGGCTCGGGGCCAGCCTCGAAGACTGGCCCGATGATGACGCGGGGGAGGTCGCCCCGCACCACCAACCAGGAGCCGGCCATCCAGGTGGGAGCTCCTCAGCCGCGCCGAACGCCCAAGGCGGTGTGAAGAAGCGAAGGGCCGCGCCGAGCTTGTTCGGCAGCCGGCCGAAGCAGCGACCAAGCGGGAAGAGGCGGCCGCGAAGGTCAACCGCTTCCGCAGGGAGGTGAAGACGCCGCAACTGGTCTCCGCGTAAGTGCTTTCCTCCCTTGCATCCTCATCTTCTCTTCATCGATCTGTTCTGAGTTTTCTTCTTTGTTTTCCTTGGGGCCAGGGCTCCCCTTTCTCTTGAGAAGGTGGCCGCCGCCTCCATAATGGGAGCCGGCGGGCGAGGTCGCCAGAGGCGTGGCGACCCGGTGGGGAGGCCTCGTAGGCCAGCGGCGAGGCGTCTCGGCGAGGCGGAGGCCGGCGAGCCGACTGCGGGGCGCAGGGTGGGGCCGGCCGGGGTGGAGGACCCGGTGATGACCGACAAGTATAGGGGATCTATCTTAGTCCTTTCGATAAGTAAGAGTGTCGAACCCAACGAAGAGCAGAAGGAAATGATAAGCGGTTTTCGGCAAGGTATTCTCTGCAAGTACTGAAATAAGTGGTAACAGATAGTTTTATGATAAGATAAATTGTAACAAGCAACAAGTAACAAGAATAAATAAAGTGCAACAAGGTGGCCCAATCCTTTTTGTTGCAAAGGACAAGCCTGGACAAACTCTTATAATAGGAAAAGCGCTCCCGAGGACACATGGGAATATCATCAAGCTAGTTTTCATCACGTTCATATGATTCGCGTTCGGTACTTTGATAATTTGATATGTGGGTGGACCGGTGCTTGGGTTCTGTTCTTACTTGAACAAGCATCCCACTTATGATTAATCTCTATTGCAAGCATCCGCAACTACACCAAAAGTATTAAGGTAAACCTAACCATAGCATGAAACATATGGATCCAAATCAGCCCCTTACGAAGCAACGCATAAACTAGGGTTTAAGCTTCTGTCACTCTATCAACCTATCATCTACTTATTACTTCCCAATGCCTTCCTCTAGGCCCAAATAATGGTGAAGTGTTATGTAGTCGACGTTCACATAACACCACTAGAGGCTAGACAACATACATCTCATCAAAATATCGAACCAATACCAAATTCACATCACTACTGATAGCAAGACTTCTCCCTTGTCCTCGGGAACAAACGTAACTACTCACAAAGCATATTCATGTTCATAATCAGAGGGGTAATAATATGCATAAAGGATCTAAACATATGATCTTCCACCAAATAAACCAACTAGCATCAACTACAAGGAGTAATCAACACTACTAGCAACCTACTAGCACCAATCCCGGACTTGGAGACAAGAATTGGATACAAGAGATGAACTAGGGTTTGGAGATGAGATGGTGCTGGTGAAGATGTTGATGGAGATTGCCCTCTCCCGATGAGAGGAGCGTTGGTGATGACGATGGTGATGATTTCCCCCTCCCAGAGGGAAGTATCCCCGGCAGAACAGCTCTGCCGGAGCCCTAGATTGGTTCCGCCAAGGTTCCGCCTCATGGCAGCGGAGTCTCGTCCCGAAAGGTTGCTTTTTTTCTCATCGAAAGAATTCATATAGGAGAAGATGGGCGTCAGAGAGCCACTAGGGGCCCACGAGGTAGGGGGCGCGCCCTAGGGGGGGCACCCCCCACCCTCGTGAGCAGGGTGTGGGCCCCTGGCCTTCATCTTTGGCGATGCTTTTTCTTTATTTATTTTAAGATATTCCGTGGAGTTTCAGGACTTTTGGAGTTCCAGCCCAGAATTCCAGTTGCCGACATTCTCCCTCTTCATGTAAACCTTGTAAAATAAAAGAGAATAGCCATAAGTATTGTAACATAATGTGAAATAACAACCCATAATACGATAAATATCGATATAAAAGCATGATGCAAAATGCACGTATCAACTCCCCCAAGCTTAGACCTCGCTTGTCCTCAAGCGAAAAGCCGATAAACATAAATATGTCCTCATGTTTAGAGGTAGAGGTGTCGATAAAAATAAAATACGGACATGAAGGCATCATGATTATCTCATAACAGCAACATATATAGATTTTGTCATATTATTACTTATGTTCAAGTGATGATCTTTTCACAATGCAAAAGTATGAATCAGAAACCTTATTGAGCACCAACAAATTATAACCTCAGTCATTGAAGCAATTGCAATTTATCATAACATCGGAAAGAGTCTATGTCAGAGCTTAAAAGCAAGTCCACATACTCAACTATCATTTAGTCCTTCATAATTGCTAACACTCACACAATACTTGTGGTTACAGAGTTTTAATCGGACACAGAGAAAGATAGGGGCTTTTAGTCTTGCCCCACAACCTTTTACCTCAAGGGTAATGTCAACAATAATAATGCATGCTCCCCTACATCCAATTAGATATGTATATCATGTTCTTTCCAACATGCTGGGCTTTCCAAAGGATAAAATGAAAAAGGAAAGGTGAAGATCACCGTGACTCTTGCATAAGGTAGAGGATAATAATAAAAGATAGGCCCTTCGCAGAGGGAAGCAGAGGTTACCATGCGCTTTTATGGTTGGATGCACAAAATCTCAATGCGAAAGAACGTCACTTTATATTGCCCCTTGTGATATGAACCTTTATTATGCAGTCCGTCGCTTTTATTACTTCCACATCACAAGATCGTATAAAGCTTATTTCCCTCACACCAATCAATCATACATGTTTAGAGCAATTTTTATTGCTTTGCACCGATGACAACTTACTTGAAGGATCTTTCTCAATCCATAGGTAGATATGGTGGACTCTCATGGCTAAACTGGTTTAAGGGTATTTGGAAGCACAAGTAGTATCTCTACTTGGTGCTGAGAATTTGGCTAGCATGAGGGGGAAAGGCAAGCTCAACATGTTAGAGGATCCATGACAACATACTTTATCTCAGATATAAGAAAACATAACTCATCATGCTGTCTTCCTTGTCCAACATCAACTCGTTAGCATGTCATATTTTAATGAGTGCTCCCAATCATAAAAGATGTCAATGATAATATATCTATATGTGAAACCTCTCTCTCCTTATTACTTCCTATTAATTGCAACGATGACCAAAGCTATATTTGCCAACTCCCAACAACTTTTAATCATCATACTCTTTTTATGTGAAGTCATTACTCTCAATAAGATCAATATGAACTCTTTGTTTCTTTTTATACTATTTCTTCTTTCTATTCTTTTTTTTCACCCAAGATCATGGCAAAACAATCAAGCCCTTGACTCAACACTAAACTTTATTATATATTAGCTCACGGACTCGATTACATAGAGAGATCATAAAGCAAAACTCAAAACTAGATCATGCCATAAACTTTATTCTACTAGATCAAGATACTACTAATAGGATCAAACTAAGAAAAATGGTAAAGATAGAAGTTGTGAAGGTGATACGATACCGGGGCACCTCCCCCAAGCTTGGCAGTTGCCAAGGGGAGTGGCCATACCCATATGATTATGCCTCCTTCTTTGTTGTTGGTGTAATATTCTTAGCGATGATTCCCCTCAAGATACGGTTCTCCTCCTCGAGCTTATTGACTTGCTGCTTGAGGTCCATTATTTCCTTGCGAAGCTTTCCTGTAACGGCTAAAGCTCCTTGCACCAAAGGGTGTTGCATAGCTGCGGGAGAACAAGAGACACTCCTCCTCATATTTTCATAAGAAAGAAATCTAACGTTGGAAGGGATAACCGAGTTTGGAATGGCTGAGCTCTGTAGTTCCCCCATCGTAAACCCAGCTCGGAGGCGAGAGGTGACTTCTTGATCCTCAATGGCATCTACCCTCATCAAGTCGGCCTCCATCTCTTCCTCCGTTGCTGGCCCAAAGTGGTCAGCATTGCTGTTTGCCCTTGTTTCCGGTGCCGAATTAGATACCCGGCTCTCCCCGACTGACTCTTGAGAAGACATCTTGCTCTAATCTGCAGCAGCAACAGCTCAAAACAAGAACAGAGGATATTTGCGTGATATGAGAGTCAAAACCTTCGGGAGAATATATAATTCATTTTTACCGACCAAAATACGTCTCGTGCAAGAAAATGGAGTCCGGAGGGCACACGAGGTGCTCACGAGGTAGGGGCGCGCCCAGGGGGTAGGGCGCGCCCACCACCCTCGTGGGGCCCTCGTGTCCTTACCGGACTGCCACTTATTTTTCTATTTTTCTAAATATTGCAAAACAGAGAAATATTTCCTTAAAAATTGTTTTCGAGTCGGTTTACTTACCGTACCACATACCTATTCCTTTTCGGAGTCTGAAACGGTCTGGAAAGTGTCCCTTATGTATTCCTTCGGGGTTACGGTTTCAATAATATTGGTTTCAACATTTATGGGATTACCTGAGATATAATGTTTGATCCTTTGACCATTTACCTCCTTCGGATTTGTGCCTTCGAAGTTGTTGACTTTTATGGCACCGGAACGATAGACCTCCTCGATAACGTAGGGACCTTCCCATTTAGAGAGAAGCTTTCCTGCAAAAAATCTTAAACGAGAGTTGTATAGCAATACATAATCACCTACATTAAACACACGCTTTTGTATCCTTTTGTCATGCCATCTTTTAACTTTTTCTTTAAACAACTGTAGCGACCCGACCCAAAATCGGTCAAGTCTCTGTGTCTGTACCATCCCAAGATCATGCTGGCACTCACAGTACATTGATGAAATAATCAAAGTTCAATCACACCTGAATTTATTACACGATTCTCATATCGAGTCTTTATTACAATATAATAAATTCGGCCGAAGGCCAACTCATGAGAAATAAACTAAATAAAGCTGCGGAAGCGTAGAAGAATAGCGAGTCCATCCGACTCCAAAGGGCAATCGCCAAGCGCGGAGCGTAGCCTCACTCCGGATCGGAATACTCCTCTGCAACATAAGACGTTGCAGCCGTGTAGGTCAGCATTTTGAATATGCCGGCAAGTCATGAAGAGAGAACAATATTAACATTACTAATACTATATGCAATTTGGCTGTGGGGCTCTAAGTTTCATCATTTTGCGAAAAGCCAGTTTTTCCCTACAATAAGCACTTGTTTGCAAAAACTACAAAATTGTTGGTAGTTATTGAGATGGTTCCGCCAACCAATGTCTCATTCCCAAATTATTAAGTCATAACCCCCTCAATTAATTTATTAATTTCAATGTTGAGATTTCTGAATACTTCCAAGTTCCAGAGGCTCAAATTGTCCGTGACCGGGGACACGGCTAATCGATTAGATCTTTTCTCTGCAGAGGTTTGCGCACTTTACCCGCAAGAATCGTTCCCTCCCTTTTAAGTCTTCGCACTTCATGGTGTTTGAAGACGGGACGAACGAAACAGGGTCTTCCGAAGAGTTCTTCTGGCCACTGCCGGTACCCATCCAATCGTACCGTTCTTCTACATCTCGTAGCACCGTCCGACCAGAGTCACAACTAGGGTTGACCAAGCCAGAGCCCGTAATGGCTTGCGGCTGCACAGGTAAGCTTCCGGTCAATGGGGTATACATCCGTCTCTTCGTGGCTGGGTGAAGCTTTCCGCAAGATGTCATGGCGCTTCTCCATGCATCCCGGCCAACCACTGGGTTCTCCAGGGTGCCCGTCAACCGTCCTCCACCCAGTAGTGAATTTCGAAGTCCATCTTGAGCTTGAAGTTCATGGGGTTGTCATCATCTTGACTCTCACATCTCCCTTATGAATTCACTCAACCAACCCCGTCTACGAGCATAGCAGAAATAAACTACTTCGTCCCGGGTCATGGTAACAAGGGGAATTGGTTCATCCTACCTCATGATACTACTCAAGAACATAACTTCAAAATTTCAACTACTGCATGCATGGTGGGGAGGTATAATTCTAATGCAATAAAAT
>LR880969.1:18781481-18794468 GCA_904067115.1 Aegilops sharonensis | reverse complement strand
CCACTGGGTTCTCCAGGGTGCCCGTCAACCGTCCTCCACCCAGTAGTGAATTTCGAAGTCCATCTTGAGCTTGAAGTTCATGGGGTTGTCATCATCTTGACTCTCACATCTCCCTTATGAATTCACTCAACCAACCCCGTCTACGAGCATAGCAGAAATAAACTACTTCGTCCCGGGTCATGGTAACAAGGGGAATTGGTTCATCCTACCTCATGATACTACTCAAGAACATAACTTCAAAATTTCAACTACTGCATGCATGGTGGGGAGGTATGATTCTAATGCAATAGAAATCATAGGTATTGTAAAGAACATGATCAATGACTTGCCTTGCTGACGATCTTCGAAAGCTAGGGACTCGTGGTAGCAAGCTTCGCACTCCGGAAATTCTACCGAGGCAAACAACAATCATAATAAGCATACAAACATATGATCACTTACATAACAGCATCGTAACATAACACACACAACAATTGAATCAAAACCCAAAGAAAAACTCAAAGAAAATCCAACTCAAAGTTTTCACCATATCCAACAACAATCGAGAAATAGTTTTGTACTACAAAATTTTTCTTAACGGAACCTAAGCATGGGTCTATGCTACCTAACAGAAAATAATTTATCATGCAACTAGGAGCAAAAAGAATCACCTTAAAAGCTATTATAAAACTCCTATTAGGCCTAAAGCAAATTCTAGTAAGAAAAATAAAATAAAAGTTTTATTTATTGTAAATAAAAGTTCATGCTCTAAAGTTACAGAAACTAACCTAGAATAAACTATCTCTCATGAAAAATAAATTTATTTGCTAAGTAAAACAACAGGAAAACAGTAGCTAGTTAAATAAATAGGAATAACATGATTCTGGTTAAAACTATTTTTTTATTAATTCTAAAATTGCCCAAATAAATTCCTACGGTTAGGCAATGTCAAAACAAAGTTGTGACAAAAAGAATCTCTAAAAAATAATATTCCTAACTCATTTTATAGCAGAATTACTATTCTGTCTAAATCTAAAATAAAGCAATTTTAGATAACTTTTACATGACTAATTATATTTTCTACAGAAACTACAAGAAATTTGCAAACCAACAAAAAAAGAATCACTTAAAAATATTAAGTAGATTAAAAGATATGAATTTTACAAAACTGAAACTATTCTGTTAAAAACAGAAACGAAAAAATATTACTAAAAAGAAAAACGGGCTAATGGGCCTATATAGCGCCCTGGGCGTAATTTAACTAAAAAGCGCACATGGTTTTAAACCGAGTCGGCCGGTCCAACTAAACCCTAACTAAAAAAACCAACTAAACCGGAATAAAACCGGTTCACTTAAACTAAACCTACCGCTTCGGCGGTTCTAATCTAACGCGTTGGATCTAGATCTAACGGTGGGGAGAACTCCGGCGACTTACTGCGGCTCGACGGCGACGGCGGCTCGGGCGACGATGGCTCCGGCGACTCCGGTGGTCGGGGACGTCGGCGGGGAACTCCGGCGGGTGCCGCGTGACGAGGGGAGCTCGGGGTGGAGTTGGGCGAGCTCGGGGAGGTGCGAGGCGTTCGGGACGGGGCTAATGGCGGCGGCAGCGCACTCGGGCTCCGGCGAGCGTGTGCGGCGAGAGAGAGGGGTCGGGCGAGGGGGCGAGGGGGAGGGAACGAGGTCGAGGGGGGGCATTTATAGGGGGAAGGCGTCGACTTGGACGAGGGGGCAACCGCGGCGAGGAGATCGGGAGGATCCCGGATCTCGCGGGATCCGGCGAGCGGCGGCGCGGGCGGTTGGCGTGTTGGCGTGGGGAGGAAGAAGGTGGGGTCCACCCGTCAGCGGGTGAGGGGAGAGGGGGATCGGGCGGGCGACCGGTCGGAAAGGGTTTCGGGCGAGGGGGCTCGGCTGGGGTGGCTCGCTGGCGCGGCTGGGCCGGCTGGCGGCTGCGCCTGGTGGGCCTCGGCGCTGGCCGGGCCGGGGCTGGCCTGGCTGGCGCCTGGGTCCTTTCCCTTTTCTATTTTTTTTCTTTTCCCTTTTCTTTTTTTTGAATATTTGAGATAGGAAAAAATATATAAATATAAATATTTTATATAGGACATATATATATCAAAATGATCAGGGGAATATTCCCTATAATTTGAACATTTTTCCAGGGGCAAAATCCAAACTTTATAAAAAATCATTTTTTTTAAATTCCAAATAAAACTCAAATTTGAATTCAAACTTTTTGGCAATGTTTTCTTCTGACATTTTTGGAGTGTCATGTTGGCTCCTCTCATACTTTGTCTCAAGTATTGTCAGGCATTGGTTTGAAATAAATTTCAACTGCCAAACTTCGAATTCAAATTCCAACAATCTCCAAAACTTCTGAAACTTCAAATGCCACTCAAATTCAAACAAAATGCATAGATGCTTAGCTAGAATTGTAAAACATTCCAAATAGGAAATTTGGGATGTTACAACAACTTAGCATTTTCATAAGCTTGGGTTCTCCATTCATCAAGTGAGCTAATATCAAATAACCTCTTCTCACCGGCAAGTTTGCAATCATAGTTGAGCTCTTTAATAGCCCAATATGCCCTATGTTCTAGTTCGAGAGGTAAGTGACATGCTTTTCCATAAACCATTTTATACGGAGACATGCCCATAGGATTCTTATATGCAGTTCTATCGGCCCATAATGCATCATCAAGTTTCTTGGACCAATTCTTTCTAGACCTATTAACAGTCTTTTGCAAAATTAATTTGAGCTCTCTATTGCTCAATTCTACTTGACCACTAGACTGCGGGTGATAAGGAGATGCAATTCTATGATTAACATCATATTTAGCAAGCATTTTACGGAAAGCACCATGAATAAAGTGTGAACCACCATCAGTCATTAAATATCTAGGGACTCCAAACCTCGGAAAAATAACTTCCTTAAGCATTTTAATAGAAGTGTTATGATCAGCACTACTAGTTGGAATAGCTTCTACCCACTTAGTAACGTAATCAACAGCAACTAAAATATGTGTATATCCATTAGAGGCAGGAAAAGGTCCCATATAATCAAAGCCCCAAACATCAAATGGTTCAATAACAAGTGAATAATTCGTAGGCATTTCTTGACGTCTACTAATATTACCAATTCTTTGACATTCATCGCAAGACAAAACAAACTTACGGGCATCCTTGAAGAGAGTAGGCCAATAAAAACCGGATTGCAATACCTTATGTGCAGTTCTGTCTCCAGCGTGGTGTCCTCCATAAGCTTCGGAGTGACACTTGCGTAGGATCTGTTCCTGTTAATGCGCAGGCACACAATGTCTAATAACACCATCTACTCCTTCTTTATAAAGATGTGGGTCATCCCAAAAGTAATGTCGCAAATCATATAAAAACTTTTTCTTTTGTTGGTATGTGAAACTAGGTGGTATAAATTTAGCAACAATATAATTAGCATAATCAGCATACCATGGAGTGCTACGAGAAGTGCTTATGACATTTAGTTGTTCATCAGGAAAGCTATCATCAATAGGTAGTGGGTCATCAAGAACATTCTCTAACCTAGATAAGTTATCTGCAACGGGGTTCTCATCTCCTTTTCTATCAACAATATGCAAATAAAATTCTTGCAAGAAGAGAACCCATCTAATAAGTCTAGGTTTTGCATCTTTCTTTTCCATAAGATATTTAATAGCAGCATGATCAATGTGAATAGTTTCTTTAGAATCAACAATATAGGGTCTGAATTTATCACAAGCAAATACAACTGCTAAAAGTTCCTTTTCGGTAGTAGCATAATTTCTTTGAGCATTGTCTAGAGTCTTACTAGCATAATGGATAACATTTAATTTCTTATCAACTCTTTGCCCTAGAACAACACCTACAACATAATCACTAGCATCACACATAATTTCAAAAGGTAAATTCCAATCAGGCGGCTGAACAACAGGTGCAGAGACTAATGCTTTCTTAAGTATTTCAAATGCTTCTTCACAATCATCATCAAAGACAAATGTTACATCTTTTTGTAATAAATTAGTCAGAGGCCGAGAAATTTTTGAGAAGTCCTTAATGAACCTCCTATAAAATCCGGCGTGACCAAGGAAACTTATTATACCTTTGATGTCCTTGGGACATTGCATCTTTTCAATAGCATCAACCTTGGCTTTATCAACTTCAATACCTCTTTCAGAAACTTTGTGCTCCAGATGGCCAAGCGAATTGGCCCGCAGTGCAAAGCCGCCGAATACGAAGATCTGTCCGGGGAGAAAAGTCTCTCCCTGGAGCGCATCGTTGTTGATGATCGGAGGAGCCATCGGGCCTAAAGATGACGACACAGAGGAACTCTCAATGAAAGCACCAATGTCAGTGTCAAAACCGGCAGATCTCGGGTAGGGGGTCCCGAACTGTGCGTCTAGGCGGATGGTAACAGGAGACAAGGGACACGATGTTTTTACCCAGGTTCGGGCCCTCTTGATGGAGGTAAAACCCTACTCCTGCTTGATTAATATTGATGATATGGGTAGTACAAGAGTAGATCTACCACGAGATCAGAGAGGCTAAACCCTAGAAGCGAGCCTATGGTATGATTGTTGTTCGTCCTACGGACTAAAACCCTCCAGTTTATATAGACACCGAATAGGGTTAGGGTTACACAGAGTCGGTTACAATGGTAGGAGATCTACATATCCGTATCGCCAAGCTTGCCTTCCACGCCAAGGAAAGTCCCATCCGGACACGGGACGAAGTCTTCAATCTTGTATCTTCATAGTCCAGGAGTCCGGCCAAAGGCTATAGTCCGGCTATCCGGACACCCCCTAATCCAGGACTCCCTCACCCACACCAATCAATAATACATTTTTAGAGAGCAATTTTTATTGCTTTGCACCGATGACAACTTACTTGAAGGATCTTACTCAATCCATAGGTAGATATGGTGGACTCTCATGGCAAAACTGGTTTAAGGGTTTTTGGAAGCACAAGTAGTATCTCTACTTGGTGCTGAGAATTTGGCTAGCACGAGGGGGAAGGCAAGCTCAACATGTTGGAAGATCCATGACAATATACTTATCTCAGATATAAGAAAACATAACCCATTATGTTGTCTTCCTTGTCCAACATCAACTCTTTAGCATGTCATACTTTAATGAGTGTTCACAACCATAAAAGATGTCAATAATAGTATATTTATATGTGAAACCTCTCTTTCTTTATTACTTCCTATTAATTGCAACTATGACCAAAACTATGTTTGCCAACTCCCAACAACTTTCAATCATCATACCCTTTCTATGTGAAGTCATTACTCTCAATAAGATCAATATGAACTCTTTGTTTCTTTTTATTATTCTTTTTTCTTTTATTTACTCAAGATCATGGCAAAATAATCAAGCCCTTGACTCAACTCTAATCTTTATTATATAGCTCACGGACTCGATTACACAGAGAGATCATAAAGCAAAACTCAAAACTAGATCATGCCATAAACTTTATTCTACTAGATCAAGATACTACTAATAGGATTGAACTAAGAAAAATGGTAAAGATAGGAGATGTGGTTATGATACGATACCGGGGCATCTCCCCCAATCTTGGCAGTTGCCAAGGGGAGTGCCCATACCCATGTGATTATGTCTCGTTTGCTGGTGAAGAAGGTGGACGTGTTGTTGATGATGCGGGCTTGTCGTCCATCTTCCAAGGCATGGGCTCACCATCATAGAAGGATGATCGAGTCTCCGGGATCCTCAAATCTGCAGCCAAACTCATCCTTTTGAATCTATATTCATACTCACAGTTTTGATTTTGCAGGTCATAGATTTGGGCTTGAAGATGCTCGATCTTCTCATGAAGCTTGAAGATGGCCTCCCCGATGTTGTCGGCATCCAACTTGTGGTTGCTAGTGAACTCCGCGATCATCATGTGGTTGGAGTTGAGTCCACGTTCCACCATCCCTTGACACTTGAAAACTTGTTGCTCCACTGCTTCGAGCCTCGTCTCCACGCTTCCGGTCCCCTTGGGTCCCTCTTCATCGCGGATGTGTAGCAACCCATCACGCATCTCAATGGTTTGAGGGTGTCCCAGCACCTCCGCGAGGTAAGGGTTCATGACCTTCTCGAAGAACTTGTCCTTGGAGGCACTTGGGGACGTCATGATAATCTAGATCTGTCAGGAAAAAAACTCGAAACAAAATCAAAGGATAATTGCGTGATACGGGAGTCAAAACCTTCGGGAGAATATATAATGAATTTTTACCGACCAAAATACGTATCGTGCAAGAAAACGGAGTCCGGAAGGCGCACGAGGTGCCCACGAGGTAGGGGGCGCGCCCAGGGCGGTAGGGCGCGCCCTCCACCCTCGTGGGGCCCTCATGTCCTTCCCGGGCTGCTACTTATTTTTCTATTTTTCTAAATATTCCAAGACAGAGAAATATTGCCTTAAAAATTGTTTTGGAGTCGGTTTACTTACCGTACCACATACCTATTCATTTTCTGAGTCTGAAACGTTCCGGAAAGTGTCCCTTATGTATTCCTCCCGGTTACGGTTTCAATAACATTGGTTTCAACATTTATAGGATTACCTGAGATATAGTGTTTGATTCTTTGACCGTTTACCACCTTCGGATTTGTGCCTTCAAAGTTGTTGATTTTTATGGCACTGGAACGATAGACCTCCTCGATAACGTAGGGGCCTTCCCATTTAGAGAGAAGTTTTCCCACAAAAAATCTTAAACGAGAGTTGTATAGCAATACATAATCACCTACATTAAACTCACGCTTTTGTATCCTTTTGTCATGCCATCTTTTAACTTATTCTTTAAACAACTTGGCATTTTCATAAGCTGGGGTTCTCCATTCATCAAGTGAGCTAATATCAAATAACCTCTTCTCACCGGCAAGTTTGAAATCATAGTTGAGCTCTTTAATAGCCCAATAAGCCTTATGTTCTAGTTCAAGAGGTAAGTGACATGCTTTTCCATAAACCATTTTATACGGAGACATACCCATAGGATTTTTATATGCAGTTCTATAGGCCCATAATGCATCATCAAGTTTCTTGGACCAATTCTTTCTAGACCTATTGACAATCTTTTGCAAAGTTAATTTGAGTTCTCTATTACTCAATTCTACTTGACCTAGACTGGGGTGATATGGAGATGCAATTCTATGATTAACATCATATTTAGCAAGCATTTTACGGAAAGCACCATGAATAAAATGTGAACCGCCATCAGTCATTAAATATCCAGGGACTCCAAACCTCTTAAAAATAACTTCTTTAAGCATTTTAATAGAGGTGTTATGATCAGCACTACTAGTTGGAATAGCTTCTACCCACTTAGTAACGTAATCAACAGCAACTAAAATATGTGTATATCCATTAGAGGCAGGAAAAGGTCCCATATAATCAAAGCCCCAAACATCAAATGGTTCAATAACACCATCTACTCCTTCTTTATAAAGATGTGGGTCATCCCAAAAATAATGTCTCAAATCATAGAAAAACTTTTTCTTTTGCTGATAAGTGAAACTAGGTGGTATAAATTTAGCAACAATGTAATTAGCATAATCAACATACCATGGAGTACTACGAGAAGTACTTAAGACATTTAATTGTTCATCAGGAAAGCTATCATCAATAGGTAGTGGGTCATCAAGAACATTTTCTAACCTAGACAAGTTGTCTGCAACGGGGTTCCCAGCTCCCTTTCTATCAACAATATGCAAATCAAATTCTTGTAGCAAGAGAACCCATCTAGTAAGTCTAGGTTTAGCATTTTTCTTTTCCATCAGATATTTAATAGCAGCATGATCAGTGTGAATAGTTACTTTAGAATCAACAATATAAGATCTGAACTTATCACATGCAAATACAACTGCTAAGAATTCTTTTTCAGTAGTAGCATAGTTTCTTTGAGCATTGTCTAAAGTTTTACTAGCATAATGGATAACGTTTAATTTCTTATCAACTCTTTGCCCTAGAACAACACCTACAGCATAATCACTAGCATCACACATAATTTCAAAGGGTAAATTCCAATCCGATGGCTGAACAATAGGTGCAGAGATCAATGCTTTCTTAAGTATTTCAAATGCTTCTACACAATCACCATCAAAGACAAATGGTATATCTTTTTGTAATAAATTAGTCAGAGGCCGAGAAATTTTTGAGAAGTCCTTAATGAACCTCCTATAAAATCCGGCGTGACCAAGGAAACTTCTTATACCTTTGATGTCCTTGGGACGTGGCATCTTTTCAATAGCATCAACCTTGGCTTTATCAACTTCAATACCTCTTTCAGAAACTTTATGCCCCAAGACAATACCTTCATTAACCATAAAGTGGCACTTTTCCCAATTCAAGACAAGATTAGTTTCTTCACATCTCTGCAAAACTCGATCAAGATTGCTCAAGCAATCATCAAAAGAGGATCCATAGATGGAAAACTCGTCCATGAAAACCTCACAAATCTTTTCACAAAAGTCAGAGAATATGGCCATCATGCATCTTTGAAAGGTAGCAGGTGCATTACATAAACCAAAGGGCATACGTCTATAAGAAAAAGTACCAAAAGGGCATGTAAAAGTAGTCTTTGATTGATCCCTAGCCGACACAGGTATTTGAGAGAAACCAGAATAACCATCCAGAAAGCAATAATGTGTATGTTTGCATAATCTTTCTAGCATTTGATCAATAAAAGGTAAGGGGTAATGATCTTTCTTAGTAGCTTTATTTAATTTGCGGAAATCAATTACCATCCTATAACCTGTAATAATTCTTTGCGGAATCAATTCATCTTTATCATTAGGAACAACAGTAACACCTCCCTTCTTAGGGACACAAACAACAGGACTTACCCACTGACTATCAGCAATGGGATAAATTATACCTGCCTCCAAAAGCTTTAGTATTTCTTTTCTTACCACTTCTTTCATCTTAGGATTCAACCTTCGTTGTTGATCACGAACCAGTTTTGCATCTTCTTCCAAATTTATTTTGTGTTGACATAGAGTGGGACTAATGCCCTTAAGATCATCAAGAGTATATCCAATAGCAGCACGGTGCTTCTTCAGAGTTTTCAATAATCTCTCTCCATCATGCTCTGAAAGGTTAGCACTAATAATAACAGGATATAATTTCTTTTCATCAAGATAAGCATATTTAGGATTATCAGGCAACGATTTAAGCTCAAACACGGGATCACCCTTGGGTGGAGGAGGATCCCCTAGGATTTCAACAGGCAAATTATGTTTCATAATAGGTTCCTATTTAAAGAATACTTCATCTATTTCCCTTCTTTCATTCATAAACATATCATTTTCATGGTCTAGCAAATAATGTTCTAGAGGATCACTAGGAGGTACTGCAATAGAAGCAAGACCAATAATTTCATCCTTACTAGGCAATTCTTCTTCACGGTGTTGTTTACTAAATTTAGAGAAATTAAACTCATGAATCATATCATCCAAGCCAACAGTAACAACATTCTTTTTGCAATCAACCTTAGCATTGTCAGTATTCAAAAAGGGTCTACCAAATATAATGGAACAAAAGCTATCTTCTGGGGAACTAAGAACAAGAAAATCAGCAGGATATTTAGTTTTCCCACACAAGACTTCAACATCTCTAACAATTCCCACAGCTGATATAGTATCTCTATTGGCAAGTCTAATTGTAACATCAATACCTTCTATCTCAGCACGTGCAATTTCATGCTTAATTTGTTTGTAAAAAGTATAAGGTATAACACTAGCACTAGCACCCATATCACATAAGCCACGATAACAATGATCTCCTATTTTAGCAGAAATAACAGGCACGCCTACCACAGGTCTATGTTTATCTTTAGCGCCAGGTTTAGCAATTCTAGCAGTTTCACCACAGAATTGAATAACATGCCCATCAATATTATCAGCCAAGAGATCTTTAACAATAGCAATATTAGGTTCTACTTTAACTTGCTCAGGAGGTGTATAAGTTCTAATATTAATCTTACGAACAACAGTTGAATCTTTAGCATGATCCTTTATTCTAACAGGGAAGGGTGGTTTCTCAACATAAGAAGTAGGAACAATAGGATCATTATAAGTGGCAGTCTTTTCTTCAACTTTAATAGGTGCAGCTACTTTTACTTCTATGGGAGGATGATATTTAAACCACTTCTCCTTAGGGAGATCAACATAAGTAGCAAAAGATTCACAGAAAGAAGCTACTATTTCAGAGTCAAGTCCATATTTAGTACTAAACTTACGGAAAATATCGGTATCCATAAAAGATCTAACACAATCAAATTTAGGTGTCATACCTGACTCCTTACCTTCGTCGAGATCCCAATCTTCAGAGTTGCGTTTAATTCTATCCAATAAATCCCATTTAAATTCAATAGTCTTCATCATAAAAGAGCCAGCACAAGAAGTATCGAGCATGGTGCGATTGTTTTTAGAAAGCCGAGCTTAAAGATTTTGAATAATTGTTTCTCTTGGGAGCTCATGATTGGGGCATGAATACAACATTATTTAAGCCTCCCCCAAGCTTGAGGCGATGCTTTCTCCTTCGCTAGGCCAAAAATTATATATATATTGCGATCACGATGAACAAGATGCATAGGATAATACTTTTGATGAAATTCCAATTTCAATCTTCTATAGTTCCAGGATCTCGTATCATCACATAGCCTATACCATGTCAATGCATCTCCCTTCAAAGATAAAGGGAAGACCTTCTTCTTAACAACATCATCGGGTATACCTGCAAGCTTAAATAGTCCACAAACTTCATCCACATATATTAGGTGCTCATCAGGATGCTTTGTTCCATCTCCTACAAAAGGATTAGCTAGCAGTTTTTCCATCATACCCGAAGGAAATTCAAAGAGAACATTTTCATATTCATTTTCAGTAGGTTCATTAGGTTGAGGAGCAACTCTTTGCTCTACTGGTCGGGGTGAAGATACCCCGAACAAGCCCCTCAGAGGATTACTTCCCATAGTAACAAGTGACAGTAAATTTCAGCACACTATATAAATTTTTCCTTACCAAAGGCGCTTCACTCCCAGGCAACGGCGCCAGAAAAGAGTCTTGATGACGCACAAGTATAGAGGATCTATCATAGTCCTTTCGATAAGTAAGAGTGTCGAACCCAACGAGGAGCAGAAGGAAATGATAAGCGGTTTTAGCAAGGTATTCGCTGCAAGTACTGAAATAAGTGGTAACAGATAGTTTTGTGATAGGATAATTTGTAACGAGCAACAAGTAACTAAAGTAAATAAAGTGCAGCAAGGTGGCCCTATCCTTTTTGTAGCAAAGGACAAGCCTGGACAAACTCTTATAATAGGAAAAGCGCTCCCGAGGACACATGGAATTGTCAAGCTAGTTTTCATCACGTTCATATGATTCGCGTTCGGTACTTTGATAATTTGATATGTGGGTGGACCGGTGCTTGGGTGTTGTTTTTACTTGAACAAACATCCCACTTATGATTAACCTCTATTGCAAGCATCCGCAACTACAACAAAAGTATTAAGGTAAACCTAACCATAGCATGAAACATATGGATCCAATTCAGCCCCTTACAAAGCAACGCATAAACTAGGGTTTAAGCTTTTGTCACTCTAGCAACCCATCATCTACTTATTACTTCCCAATGCCTTCCTCTAGGCCCAAATAATTGTGAAGTGTTATGTAGTTGATGTTCACATAACACCACTAGAGGATAGACAACATACATCTCATCAAAATATCGAACGAATACCAAATTCACATGACTACTAATAGCAAGACTTCTCCCATGTCCTTAGGAACAAACGTAACTACTCACAAAGCATATTCATGTTCATAATCAGAGGGGTGTTAACATGCATAAAGGATCTGAACATATGATCTTCCACCAAATAAACCAACTAGCATCAACTACAAGGAGTAATCAACACTACTAGCAACCTACCAGTACCAATCCTGGACTTGGAGACAAGAAATGGATACAAGAGATGAACTAGGGTTTTGAGAGGAGATGGTGCTGGTGAAGATGTTGATGGAGATTGCCCTCTCCCGATGAGAGGAGAGTTGGTGATGACGATGACGATGATTTCCCCCTCCCGGAGGGAAGTGTCCCCGGCAGAACAGCTCTGCCGGAGCCCTAGATTGGTTCCGCCAAGGTTCCGCCTCGTGGCGGCGGAGTTTTGTCCCGAAAGGTTGCTTATGATTTTTTGCTCAATGAAAGACCTCATATAGCAAAAGATGGGCATCGGAGGGCCACCAGGGGGCCCACGAGGTAGGGGGCCCACGAGGTAGGGGGCGCGCCCAGGGGGTAGGGCGTGCCCCCCACCCTCATGGCCAGGTGGGGGCCCCTCTGGTGAACTTCTTCCGCTGGATATATTTTATTATTTCCCAAAATGACTTTCGTGGAGTTTCAGGACTTTTGGAGTTGTGCAGAATAGGTCTCTAATATTTGCTCCTTTTCCAGCCCAGAATTCTAGCTGCCGGCATTCTCCCTCCTTATGTAAACCTTGTAAAATAAGAGAGAATAGGCATAAGTATTGTGACATAACGTGTAATAACAGCCCATAATGCAATAAATATCGATATAAAAGCATGATGCAAAATGGACGTATCATCATCCTCTTAAGAAATATGAAATACTTGATATCTTTTATAATGGACTAACGGATGCTTCCAAGGACTACTTGGATAGTTGTGCTGGTTCTGTTTTCAGGAAAAGAACAGTCGACCAAGCTGAATTACTACTGAATAATATGTTGACTAATGAAAATAATTGGACTCTTCCTGAGCCAATTCCTGAGCCAATTGAGCCAACTCCTGAGCCTATTCCTAAACCTACTCCGAAGAAGAGGGACGTTCTATTTCTCAGTCCTGAAGATATGCAAGAGGCAAAGAAATCAATGAAAGAAAAAGGTATTAAAGCTGAAGATGTTAAGAATTTACCACCTATTGAAGAAATACATGGTCTTAATATACCGTCTGTTGAAGAAACACATTGTCTTGATAACCCGACACAGGTAGT
>LR880969.1:18744726-18755148 GCA_904067115.1 Aegilops sharonensis | reverse complement strand
CATGATAGAGAGTGTCCTATGTTGTCACTTTCATATACTAGTGGGAATCTTTCATTATAGAACTTGGCTTGTATATTCCAATGATGGGCTTCCTCAAAATGCCCTAGGTCTTCGTGAGCAAGCGAGTTGGATGCACACCCACTTAGTTTCTTTTGTTGAGCTTTCATATACTTATAGCTCTAGTGCATCCGTTGCATGGCAATCCCTACTCACTCACATTGATATCTATTGATGGGCATCTCCATAGCCCGTTGATACGCCTAGTTGATGTGAGACTATCTTCCCTCTTTTTGTCTTCTCCACAACCACCATTCTATTCCACATATAGTGCTATATCCATGGCTCACGCTCATGTATTGCGTGAAGATTGAAAAAGTTTTGAGAATGTCAAAAGTATGAAACAATTGCTTGGCTTGTCATCAGGGTTGTGCATGATTTAAATACTTTGTGTGGTGAAGATAGAGCATAGCCAGACTATATGATTTTGTAGGGATAACTTTCTTTGGCCATGTTATTTTGAGAAGACATAATTGCTTAGTTAGTATGCTTGAAGTATTATTATTTTTATGTCAGTATGAACTTTTGTCTTGAGTCTTTCGGATCTGAATATTCATATCACAATTAAGAAGATTTACATTGAAATTATGCCAAGTAGCACTCCGCATCAAAAATTATCTTTTTTATCATTTACCTACTCGAGTACGAGCAGCAATTAAGCTTGGGGATGCTTGATACGTCTCCAACGTATCTATAATTTTTGATTGCTCGATGCTATATTATCTACTATTTTAGGCAATATTGGGCTTTATTATCCACTTTTATATTATTTTTGGGACTAACCTATTAACCGGAGGCCCAGCCCAGATTTGTTGTTTTATGCCTATTTCAGTGTTTCGAAGAAAAGGAATATCAAACGGAGTCAAAACGGAACGAAATCAACTGGAGAAGTTATTTTTGGAAGGAAAGCCACCCGATGGACTTGGAGTGCACGTCAGGAAAGAAGGGAGGTGCTCACGAGGGTAGGGGGCGCGCCCACCCCCATGGGGCACGCCCCCCTGCCTCGTGGGGCCCCCAAAGCTCCACCGACGTACCCCCTGCATCCATATATACCTACGTATCGTAAAACTTATAGAACAGAAGATAGATCGGGAGTTCCGACGCCGCAAAACCTCCAGAGCCACCAAAAACCAATCTAGACCCGTTCCGGCACCCTGCCGGAGGGGGGAACCCTCACCGGTGGCCATCTTCATCATCCCGGCGCTCTCCATGACGAGGAGGGAGTAGTTCACCCTCGGGGCTGAGGGTATGTACCAGTAGCTATGTGCTTGATCTCTCTCTCTCGTATTCTTGATTTGGCACGATCTTGATGTATCGCGAGCTTTGCTATTATAGTTGGATCTTATGTTTCTTCTCCCCCTCTACTCTCTTGTAATGAATTGAGTTTTCCCCTTGAAGTTATCTTATCGGATTGAGTCTTTAAAGATTTGAGAACACTTGATGTATGTCTTGCCGTGCGTATCTGTGGTGACAATGGGATATCACGTGATTCACTTGATGTATGTTTTGGTGATCAACTTGCGGGTTCCGCCCATGAACCTATGCATAGGGGTTGGCACACGTTTTTGTCGTGATTCTCCGGTAGAAAATTTGGGGCACTCTTTGAGGTTCTATGTGTTGGTTGAATAGATGAATTTGAGATTGTGTGATGCATATCGTATAATCATGCCCACGGATACTTGAGGTGACATTGTAGTATCTAGGTGACATTAGTGTTTTGGTTGATTTGTATCTTAAGGTGTTATTCTAGTACGAACTCTAGGGTTGTTTGTGACACTTATAGGAATAGCCCAACGGATTGATTGGAAAGAATAACTTTGAGGTGGTTTCGTACCCTACCATAATCTGTTCATTTGTTCTCCGCTATTAGTGATTTTGGAGTGACTCTTTGTTGCATGTTGAGGGATAGTTATGTGATCCAATTATGTTATTATTCTTGAGAGGACTTGTGCTAGTGAAAGTATGAACCCTAGGCCTTGTTTCCTATCATTGCAATACCGTTTACACTCACTTTTACCACTTGTTACCTTGCTGTTTTTTTATTTTCAAATTACAAATACCTTTATCTACCATCCATATTGCACTTGTACCACCATCTCTTCGCCGAACTAGTGCACCTATACAATTTACCGTTGTATTGGGTGTGTTGGGGACACAAGAGACTCTTTGTTATTTGGTTGTAGGGTTACTTGAGAGAGACCATCTTCATCCTACGCCTCCTACGGATTGATAATCCTTAGGTCATCCACTTGAGGGAAATTTCCTATTGTCCTACAAACCTGTGCACTTGCAGGCCCAATAACGTCTACAAGAAGAAGGTTGCGTAGTAGACATCATGCTTCGCTTATTTACTTTTTCGTTGCTACTGTTACAACTACTACAAAACTGCTATCTTTACTTTTGCCACTGTTACCATTATTATCATACTACTTTGCTACTAAACACTTTGCTGCAGATACTAAGTAATCCAGGTGTGGTTGAATTGACAACTCAACTGCTAATACTTAAGAATATTCTTTGACTCCCCTTGTGTCGAATCAATAAATTTGGGTTGAATGCTCTACCCTCGAAAGCTGTTGCGATCCCCTACACTTGTGGGTTATCAATGACCACCGTCGAGTGATGTCGCCCCCTCCGAGGAGTGGATTCTATGTGCCCCAACGGTACGACGACAGACGCCCATACATCGATGAGCAAAGAGAACCAGTCGATCCCCGAGATCCAGGGTTCGATGCAAGGTCTGTCCTTGTGAAGAATTTAGTCGTTAGAGGCAGAGCTTACCGAGAGAACTTGGATAGAGATCGTCTGAGTGGCAGTGGCATTTCCGTTTCTGGGCCATAGTGTTTCAGCAGGGCCATACGGGTTGTAGAGATACCTCTAAATTTCAGGTTGGCCACTACTGGTGAATCAAAGCCAGAAACATGGTTAGAAAATTACTGAGTGGCGGTGCATACTGGCGGAGGCAATGCTTATGTCACCATGAAACATTTGCCCTTGATGTTAGAAGGGTCGTTCCGGGCGTGGTTAAACCAGTTGGCTTCAGCAAGCATATACTGTTAGGAAGACTTGGCTCGAGTGTTCATCAAAACATTCAAAGGCACTTGCAAGCATCCCGTTGGGCTTACTAAATTGCAGCACTGCGTCCAAAAGCCGAATTAAACTTTGAGAGATTACATTCAACGCTAGACCACGCTTCACCATGTGGTTGAGAATGTCACAGAGCATCAAGTGGTTTGTGCCTTCAAAGATGGTGTCAGATACAGAGAGCTCATTCTGAAGTTTGGGCAACCAGGGACTTTGTCCATGAGCCGAATGATGGAGATAGCCACTCGGTACGCAAATGGCAAAGAGGAAGATCGTCTTCGCAGCGGCAAAGGAAAGTTAGGCGAGCATGACACTAACAACAATAATCCCAGTCGGAAACAGAAGCGCAAAGCCGAAGGTATAGGTCAGGCAGAGGCGGCTGTTGTGGCTGCGCAAGGCAAGTACAAAGGAAAAGCCAAAGAGCAGTGGATACCCAAGAAAAAGAAAGATCATTCAGGACAGGGCGTCCTTGATTTGCCATGCGCCATCCACAAGAAGGAAGATGAAGAGGGTAACTTGATATTACCCAAGCATACCACTCGATAGTGCAGGTTCTTGATTCAGCAGTTCCGTGAATGTCAGCCGAGTGAAAAGGGCTCGGACAAGGATGACGACAAAGAAAAAGTCAAGGATTACCCGAAGGTCAATGCCACGCTGGTAATTTTTGCTGATGTCGACAGTAAAAGTCGATTGAAAGTCATCAATCAGGAGGTAAACATGGCCGTTCCAGCAACTACTACATATCTCAAGTGGTCAAAGACTCCCATAACTTTCGATCAGTCGGACCACCCAGCTCATGTTGCTACCCCTGGGCGGCAAGCGCTGGTGGTTGATCCAGTTGTCGAAGGCACTCGGTTGCGCAAGTTCCTCATGTATGGTGGGAGTTGTTTGAACATACTCTACGTTGAGACCCTAAAGGGAATGGGCATTTTGATGTCCCGACTCAGCGAGAGTAACATGCTGTTCCACGGAGTCATTCCGGGAACGAAGGCAAAATCACTCGGTCAGATTGTTCTAGATGTGGTTTTTGGTGACTCGAAGAATTTTTGAAAGGAGAAACTAACGTTTGAAGTGGTGGACTTTCACAGTGCCTATCATGCTATCCTTGGTCGACCAACTTATGCATGTTTCATGGCTCGTCCATGTTACTTGTACCTCAAGGTGAAGATGCCAGGACCTAAGGGTGTAATCACGATTACGGGGAATAAGCAAAGAGCCGAGGAGTGTCTTCAACAGGGATCCAAAATCGCTGATGAGCTTGGAAGAGTACAAGAAAAATGTTGATCCGGCTGATTTTCTTCGTTCCAAGAAGCCAGCCTCTAAATACACTTTCCAGTCGGCAGGTGAGGGAAAGCAAGTTCATGTTTACCCGACAGATCCTGTGGCTGCTCCGACCAACATCTCGACAACACTCGACAGTAAATAGGAAGTCACGCTCATCCAGTTCCTCGGTGAGAACTGGGACATCTTCGCATGGAAACCGTCTGACATGCCAGGTGTGCCCAGGGGACTGGCTGAGCACCATTTGAGAGTTGACTCGAAGGCCAAACTTGTTAAGGAGCATCTCCGTCGCTCGGCTGCGGAGAAGAGGAAGGTGATTGGCAAGGAAGTAGCTTGGCTCTTGGCAGCTGAGTTCATACGCAAAATATACCACTCCGATTGGCTCGCCAACATCGTCATGGTCCCCAAGAATGACAAGTCACTCCATATGTGTATCAATTTCAAACTTATCAATCGGGCCTACCCGAAAGATCATTTTCCGCTCCCCCGCATCAACCAAATTGTGGATTCCACTGCGGGATGCGAGAATTTGTCTTTTCCTGCTGCATACTCCGGATACCATCAAATCCGACTGTATGGGCCAGATGAAATAAAAACTGCCTTCATCACCCCTTTCAGGTGTTTTTGCTATGTCACCATGCCGTTCGGTCTCAAAAATGTTGGTGCTACCTTTATGCGCATGATCCATAAGTGCATGCTCACTCAGCTCAGTCGAACGTTGAGTCCTATATGGACGATATCGTTGTCAAGTCAGGCAAAGGTTCCGACCTGCTGACTGACCTCGCTGAAACTTTTGCCAACCTAAGGAGGTATGTCATCAAGTTGAATCGTCCAAATGCACTTTCGGCGTGCCCGGAGGCAAGTTACTCGGTTTCCTTGTTTCTGAACGAGGAATAGATGTCAATCCCAAGAAAATCAATGCAATTGTCCAAATCGAGCGCCCTATGCGCGTGCACGATATCCAGAAGCTCACAGGCTGTCTCGCAGCGCTGAGTCAGTTCATTTCTCGTCTCAGAGAAAATGCATTACCTTTGTACCGACTGATGAAGAAATCTGATACGTTCGAGTGGACTCTGGAAGCAGAAGCAGCGTTTGTTGAGCTCAAAGCCCTACTCTCCACCCATTCGGTGCTTGCTGCCCTGAACAGCAAAGAACCTCTGCTTTTATACATTGCGTCCACTAGACAAGTCATCAGTATAGTCCTCATAGTGGAACAAGAAGAAGAGGGCAAGGCTTACAAAGTTCAGCGACCAGTTAATATCACCTCTGAAGTCCTGACTCCGTCTAAGCAGAGGTATTCCCATTACCAGAAGCTGGTCTATGGTATTTACTTAACAGCAAAGAAAGTTGCACATTATTTTCAATAACACTCGGTCTCAGTCATCAGTGACGCCCCGCTGTCTGAAATCGTGAACAATCGGGATGCAACTAGCTGAGTGGCCAAATGAGCTATCGAACTCCTCCCTTTTGATACCAAGTTCGAAGGAAACTTATAGAAGCCGAGGGAGAAAGAAGAAAGAGGAAGCAGACCAAATGTAGAAGATGGAACAAAGATTAGAGAAACTAGAGGAACTTGAGAGCTAGCGAGCTACCAGCCCACCATCTCAGCGGCACGAAGATCCTTCATTGGATACTGCCCACAAAGCTACCCACCATCTCAGCGGAGAAGCGGCATGGCTTCCACGGAGCTTGTTCAGCCTAGTATCATGGCTCGTCACCACCTCGTGGACGGTATCACGGAGAATGAACATTGTCAGCTAATTAGAAATGCCATAACCTAACCTTGAAGGTGGCGGTCGGCTATGTCTTACCTCCTCGACCTGATGCAACTTTCCATTTCGCTCCGATTCTAGATGGCTTTGCTATTGTCGGGGTGGATGAAATAATGAACGAACTTGAGGAGCTGGAGCTTGAGTACCCTACAGGTGAAGGGGAGATTCATCTAGAAAATGCCTTAAGGACTACCTGCCTATGGAGAAAGGAAAACATCTTGCTTCCAAACTGGACGGCGCCTCAGCAGACTCGGCCGGAGGAGGCCCCTCAGCAGAATCCACACAGTTCAACTCTGCTATCTCTGCTGCCTAAGTCATCTCCACTGCCTCAGTCGTCTCCGCCGCCTCAGTGGCCTTCGACGGAGGAGGGCCCTCACCAGAATCCTCCTTCGCCTCAGCCGTCTCCACCGCGTCAGTAGACTCCGCCTCCTCCTCCGTGTTAGCGGACTCCGCCGCCTCAGCAACATCGATGGAACAGAGCCGCCGCCACCGGCGGCTAGTAGTACAACAGGGAAGAAATTCAGAGCTGGTCCAAGCCTCAAGGCTCCTCCCAAGTTACCATATGAGAGGACTGACGAGGAAAACAAGGACATCATGGCTTCAAAAGTGAAGGCTCATTTTGAATGGAAACGTCCACCTCCAAAGGAGAAAATAGATCCGGTAAAAGTGGTCCGCACTCTGGATGCCCTTAAGCGACCACCACTGCCTCCGCCGCTATCAAACTATGACTGCATTATTGAAAAGACAGTTGACGTAGCGAAGCGGTCAGGAAGTACTAACAGTGCTACAAGACGACGAAGTGGGAAAGCAATTCCCCAGCTCGATGAATAGGAAAAGCAATTGTGCCCTCCGCTCAAGGTGTTTACCGATATCGCTAATGTTCCGGTGGGGGGTAGCGCCCAGTACCACTCTTGGTGATTACTTACCCGATGATGTACAGTTCGAAATGGCTGAGGTAGTAGCGCCCTTTAGATACGAGCACAGGAAGCCCCGCATCAAACCTGAGCAACTCCCGCATCTATCAATGATGATGCAAAGATTACATAACTGGTACTTGGAAACCTGCTAGGATGGGACCGACAGTATCTTGCTGGGAATTAAATATGAGCATGACTTTATTGGAGTCGACCTGATGTATGTTGACTTTGAAAAGTTAATCAAGTTATACAATCAAGAGGCCCTCGACAAAACTCTCGTGACTTGCTATTGTCTATAAGTATTATTTCTGTAATCAAGTCTCTAGCTCAACTCGTTCATTGCATGTATATGTAATTATCCTCACTATATTATGCAGATTGAAGATGGTTGAATGCAAAAAGGACAAATCTATGACATTGGGTTCATTAACCCAAATACCGTAAATGAATATTCGGTACAAAAGAGACCCGACGATACTGAGGAAAACTTGCTAAACGCGTTACTTCGACATCAAAACAAAAGGGAAATATTCTTTTCTTACAACTTCAAGTGAGTGTTAATTACTGTCTTGTGCATCTTCTGTTTTGCTTACTCGAGATTAAGTGTAATTGATGAGTTGTGCGTGCGTAGCTTCCACTTTATTCTACTAGCCATTCAGCTTGACGCGGGAAAAGTAACTGTCTTGGACTCAAGACGTAAAGAGCCTAAGGAGTGGGCAGACATGAGTGAAATGCTCCAGAAGTAAGTTCAATCATTATCGCACCATATCAGCAACTTTCATTCATTTCCTGATATCATGTAATCATTTTCTTTGTCGGGTAGGGTTCGGAAAAAGTTCACAAGAATGGTACCGGCCTGTCTAGAGAAAAAGGAGCTGTGATTTTCAAACCCAAAAATAAGTAGTATAGGTAGTTCCACGCATCTCTCATTGATTCTAGTTTCATCAATTCCATTATCATGCTTGATTATCATTTTGATTGAACTCTATTCTCGTAAAGTGCTTGTGGCAGGCACCCGAGAATCATTTATGTGGATACTACGTTCGCGAGTTCGTGCGCCACTCGACCTCTGAGCGGGGCTTATCTGAACAACAATTTGAAGTACATAAACAATTTTCACTATTTTATTTTATTACCATCAATTGGGTTGAGTTTCATTCATATATATGTATTGACCCCCTTCTTTAAATTAGATCTAACGGAAGCGGGGCAAACTCCTACCAAATGATCGCATACGAGCAATTCAAGAGAAATTGGCGGGATTAGGAGCTTGTTCAATCAGGGAGTAGAAGTAGAAGTGTAGAACTAGCGGAGAACACCATGCCTTGCACATGAAAAACTAAGAATCAATAGTCAAGTAAGGTACAACTTTTGTAGTGATGAATACGAATCTGCAAGGTTCTCTTCAACCTCATCTAACTGATCTGTATAGGGGTAACTTAAAAACATAGTCGAGTAACCTCTGTCGGTTGTGTTTGCCCGCTGAGATTGGGAAAGGAAGGGTGTGCTGCTAGGGTTATGTACTATGACATTCCACTTAATTTACCTGCCAGCAGCAATTGGGATCCGAGGTTTTAGAATTCAGGAACAAAATAACCCCAGAAACACCCCGAGATTTTATTTTAAACAAGCCAGAAACAGTCCCGAGCACTTGGGCATCCATGACTGCAACAAATTAAGAGCAGAAATCAGCATCAGTACAAGCATTGAGTACGTATGAAGGGATTGTAGTGGGGAAGCAAAATATGCATCTGGCAACATATGTATGTTCTAGGTATATAAATTATATTTGAAAACCAAAACTATTACCTCTAGCGACTCCATGTTTGAACATAGATATGATAGTAGCCCTCTCAATGTGTGGTTTGTGAGCATCTCAACAAACATGGGAGTAACTATGTCTCTTCTTGTATTGAAAGCTAAATCATTTGAATTAGTGGAAATTTAACATGCCATTGTGGTCATTATATATACTCACACGTTGGAAGAAGGTATGGATATATAATGAAATTGAAATCATCATGCGCATCCCTCTTTACAATATTAAAATATCTAAACTGGTATGCTTAAAAGCTAAAGAGAACAAATGGGAGACATGACCTACCAAGATAACAATTTTTTATTTTGCAAGTTACTGTTGGAGAAATGAAAAACTAACACATCTGTTCTGGATGTCCTTGAATAAACCGAGAAATGAGATGAATTAGTGACTTGTAGACACAAATTTTACAATTTTCTGCAAGCAGTATTATAAACATTCAAGAGGCAGTCCGAAAAATTAAAGGTATATTCTCTGTGTAACTAATTCATGATGTGCAACATGTGCCATCATGATGATCAGATGATAAGTAGAAAAAATAACCTGGATGTCAGGATCTGCACAAGAGTGGGTCATTTAGAATCTTGAGCGGAGGAGCAAGTCGCTGATAAGTTAACATGAAGAAAGTGAGGTTCTAACATAGAGTTAAAGGAAATCAGTTGACAAAAAGTAGAGAACTATTTTTATTTTTGATAACACGAAAAGTAGAGAAGTAAGTTCAAAGCCCTCACCTTACTTTGTCGAATCACTACACCACGGTATTGTATTCCCTAACGACGTGTGTTAGGAAAGATGTCTATTACCGACCGATCATTGGTAGGGAAAACTCTTGTCAGACTGTTGGTTGGGAAAACCTTCGTACGCTAACGAACTATCGGTCGGGAATTCATGCATATTTGCCATCAAGCGGTCGGTCGGGATTTCTCCTATTCCATCGAACTGTGGGTCGGTAAATAACGCCGACCGACCGCGTGTGGCTAAATGGGCCAAGCGCGCGCAGACGAAAAACTTTAGCGCTAAACTTTGGCCCAGCCCATGAACCTCACTCCTCTTTCCCTCGAGGTACCGTGAAATCCCTAATTCCCCACCACAAGATGCCACTTGCGCCGCCCCCAACATCGCGACGCTTGCTCTCTCCGGCCGACCGTTGCACCGCGCCGTCGTCCTCAAACCCTCCCGTCGCCCCACACCACCCATCCTCCACGAGCTCTCCTCCGCCAACTTACTCCACCCCCACCTCATCACCAAGAACCCCGGCGTCGTCGTCGTCTTGGGCACCAGGCAGATCCCGGCGAAGACCAGGCTGAACCTGTGCCAGAAGCTCTTGTCCCCACACCACCCTGCTCCCCGACGTTGCCACGTACTCCCTACTGCCTCCGCCGATGATTTCGCATGGTGAGACAACTCCTCTCTCTCTCGCCGATGATTTCGCATGGTGAGACAACTCCTCTCTCTCTCTCTCTCTCTCTCTCTCTCTCTCTCTCTCTCTCTC
>LR880969.1:18687082-18706755 GCA_904067115.1 Aegilops sharonensis | reverse complement strand
CTGTGGCAATTTTTTCAGGTTCTTGATTAGATGCTTACCTATTGCATTTACATTTCCACCATGACAATTTGGTCTGTTCCTATCTCAGCAGAATGGCTCGTGGTGATCATCAAAATGATGATGATGATTTCATGGATCCACCACAGCGTAATCGGGTAACTGCACGGAGAAAAGAGGGTGATGACGTAAATGTCCACACATCCCCCCCCCCCTCCTCCTGCTTTATGTTACTGGTTGACACCTCGAGCTTGCAGTCGTCTGACACGAACTAAAATTTCATGACATGGCAAAACATGGCAACAACTGATCACTTTTTTGCAAAACATGGCATCACTTCTTGTCTGTTTTTTGCAGAAGAAGAGACGTATTCGCAACAGAGCCTCCCAAGAACGACTGACTGCATTGACTGACAAATTCACCGACGATCAGAAGGGAGCTGCTGCTGAGATGGGTATGCAGGCTATGATGGATGTCCGGTGCACGAACCTTGTCAACCCTGTATGCGACTGGCTTGGTGAGATCTACGACCCCGCCTCCAGGGAATTCGTGATTCCGGGACATGGAAGACTACCGTTGAATGAGGAATCTATGTTCTGCACTTTGGGTGTGCCTCGTGGACATATCAAAGTCTCGTACGAAGTCAATAATGAGATCGAGGAAGCGATGTTCCCCCATTTGTTTCCTAGGTTGGAATCCATGCCGAACACGTCTGCAGTGGCAGATTTGCTGCAGGCCATGACGATGCATGGAGATGTTTTCAAGATGAAGCTACTCATGTACCTCATCTCAGCTGTTTTTGCGCCGACCACTTCTCTTCGCCCAAGCAACAAATGCTTCCCCATCCTGGTGAATGATCCATCTTTACTACTTTATTTTCCTTCAATATTTTGGCTCCGATGTCATGTGTAAAGCTAGTGACTGCCAGTGTTTTTTGATGTTTTTTTCCATTTGATTTCTGATGCGGCAACCTTTTTTGTCCTGAAATTTTGTGTGGTGCAGGCGGATCTGGAAAATGTGAAGAACATGAATTGGTGTAAGTTTATCGCCGACTTCCTGCACGATGCATTCTCAAGCAAGATGTACCAAAAGGGTTGTCGACTGCATTTAACGGTATTTTTTTACCAGTTCTTTCTGTGAACACTGTTTTTTAACACACTTTTATTCATGCATGGCAACCTGATCATAACAAGATGGCAACCTGATCATAACAAGATGGAAACTGCCATAATGACAATATGGCAACTGGCATAATGACAATATGGCAACTGCCATCATATTATTATGGCAACTGTCATCATACTATGATGGCAACTGCCATCATATAGCAACATGGCAACTGCTATCACACTATGATGGCAATTAGCACATGCAGATGGCAACTTTTTCTTTTCTTCTCTTCTTCATGCACATCAACTTGATTATCATGGGAACATATATTATCCTGTTTTTTTCCACACAGTACCCATGATGGCAACTGATATTTCTTTCTTTTTAAAATTGTTTTGCATCAGCTCATGTACGTCGACTGTCTTGATCCGTCCACCATGGACTTCACTGGGACAGGAGGCCCGCCGCCTGCGCACAAGTTTGCTATTTCTGCGTGGACTATCAACGCTGTCAAGGCTGTGCTTGCCGCAGACAAGGCTACTGACACCACATATGGAAAACTGCAGGTTAGTTCTGGTTTCTTTGTCCACACAGCATGCTTACAATTTGGCATGAGGCAACCGTTTGTGGTTCATAAGAGATGACTACCTTTGTTATCCATGGCTGTCTGAGTACGGTATCCATGTCTCACTCCACATGGCAACTCTTTTCATTCGTGCTGAAACTTACATTCTCTCTCTTACGTCCTAGCTAATTTTTTTGTTCTTTCCAGCTGATGGCCAAGCATGCTATAGACTACAGCGTGTTTGGGGGCCTCAAAACTTTGGAAAGTGGATGGACGTGCACTCAGCTCTGTCTTGCCCTGACGAGGTAATCAAAAGATCTACACCTATGGTTTGCCGTGGAGTATTTTTTGATGTCGTGCAAGTGATTGCAATACGGGTGGTTGTTGATGCTTCTTTGTTTCGTGCACAGGCGAGGGCACCTGTTGAGCATCTAATAGGGCAGTTTGCATCCGGAATGACCGGCTTGCTCGGGAATTTGGTTGAGGGGTGGACGTCCCTCAGTGGCTCTGACAGCGACGCGGTTGCGAGGCAGTTCACTTCATTTGTCCCAGAACGTACACATCGGCCAACCGGTTGCCGTGGCCGGTATGACTACAACAGTTCCCAAGAGCCTGCTGACACACAAGATGAACTAGGTGGAGATGCTGGTCTCAGCAAGGATGGCGATGATGACATGAAGAATGTGCAACAGGACACCGATGATGATGAACATGCTGAAGTTCGAGCAGGTGGTAACAAGGGCAAGGATGCAACAGATGTCCCCCAACCGGAGAAAGTCAAAGAACATACGGCTGCGAGAGGTGAGTGGGTGTTGACATCAAAGAGGGGGAGGGCTCCAGAGGGTGTTGGGCAGGGTTCTCCTGGCAAGAGGTCTAGGACCGATCCCGTAGCTGCCAGGAAGAGGTTCGACTTTAATTTTAGTTTTTTGCTTTGTCTATTTTCTTGGAACAGACTCATCCTTTTTTTGCACTTGTTTTTGTCAAGCGCGGCAACGGGTTTGCTGTCTGACAATTGCCACCTTTTTTTTCCTCCATCTCATATGTGCAGCAAGCCGACAGCTGGTGGACGAGCATTTACGATGAAACAGGCGCCAACGCCAACTCTTGTTTCTGCTCGGTTGAACAAAGGCGCCCCCATTGCCGGTGACACCCCTTCCACCAGGTCATCTCCTCGCACGATGACGACCAACACCGGGGATCCTGTCGTGTTGCCAGACCTGAGGAAGGCAGTCAAGAAGTAGGTTTTTTCCATGCGCTTTCATTGACATAGCGCTATATTTTTCTTGATTTTCCAATGCATCTGTTTAGCTTGTCACATTGTCTTCTGTCATTGCCCCCCACGTGGCAACTACTGTTTTCCAAATGATTTTTTCCTTCCTTTTTTAAGTGTATGGCAACTCCTATTGGTTTTTACATGGCAACTGGCATCTAGGCGAAATGGTAACTTTACTGTACCTAATGGCAACTGCCATCTTTACCGTTGGCTTGTGAGCTCATCCCACACCTAGGTTTGAAATTGCATTCATGGCAGATTAGACATTTTTATCATTCTTCAAGTGGGCTAACATGGCAACTGCTGCTGGATTTTGTATGGCAACTGCTAACTATGACACATGGCAACTCACGTTCCCCTTACATGGCAACTACCAACTTTTCCACTTGTTTTTCATTTTTTTAAGATTTCTACCAGGGCAAAAATATTTTTGTTCATTTTTAATACCTTTTTCATGTGCTCTATTTTTTTTTGCAGGGTGAAGAAGACTACTACGCGCGGGGCCAAGCATATCAGTAAGGACCCGCTCGAACACCTGCATTCAAAGTTGTCAACAGGGGGCAACTCAGATGTACATGAGGCGCCAGGCGACAATACTGCTGCTGCACCGTCAAACGCTCCCACCAACTCTGATGCAAGTGGCCGACCATCTCCGTCGGCTGCAGATGTGCAGGCTAGAACAACAGGCATCCGTACATCGGGGAGTGACGAGTGGGTATTTGCAAGGACAGCTGAAATATTGCCAACTCTTCAGGCAATGAAGGATGCTGCTGGGAGCCATGCCACCCCATCAGCAAGCGTTGAAGTGGACGCCCCCGAGACGAACCTAAGCAAGGAAGATTCCCGCTCATCTGACACTGATTCCAAGCGCGTGCGTGGTGGCACTCCTGTGTCCACGACAGAAGCGGCTGAGGCGGCAGTTCACAATGATATGCCATCTACAGGTGAGAGTCCTGGCACAACAGCTCCAGCTCCTGTCGGTGCAGATACTGCTAAGGCGACTGTTTCGCGTGCTGGTCTTCCACCTAGGCGTCATAGCCCCCGCAAGCAACCAACAGACATACCCAACACATCGGCTGTAGCTAGGAGCAGGAGAGACGCGTCTGGTTATGTTCCTGCGTCCACACTGTTCCCGCCACCTGCCAAAAGCAATGTGATGGAGAAACCGGAAGACTGGAGCACAACTGATGCAGGTGTCAAGCCGGGCACGAGTGACGCAGGTGAACGCCCGGAGCAAACTGCGCCTTTACCCGCAGTGGAAATCCCCAGCTTAAATCTGCGCACTTCCAGGCTCCCAGTCAATGTGGGTGTCCCCTACAGCCCAAACAAGAAGATTGTCATGAAAGTTGTGGCTGATACCGCTGACAACACGCCCCGCCCCGCAAATAAGCCCGATCATTTTGTAGCGGCCGATTCAGATATGTTTGTCGATCTTTCACCCTTGGATTCTGCCCCGCAAGTCATTCGTGGTCCGGCCAGTAGGCATGAGAGGCACCCAATGGCCTTCACCCCACCGAGCTTCAGCCTTGGCATCAGTCAAGATCAACCGGTGGTGCAAGATCCTATGCCAGTTGCCTTTGCTTTCCCGGGAGGCATGCCCGCAATGATGGCGCAGCCAATGGTCGAGGGCAGGAAGGCTATCAAGTTCGCAGAGCCGATAGTGCAAGGTACACTTATCATGTCCTTATGATTTTCTTGTATACATCTTTGTAGTTTGACTTTTGTCCCAATCATATTTTTTGGGGGTTCTCACTTGTGATGGCAACTGACATGTGATGACATGGCAACTGGATTTGATGCACCATGTCACCTACATTTTTTTGCTGGCATGCTGCATTTCACATTTGGGCAACCACGTGGCAACTGAAGTTGATTCAACATGTCAACTGTAGTTGTTGTCACACGGCAAATACAGTGCATCACACATGGCAACTGGATTTGCCGCACCATGTCACCTGCATTTTTTCTTTCCATGCTGCATTTTTCCATACGGCAAGCACATGGCAAGTGGAGTTGACACAACATGGCAACTGTAGTTGCTGTGGCATGGCAACTACAGTCCAACTAGATGGCAACTACAGTGCAACTACATGGCAACTGTAGTTGCTATGACATGGCCACTGTAGTTGGACCACACATGGAAACTGCCCACTTTTTGTACTTACATCTCACATCATGCACCCTATCTTCTCGCAATCCATCTGTTTTTGATTTCTAGGTATCCTAATCCACTTTTTTTATCCTTGTAACCACCCCTGAGGAGATTTCACCGTCACTTGATGAAGCTTACCGTAGGATCGAGGAGGCAGCATTGCAGAGGAGGTCCTCACGAGGGCAAGGGCAATCAAGTTCCAACGTGCCTGCAGATACGGTATCTGAGGATACCATTAGGAGTGCCACCCCTGGTTCTGTGAGGCAGCAGAGGGTAGTTCACCCACCTCCCGCGGAAGACTACGAGCCCGAATTCAGGGCCACTAAGGAACAGACCCCAGCTGTACGATATTGTCAAGCGGTTTGGAAATGCGAGGGCCAGCAGCAAGCACATGAAGGAGCTGAAAGCGTAAATGACCACACCCCATAATCTCTCATTTTGCTTTGCTCCTTTTTCACCATTCATCTTCTTCGTACTTTCTATACACGATCCGCTTACGTTTCAGTTCTTTCATTTTTTTTACTTAGTAGGCATGATTCTTTCATGTTATATCGTTTTCATACAGCTCATGTTTGGACAGAACCAAGGCCATTCAATGCAAAGCGACGTACGTCGACCTGGGTGATCTTGCCGAGTCCGTGAGGCCAAACGGTATAATGTCGAAGAATGTAGTTGCATGCGGGGTCGACTACATCAACAATCACACCGATGTGTGTGCCGACAAGATAATCATGCATTACAGTGTGACCTGCAAAATATGGGATGGTGACTTCCACCACAAAATCCTGAGGAAGAATTTTGCTCAACACGGTGAATTCAAGCTCACACTGAAGAAATATGTGAGTACTCCTTCCCTGTTTGCACTGTTTTTTCACATGGTATGGTTTTTTGCCATCATCTGCACTCTGTTTATGTGGCAGATGTTTTCATGTGGCAACAGCTGCCGTGCACACTGACTTTTTGATTTTTGCATCCCGTGCAAACTATGTGGCAACTTCATAGTAAAATACATGGCAAATTTTGTTCATACATGGACGGCAACTTTCTTTCAACTACCCCCACCCGTAACCAAACATTCTACGTGATTCTAATTTTTTTTTGTCCCTCTGTTGTTCTTCATGTGAACTCTGCTTCTCATTTCCTTCACTTTTTAAATGCAGGTCATGTTCCCCATGTTCCAGGAGCTTGCACCACATGACCCACATGACAAGTGTGGTCACCACTATGCGATCTGTCTTGACCTGAAGAACCAACGTTTTGAGGTGCTTGATTCAATCCGTTCGGAAGCTGATGCAGACCTTACTACGCATGCTGAATTCTTCATCAACAACCTCAAAGAGGCATGGAACCGTCACTACGAACACTCAAAGGTCCAGATCAGGCATTTCCCGACTGAGTACGTGGTGACTGCGAAGCAAGGGAACACGTAATTTCTTACCCCCCCCCCCCCTCCTTCATGTGCCATTTTCATCAATCCAACCCCTCTTTTGTTGTCACATCTGAATTGAAGTCTATCTTTGCTATGTCTGTCCTTTTTGCGTGTTCACCTGAGTCTTTTTCTTGTGCAGGACGGACTGTGGCTTTCACGCGTTGGAATACCTTGCAAAGTGGGAAGGTAGACTTGTCCCCGCTGTCACAGCTGCAACGGTCGTTGAGCTCCGAAAAATCTACACATGGAACTGGTTGACGAATGAAGATTTCAACAAGCGGTCCGGAGCACGCGAGTTCGTGGAGGAAGCTGTCAAGAAAGTCATCAAGAAGTACAAGTGATCACGTGGCGTTACACACCGGACGCATACCTTACATTCTGTTGCCGAGGAATGTAAGGTACTATCTCTTTGTTCTTTGTCGAAAACTATGTTTGTGTGCTATGTTATGACTGCAACCCCGCGTAGCCTACTATGTAGTGGTGGTGTGTGAGCGACATTTGAATAGTCTCTGTAATATATGTGTGGACGTGAACCTTTTTAGGCGTTACAGCTGATATGTTTTTATGTTTATCATTATTACTATAGTTTCATCGTTTCTAGCACCGGTTTGTTGTTTCGAATGCGTCTACGATGTTTTAAAAAAGATGGGAAATGTAGTTCATCAGACATGGGTAGTGAAAGTCATCGTCGTTTTTCATTTTGGCTGTTTTGCTTCTTCTTTTTCATCGCTAACTGCACCGGCTAGCATGGGTAGGTTGATCATGTAGCCACAACCTTTGCTGCGGTTTATGCACGTTACGCTTTTTCCAACTTGTTTCCCGTACATTGCACACAACACAATATGTGTCACTAAACCGTGTCGAATTGTCATGGAAATATATGCCATGCAGAGTCATTACAAATACCATGGCTTATTTTCAGTACAGCTAACATGGCAGATACAGTACAAACAACATGGCAGATCCAGCATAATTAACATGGCAGATACAGTACAACTAACATGGCAGATCCAGTACAACTAACATGGCAGATCCAGTACAACTAGCATGGCATATTTAGTATATAATAGCATGGCATATTTAGTATAAAATAGCATGGCAGACTAACTACAAATAACATGGCAGATTAACGACACATAACATGGCAGATTAAGTACCCATAACATGGCAACTGCATTTATCCATTCAATGAATTTTCCTTCCACTTCTGATGCCCCTCAAGAGTCATTCTCCCAATTTTTTTCAAAAAATTCTCATCATCTAGGGTACAAAACAGTCCACAAGGACCATATCACAGCGCCCCAATTTTTTCTTATGGATTGCCCGCCCCTTTCTTCGTTTTCTTGTGTTTTGCTTGAATCTCCAATCCCGACTTGTACCTTATCTCTCTTGGACGACCCTTTGTGATGGAACTGGGTGGGTTCCTGACCTGGGTCTGTGTGTTTGCTGTTCCAGATCCTATCTCCGAGTTTTCAGATGATGGCCCCGTGGATGAAGGCACACTTGATGTGCGGGGGAACCGGTGTAAGGCTTCCTCAGCTTTCCTCTTCTTGATCTCATCAAGCTCTCTTTTCAGTGCCTTCCTGTGTTTTTCTGCGACCCTCGCTGTCTCATCACTCTTGCACGCTTCATCAATTAGCTTAGCATAGTTCTTTGTCAGCACAACGTGCCTCACGGCTTCCATGGTTACCTCAGGTCTCTCGTCATGCATAGCCAGAACTGCGTTTGTTGTCTGTGGCGCAAACGCGTCGTCAGCGTCCCAAGTCCATCGCCGCCTTATGAAATGGCGGGGCATCCGTGTCACAGCGTTCATGTCCATTACTTTTAGTATGTGACAGCACATAATGCCGTCCCATTCGAACTTGCAGCATTGGCAGTAGTACTCGCCTTCGCCTATCGAGGCATTGACGAAGTAGTTCCTTCCTTTGTCCGGGTCTTCAGGTTCTGAATCTGACATGCCCAAAATAGAACACACCTTGAACGTATGTTCGTCCACCTGGAAAGCCGTGAACATGCTGGCATGCTTTATTTCTTCCTGGAATCTGCAATTTTCGTGTGTTTTTTGTTAAACTATAGTGCGCTCTTTTTCTGTACCACCTTATGTTGTCATGGAAATAGAAATACATTTTGTTTGAACATGGCAAACATAGTACATTGAACATGGCAAATATAGTACATTGAACATGGCAAATGCAGTACATTAGACATGGCAAATGCAGTACACCAGACATGGCAACTGCAGTACATTTTCAACTGGACATCGTCATTCCTACACCAACATTCCCCAATGGAAGCACATTGCATAAAGCATGGAAACTGCATTTTTATTAAACATGGCATCTACAGTTGATTAAACATGGCAATTGAATTTCAACAAACATGGCAGTTGCATTTTAGTAAACCTGGCAACTGCATTTTAGCATAAGTGTCGATAATATAACATTTTTCAGTTGACATTGGCATTTGCATACCAACATGCCCCAAGGGAAGCACAGTGCATTAAACATGGCAACTGCACTTCATTGAACATGGAAAATGCATCCGAGCAAGCATGGCAAACAGAATTTTCATTGAACATGGCAACTGCAGCTGATTAAGCATGGCAAACAGTATTTCATTAAACATGGCAACTGCATATCATGGCAACTACAATGCACTCTATAAGGCACCTACTGCCTTAGTGCTTTTTGTGCAAATAAGACGGTAACACAACTGACTTACTTGTTAAATATCTTGTTTGTGTATATCTTGCTCATTTGCCTCTCCATCGGTAAATACGTTAGCAATCTCGGCTGCTTTAGCGCGGTGGTAGCTTCTTGCTGTAGCTCAGATCCCAGAATTTTTTGTTGCAAAGCTGTGTACTGCTTGGCAAACTGTAGCAACGAGTTTCCAGGGCTCATGTACCGCTTCAAAACAGCATTGAACCCCTCGCTGCGTTGCGTAGTCTGCAGAAAGAGGAAGAAGCACTACATGAAGTAGGCCGACACCCAGTACATTCGCTTCTCCCACAGGCTAACAAGAATCTCGTTGTCTTGGACTTAATGTGTTTCAGTCATGGCCATCCAGCTCCTTTCAAACTCCTCCACCGTCAAGCTGTGGTCCATGCACAGCTCGAACGCCTTGTGCAGCTCTGGACGGTCAGCAAAGAACGGTCCTAGCGTCTCCTCAGCCTTCTTTATAATGTGCCCCCTGCAGTGCCTGTGCACTGCCAACGGAAAGACCTCCTCTATGCTCGCATGCATGCTGAAATCTTGGTCTGTTATTATGTTCATCGGAGCAAGTCCATCCATGCACTCCAAGAAGGTCTTGAACAGCCAAACGTACCCATTCGTGTCTTCGTTCCGAACGAGCCCGCAGCCGAACTGCAATGACTGATTGTGGTTATTTATTCCTATGAACGGAGCGCATGGCATCTTGTACATATTGGTGAGGTACGTCGCGTCGAATGAAATGCAATCTCGGAAATGTTTGTAGGCTCTCCTTGCAGCACCATCCACCCAATACATGTTCCTGACATGGTCCTCATCGTCCAACCTTATCCTGTAGAAGAAATCTGGATCTTCCTTCGCTTTCTCATCGAAGTAGGCCATTGTGGCCTCTATGTCAGCCAACTTGCTCTCTCTACGGTATTTGGCCTGTAGGTTTGTGACGTCAGCTGGTATGTACGGCATGCTACTCAGAGTCCCCTTTTTGCTGTGGATGAGCGATAGTATCTGGACCATTCTTGATGGACCGACGTTACAATCATGTAGCATCTTTACGAATTACCTTTCGACGGGGGTGAACCCTCTGTGGGCGGTCAGAAATTTTACCAGGTCGAACTTCTTTATGAGTTTGTGGTTGTGCTCGTCAAAATATTCAGTGACCACCCACTGTGTACCATCTACGTTTAGCTTACACCGGACAGGGCATTCAGTCTTGAGAATGATACCTCTCTTTCGTTCCGGAACGACAGGCGCAACACCTTTCCCCTTCTTGTTCCTCCGTGCCTTGTGGCACCTCATCTCACCTCTGCTGTACTCGTTAGTTTTCTTAATTTTCCTATGGTATTCGGTGTTGACCGCAAATCCATGGAACTTTGCATATGTCTGGTAGAATTCCTTTGCTTCTTCGAACGATTCAAATATCTGCCCAACGTACGGTGGCTGAGGTACCACGATATCTGATTGCCCACCATCTTCATCCCCTTGTGCGTCGTCGTCAGTTTCATCATTCACTTCAGTATCAATTCCATCTACTTGAGTGTTGCCGGTGCTTGTGTTCAAAGGGGTGCTTGTCAGCATTGCAGGAATGATTGCCATTTCCGACTCTGACTCGAAATTGTTTGCGGCATGATTGTCTGCTGGCTGGTGGAACGCGTCTTCCGTGCGCTCAGAGCTCCCCGCAGTAGATGTCCCCGCGTTGCTGTTCATTGTAGTTGTAGGCCCTGTAATAGAAAAAACAGGTACGAGAGTAAGATTTTTGTTTGAATAACATGTTTATCGCAACGGATCACATCAAATTCGAGTGATTTGGCATGACATCATTTCAAACAGCAAGCCGTGAGTCTGTGCGTGGACATGTATGGCAACTGTAGCTGTCCAGTCATGGCAGCTACGGTTCAACAAACATGGCAACTATTGTTTGCCAATGCACGACAACAAGCTCCTTTATTTTAGTACGAAAACTTGGGTTCTATATGCATGGCAGCTGCAGTCCTGCATACATGGCAAACACTGCTACCAACAAATGGCAACCACTGTGTTCTAGCAACTAAACTACTGCATTATAAGATTGATCTCACTAGGCGAAATGCGTTCAACCATTAGTGATGCACACATGCTTTTAGCAGTTGGCAATTTTTCAAAGACAATACATGACTCATTTACATGCAACCACTTGTCAGCGTTTTATGCTTGGTTTCTGTCCACCATCACTGCTTCAATTCTTTTTTTCGGCACGTGCGTTTTTTTTGCCAGAAAAACAAATGTAGTGTTGTTTTGTGGTTCAGTTTTTTTCCTTACCTTGTTGTGCTGCATGTGACCATCTTGTGTAGTCTGTGACACCAAAATGACATGCTCCACCTGCAATTTGTGAAGCTTGCCACGAGACGTTTGCCGGGTTACCACCACCGTAATAACCTGTAAGCATAGTAGTGGTTGGTCAATTCATGGCAAATACAGTTTGTGCTAGCACGGCAACTGCAGTTGCCCCTGACGTGGCAGCTGCAGTTTTCCTGGCATGGCAACTGTAGTTGCACCGGTATGGCAACTGCAGTTGTTCCTTCATGGCAACGGCAGTTGTCATGGCATGGCAACTGTAGTTGCACTTGCATGGCAACTGCAGTTGTTCCTCCATGGCAACTGCAGCTGTCCAGGGATGGCAACAACAGTTGTCCAGGGATGACAACTGCAGTTTTTTACACATGGCAATTGTAGATGTCCAGTCATGGCAATTGCAGTTGTCAACTATGCTCCTTCTGCTAAGTGCGCATCCGCAACTTCACTTTTTTATGGACTCACCTGTGTATGATGTCGATGGCAGGTACATGGGTGCTGCCTGATGCCACGTGTTGCATGAAGGCTCTGCATTTTCACCCGTGATAACTTGTGAGTCCTTTTGCCATTTTTTTTGCATGTTCATTTTTCATGTCCACACAAGTATGTGCTCTTTTTTCGTTTGCGTTACCTTGATTAGCCATATTAGCTAGCTGAAGTTGGCTGCCCGTACATTTGTTAGTGTTAGCGCCTTGCGACTGAACTTGCCACGGGGGCCCCCTAAGAGTGTTTTGGTCATAAGAACCTGCAAAAAAATGACAGTGTATGACATAAGTAGAATGTCATCTTCATTGTTGCGAAGATGGCAACTGTTCTCTTCTTTTGTTATCACGCATCATACCAACGCCTGCATACTGTTCTAGTAGTGGCAGCAACGGCCCTGCAGAGATGAGTTGACTGTACTCTGATGCATCCCAAGGGGGCGTTTCTGGCCTTTGAGAACCCCAAGTATCAGCGCCATCTTCGTGATTCATTATTTCCGTGTCTCGCCTTTTTCCAATGTGTTCTCAATTGCTGCACGAACAAGAACGCATCAACAATCCACAAGAATTGTATTTTGCCGCTGCTTGCACATAGAAGATAGGGATGGCAAGCAACAGGTCAAATAGGTGGCAGTTACTGACAACGAAAGGTGGCAACTGTCGTTATACACAAGTGGTAATTAATTTTTTCCACCCCCTTCATTCCAAAATTGTCCTTCCTCTCCTTTTTTTAGGGATTCCTACTCATCCATTTCATACCCAACTACTTGCGTCAATCAAACTAGGAACTTAAGTTAATTTCAAACGTAGTACATGGCAGATCTGGTGTATTATGCTTGGCAATTGCGAATATACACTGAACCATGCAGTGTTCTACCTATAGCATGGACCAGTACAAGATCGGGAGATTTTCAGCCTTAAGGATGAGAAGGATGAGATCGGGAGATTTCACCTGGTTTTAGTTGATCGTCTCTGGAGGGCTGGGTTGGAGTGGGGGGCTGGGGGTGGGGAGGGTTGGGGTGTGGTTTGCGGTGGGAGTGCCCTATAGATGTGCCCTGGTTGCCATGGCAACCAGAGATGGCCGGCGACGGAGGTCGGGGTTCAAGAGGTGGGGGACGATGGCGGCAGATGAGAGAGGGGATGGATCGGAGGCCGGGAACGGCTGGGTCATGCGGGCAGCGGGTCGTCTGATCCGGACGGGGCAGTGTGGGCGGGGTTTCCACACACCGGACGTGCGGGCTGTGCAATTGCGCGCCCGAACGCGGTCGTGCGGGCAGGTTCCTGTTCACGCCACACGAGGCGTGTGGACGGGTTCGCATCTATGCCACACGTGTGGCAGTTATCGCGACCCTTAATTATAGCCATCGATCAAGACATGCATTACAGGCATCCATCCGATTAAGGCGACCTCCTCTTTTCACGTCGACACAAGTCCTTCATCGGCACAAATCATCGCATGTTCTACTTCCGATTTACTGAGCCACGCAATCAATACAAGTTTGGAAGCCCAAACGAGTGGTTAGCCTTCCCGGCTTCCCCTCTTGGCCCGCCGCTTATTCTTCCCCTTCCCTTCTCCTCCCCTCCCCTCCACTTCTCCGATCCCCAATCTCCCGTCGACGATTCGTGCAATTCGACGCCAATGTCCTCCAATTTTTGGCACATCAGAGTTCTAGCTATCCATGCAGGGTTTGCGCTCACGTTTCATCCATATCATCTTTTCCGCGGAAGGAGTCATCGATGTGGTCATCCCCGCGCAGACGAAACAACCTGTGCGCACTCCTGACCCTCCTCGCGCCGGCAAGCTCTGACGGCGGACGCGCTGCTTTGCTGCGGGCCTTCCTCGCGCTGGCGTCCACGGACACACCAGACACAGCCATCCCCGTCGCGGCCCTGATTCCAGTGGGACGCTCTGCTCCATGCCTCCTCATGTCAGCGGCCTCAGCCGCGCCTGATGTAGCCATGCATGTCCGCGAAACCCAGTGAGCCAGTCTGCACGTGTTGCTCTGCTCCATGCCCTCCTCGCGCCGACGTTCTCAGACGTACCACGGTCATCCCCGCCGTGCCCCACTGGTTCCAGCGGATGAGTTCGGTAATGAGAAGCCCGCTGGCCTCCCCCTGCCTTCTCGACATCACAATGAACTCCCGCAAGCCCTACTAAAGAAGAACGTGAGCATCTCTTTTCCACGTGATTGGGCCGTCACTTCAGGCACTCATTAGCTGTTGTAGTTTTGGATTTCTTGTGGTGCTTTGGATGATTAATCTTCTGTCTTTTTTGTTCGATTTCCGTGGTCTGCACAGCTCCGAGCAATATCGCTTCTACAGTTTAAGGTCATGTACTCCTGTTGTTCTTCAGTTGATTTTTTTTCCTGCGCAGATGTACATGCTGCAACCCCTGTGCAGCCCCAATTATATGTGATGTTCTTCGGATAAGAAAGGGTTAGACAATGAATCAGTGCTTCTTGATGTGCAACCTAATCCGAATTCTGAAATTCATACATAACCATCTGGCAGGATTGGTACATACAAGCCCCATCTTTTACCAAAATTTCAATTTGTTATTTGCCCTACACGTGCACTTTGCATTTGATTCTGCATATCTTACACTACAGGAAAAAACTTTAAAGCCCTGTACCCAATACACTCAGCTTATATTGATATAAACACGATTTATATATAAGCTGAGTAAAACTCCCGGCTTATATGACATGGCTTACACTCCATCGGCTTATGAGGTATAAGCCGAGTGCCCGCACAAAAACACTCGGTTTCTATTTACGCCGTGTGTTTATACAAGGCTCTCGGCTTACTAAAATAACATGACGGCAGCCGGGAGATAACGGCCATGTGTCACCGTCTCCATAAACCGAGTACCTACTGGAGCCACACGGTTTATATATAAACCGAGTGCTGGCGAGAGCTACACGTTTTATCTCTAAACCGAGTGCCAAAATGAGAAGCACAATTTAAATATAAACCGAGTGCCTTCTTAGGCGACACGGTTTTTATATAAACCGAGTGCCAAAATGAGCCGCACGGTTTTTATGTAAACCGAGTGCCAGCTCCTGCTATACTCGGCTTATCGTATAACAGTTGTTATATAAAGGTGCATATAAGCCGTGTGCCGGCACCTGGAGCACTCGGCTTATACATCTCCCGTGGCATAATATGCCTATAAGCCGGGTGCCATGTCCCTGGGACACTCGGTTTATAGGCCAAATGTCCAGCAAGCTACAGGCAGCAATATATTGATCCAGCGACAACATGGCTTATATCTCCAGCAAGCTAAATGTCCAGCAATATATAGATCCAACAAGTATATTACAATGAAGGTTCACCACAACAATATATTACAACTTGACAACCATAACAAATTGACCATGAGGTCAAAGTCCACACAGGTACACATCCAACAAGGTTCACAACAACATGCGTGCATATCCAACAAGGTTCACAACAACATGCGTGCATATCCAACAAGGTTCACAAACAAAAGCATGAGTTCCAAGTTCACACCAAGCATGAACCTCAAAGATGCAATGAGCTCCACCGTAGCATGTATATATGCCCACCATCAATGGCATCCACGATGCAAACCTATAAGTCCATTAACAAACGCATGAGTTTTCAAAGTTAAGTTTCAAATGATCGATAAGGCACAAGAGTCAACAAGCATCAACATATAAGGTTCAAATTTAAGCTAAGAAGTATGAACAATATAAGCATCAACACTTGCAGGCTCTACTATCAACAATGCACAAGTTGTAAGTTGAGAAGCACAGACAAGACTCAAGCATCAACAATGCACAAACATAGACAAGTACCTCAAGTGATTATTTTTGCAAGGAGGTCGAAGCGCCATGAGCCGTAGTGGGAGTCACTGGGCTTTCTTGGGTAGGTATGGATCCAGGTACCACAAAGTTATTTGAGTCTTGTCCCGACTGAGAACACTTAAAGCATGAGAAGGTAAGATGGTAAGATTCATGATCTTTAAGCATGATGGTGAGATGCATTATTAGAAAGTTGGAAGACTTACAAAGCTAAAAGTATGAAGAGGCGGAAGAGGAGGAAGATCTGGCAAAGTAGAACCCTGCATATTAGCTCTCAACCGAGCGAACGTCTCCTGCAGGGCTAACTGTTGTTTGACCATGAATTCCTGTTGTTGCAAGAGGGCTTGTTGCATTTTCATGGCTTGGTCCTGTTGAAGTTGGGCATTGGCCTGAGCCTCCTGCCGCAACCTGGTTTCTTCCTGCCGCAACTTGTTTTGTTCCTCTAGGCGTGCCTACAATATGCCATCACAACAAGTTCACCATCATTGCAATGCAAAGAAGAAATCACAAGGAATATCAATAAAGCAAAATATACCTCGAATTGATGCAGCATGTCCAGCCCAGGCTGTGGGCGACGCTCTATAGCAGGACCTGAGCTCGAGGTCGTAGCACGGAGGTGGGCGAGTTTTGGAATGTCCTTCTTACGGATGGCACCATCACCAACATATAACCGACCACCCTTCTTGCCTTCTCCCGACATGAGGGAAACCATGACGTCAATGTCCTGTGAGGCCGGATCAGAGTCGGGCCCATTGCACTCCTTGAACTTCCCACTATATGCTTTAATCCTCGAACCAGCGCCAGGGTTGACCCACCCCCCTTCAGGTTTCTTTGACGTGCGGGAAAGACATAATCCCATGAAGCTATTGAGAGGTTGTTCTCCCTCGCCTCTCTCCCTATTCTGCAATAGAAGCAATAATATCCATAAGGGCACAAGTTTAGAAGTTCATAATCCGAATGATATTATTACCTTCTTCTGCACGTAAGCGTGGAGGTTGAGGTTGCCTTGAAGGTGTACCAGACCACCCATCAAGGCACGCCGCTCCGAACACGCTCTATGTGTGACCCTCCACTCCGGGTTTATCCACCTGGATATGATTTGCTGATAGCAAGGAATCTTGTTGTTGCACCACAGGGGAACCGCCTGGGGTATATACCAAATACATCCAAATTAGGAATGAAATGAAGTTGTTTTGATCCAACCAGTCATAAGCAAATGGAAAGTACCTTCATGTACATCGAACGGGTGAGATGGACTCTCCGGGCTAGTTGCTTTTTGAGAAGCATGTTGCGTTCATGCGCGAAATACTTCACCACGGCATCGACGTGCCCCTCGTAGTGCATGTCTTGGACAATCTTCTTGGCAATCGCCTCCACGACCTCATTAGCTTCATCCTTCATACCCTCGGCACAAGTAAAGAAGTCCTACACAAGTGTATAAAGACGCATAAGATAGTTATCAATGCAATGATTTTGAATATTGGCAAAGAAATAACTATGAAAAATGACATAGAAATTTTACCCAGAAATCGTTGACCACCCGGTCGGCAGCATTGTTGTACTCCCTGTCCCACTTGTCTTTGGTATCCAGAGTGCGTTTCCAATGCTCCCAAGACCAAGCTGGATCCTCCTCACCATCTCCTATGGGGACCAGGCCAGGGTAATAATGCCTGCAAAGACATCCAATGATGCTACTTGGCTGGCGTGGCACCTTTATGTCTTCTCCTACAACCAGCAAGGCCATGCACAATGGAAAGGCAAGTAAGTTAGTATCTACAAAAATCTTGAATGTAAAGATGCAATAATAGTCCACAGAAGCACTTACCTCACACCGACTGGTTTGACAATGAGCCCCTTATGTGGATATGGTCGCGAAGGGAGCGTGGACACCCCACGCAACCATATTTTGGTCTCCTTAGGAACCGGCCATTCCATGTCCTTTGCCTATACCTCCACATCATACTCTCCCTCCTCCAACTCCTCCCCCTCCTCCTCCTCCTCCCCCTCCTCCTCCTCCTCCTCCTCCTCTTCCTCCTCCTGAGTCGCACCACGTGATGACCCTTCCACATGCTGCCAATCACGACGAGACCTCGTCTGCTCCACCTCCACAACTGGCTCCTCCTCTATATCCTCCTCTGCCCCCTCCTCTGCCTCGTCCTCAGAATCGGCGGAGGGGATAGGGCTAGCAACACGGGATACATTGGTACGACCACATCGTCTACCTAATAGGCAAGGATAGGTCCTAATCCCACCCGAGGGTGTGTAGGCTCGCTTCGTTTTCATGCACTACTACAATCCAACACAGAATTTCGGCAGCACCTCCCCGTTGTTCTCCAAATACACGTCTCGACAACAAGTCGAGAGAATGTGCATCCGGAGAACAATGGGAAGACGCTGCCGAAATTCTGTATCGGATCGGAGTAGAGCATGAAAACGAAGCTAGCCTACACACCCTCGGGCTGTCCGTGGAAAACGATGGACAATTCGAAAAAGTTACGGTTATAAATATGCAAAGGGTTGCATATTTATAAATAATGTAACTCTTTCGAACGGGAGACGCATAGGTAACGCGACTAGCTAGCTAGATGATTTACATATACATAAATCCTACGAGGCGAATGATTCTTACCCTAGAAGTATGTTTGGTGCCGGTCGTCCCTCCAGCAAGAAGCCCAGCCCTACGACGATGGTCCCGACATCAAACTAATGTGTGTCCTGCAATAAAGTGCAATCTAAGATCAAACATAATTAACATGCACAAATCAGAACACAACATATTTGGTAATCATCCATCATGTTTGGTAATCATCCATCAAACCAGAACCTTTTATGTGTCTTGCATAGATTGGTTAATTAAAATGATGCTTTTAGCAAGTAGATATAAGATGCCACATTTTTCAGATATCACAATATTTTAGAGTATTGAGAGTACTTTGAGCTGTTAGTACAATCATGGGTATTGTTTCTTCTCGACTCCCATAGCCTAACAATGGTTTCGTCTCGATTACCATAGCCTAACATAAGTATTGCCATAATTTTGGTTCCTGAAGATGCAATTGTGGGAGGGAGCAGAACCAAGACCTGGTTTGCTGCTACTGTTGTTGCAGACGAGGAGGAGATCAGCAGGGGCACCTTGCTGCCGGAGCACCTTGCAGAGAAGGAGGAGATCAGCAGGGGCACCTTGCCGCCGGAGCACCTTGCACATTATTTGCCTTATTAGTTTCTACTGGAATGGACAGATGCAAACTGAACCAAACATGTGTACATACTGAAGATGCAAACTGAACCCAACACTACTAGGAAAAGGGCTACTAATGGCGCACCAGTTTTGCCTACTAATGGCGCATCACTGGTGCGCCATTAGTATCACGCCACTAGAATTTTTTTTCTAATGGCGCACCACTGGTGCGCCATTAGTATCTGGTATACTAATGGCGCACCTGGCAGTGCGCCATTAGTTTTGCCCACGGTGCGCCACTAGTGTCTGCTATACTAATGACGCACCACACTGTAATGCGCCATTAGTAACAATTTTTTTAATTTTTTTCTTAATCTCAGGTCACTATTTCACCTATGAGATATCCAACACATATATATACAACAAGCATCCATATAACAATCATAGCCAACACACAAGTTCCATCATATATACATACATAGCCAACACACAAGTTCCATCATATATACATACATAGCCAACACATAGTTCCATCGTTACATATTACAAAAGTTTCACATTGTTCATCCAACACCGTTATCCATCAATTCACAAAAGTTTCACATTGATACAAAATAAAAACAC
>LR880969.1:18627751-18641755 GCA_904067115.1 Aegilops sharonensis | reverse complement strand
CAATTCATATGTGCTGGCTTCTTGCGGCGAGGTGCAGGAGAGGGGCGTCGGGATGGGGGGCTGCTGACGACGGTGGCCGGCGGAGCGGGTCCTGCAAGCGAAGTGTGTCCAATCCATAGTAACAACAACAAGAAAAAGTTAATTGCCAGTCATTCGTCTTTATTTCAAAATCAAAATATATAGGAAGAAGGGCCTTAAGACGTGCGCAACAAGAAAATGGTACCAGGCAAAATGTTTGCTCTGCCTCTGGCCTCGGCTGAGCCGATCGAATAACAAGAGTTTTTATTTTTATTTTTACCAAGTAAGACTGCATGCACTGCACACAGGCACTCAACTATCAACAGCCGGATAAAAACGCAAAAGATACTGCAGGAAGCAAATATACGTTCCGGTTTGAAACAGATGGAAGATTTCGGCCTGCACGCTATTGTACCTCAACCATGATCGCATGGAAATGAGAAGAACTCGTGGCTATGATTACTGCACGATAGTGTGAGAAGGTAGTGCGGCTAGCTATAGGAAGCCAACAGAAAAAACACCCAAATAACACATTGAAAAAGGCTTCAACTCTCAAAGCGAGAGGTGTAGATCTTAACTAGAAGCAGGGCAAATGAACTCGAGCAAAAGAAATTTTTTCATCCAAAGGAACTGGATGAAAAAATTTCTGGAAGGACACATAAGACCTCTGCATCTGCATGCATGACTCTAGATCCGACTTACTCAAGTAAGAATGAACCCAACAAACGGAAGGGGTTCTACCTGGATCCAAGCGAAGTACCAAAAAAAGTTAGTATGCAGTAACTCATATGAACAACACGACGCGACCGAACTCCTCAAACCCAATTCGGAACGATACCAACTCAAGAAACCATCAAAGTGAGTCAGGTAGAGAGAGAGAGAGGCGGCGTAGGTGCATGTACCTTCGCAGGCTGCTGCGAGATGGGCGACTCCGGGATGGAGACAACCGCAGGTGATGTAGATCTTGAGGAGGTGGCTGGCGTTGAGGCCGGCCATGACAAGCTGCGGCTCGGCAGCGACGCGGCAGAGGCAGGGGACGCCGCCCCCGAGGTCCACGGCAGCGGCGACCGGCTCACAGCACTGCGCGGTGGGCATGTCGAGCACGCAGGAGAGCGTGATCTGCGTCGCCAGCAGGGTGGGCTCGCATGGAGCCCCCAACTGCGGCCCAAACATGGCGGCCACCTCCGGGAGCAGCGCGGCGAGGAGGCCGGCCACGAGGAGCAGGCGGTGGGAACTCTCCATGGGTGGGTGGGCTCTCTCTCTAGCTTCCTGCCTCTATACGCCCAGCGGTGCGCAGAGGCTCAGCCGGTGCTCATGGCAGGTGGCGAGCAGCAGCGACGTGCAGAGGGGATTTGTGCGTGATTTGGCTCCTCATGCAGTTTCCCTTTTGTACGAAGTGCCTCATCTTTCTTTGATGAATTGATTGCATTTGTTCTTCATTCTTACATTTTTTTTCAGCTGTGAAAACAATAATCCTACACTTACGGGCATAGGCCACGGAAGAGAGGTTACAGGCTAACGTGTGCGCTCCTCATTACTCTCTAAGCACTGCTATACAGCCGATATTTTTAGACAACATGCAGACGACGTTTCCCATCCAGCCATCGATACTTTTATCCCTAAAGCATCTGACGGTGTAGATTATTTATCGGCTGCACGTCGGGCACATAGTGTCGTGTGCATATCCATTCCGTTACTCTTTCCACCCTTGAATTTCGCTGAAGGTCCCACCACTAACCAACCACAGATTTGCACTTCCGTGCGTAACTCCTTTCGTGCCAAAATAGTCCGTAAGTGTAGCATTTCCCTTGCTTCTTACTATTTTTTAAACAGAGGCAAAAGAATTGCACGGTCGATTACTTAAGGAGAGGAGGGCTGTCTAATTAATTTACGAAAAACCAAGCTAACAGCGATACAATCATATCATAAGCAGACAAATCACCAATCATGAGACCCTAAGAGCACACATGCAATGCGTCAAATCCTCCCAACACATAACAACCGCAACTTCCGACGCTTGTACAACATGATGGGACCCGATGAGAACATTACTCCTACGAAGGATGTCGGCCGTCCGTTTCGAGGTGGCGTGCCGCGGGGGCCTCTCCGCGCCATCCAATCTGCTCGGACGGATCAGACCCAGGCAACCCGACTGGACGATCCATGACGGGTGGACTGCGGGTACGCTCCCCGGGCCACCCTCATAGAACGGCCGTGGGCGCGCCAGCGATCAACGGCCCGCGCATTGCCTCGTGCGTGAAGGCATGCATGGACCCGCCTGTCAGCGTCCTCACCCCATGTCGGGCCGGTTTGATGCCGACAGCCAGGGCTTGCGTGGCGCCCACAACACCGGCTTGCCCGTGGGCCGTGCCTGTCAGTACTCGTTCGCTTTTCGTCATGCCTGGGTGCGTGCCCATGCGAAGGGGGTGGCCTACCTAGGCCCCAAGGGGCCTGGCCGGGCGCGGATGGGTCTGGTCTGGCCGGACGTGGAGGGAGCTGGCCTGCCCTGGCTCTTGCCGTCGCGGGCTCTGCTGGATGCCGCATGTGGGTCGCTTTTATCGGTGCGACTCCATCGTACATGGAGGGTATGCGTCAACCTGGCTTCTCGTCATCGTGTGGTTTGTTTGGCTAGCATGTTTTGGTCGTGGTCCCTGGGCGGCTGTGCGGGCTTGGTATTTTGCCCATGTCTTGCAGGTAAGGCTAGCAGTGTGCGCGTCCGCTCCAACGGCGTAGGGTGATGGTGGGCCCATGTTAAATTAGACTGCCCATATTGAGGAGTATTATATAATAGTATCATGCATATGATACTACTCTCTTGTCTCAAAAAAATATGATACTACTTTCGTAATGCATAATATGATAAGTTAGTATTTTAGGTTGCTTTATTAATTATCATGGATGACATAAAGTACTACAATATTTAACATGATACGGTATCATGGTATGATACCACATCCTCTGTTTAATCATTTAATTGTGTGCCACGTCATAAAAAAAGTCTAGGTGGCATGCATGATACCGCTTATGATACTCCCGTTACGACCAACCTTAGATGCTCTCTTTGCAATGTGATTCCACTGGCTGGCAAGAGGCGGTTTTGTGTCGTGGGGAGGGGTTGCTACGAGCTGGTGGTGATATTCCAATTTGCTTCTTCTTTGTGTGCCAGAGTCGACGTTGCTTCGGTTGGTTGTGCCAACTTTTTCTCATGCTTTTGTTGGACCCATATATTTCTGGCCCCATGGGATAGCGGCTCGCGCGTGCTTGTGTTTGTGGTGCGCTACGAGGGTAATGGTGTCCTTCTAGTCCTGTCTCTTTTTCTGTATCTGTATATTCTTATTTGCAGAGTTCCTTCCTTCGCGCCTGGCTCGCCTGGAAAATTTTCTTCTGCCTTTCTCGCCCCTTTCTTCTACACGATTGTTGTTGCACTGTTCAGCAGACGCTGCGGCACTCATGTCCTGCTAGCCGAGGTTTAGCGTTTGTTCCTCTTTTTCTTGTGCTCGGTCTCTTGTCTTTGCGCTCGTGCTTCCCTTTTTTGGGCTCGCTTGTGTTTGAGTTTAGGAACCACATAGATTTGAGTTTGTTTCTAATTGCACGTGGTGTGTTTCTAGGGATGCTAGCTTTATGTGTTGGTTTGTTGTTGTGCAGGTCTTCCATGCGCTTGTTGTCCATTCGCTTCATGGTGTGAAGTTATGTAGCTTGCTTTGTTTAGAAACGGTTTCATGCCTTTTGTGAGCCTGATAACATTGTTTTTTCTTTGTGGTTGTTCATCCAGGTGATGTGTTGGTTTGGATTTTTTTTGTTGTTGAATAGGGTGTGTTTTTTGTCAGTTCGTATGTATTCGATGTCTTCCGTTGCCTCTTTTGTGCTACCTATTTTGGAGGAGATTGAACTGCCTGGGTTAGCTCCGTTTCATTTCGAGTTGGCACATAGTGTTTTTTCGAAACGTTTTTTGGGTGTTTCCTTTCGAGTTGGCTTCCCTTGGGTTTAATTTCGCTCCTTCGTTGACTCCTTTCGTTTCCCTCTGGACATCAGCCGTTGCTCCACGGGTTCCTCGGTGCGGCTTGTTCAGTTGTTGGGGCATGCTGGTTAGGGCTTGCCGGGTACCTCTCGTGTGATTTGCCGGTTCAATGTAGTTTGTTGCTTTCTGTCTCCCCACAGCCTGGCCGGCTGTCCTGTTCGTTTGGCGTATGCGTTGCGTGTAGTTCTACCCTGGATTTGCTTCTTCTTTTACCTTTTGCCCATGGCCTGCTAGGTCGGTGCCGGGTTGTGTGACGGCCTTCTCCCATCGCGTCCTCTTGGCCCATCGAGTGGCGTGGTTTGGAGTCTACCCAGCCTTTGAGCGTTGTGGACCCGCTCATTCTTTGGACTATCTGCCCGGCCTTTAGGTGTTGCGGTCTGCCCGCATTGCATTCTTTGGAACGTTTACCTGCCCGTTTGAGGCTGTGGCCTGGCTTGCTGGTGTGTGTGATGTACGCGCTCGTTGATCATTCTTTTCCCAATCCCTTGAATTGTCTTGCTGGTTCATCTTAAGTTTCTAATGGTGATGTTTGTATAATTCATATCTCATGTCGGATGTTTGCATCGCCATCGCAGGGCCAACCCCGTGCATGTCCGCTCCTGCAGCGTCGTGTAGCTTCCATTGGCGCATCTCTTGCCCGCTAAACCAGTGCCCGCACCTTCCAATGGAGCGTCACATGAAGCGGGGAAGGGAATGAGATTGTTTGATGGCTTCGTCCACAGGTTGTACACACGAGGGTTCCTCCACTCGTTGTTGCGGTTTGGTGGAGGTCACACACGAAGATTGCCCCTTTGATCTGCCTACAAGTATATACCCTTTGTTTTGTCCCCAAGGCTGAGTCTATATGTTTCCTTTCTACTTGCTTAAGCCCATCGTTTATGAAGATGATGAACTCGGTGACTGGCTAGCCACGAGATAACGTCATGATAGAAGTATCATATCCAGAAGGTTACATCAGCCGACCTGAGCACAAGGAGAGGAATTTTTTTTTTTTTTGAGAGGACAAGGAGAGGTAGCTATTCGGCCTACAAATCAATTCGCTGGGCTGGACGGTGTTGGGTGAAATGGCTCATGGTTATCCTTTTCTTTTTTGGAGATGCTAATTAATAAACACATTTTCTTTTCTATTTTTTTCGCGCGGAGCAGAAGTGCGTATTGATTTCTCGAGATACTACCATACGTACGCAGAAGTCACAAGAGGAATACAAGAGGACTGGCAGGAGAAAGACACAATTCCGCAATTCCGGATCTCATCTACACACACCACCGCCCCCATCAAAACCCGCCGTCGCGGCTGCAGAGATGAGGTGCCACACGGCTCTCACGGCGGCGGCAACGCTGGTGCTGCTTTTGCTGGTGCCGCTGGCGACGGCGGCGGAGGCGGAGGCGGCGATCGCGTCCTACAGGGAGAGGAGCGAGGAGGAGACGCAACAGGTGTTCTTGGAGTGGATGGCGGAGCACGGGGTGTCGTACGATTCCGCCGTCGAGGCGGAGCGCCGGTACGCGATTTTCAAGGGCAAGCTCCGCACCGTCGACCAGCACAACGCCGGCGCCGACGCCGGGATCCACCCGTATCGCCTCGGCCTCAACTGGTTTTCCGACCGCACCAGCGCGGAGATATATTCCCGTACGTTAGCCCTCGCTCTTCTTACTACTCTATGTATTCTTATTTATCTGCATCAGTGCATCATGTCCATGTGAGGAAGATTCGCCGTGCACTAGTGTATTCCGCTTTCAACCTGGTCCTTGATTATGCGGTCAGGCGCAATAGTTCCAGTATTCCGCTTTCAACCTGAATCCACCTGATTGTTGCTAGGTGTTAGTAGTTAGTACATGATTTCAGGTAGTTCTCCTTTTTTGCAACTCTTTGAGCCTGGTTTGTGTGGCTTAGCGAAACAAATAGTTTAGATGGCCACATGCTAACCAATAATTGTCCCACAGCTGAGAACTAGGCTGTAGCCTAGTGGCAAAGGGTCACAGTGGTGCACCTTGCGGCCAGAGTTCGAATCCCGTCAGGAGCGAATTTCTGATTCCTTACACGGATGGGCTTCTTCTATAAAAATTAGTCTTGGGTGCTAGTGGCTATGGATCTCATTTTAATTGTGCCGCAGATAATTAGTATTCTGGTAAATATTTGGAACTCTCCAAAATATTGCATTTGTTGTACTCACTGATGCATGGCCATTTATACAAATAATGCCTGGATGTTATGCTGAAGCATAGTCTAATGGGACTAATGTTAGTCAGCAGGCAATGTGGGGCAAGCTACCATTTTAGGGCCAGTTCTTTTGCAATATTTTACAAGAATCGGACCCCTCCCCAGCTTCTCCCAGAATCTTTAGACCCCATTTGTTTTACAATCCTAGCTAGTTAGAGTCTAATTACCTACGATTGTAAAAAAAATAAGGGCTCAAGATCTGGTTAAAAGATTCAATCCTTTGTGGCAGTGACAGTAGATGTTGCTTTGACAAATCATCCTAGGCTTCTGGCCCTCCTGAAAGACGATGGAACTATATTAACATGTCTTCAGGTAGGGCATTCATAGGTACAGATAAGCATGACAACTGAACTTCTGTTGTAGATCATGTCATATGTACCTTTTCCGTAACTCTAGCATCCCTTTATTACTCCCTCCGTCCAAACTAAGTGTCTTATCTTCTGAACTTTGTACACTTATTTTGAGATTGAGGGAGTATAAGTCTAGCATAGAACATGCCAGGTAGCGCCTGGCAAGCCATGCCACCTAACTGAATCTTGAAGTTGCTTAAGACAAGAGGTTACTGATCTATCTAATAGAGTTCATTCCCTGTTCCCATGTCTTAAATACCTGTTAAGTGTTAACCGAATCTTGCCTTTCTAATTGTTTGGTATAAAAAACGATGTCCGGAAGCATGTCTTAGCTCTTAGTGATTTTGAACATCTTAATGTCAAATGCCTCGGCCGTTGGTGCAGTCCAAGTATTTTGTTTGACTACTGTTTGTGGTATGAGAGCTCATATGTTAAAACACACTAACAGTGTTTGCAATCTAATTCAGCTACATGCACCTAGATTTGTCAGTGAAGTTTTTACCGAAAAAGGCTTTCGCCCCGCTTTATAAATGAAGCAAACCGCCAGGAGCACATACAATACTAGTTCAACACACACACCCAAGTCGCACAAATAAGGTCCAGAGGTTCTGCTGAGGGCACAACTCAACAAGCCTAGAAACGCAACACAACATAAAAAGACAGCTCAGCCAGGGCCAAGGCCGTAGCCGGAGCTGGATAGCAACACACGACTAATCAGGCTCAGGAGGAGGCGGCGGAGGGGGCGGCGACAGACGGACGGCCATCGAGCGGAGGTCGGCGATGAAGGCGGAGATGGCGTCCCGGTCTCGAGGGCGGCCAAGCGGCCGCCAGAGCTGCAAGTAACCAGACAATTTGTAGAGGGCGTCAGTAGAGCGTCGGAGAGGGGAGCGCTGAATCACAAGTTTATTGCGAATGGTCCAAAGCGTCCACGCGAGAACCCCAATCTCAAGCCACCTAATGTGGCGAGATGGAGGCGGGGAGGCTTGTAGTTCGGCGAAGAGGTCGGGGAAGTTGGAGTGGCACCAATTCCCGCCAATTGCCTCCCTAAAGCAGCTCCAGACGAACTGCGCAGACACACAGGAGAAGAAAATGTGGTTCGAGTCTTCGGGGGAATCACAAAGGGGGAAGATGCCAGAGCCCGGGCCATTGCGCTTGCGGACCTCAATACCCGACGGAAGCCGACCGCGGATCCACTGCCACATGAAGATCCAGATTTTAAGGGGCAGTCGAATGGACCAAACCGCCTAAAGGGGGGGAGGGGCGGAGGAGGGGGCGATAGCCGCATAGAGGGACTTGGTGGAGAATTGTCCCGAAGGCTCAAGGTGCCACCGAACCTCATCTGGGCCAACATCAACAGTCGGTTCATGGAGCGCAATACAATCAAGCAGCTCATGCCAGGCGGCCACTTCCGGAGGCCCAAATGGCCTTCGGAACGCGAGGCGCCCTAAGTCAATAAGGGCCTGCTGAACTGAGATTGTAGGGGCGACTGCGATGGAGAAGAGGTCGGGAAAGCGGGCAGCAAAGGGGGCGTCCCCAGCCCGGCGGTCAAACCAGAACAAGGTCGCCGCTCCGGAACCAACCGAGATGGAGGTCCCAATGCGGAGGACGGGAAGCAGCTGGATGACCGACTGCCAGAACTAGGACCCGCCCGACCGCTGGCAGAAGGCCAAGGGTTGACCACGCAGGTATTTGTTCCGGATGATGTCTAACCACGGACTGCCATGTCCCTGAGAGATGCGCCAGAGCCAGCGGGAAAGGAGGGCAATGTTCATGCGCTTAGAGCACATGATGCCAAGGCCTCCCTGGTCCCGAGGTTTGTAGATGTCGGGCCAACTAACCATATGATACTTCTGCCTGTTATTGTCTCCCGCCCAATAGAAGCGAGATTGAATTATAGCAATCTCGTGATGGAGGGTCTCGTGGAGACTGTAGAAGCTCATAAGGAATATGAGGAGACTAGAGAGCGAGGAGTTGATGAGGATTGTCCGGGCCGCCTTCGAGAGCCATCGACCTTGCCACGACTCCATTCTCGTTTGCAACTTGGAGACCGTAGGGCGAAGGTCCGCCACAGTGAGCCGGGAGTCACTAATGGGCGTTCCCAAGTATGTCGTTGGGAAGGAGCCCAGGCGGCAGTTGAGGCGGTTGGAAATGCCGAGGGCCTTAGCCGGAGAGTAGTCCATCACCATCACATCGCTTTTGTCGAAGTTGATCTTGAGACCAGACATTTGTTGGAAGCAGAGGAGGAGGAATTTCAGACTAGCGATGTCCGCATCCGAGCCTTCGACCATGATGATGGTGTCGTCAGCGTACTGGAGCAGGGAGATGCCAGTGCCACCGGTCAGGTGAGGGGTGATCCCACGAATATGACCAGCAGCCTTGGCCTTGTCCAGGATGGCCGCAAGAGCATCAACCACCATATTAAACATGAACAGGGAAAAAGGGTCACCCTTTCTCACCCCACAGAACGTGGGGAAGTAGGGACCAATCTCCCCGTTGATGTTAACGGTCGTGCGCCCACACGAAACCATCTGCATCACCCGAGTTACCCAACAGTCATCGAAGCCTTTACACAAAAGAACTTCCCGAAGGAAGGGCCAACTAACAGTGTCATAGGCCTTATGGAAATCGATCTTCAGAAAGACCGCTTTGAGGTGCTTGGAGCAGACTTCATGGAGGATTTCGTGGAGGACCAACACCCCATCCAGAATATACCGGCCTTGGATGAAAGCCGATTGGTTGGGGTGGGTAATACGGTCGGCAAGCAGGGTCACCCTATTGGCGTACCCTTTAGCAAGAATCCGGAAGATCACGTTAATCACCGTGATAGGGCGGAACTGGCGGATGTCAGAAGCACCAGGAACCTTGGGGATGAGCGAGATCGTCCCGTAGTTCAGGCGTCCGAGATCGATGGACCCGACGTAGAACCATTTCAGCAAAGCGCTCAAAATCCTCATCATCCTTTTTCTTGGATGGTTTCGGAGGAAAAGGCATGGGTTTCTGAACCCATGGTTCTCTTTCTTTACCATGTTTCCTAGCAACAAAGTCTCTTTTATCATAACGTTGATTCTTCGATTGTGGGTTATCAAGATCAACAGCAGGTTCGACTTCTACTTCATTATCATTACTAGGTTGAGCATCATCATGAACATCATCATTAACATTTTCACTAGGTTCATGTTCATTACCAGATTGTGTTTCAGCATCAGAAACAGAGATATCATTTGGATTCTCAGGTGGTTCAGCAATAGCTTCACTAGAAGTTTGCAACGTCCTATCATTTTTCTTTTTCTTCCTTTTAGAAGAACTAGGTATATCAATATTATTTCTCTGAGAATCTTGCTCGATTCTCTTAGGTTGGCCTTCAGGATACAAAGGTTCCTGAGTCATTCTACCAGTTCTAGTAGCCACTCTAACAGCATAATCCTTTTTCTTACTATTCATTTCATCAAGCACTTTTTATGAGCTTTAAGTACTTGTTCTACTTGAGTGGTAACCATAGAAGCATGTTTGCTAACAAGTTTAAGTTCACCCCTAATATTAGCCATATAATCACTCAAGCGTTTAATCATAAAGGTATTCTGTTTTAATTGTCTACCAAAATAAGCATTAAAGTCATCTTGCTTAAACATAAAGTCATCAAACTCATCCAATCACTGACTAGCAATTTTAGTAGGAGGGACTTCAGTTTTATCATATCTATAGAGAGAATTTACCTTTACTACCTGTGTCGGGATATCGGGAGGTTCTTCAGTAAATAAGTAATTGAGATCATATAATTCTTCAACAGGCGGTAAATTAAGACCATGTATTTCTTCAATAGGAGGTAAATTCTTAACATCTTCGGCTTTAATGCCTTTTTCTTTCATAGATTTCTTTGCCTCTTGCATATCTTCGGGACTGAGAAATAGAACACCTCTCTTCTTCGGAGTTGGTTTAGAAATAGGCTCAGTAATTGACTTTGGAGCTGGCTCAGGAGGTGCCCAATTATTTTCATTTGCCAACATATTATTCAATAGAATTTCAGCTTCATCCGGTGTTCTTTCCCTGAAAAGAGAACCAGCACAACTATCCAGGTAATCTCTGGAAGCATCAGTTAGTCCATTATAGAAGATATCAAATATTTCAGGTTTCTTAAGAGGATGATCAGGCAAAGCATTAAGTAACTTGAGAAGCCTCCCCCAAGCTTGTGGGAGACTATCTTCTTCCATTTGCACAAAGTTGTATATTTCCCTCAAAGCAGCTTGTTTCTTATGATTAGGGAAATATTTAGCAGAGAAGTAATAAATCATATCCTGGGGACTTTGCACACAACCAGGATCAAGAGAATTAAACCATATCTTAGCATCACCCTTTAATGAGAACGGAAATATTTTGAGTAAATAAAGGTAACGCGATCTCTCATTATTAGTAAACAGGGCAGCTATATCATTTAACTTAGTAAGATGTGCCACAACAGTTTCAGATTCATAGCCATAAAAAGGATCAGATTCAACCAAAGTAATTATATCAGGATCAATAGAGAATTCATAATAATCCTTATCGGGAACACAGATAGGTGAAGTAGCAAAAGCAGCGTCAGGCCTCATCCTATCTCTAAGTGATTCTTTACTCCATTTAACTAGCAGCCTCTTAAGTCCATATCTATCCTGGCAGGCAAAAATAGTTGCAGAAGATTCCGCATCAAAAAGGTAACCCTCGGGAATAGCAGGCATATTTTCATCATCACTTTCATCATTGTATTCAGTTTTAATAGTTTCTCTTCCTCTAGATCTAGCAATTTGTTCATCTAGAAATTCACCAAGGGGCACAGTAGTATCAAGCATAGAAGTAGTTTCATCATAAGTATCATGCATAGCAGAAGTGGCATCATCAATAACATGCGACATATCGGAACGAATAGCAGAAGCAGGTTTAGGTGTTGCTAGCTTACTCATAACAGAAGGTGAATCAAGTGCAGAGCTAGATGGCAGTTCCTTACCTCCCCTCGTAGTTGAGGGATAAACTTTTGTCTTAGCATCTTTCAAGTTCTTCATAGTGTCCAGCAGATATAAATCCCAAGTGACTCAAAGAATAGAGCTATGCTCCCCGGCAACGGCGCCAGAAAAGGGTCTTGACAACCCACAAGTATAGGGGATCGCAACAGTTTTCGAGGGTAGAGTATTCAACCCAAATTTATTGATTCGACACAAGGGGAGCCAAAGAATATTCTCAAGTATTAGCAGCTGAGTTGTCAATTCAACCACACCTGAAAACTTAGTATCTGCAGCAAAGTTTTTAGTAGCAAAGTAATACGATAGTGGTGGTAACGGTAACAAAAGTAAAGACAGAAAAAATAATGTTTTTGGTATTTTTGTAGTGATTGTAACAGTAGCAACAGAAAAGTAAATAAGCGTAAACCAGTATATGGAAAGCTCGTAGGCACCGGATCAGTGATGGATAATTATGCCGGATGTGGTTCGTCATGTAATAGTCATAACATAGGGTGACACAGAACTAGCTCTAGTGCATCAATGTAATGTAGGCATGTATTCCGTAAATAGTCATACGTGCTTATGGAAAAGAACTTGCATGACATCTTTTGTCCTACCCTCCCGTGACAGCGGGGTCCTATTGGAAACTAAGGGATATTAAGGCCTCCTTTTAATAGAGAACCGGAACAAAGCATTAGCACACAGTGAATACATGAACTCCTCAAACTATGGTCATCACCGAGAAGTATCCCGATTATTGTCACTTCGGGGTTATCGGATCATTACACATAATAGGTGACTATAGACTTGCAAGATAGGATTAAGAACACACATATATTCATGAAAACATAATAGGTCCAGATCTGAAATCATGGCACTCGGGCCCTAGTGACAAGCATTAAGCATAGCAAAGTCATAGCAACATCAATCTCGGAAAATAATGGATACTAGGGGTCAAACCCTAACAAAACTAACTCGATTACATGATAAATCTCATCCAACTCATCACCGTCCAGCAAGCCTAGGATGGAATTACTCATGCACAGCGGTGAGCATCATGAAATTGGTGATGGAGGATGGTTGATGATGACGACGGCGACGAATCCCCCTCTCCGGAGCCCCGAACGGACTCCAGATCAGCCGTCCCGAGAGAGATTAGGGTTTGGCGGCGGCTCCGTATCATAAAACGCGATGAAACTTTCTCTCTGATTTTTTTCTCCCCGAAAGCCAATATATGGAGTTGGAGTTGGCGTCGGAGGGGCTCCAGGGGGGCCACGAGGTAGGGGGCGCGCCCCCCACCCTCGTGGACAGGGTGTGGGCCCCCTGGTCTTCTTCTTTGGCGAGGATTTTTTATTATTTTTTATAAGACATCCCGTGGAGTTTCAGGTCATTCCGAGAACTTTTGTTTTCTGCACATAAAACAACACCATGACAATTCTGCTGAAAACAGTGTCAGTCCGTGTTAGTTCCATTCAAATCATATAAGTTAGAGTCCAAAACAAGGGCAAAAGTGTCTGGAAAAGTAGATACGACGGAGACGTATCAGCAGGCCGGCGATGAGGAGCCAAGCAGTGTCTAGAACCGCCACGACCTTGGGATCCCACCTCGGCTCGGAGATGTTCACCACAATCCCGTTGAGGGCCAAGGTGATCTTGTCGCTGCGGGTGCAGAATCCCATGCTCAGGGCGTCGGGGAAGATCACCGTGAAGGCGTTGGCAGCGGTGGAGGTCACCTGCCAATCCCACTTGCACCTGCACAAGTGGTTGAGCTCGGCCTCGATCAGCTCCGGGGTGGCGACGCCCTCGCCCATGACAGTTACAAGTGCCAGGAGCGAGGGGGAGGGAGGAGGAATCTCCGGCACCTCGATGTGGAAGAAGCCCATGTCTTCGATGCCGTGGCCGTACATCATGATCTCCTCCACCACCGGGCGGTCCGGACAGAGAATCGCGGGGTGACTGGCGTCCTTGCAGAGGTAGCACGTCGGTGGGTTGGGGCATGCCACCTGGAAGTGCCCGGTCAGGCCGCAATTGAAGCACGGCGGACCGTCCAGGGTGGAGTTGGTGCCCGGAGGAGGAGCGCCGCGACGGCGGTGGAGGCGGAGGCCGGGGGCGAGGGGGGCCCTTCTTCTTCTTCTTCTTGGCGCCCTGGCGCCCCCGGTTCCCATTGCCACTGTTGGAAGGCGGGAACGCAGCTTGGGTGTGCGGGGGCTGGTAGCGGTGGGCAGACGGGGCGTTGGTGGCGGTGGTGAGGGGCTACTGACGGGGAGGGGAGGGGGATCGGTCCCGACAACGCGACGGGGAGGGGGACCGCCGCCGGGAGGACAGTCGGGCCTCCCCAGCCGGCGACCTGCCGCGGTCCCGCGAGTCTGCCCGAGGGGACAAGCGGCGCGCCGGGGAGCGGGAGCGGCGGTCGTCGCGTGCTGGAGACCGG
>LR880969.1:18570174-18627279 GCA_904067115.1 Aegilops sharonensis | reverse complement strand
GAGAGTCACGGGCAGGGGATCGCCGGGCCGGACGGGAGGAGAGATGCTGCCTGAGATCGGCCTCCTGCCGGAGTCCATCCGGGGAGGACCGAGGGGGATCGCGGCGGTCGTCTGCACGGCATTTGGGGCGGCCCGCGTCGTCGCCCCATTCCCGGGTCATGGCCGACGGGGGAGGAGGGGGGACGCGTGGGAGCCGGTGGCGCCGGCGAGCAGAGAGCAGCGAGGGGCGGCGGGAGGCGCGTCTGGGAGGGAAGCGGGAGGCACGGGGTTGGGGTTGGGTTGACGAGGGAACACTAATGGGGGCCATATGGAGCGCCGGACCGGGCCAGCGCCCACCGAGGGGCGAGGCTGGGCCGCGGGGGCCGATACCGGGCCAGGGCACCGGCCCATAGAGCGGCCAAAGGCCCGCACCCCACTAGGTGACCCGGCGGCCGAGGCACCTGGGGTGGGCCCTACGGCGTGGCCCACGGGACGGCCCAAGACCAACGCGGCCCGGTACGACAGTCCCGGGGCGACCAAGCGGGGGGCAAGGGTTTCCCCGAGCGCCGCCGCAGTGGCCGCCGGCGGGGCAGGACGGGAGCGGCGAGGCTAGGACGGGGCGTGCTGGGCTCCAGGAGACGGAGGGACGGAGGTGCCGAACGCTGAGATGAAGGGCCGGAAGGGGGAGCGCCGGAAGAGCACAGCCGCGAGCTCCGACGAGAACGCCTGCGATGGGCCAGCCGGAGCGGGGGAGGACGACGCCGGAGCAGCGGCCTTCCAGGAGGAAAGCGCGAGGCCGCGGTCGGCGCGGCCAGCGACACCCCATCCGCCGGCACGGTGTCTCCGGTGGGGGAGCCCCTGAGCTCAAGGGAGCACCTTTCTCCCCCACCGTCTGAGACGGGCCCGAAGGCCGGCGCCGGCGCCGGGCAGACCCGCAGGCGGTCGAACTCCCACCCCTGGGAGTAAGGCCACCGGCAGAGTCGAGCCGAGGCAACCGAGCCGGGGCCTTGGGGGGAACGCGGTCCCGACACACCACAGGGCGCCCCGCGGCGATGTCGTCGGCCTCGGCGAGGTCCGCCCAGACCACGCGCGACGGGCCAGCGAGGGGAGTCGACGGTGGGGCAGGCGAGGGGGGCACCGGCGGGTGGCAGCGCTCGAGGAAGGGGACGGGGACTGGGGCGGCGGCGGAGCCGCCGAGTCGCCAGGGGCGTCGCCAGGGGCGTCGCCAGAGCCATCGAGCGTCTGCATCTTCTCGCCTTTCATTGTTCGTCAACTTGAATACTAAACCACTAAACATCATTTAGAGCTTTGCAGCTAGCCAGGGGAAACATAAAAACAGAAATTTCAAAATTGAAACGTGCAAAAAAAAGAAACATGTGTGCAAAATGTTGGGCCTTCCGTTGGCACGCGTAGTGGGCTCGAGTGGGTTGAGAGAAGTATGTGAAGATGGATTGCCTAAAAAAATTATGTGAAGATAGAAAGATTTCTATAAAGAAGAAATGAAGATAGAAAGAAGTTGTCTTGAGAACTGTGCATCCCTATTTCTTCTGTTGACTTTGGACGCGGTACGGTCTGTTGATGCAATCAACCAGCAGACTGTCAACCAACGTAATGCGGAGGGGAACTATTCACTCAAGATGGTTGACGAATGAAAGTATCCACGTGCTGGAGACCAGGTATACTCGCACCTCGCGCGCATTTGTTGCATCCAAGCAGCTGGAGATGGAGACATGGACCTCTTCATCCGTTTGCCTACCTACATTAAACCTGCGTGCGGTTGTCGAGAAATGACGAGACGATGTCATCCATTCATTCTTCTGCCGCCCACCATTAATCATCTGGCTGGTTGCCCTGCCATCCGTCCGCAGTCCGCCATATAAACCGCAGACCCGGCCATAGCCGCATCCAACATCATCCGCTCGCTTTCTTCTCTCTGCACAATGCCTGTCATGGCTCCTCGAGCTCCAAAGCCGTCTAGGGCAGCCTCTCGTTCAAGCAGAAATAGGAAATCACCACCATTGCAGCTGGCTGGCAAGCCTGTGGGCAGACGGATGCCAGTGTTGTGGCCAACCTGATGGAAGAACGGTGGACGACGAGCCAGCCAATGTCGGCATCATCATCGGCGAGGCCCATGCTCACTACACTAAGATGGTGTTGCAAGAGCAGCGGGCCATGTTCCAGCAGGCGCAGGCCGACCAGGAGTACGACATCCGCCTCCTCAACAAGCATTGGCGTGTGGAGGAGCAACTCACCACCAGCACGGTCATTGCGTCGGACATGGACATGCCCGAGCAGGAGGCACTACTTGAATCCTATCGCTCCGCCATCCGTGCCCCAGCTGCCAGTTCTTTGTCCTTCGGCTCTGATTCGTCCATCTAGGACCTCCTCACAAATGCTTAGTCGTCAAATTATTTTGCTGCTTGGGTGGAAGTCACGCGACGAGAGGGAAGGGTATCATATCTGGAGGAAATCTGGGAGCCATTTTGTTGTTATAGAACTTTATCCTGATATTGTATCGCAATCCGCTTGCCCCTGTCTGTGAGTTATTTTGTTGGTCCAATCCAATGATTGGTTGCATTTGGTTGGTCGATAAATGTGGAATCTTTATCGAAAGGTTATGTTTGTTCGTTCCCTTATGTTGCTTCTTTTGTCCAGAGGTCTAAGTTTTTTTTCTCGTTATATATTTCCAATTGGTTTTGCTAGCTTTGGAAGTTCCTGACTCGTTGGGTGTGTTGCTGGCTTGGGTAGTGCTCTGGGTGGTCGCTTACTCGCTTTCCATAGTTTATGTTTCCCTTTGCTTGCTTGTTTGTTTGTTTTGGTTGTCATCGTCGCTTTCAAATATTTTTGCACTCTTAGAGCAACTCCAACGGGCCGACCCAAACGGACGGCGATTTTGTCCGCTTTTTGTCCGTTTGGGTCGTCCAGGCGGACACGGATGTCCGTTTCCGCGTTTGGGTCGGCGTGTGCGCCCAACGCTGGCCTGACCCATTCTGATGGTGCTAGAAAAAAAATAAACGCATGCATATTAAAAAAGAGAAACAACATTAATTAAACATTAAAGCCGGCCACGAAGGCAGGCGAGAGTCCACGCGTACACATTTGCATTTAAAAATAATAATAACAGCCTAAACTCGTCCACACGCGCTACCCTAGGCGTCGTCATCGTCGTCCTCGGGGTCGGTGAGGTAGATGAGCGTCGGCGCCGGCCCGGCCCAGGCGAACGCCGTGTTCCAGAGCGCCGTCATGTCGGGCGCAGGCTGTGCCGGCGGGGGGGAGGGGGGGGGGGTGCGGCCGCCTGTGCAGCAGCGGCCTGGCGCGCCTCCTCCTCGGCCTCGCGCTGCTCCTCCTCGAGGTCGCGCTCGAGCATCTCGAGGTACTCGCCTTCGCGGCGCTCCTCGGCCACCCGGATCTGGCGCCAGTGCTCGAGGTACGCCGCCTCCTGCACCGGGATCGCTCCCATCTAGACAGGCGGCGCGCGTAACCACTCGCGCACTACTCCCGTTCAGGAGTAGCGCTCGATGAGGGACGGCTCCGGTTCGGGCTCCGGCTGCGGCTTGATAGGGGACGGCGGGGCCACCGGTGGCACCACGCTGTCGCCCGCCGCGGAGAGGGCAAGTGCCTGCGCCATTGCCGCCTCGTACCGAGCCTCATCTTCCTCCGCTGCCTCCGCCCTGCGCCGCTTGTCCTCCTCGCTCTCCTGGTAGACGGGCGCAAGGGCCGGCTGGTAGGCATCCTCCGCCGCCTGGTCCTCCTCGCGGACGACGAACGCCGGTGGCGGCAAGCTCCTGTCGACCTTGTGCACGCCCCGTCGCCTAGCCTCCTCGTGCTCGAAGGCGAACCACCTCGCCCAGTTGGGCGAGTCGGATGCGTAGGCGGCCTCGCGGCGCTGCTCCGGCGTCAGCAGCGCCCGCCGGCGCTGCACCTCCTCCGCGTGAGCCCGAGCCGTCCGCGGCACCGCCGGCACTGGGATCCTATCTAGATCCAAATGCCAGTAGTACGGCAGTGTCACGTCGGGAGAGGATGGCGGTGCTGCCAGTGCCACTCCGCCTGGTGCACTGGCACGTTCACGCGCTGCCTCTGCCGGCGAGGCGCCGGCGCCGGCGGAGGCGAGAGAAACTCTGAGGGGAAAGGGGTGGCGGGGGCCTTGCCCTTGGCCTTGCTGCCGCTGGCGCCGGAGAAGAGGCCCATCTCGCTGTGGTTGTGGTGGCTAGGGTTTGCCGGCGACGGGGGAGCAAAGCTTGACAGATGTGGACGGCGAGTTTGGATGAGGATGGCCCCGCCGCACGGTCGGCTTAATAAAGGACGAGCGCCGTCGCTGACGGGTGGGCCCGTCGTCATAAATTAAGCTGACCGCGTGGGCAGCGGATAGTTGGACGACCGCCATGAGGGGACGCGGCGGAATCAAGAAGGCGCGCGAAGCGTCCGTTCGGCGTCCGCGCCGACGCATTTGGGACGCGAATTTGGGCCGCAAATGCGTCGGCGCGGACGCGACGCGGACGAGATCTGGGTTTGGGTCGGCGCGTTGGGCCGCCATTTTTGTCCGCGCTGACCCAAACGAACGCAGGCGGACGAAATGAGTCGGCCCTTTGGAGTTGCTCTTATTTTTCTGTTTGTTTCGACAAATGCTGACTTTGTCTTTTACAGTCCTGGTGAATTGAATTGTTGTCTGCGATGTGTTGGGTGTCACCGTAGCCGATAATGAAGAGACGCGGCTAAGTTTTCTATGCCCATGAGCGTAACTGGACCAGTAAAATGTTTATCTTTAGCGTGGCGGCGTCTGGTTTGTTTAGTGTTAGAAAGAAAATTCTGGTATGACTTTGTCAGATAGCTGACCGGCCTAGAGAACAATTCTGGTTTCTTGTGTTCTAAGAACTCTCCGGTGCCATGTTACCACATTTGTTTCTTTGATGTTAGGGTGTGTGTGAGAATTTGAAAAATAATACTAATAAAACTAGTAGCAATCTTTTGAATGGAATGGAAATGGAAGGGGAATCATGGATGGATGGCTGGATGCACCATATTGCCCTGCTGCACGGCGCCTCATGCCTTAATCATGTGTGTTTGGGCTGTTTGACCACTGCTTTCCCCGTTGTTTGATGGATTATCTTAATCTTGAGCACCCCAAAGCGGGAATGGGAAAGAGCAAAAGCCCCCTCCTTTCGATGCCTGTCCCCGGCCCTTCCTTTGGTGCTCATTCTATCATTATCTTGCTTAGAAATTTTATTATTGTTGGCGAAACTGCTGTGCAGCCGATACTGCACAGACGACATACAGCCGAACGACACATCCAACGGTGCACCGGTGCTGCTGCCGTGCGACGTATGGTGTGATCTCCAGCGTCATCCACAAATCGGCTATTAGCGTCGTGTGTATAGCAGTGCTGTATTGTTGGACCGTGATGTCGTTGTCTATAAAGATACAGATACTGGCGGCATCTGCTTATCCATTACAAGTAGTACCTAATTGCTTCTGTCGGTGACGGGGCTTGAGATGGCGCCCTGGTTGGAGTCACAACAATGTGATATGGTTGTTGGAATTCTACTGGATTAGCTGTGCATAGGACAAAATGTAACACAGTCTTGTCCCCGTGACCTCGCCGTTATTTCCCCGTCAACGTCCTTCACCCTCAAGCCTTCATGCCGGGTCACTCTCTTACTATGCTAGCTTTCACGCATCACGGCGGCAGCTGAGAAGAGATTCTGCAGCTCAACGGCCCGAGATCGAGGGGACACGCCATTGCATGGATCCAGCGAGGCAGACCGAATAATTGCGTCGACCCGGCAAGCTGTAGTAAAGAAAGTAGATGTTTCACAGCCAAGGGTGTGATCCTCGATGGGAAAGCTGTGCAGTCCAGGCCACAGCTTCGATCCGCTCCCTGGCACGCGCCTGCTTCTTCTTCTTCCCTATATATATCCGCCCAATCGATCGAGACGACGTCGGCACGAAGCAAAGCTCCACCTTTTCTCTCGACAGCTCCGATTTCGTTAATCGATCCAGCCAGCAGCTAGTAGGCCGGGTTGAACAGCTAGCTCTATAAATTGTTGAGTATAATTAACCTCTCGTCCCTTTCGCTGTGGAGTGCATGGACCCTTTCCCCGCCCTCCCCACGAGCGATCGAGTAAACCACGCACATACCAGCTACCTACCTAGCTAGAGACCCGAGAGGGAGCAAGCTTGGTCGTCTTGATCAGATAGGCATAGGCTGCAGGCTGGATGTTGATCGTGTCTGCACTCTGCACCACCCCAGCTAGCTAGAGGAGGGAGGGAGGTGTCCAAGCATCTAGAAGCTTCTAGGGGGCCATCGTAGAGGTCGATCCGATGGGCAACGCGTGCTTCTGCTGCACCGCCTCGTCTCAGCCAGAGCTCGATGCGGCGGGAGCTCCACGGCCGCAGCACCGGAAGAGGCCGGCGACGCCTCCCAGACCGAGCGGCAGCAGCGAGCCGAGCCCCACCGCCGCCAGGGCGAGCCCCAAGCCGCGGCCCCGGCCACGGCCCAAGGCCAAGCCCAACCCGTACGCCCACCGCGGCAGCGGCTCGGCGGCCCGCGTGCTGGACGGCGTGGTGCCGCACCACCCGCGGCTGCGCGTGACGGACAAGTACCACCTGGGGCGCGAGCTGGGCCGCGGCGAGTTCGGCGTCACGCGGCTCGCCACGGACCGCGGCGCGGCGCGGGAGCGGCTGGCGTGCAAGTCCATCCCCAAGGCGCGGCTGCGGACGGCCGTGGACGTGGCCGACGTGCGCCGCGAGGTGGCCATCATGGCGTCGCTGCCGGACCACCCGGCGCTCGTGCGGCTGCGCGCCGCCTACGAGGACGACGAGGCCGTGCACCTGGTCATGGAGCTGTGCGACGGCGGCGAGCTGTTCGACCGGATCGTGGCGCGCGGGCGGTACACGGAGCGCGCCGCGGCGGCCGCGGCCAGGACGGTGGCGGAGGTGGTGCGGGCGTGCCACGCGCACGGGGTGATGCACCGGGACCTCAAGCCGGAGAACTTCCTCTACGCCGGCAAGGAAGAGGACGCGCAGCTCAAGGCCATCGACTTCGGCCTCTCCGTCTTCTTCCGGCCAGGTCTGCCTGCCTGCTGTTCCTTCGTTTGCTTGCTTGCACAACTCTTTCTCCTCCTTCCATTTTTCAATTCCTTGTAGTACTATAAGCTGTTTACAGAAAATCTCGTGCAAGTAAAATAAAACAGAGGACTAGTATGAACTAATTAAAGCAATGCCAAACCAAGGCTAGCTGTTGTAGGCTTATATAGTACCTTTTGGTTTATCATGTTGTGGTTAGTGGGAGTATAATGTTTATGCCATTTTTACAAACTGATTTTTATATAAATACTGGTAGTAGTTTGTGAAATTTGATTTTTCAAAAAATCTATATGCACTGCATTATGGAACGGAGGGAGTGGTAGTTTGTCCGAGTGGCATCAAGAGTTCTGCGGCCCACCTTTGCAATCTTTGCAGGGAAGAATTTTCAAGACATTAGAAAAACACACATTTGAACAAATATTAGTACCATATTGCATTCCTGGTGTCGTAGTACACTGATTTCCGGAAATCTCAGGTACATGCACCAATGATGCGTACAAACAATATTAATCTAGCTGCACATATATATGAATTGTTTGATAGAAAATCAAAGTGTTTTTACCAGTTCAAAACTAATCCATGCATGTATTGTCGAACAAATTCAAAATGAAAGATAAATCTCGAGGAACGAGCGTGCAAGTTGCCGCTACGGGTCGAGGTCCATGTGTTCTAGCCGCGCGCCTCTTGCGTAGTGAGTATACTTGGTCAACCAAGCTTACATCTTAGTGAACGTTTCCGCTTCCTTGCTTCGCTGTACGTGGTGGTTGATTGCATTTGCATCCATGGACTGCGTAGTTGAGGAGGAGGAGGAGGAGGAGGACCTTTTTTTTCTAAATATTTTTTTTAAAAGAGACAACTTCTTTCTGCTTCACATAATTGCGTCCACACTTCTTGACCCGGTCCAGCTCACCTCACATACGTGCGCACGCCAACGAAAGGCCCCGTTGATTTTGCCGGCGTGGCTAAAGGTGATCGAGCTGCCGGATTTTTAAATTTGGATCAGTTGATTCATGAGAGAAGGAATTGTTCAAGAAAAAAGGAAGGAGGAAATGAGTCTAGCTAATTAAGCACCGAGGCCACCGATGGTGGGGCGAGCGTAGCGAGGTCTGGGTATGCCGGCAAGGCATCGGCTAGGAACGAGCCATAGCTAGAGGCGAACTAGAAGGTTGACGGTTTAGGGTGCCCGAGGGTGCGGGCTCATCGAAAAATCAGGTGGTGCGCTGGTTTAGAGGGATCACCAGGGCCTACGCCAGCACATCGGAGATCCGCAGTGAGGAGAACGTCGCTGAAGATGAAGCACCATCTAACGGTTGAGATAGAAGAAGAGAAACCGACTGACCCTTAGAAAAAAAAAATTCAGGTGACATGCACCTAGGTGCACCATGATTTTGCACGCCTGTTCTGCACTTGCAAAATCTGGAATTTCTGCTAGTATTATTTTTTTTTTCGACCTGAAAAGCTAATGACACTAACCAGTCAGGACATGTGTAATGGTTGATAAGATAGTATTATCTTAAGTCTTGCATGTAATTCAGAGATGACAAAAAAATGTCTACAATGGGTCATCTCTAGCCTTATCTTCAATAACTAGTTAATCCTAAAAATGTGATGAGACATATTGTGTTAAGAGATCATCTCTTGTCTTCAAAGAAGGCAAGCCTTTTCTTATGAATTCTTTCTCCTTTACCTCATCATTTATCCTACGTGGCACTCTTAAGGTAGCACCATTGTACATGCCCTCAATGATAAATGCTACTAGTACAATGTAATTGATCGAGTAAAATCTGCTGTGGTGCAGGCGAGCGGTTCTCGGAGATCGTGGGCAGCCCGTACTACATGGCCCCGGAGGTGCTCCGCCGCAGCTACGGCCCTGAGGTGGACATCTGGAGCGCCGGCGTCATCCTCTACATCCTCCTCTGTGGCGTCCCTCCCTTCTGGGCCGAGACGGAGCAGGGCGTGGCGCGCTCCATCCTCCGCGGCGTGCTCAACTTCGACCGCGAGCCCTGGCCGCGGATCTCCGACAGCGCCAAGAGCCTCGTGCGCCAGATGCTCGAGATGGACCCCCGCAAGCGCCTCACCGCCCGCCAAGTCCTCGGTCGGTAACCATGCTCGATTTCGACTCAAACATGCATCATCAATGGCGGCTGATGATCTGTCCATGTACGTGCTTGTGCATGCAGCGCACCCGTGGTTACAGGACGCGAAGAAGGCGCCGAACGTGCCGCTGGGGGACGTGGTGCGGGCGCGGCTGAAGCAGTTCTCCGTCATGAACCGCTTCAAGAAGAAGGCGATGCGGGTCATCGCGGAGCACCTCTCGGCGGAGGAGGTGGAGGTGATCAAGGAGATGTTCGCGCTCATGGACACGGACAACAACGGCCGGGTCACGCTGGAGGAGCTCAAGGCCGGCCTCGCCAGGGTGGGCTCCAAGCTCGCGGAGCCCGAGATGGAGCTGCTCATGGAGGCCGCCGACGTGGACGGCGACGGCTACCTCGACTACGCCGAGTTCGTCGCCATCACCATCCACCTGCAGCGCCTCTCCAACGACCAGCACCTCCGCAAGGCCTTCCTCTTCTTCGACCGCGACAGCAGCGGCTACATTGAGCGCGCCGAGCTCGCCGACGCCCTCGCCGACGACTCCGGCAAGGCCGATGACGCCGTCGTCGACCACGTCCTGCAAGAGGTCGACACCGACAAGGTACTCCTTAAATCCTACCTGAATCTGACAAACTGTTATGACCATTCCAAGATCATTCTGAATCCGTCCGTGGTCGTCGATTGATGGCGTGCAGGATGGTCGGGTCAGCTTCGAGGAGTTCGTCGCGATGATGAAGGCCGGGACGGACTGGAGGAAAGCGTCGCGCCAGTACTCCAGGCAGCGCTTCAAGTCCCTCAGCAACAGCCTGATCAAGGACGGCTCCATCTCCATGGCGCACTGATCATTCATCACACATACATAGATGATTGTTGTGATGCTTGGTTTTTTATGCATACATCAATTGAATTGTATTTGATTTATTCCTGATCCCGTGTTTGTGCATATGTTTGTCGTAGACTGTCTGAATCATCCGCAAATTAATGCGGAAATGTTTTTGGTCTGGCGTTGGATCATGCATGTAAATATGTGTGCTAGAAGAGACATCATCTAAAGTCCCCCAATGATAGAACGAGCAACTAAGGACGGGGACAGACATCTAAAGGTTAGGGCTTTTGCTCTTTCCCGTTTCCGCTTTGGGGGGTGCATGCTTAAGGGAAAAATAATGATGGCTTAAACAGCAGGGAAGCAACAGTCAAAAATGATTAAGACATGAGGCGCCGTGCAGTAAGGCAAAATGATGCATCCAGCCATCCATGATTCCCTTCCATTCCAAATAAGCAAGACCCCGGCCCATTGCTACTAGGTTTATTACTCCTTCCGTCCCAAAAATAAGTGACTTAACTTTGTACTAGCATCAAAGAAGCAAATGCATTAACACGGCACTGGAGAGTTCCCAGAACACAAGAAACCAAAATTTTTCTTCAGGTCAGCTGGCTGTCTGACAAAGTCCTACCAGTATGATGCCACCCATACTGCTTGCTAGTTGCTATGTATGCTCTCCTACCCTTTTGAATCAATCAAACGAGAGGAGGATCGAGCTGGACAAGTCTTCTGGGAACACAAGAAACCAAAACTGTTCTCTATGTCAATTGTCTGACCAAATCCTACCAGCAGAATCTTCCCAACGCTAAACAAACCAGAAGTAGATCAGGCGCAAGGAGAAACATTTTATCAGAAAATAACTTCGCCACAACTCTGCGTCTTCTGCTATGGTGACACCCAACACCTCGCATAGAAAAACTCACAAGGATTCTAGTAAAAGACAGAATGGAAATAGTGCAGCTCAAGGACGAGGAGGTCCTAGATGGACGAGGAACCGGCAGCAGGGGCGGAGATGGTCGAGAGCTCCTCGGCTAGGGCGGCAGCGAGCGGCGCACGGAGGCGCTCGAGCTCGTCGATGACTGCGGCGAGGACAGGCTTGGAGCGCATCGCCTCCTTTTGCTGCTCTTGGCTAAGCGTCTTGCCGGCGGCAACAGACTCTTCCATCTGCGCGATGCGATTTTGCTGCTTCCGCAGTGCGTGGAGACGCTTGGACAATACCGAGAGGATCGGTCCGTCCTTGGTTTCCATTATTGTTGCCTTGGTTTCAAATTCTTTAACCAACTCTGCAAAAAAAAAAATTGCAAATCATAAAGTATGTCAACGGTAATAAAATTGTTCAACAACACAAAATCAGCTAACTACTATTTTGACGAGTACCTGAAGTCGTACCGAAAGAGCTAAGAAGAAGACAGGGCTCATAGGTGGGTTCAAACCAACTCATCTTTTGAGCAGAACATTGCGCACCAGATTCGAGCTTCAAACTTTTGGTGTTGACAGCGAGTACATATGCTGTCCAATGGCACATGCTCTCCTTTGCCATAATGTAAATAATATCGTCATCGAGCAAACTTAATGTAGGGCCTGCAGTGGTGAATTTCCCCCATGTCAAATTGTTTTCCTCATCAAACATCCCAGGCAAAAGACTCGGCAAACTCGAGTCGGTGAAATATATCTCAGACGTATCAATTGTCAAGCCATCATGCCAAACATCATCATCTGAATAGATTGATCTGGTCCATGTTCTAGCCGTCCAGCCATGATCTTGTGCTTCCTTCATGCTGCGAATGGCATTATCCGCATGGAAATTTAACCCAACAAACTTGATCAGACCATTGCATATCGTGACATGACGGTGTGGTCTTGGGGTGAAATCCTCATGCGTCAAGTGGAACTCAGAGGGATCACACGGTTCCGGTATTGGCAACGGGATGAAACGGATGATAGGCTTGGTGTCCAAAACATTGCATAAGAGAATTCCCCACCAAAGATCGATCCAGCCTATGACACCCTTTCCTGCATAGGCCACGCTCATGGCGTTATGAAGCGATATCTTATGCTTGGCATTCCTTGTTTCACTATCCTCGGCGACATAAGCTGCCTGAGAGTGCCAAGCATTCATGTCGGAGCGGTAGATGTGGAGCGTGTAATGTCTGCGAGACTCGGGCACGAGATATTCAACATGAGGGAAAACGACAGCAAAGTCTTCTTCGCTGTTGTTGTCAGTGACAGGCAAGACGGCGACCAAATTTCACGAGAAAGAAGACGGATAGGGCCTTGGGATAAGATGAAGAAAGGCATGACCTGGCCCTGCTGCTCTGTAGACGAAATAGTCGATGAACCGCAAATAATGGTTGGCGCTGTTCAAGAAAGTGATAGCCAGCAGCACGAACCTTCCGGCTATGCCAAGTATAAAAGGCTCCGCAACCAAACTACTCCCGGTCTGACGATCGACGCAGCAGGCAAAGCACAGTGAGATAGCCGGGGGATCGGCTGTTTTGAAGGAGACCTCGACGCCGAATCCTTGGCTGTTGTTGGTCTTTGCGGTGCTGGAATTTTCCAAATCACCGATTAGGCACTTCTTATCCAAGAGGATGTGGGGGTGGCGGCGATCGCCGGGGGAAGGGTGGTCTGGCATGACGTGCATGATGCGGATCGTGGGAGGCGGCGGATGGCTCCTGCAGACGAAGGTCCTGCAGAAGCTCGGAACGGAGGGCGAAGAAGGTCGGAGTGGAGGTGGATCCGAACCCTAGCGATGGAGGCGGCGGCACGAGAGAGACGGATCGAGCGAGGGGAAGGACCCAAAGGAGCGAGTCTGATGGATCGGGTTCGGGTCGGGCAGAAGGGGTACCGTGCCTGCGTGAGAGCCCGTCTTTGTCGTGCACGTTTTGGATCCAACGATTTCCTTTCTTTTTTTTTGAGAATGATCCAACGATTTCCTAGCAGTCCACAGTGCACGGGCCGTTCTCTAGTATGTTTGCGTTATGACACTGCCACGTCTACCACTCTAGCTTGTGCGTTCTGCACCTTCCATGGATCCGTTCTAGCTTGTGTGTTTCATGGTGCATGCTCCATTACGTTAACACTACTTTTATTCAAAAAAAATGTCTATCGATCCTTTGTTCGAATTGAATTTTCAAGTTGCACATTCACGCGTACAGATCCATTCATGCATGCTGGTATACTCGTGAACTACTCCCTCCGTTTCGATTTACTCGTCGTGGTTTTAGCTAGCTACCAGTATTACCACAAGTCCTGCTCCGAAGCACATCTGCACATGAGTTTTTCTTTTTGTGATCTGCATATGAGCTATCTTGGCATTTCGGCCGGATAGCTACCTGCATGCACGACTACATGCGCTAGTGACGCTTGTGCAAGTGACTCCAGTCTCGTTGCTCAAAAACATCAAAAAATGCTACACCTACATGAATATTGCTACCGAACATGTTTACAGTGAGACGTAGCTTCCTTCCAACCACAAAACTTCAGCCTATCATATATAACTATTGCCCTGTTTAACAGCAAAATATTCTTTAAGTATTCTTACATTACCATAGTTTTTTTAATTACCATGGCTTAATTATTGTGAGCTAAAAGGGTCGGTCGCCTGCAATTCTAATACTTGTGGTGGTGTCAGCTAAAAATTTAGTGTCATTGGTATTATCAATTAAGAAGAAAGAAAAGGAAAAATTATAAAACAAATAATAACAAAAATGTAACATCCCAAATTTTCAATTTGGAATGTTATACATTAGATCATCATTGCATATCATATTTTATTCGCATTTTTGTTTGATCCTAGAAATTCTACGCAACACAAGGACCCGCGGAGAGAGTTGGGGATTTCATTATTTTCATATTCGAGTTTTCTCGAATTTTGGAAAGAGGATCGTTTGATTTTAATTATTTTTCTCTTGAATATTTCTTTTATAAAAATAAAAAGAGAGAGGATAAAATGACTTCCTCAAAAATAAAGAAATATCGGAGATTTAATATTAAAATCAAATAGGATTTTTATTCGGAGTTTTATCGCTATTTTATTTGGATTAGGAAAAATATGCGTTTTTCAAAATTACATTTTAGGCTCATATAAATGTTCACCTTGTCCGGCCTGTTTTTGGAAGACGGGGAAAATTTATTTCGGGATTTTTGGAGTCCATTTAGTATTTATTTTCTTTCTGTTTCTGCACGTCGGAATAATTAAAAAAAGAGAGAAACCGACTCCGGGCCGTACCCGAGCGGGCCCCCCCGGGGGGCCCCGGGGGGGGGTTTCTCTTTTTTTTTTTTTTTCTGCACGTCGGAATAATTAAAAAAAGAGAGAAACCGACTCCGGGCCGTACCCGAGCGGGCCCCCCCGGGGGGCCCCGGGGGGGGGTTTCTCTTTTTTTTTTTTTTTCTGCACGTCGGAATAATTAAAAAAAGAGAGAAACCGACTCCGGGCCGTACCCGAGCGGGCCCCCCCGGGGGGCCCCGGGGGGGGGTTTCTCTTTTTTTTTTTTTTTCTGCACGTCGGAATAATTAAAAAAAGAGAGAAACCGACTCCGGGCCGTACCCGAGCGGGCCCCCCCGGGGGGCCCCGGGGGGGGGTTTCTCTTTTTTTTTTTTTTTCTGCACGTCGGAATAATTAAAAAAAGAGAGAAACCGACTCCGGGCCGTACCCGAGCGGGCCCCCCCGGGGGGCCCCGGGGGGGGGTTTCTCTTTTTTTTTTTTTTTCTGCACGTCGGAATAATTAAAAAAAGAGAGAAACCGACTCCGGGCCGTACCCGAGCGGGCCCCCCCGGGGGGGGGGGGGGTGTCGTGTTAAGGCGCCGCTCGAGCCGCCCCAACGCCCAGCCACCGCCGCCAGCCCACCCGCGCCCGCCGCCCCAAACCCTAACCCTAGCCCGCCGCCGCCACCGCGGCACCTCGCCGCCGCCCTGCCGCGGACCCGCCGTCGCCCCGTCGTTGCAGGAGGTAGCCGCCGCCGCCGCCTCGGTTTACACAAGAAAACCGAACGTTTTTTTCTCTAAACCCTAGATCCTTTTTTTGTCCGGTTCGGTTTATTTTTTCGGTTTAGTTATTTAGCGAACGACTGTTCATACGTTCGTTGTAACTAACGGTTTTCACCGTTTAGCCGCAGACAGCGAACGTTCGTTCCTTAGCCTGTTCGTCAGTTTTTCTTTTTCTCGGATTTTCCGCTATTATTTTCGATCGCGATTTCTGATTCGATTTTTGTTTTAGTTTAACTTTTCGCTCGTTTATCGGAATCAGGCGATTCAAGCGCCTAGAGTTTCATCTCAAAGCCCTCTTTCTGTTTAACCAACTTAAACAAGATTTTGCTACTGTAAAATTTGATTTTAGTCCAGATTAGTAAACGAAGCTTGTTTGTTTCGCCGTTTTGAGTTTTGTTGCTTCGTTTGATTTGGTTCTTTTTGCAAAGCGGAGTTCTTAAGTTGAACTTTCTGGTTAGATCTCTTATTTGAGTTTTACCCGTGCCCTTGCTTCATTGCTTATTGTATGCTTGTTTGTTTGCGATAGAGTATCCGGAGTGTGAAGCGTGCTACTACGAGTCTCTAGGTTTCGCGGATCATGAGCAAGGCAAGTAACACTTTGATCATACCTCTTTCATACCCAGTTTCATTACATTAGTTCAATCCTCAAACAATTGCATGGTTAGGATCTGATTTAAATTGTGGGTTTGGAAAGTAGATGAGGTAGTACCTATTCACTTGTTTACTATCAAACCTTGGGAGTTACTTCTACGTTGCTTATACTGCTATGCTATGCTCGTAGACGTGGATTGGGTTTGAGTGTATTCATGACAGATGTGAGTATTGTTAATTAATGGTTAACTTAAGGTGGCAACTTTAATACACATCTGGGTGGATTGAGGCACCTGGGGAATTCCAGTGATTGCCTGTATTTTTTGAAAATCCCGGGGTACCGTGTGATTCTCCTATGGACTGCCACCCAGGCTCAAAGGGATTATAAGATTATTCATGCTAGAAACCTCCGTGTGCAGCCACATGCCAATATGGGCTCTGGCATAGTTGAGTAAGTTGTGGGAAACTTTTCCATGATGGGCTAGCAGATGTAGGGGATTGTAGGTGTACAGGCCTATCTATCGGTTAAAGGGACCTCTTCAGAAAGACTGTGTCTCGGTCATCCGCTTCTCAAACATCATGTAGTGCGAGAAATCAAACGGAGGAGATCAAGTCTTGTGGGAAAAAGCGCACAAACCTCTGCAGAGTGTACAAACTAATCATGGTTAGCTGTGTCCCCGGTTATGGACGTCTTGAGTATCTAGTTTCTTGGATTATCATGTGGATCTCATCACTCTTAATATAATTTGATTGGGTTTAATGATGATGCTTAATTGGGATTGAGTTGGGTGAACCTTCTCAATGTTTAACAACCACCGTGATAGTTAAATAAAAATTTATTCCTTTGTTGTAGGAAAAAATTGGCTTTTCGCAAAACATATTAACCATACAGCCTCCACCAGCCATATATGCATATAGTGATAGCTTTATTCTGTTCATTACACTCTTGTGTTACATTGCCAGCATATTCCATGTGCTGACCCGTTTTCGGGCTGCAACGTATCATGTTGCAGACTTTTCAGAATTTTTTTCAAAACTATCATGTTTTTTGTAGCAATTTCGGAAACTATAGTGTAGAATGAGAAAAATGCAAAACTAGTAGCCCGTCGGCCATGGGTGGGCCGAAAAGGGGGTTTTCGGCCAGGGCATGGCCGAAGTAGGCTTTTCGGCCGCGCTTGGGCCGAAAACACGCTGTCGGCTGGGGCCTGACCGAAAATAGTAGCTTCGGCTGCTGGGCGGCCGAACTGGGCCGTTTTCGGCCCACCGGTGACCGAAGCAGAGCTTTTCGGCCAGGCTACGGCCGAAAAGGTGCGGATAAGCCCCCGTTCGCCGACGCGAGCGCTCTGTTCTTCTTCGTTTCCCTTTCTCTCTCTCAGTTCTTCTCTGTACCTCGCCCCCCCGCGCCGATCTCCTCCATTTGCCACTCATTTGCAAATCCAACCCACAGAATCGGTAGATCATCGCAATCTCCACCGGCCTATGGTGTTATTTTTTGCTATGGGATAGTTTTTGATGTGTTTGAGGAGGAGTAGCCATGGTGGGGAGGAGGAGCCATGGTGGAGAGGAGGACGGGTAGTAGGTGGTGGTGACTAGTAGAAGCTGCTGCAGAGGAGGAGGTGGTGAGGAGGAGGAGCAGGTTAGGGGCTGACCGGAGTTGAACCCCCGGTCGTCGGGGGCGGCGTTGTCGTTCTCCGGTGGTGCAAGAAGCGTACACACACTTCGAAGGTATAATCACGGCGTCACAAATATTATGTAAATTGTATGGTTTAGTTAGTGTATATAAGTCATATTGTGAATTTTAGTGTCAATAAATTTTTGGAGGCATTTTAGCGCATAGTTCGTGTAGCGGATAATATTAGTGTTCGTTGTGAATTTTAGTGTTAATATAATTTTGGAGGCATTTTAGCGCATAGTTCGTGTAGCGGATAATATTAGTGTTCGTTGTGAATTTTAGTGTTAATATAATTTTGGAGGCATTTTAGCGCATAGTTCGTGTAGCGGATAATATTAGTGTATATTGTGAATTTTAGTGTTACTATATTTTTGGAGGCATTTTAGCGCATAGTCCGTGTAGCGGATAATATTAGTGTATATTGTGATTAATGAGAAGATGGCAATGTCTGACAGGTGAAAATGTCTGAATCAGTAAATCTGAATGTTTACTACGGCGCTGGTAATGTTCGATATAATGAGTTGGGGGTTGATCTTAGCGAGTTTAAAAATGGCGTCATGACACTAGCTGACCCGGACAGACTGGACATTAGACAATTGAAGTACTGGTTGACAACTAGTTTCGGTCTGGATCCTGAAGTATGTTCTGTCAGTATTCATGCATTGTGGACCAAATCCTGTAAAAATGTCAAGTGGGAGTTGATGCCGGTAGATAGGAGCCAGCATTGGTTGTCCCTGTTAAGACGCTGTCGAGACCGAAGAATCCACCCATATGCACTTGTGCAACCTGTGCCGAAGGAGGAGAATACCGTAGAACTCCACAGGGGGTATGAACCCGGCCAAGGCAGTGAAGTGGCTAACGAGATTGTTTTATCCGGGTCACAGCCACAAGATGTGGATGCTAGCCAACCCGAGAAAGAGTCAGACTACGTGCCACACAATGTTTGTGGTCCTGATACTGGGCAGAGTAGCCAGTCGATAATATTAGCTGGTTCAGGTTTTGCTGATGGGGATGAGGAAGGGGATGAAATGCAGAGGGTGATGGAGGAAGAGGACGAGGATGGATTGGTGGAGGAACTGGATTCTGAAAATTCTGAGGATGAAGTTGAGGTACCGATTCCTTCTGCATGGGAGCAGGACATATCCACCGGCCTTACGGTGAACGATGGCCATGAGACTCCATGGCAGTATAATCTGAACCAAGTACAAATAGGGGCTATGTTTGATACAAAGAAAAAATTGAAGTATGCGGTGATAAAGTGGGCTATGTCTACGCAGAGGGTTTTCAAGACACACATATCAAGTCCAACAAACTATACCGTGAAATGTGTTGAAAAAGGTTGTCCAGGGAAGGTGCACGGGCACGTGCCGAAGTACGACATCCACTGGGTTGTCACCATTGTCATCCCACATAATTGTGTGAGGAAGAACCTGCTGGTGAAGCATCCGAACCTGACTTCAAGTCTCATTGCGCAACTCATGTATACTGAGATAGTAGAGAAGAAAGATATGGAAGCAAAACACATCCAGACAGCAGTGAAGGTCAGATGGAAGTATGTCATTCCTTATGGGAAGGCTTGGAGGGCTAAGCAGAAGGCTATGGAGGAAAGGTTTGGGACGTTCTTCGACTCATATGATAATGTTGTCCGTCTCCTGGGCATACTGAAGGAGAGGAATCCCGGCACTTATGTGAACGTACAACACATGAGGTTGCTGAGTATACCAGATTTCAAGGTGTTGAAACGAGTGTTCTTCTCTTTTGGTATGTGCATCGAAGCTTTCCGGCATTGTCCTCCTGTTCTGTTTGTGGATGGTACATTCCTGACCGGTCAGTATAGAGGGCAAATCCTGACTGCTATTGGTGTGGACGGGAACAATCAAATCATCCCACTTGCCATGGCATTTGTGGAGGGTGAGAACTTTCTCAGCTGGGTATGGTTCTTCCGCCAAGTGAAAATTGCCATTGTGAAGGACCGACCAAACGTGTGTGTCATTCATGACAGACATGCTGGTATATTGAAGGCCGTGAAGACACTTCGTAATCCAACAGATGACGAACGAACACCTTGGAGGGACTTGCAGAGCCGGTGGTGCATGCGCCATCTTGGGGCTAATTTTTTCTCACAGTTCAAGAACAAGCGGTTGATGAACTTGTTCAAAAAATTATGCAAGCAGAGCCAGCAGCGCAAATACGAATTTATTTGGTCAAAACTAGATGAGTTTACTAAGAAGCAGGTCCGTGCGAGGAAGAAAATGGAAGAAGATCAAGTTAAATTAGCAGCACTCATCGCGGAGCTAGAGGAGCCAGTAGGTCTTTGTGACTTGCCAGGAATTGACCCTCCTAATACTACGAGAAAGAAGGGAAGGGCAATAAAGAATTTTTCTGAGTGGATAGAGAAAGAGCCTCCAGTGAATTGGTCTTTGCTGCATGACACACATGGAGCTAGGTATGGCCACATGACAACCAATCTTGCAGAGGTGTATAACTTTGTGCTGAGAGGGAACAGAGCATTGCCACTCACAGCTATTGTGGAGGCTGTATTCCATGGCACTTTGAGATATTTCAGAGAAAGGTACGAGTTAGCACAGAAGCATATTGAAGATAATCAGAACACACCTTATTGTAGCCGTGTCATGGAATACATGGCAAAGAAGATAGAGAAAGCAAAGAAGCACACTGTCAGACTCATAGGGAATCAAGAAAGGAGGTATGAGGTTCAGCTTCCTACCGATGGTTTTGGTTCTGGAAATGAGGTGAAGACACACGAGGTAAAAATTGGAACGGAATTTTATCCAACGTGTNTGGTTCTGGAAATGAGGTGAAGACACACGAGGTAAAAATTGGAACGGAATTTTATCCAACGTGTGAGTGTACATGCAACAAACCGAAGTTGTTGCACCTACCTTGCTCTCATGTGTTGGCTGCCTGTGGGCAGATTGAGTTGGATGCTATCTCCTTCGTGTCCCCATACTATTTAAAAGAGGCAGTGCTCAACACCTGGACAGGCGAGATGACAGGGTTTAGAGTCGTCGGCAATTTCAACAAGGTAAACGACGGTGAGAGAGTATATATCCCGCATCCAGACCTTCGGCGAACAAGTAGGGGCAGACGGAAGGCCCGTCGCATCCGGAACGATATGGACCAGTCTGAAGTTGATGGAGCAACCAGGCAATGTTTGTTATGCGCGGCTTATGGGCATAGGATGAAATATTGTCCCGACCTGAACAAAGATGGTGCTTCCGCATCGACGAGTGCTTCCACATCGACGACTGCGACAACAAGAGGAAGAGGCGGACGTGGTCGTGGCAGTCGAGGCCGAAGGGGCGGACGAGGAAGAAATAACTCACAAGCTATATAATGTGTCGTAGTGGGTTTTAATATGTCAGGACTATGTTTTAATTTGTAATATGTCAGGACTATGTTTTAATTTGTAATATGTCAGATCTATGTTTTATTTTGTAATATGTCAGGACTTTGTTTTAATATGTAAATCCTCATGGACTATGTTTTAATTCGTACTATGTCAGGACTATGTTTTAATTTGTAATATGTCAGATCTATGTTTTTATTTGCGCCTGAGATTTGTTGTTTGAATTGCAGATATGTCTTTGTATCCGTTGCTTAATGGCAACATCGATAGAAAGCACCGGGGCGCCCTATTGGAAGCGGGCAACAACTTAGACGTGTTGGTCACTCGTACCCCAAAGACTAACTGGCTGATACACGATTCATGGGTTGATAGGTATGTGTGCATATAATGGAGTCCATATAATGACTTACTATGTTTTACATACTTTTTATAGCCGCTAACAATCTTTTTATTTTGTAGGTTAAGTTGGGCTGGACTTCTACCCTTGGCACGGCTGGTTCAGGGTACATTGGATGAGTGGATTGATGGTCCGGACTTAGATGAGGCAGGTGAACCAGTGCAGTTACACAAGAGGCAAGTGAAACGTTTCTCTTACGACAAGTCACTCCTTACCTGCTTAGTAGATAGATGGAGGCCAGAGACACATACGTTTCACTTTCCATGGGGAGAGATGGCGCCTACTTTACAGGATGTGTCGTACTTGTTGGGATTACCTCTGGCCGGTGCTGCCATAGGTCCCTTAGAGGCAGAATCAGGGTGGCAAACAGCGATGCAGACCCGTTTTTTGGCTGCGGTCCCGACTGCTAGGGCCATAGACAACGATCCTCATGGACCTCTTTTTAGATGGTTGAGCCAGTTTCAGGTAACCATCACGGCCACTTAAACAAATGTTGTTTTTTAGTTGCCCGATTTTCATACAATTATTACGTTTCTATGTAGATTGTCTCGTTAGGACATCCCGATGTTGAGTTGTCGGAGGCACAGATTGACCGGTCCCTAGAGGCATATATTCTTTGGCTGTTCGGCAAGACGATGTTTACGGAGAACCACGTGACCACTGTCGATGCACGACTCATCGGTATTGCACGAGAGATAGCTGACGCACGTTGCCCCGCGGATATTCTACAGAGGAGTTTTGGTTCTGCTGTGTTAGCGGCTACGTACAGAGGCCTGTGCAAAGCTTGCTTGTTGAAGTCTAGAAAATCTGGTGTTGTTGGATGTCCATTATTGTTGCAGCTCTGGTCATACGAGAGATTCCCTATTGGACGACCCTATGTCTACATTGATAAACCTTTTGGTTTGGAGGACTTAGCTGGGGCTTATGTGCCTGCTATCGGCGACTTACCTACTATGGGTTCTGTTTGGGCACGGCGAGAGGTACTTTTATATTAAGTAACAATTAATTTAATTATTTTTTGCCATTCATTAGTATTACTAATGCTTATTTGTTGTCATGCACAGAGACAGTTTGCGCATAGTCAGGTTAGGGGATGCTACCCGTCCTTCACGGCGCAGTTTGATAGTTTGCACGAGGATCAAGTTATCTGGGAGCCATACTCGGCTGAGGCTATATCATCGAGGTACCCAGTTGGGATTTCTGGATTGTGCACTAGAGATCGGCATTTTTGGATGACCAAGGCCAAGTTGGTGTTCGATGTGACGGTTGAGGAGATGTCTCTTCATAGAGTAATGAGACAGTTCGGTCTATATCAAGAGCCTGAGATTCCAAAAATTCCACAGTTGCCAGAGCACGTGCACAAGTAAGTACTAATACTATTTTAGTTGTCAGCTATACATTCATAATATACCTAATTATGTATCGCGCATGTCAATATCAGGGACAGTCGCCTAGGAGGAAACAAGTCCATGGATTACTGGCTTAAGAGCATTACCCCTTACGTTCACGAATGGACTACCGCTGCGACAAATACCTGGGGTGAGGGTCGGGCCTTTAACTGGCAAATGTTCGGGTTGTATCTGCAGCGTTACCGGCATACAACAAGGATCTACTTGGTTCCATCAGCTNTGTTTTTTAGTTGCCCGATTTTCATACAATTATTACGTTTCTATGTAGATTGTCTCGTTAGGACATCCCAATGTTGAGTTGTCGGAGGCACAGATTGACCGGTCCTTAGAGGCATATATTCTTTGGCTGTTCGGCAAGACGATGTTTACGGAGAACCACGTGACCACTGTCGATGCACGACTCATCGGTATTGCACGAGAGATAGCTGACGCACGTTGCCCCGCGGATATTCTACAGAGGAGTTTTGGTTCTGCTGTGTTAGCGGCTACGTACAGAGGCCTGTGCAAAGCTTGCTTGTTGAAGTCTAGAAAATCTGGTGTTGTTGGATGTCCATTATTGTTGCAGCTCTGGTCATACGAGAGATTCCCTATTGGACGACCCTATGTCTACATTGATAAACCTTTTGGTTTGGAGGACTTAGCTGGGGCTTATGTGCCTGCTATCGACGACTTACCTACTATGGGTTCTGTTTGGGCACGGCGAGAGGTACTTTTATATTAAGTAACAATTAATTTAATTATTTTTTGCCATTCATTAGTATTACTAATGCTTATTTGTTGTCATGCACAGAGACAGTTTGCGCATAGTCAGGTTAGGGGATGCTACCCGTCCTTCACGGCGCAGTTTGATAGTTTGCACGAGGATCAACTTATCTGGGAGCCATACTCGGCTGAGGCTATATCATCGAGGTACCCAGTTGGGATTTCTGGATTGTGCACTAGAGATCGGCATTTTTGGATGACCAAGGCCAAGTTGGTGTTCGATGTGACGGTTGAGGAGATGTCTCTTCATAGAGTAATGAGACAGTTCGGTCTATATCAAGAGCCTGAGATTCCAAAAATTCCACAGTTGCCAGAGCACGTGCACAAGTAAGTACTAATACTATTTTAGTTGTCAGCTATACATTCATAATATACCTAATTATGTATCGCGCATGTCAATATCAGGGACAGTCGCCTAGGAGGAAACAAGTCCATGGATTACTGGCTTAAGAGCATTACCCCTTACGTTCACGAATGGACTACCGCTGCGACAAATACCTGGGGTGAGGGTCGGGCCTTTAACTGGCAAATGTTCGGGTTGTATCTGCAGCGTTACCGGCATACAACAAGGATCTACTTGGTTCCATCAGCTGCTCCTGATCAGATCGAAGCCCCTCTCACCAGCGATATGTACCCAACTGCCTCTGTTGTGGGAACCAGACACCACGCGGTAAATGCCTTGGTTCTTATATGTTGAGTCTTTTGTTAATCTGGACATATTCGCTTGGGTGTCTATTCGTGGTGTCTATCATACAACGAGGATATAATTGGTTAACTCTTCATCTACAGGGTGACTTGACAGTACAGGCGCGAGAGGAGGTTTCCGCTTTAATGCGGCGCTTTCAGAGGGGAGAAACTATCCCACCGCGAGAGGGCGTCTCATGGTTGAGGCGTCTTGATGACAAGCTACGGGGGATTTACGCTGCTGTTACGTGTAGACGGTCTTCGGATGTTGCACTTCCTCCTCCAGCACATCGTCCGCCACGTCCCTCTGTACAGCATTCAGAACCACGACCCTCTGTGCAAGGTTCACAACCACGACCTTCTGTGCACCGTGCAGAACCTCATCCTTCACAGCCAGGGAGCTCTTCCAGGCATGAGCCACCTCCTTCACAACCAGGGAGCTCTTCCTGGCATGAGCCACCTCCTTCACAGCCAGGGAGCTCTTCCTGGAATGAGCCACCTCCTTCACAGCCAGGGAGCTCTTCCTGGAATGAGCCACCTCCTTCACAGCCAGGGAGCTCTTACTGGCATGAGCCACCTCCTTCACAGCCAGGGAGCTCTTACTGGCATCAGCAGATGGAACTAGGTAACCCTACTCACTACATTCTTTTGAACAGAGTAGTAATCGTTCATGCATTTGTATCAATTTTACAAGTTTTTTACTTTACCGCAGGCGGCAACCTGTCGCAACCGTTCATGCATTCAGAGCAGTCACCCATCCTTAGTGGTGGTGCTGATTACTTTGAGGGCGACCGCGAGGATGATGACCATGGTACAAACATTTATGGCTTCTCGCAGACAGTGTTTCACACTCCACCACCACCACCGACGCAGGAGACACAGACCGTGACAGACGAGGTTAACTATGGTCGTGGTTATCGCGAGCCTCGTCCACCGCCTCAGCGCTTATCGCCTTCCGGTCCTCGCCCGAGGAAGACCCAGACTCGTCGCCGTCCCCCGCATTGATATGCTTATTATCTATGTATGACTCATTATCTATGTTAGTTTCAGACTATTCGCATATGCTTATTATCTATGTATGACTCATTATCTATGTTACTATCGCACTTCCTTCTATCTGATCAGGAGACATATATTGTTTTATGTATGCGAGAGACATATTACTATTAATTCGCATTCTTATTCCAGTTACATTTCCAAATAGATTACAACCGATAATTAAGATACAAGTACATCTGAATTAAACGGTGCGGCTGAACTTGTGCAATACATCTTACATACTACAAAATGAAATTCAGATAGAACATAATGCCCTACAATAATACAATACAAACTGGAATACATCTTACATACTACATGAAGTCATCATCGTCATCCTCTGTTGATGCAGCCCTCTTGCCCTTCGACGATGCGGTCCTCTTGCCCTCCGTCGATGCAGAACTCTTGCCCTTGCTGGATGCAGAACTCTTGCCCTTGCTGGATGCAGAACTCTTGCCCTTCGAGGATGCAGAAGTCTTGCCTTTGGACGATGCAGAACTCTTGCCCTTCGACGATGCAGAACCCGGAAGCGGCGGCATGAAGACATCTTCGTCGTCCTCGCTCTCCTCAGTCCATAAAAATGTATTCTTTGCTGCAGTCCTTCTGAAAGTTTCACTCTTCGGCTCCACTATCTTCTTCCACCTTTCATGCAACCTAAGAAGTTCTTGACGTACCTCCTCATAGGTCCTTTCAGGCCACCTAGACCTACGTAATTGGTGAGCCAACTCATTCATTATGGTGTCACTACCGGTGAGTTCGTCCCATGGAACTATCCTATTGTCCATCCTGAAATCGGTAACTAGACTCAGAAGAGTGCTGCTCATCCCAGGGTGAAAACTACGATCGAATGGATAATGGGACATCTCGACTACACTACACTGGAATGCTTATCCACCTTCGCCTGAAGGGGGTTTTATAGATACAGAGGAGAAAATAAGGCGGGAAAGAGTTGGCGCGAAACGGGTGGCGGGAAGGGGTTGGCGGGAAACGGGTGGCGGGAACATATGGCGGGAAGGGGTTGGCGGGAAACGGGTGGCGGGAAGGGGTTGGCGGGAAACGGGTGGCGGGAAGGGGTGGCGGGAACATTTCAGCACGAGCCATGCAACTTCGGCCTACATGAGACCGAAGTAGTACTTTTCGGCCTAGACTAGACCAAAAAGTCTATTTCGGCCTAGCTTTGGCCGAAATGCTCCACTTCGGCCTAATGATGGCCGAAATCACCTACTTCGGCCTAATGATGGCCGAAACCACCTACTTCGGCCTAGCTTTGGCCGAAAATCCCTACTTCGGCCTAGCTTTGGCCGAAAAGCCCTACTTCGGCCAGAGGATGGCCGACGGGCTACTAGTTGTGGTTTTTTTGCATTACGTCATATAGTTTCCGAAAATGCTATAAAATCTATCACAGTTTTGAAAAAAACTCGACTTTTCAGACGACGAGGAAGGAGCCTTAGGTCGTGGTCTTTCACTCAGTGATGTCGTTGGAGTTGATGGACTTACTTTATCTTCCAAGCCTTCCGCTGTTATCGTATTAGATGGCCTTAATCCATATTTATTGTAATACGTTCTCTTTTGAGACATTCGATGTAATAAGTGTGTGATTGCTACTCTGTTATAAATTCTTCAAGTACTGTGCGCGTCAGCATTACCGATCCAGGGATGACACTTATGCACAGAGATTAGACTGTTTGAGGTCTGGTCGCTACAAAAAATTGCACAAATTTACACAGAAGTTGCTCATTTTTATAATATGCTAGAAGAAGCGTATAATATTTATTTTTTCTTAAAAAGAAGTTTCTAAGCAGGAATGAATTGGTGGCATTGATATTACCAGTAAAGAACAAACAAAAAAAATACAAACATCATAATAATGAAGTTTTTAAAGGAAGAATGAATTAGTGGAATTGAATTACCCGTTCAAAAGAAAGAAAATAAAATAAAATACAAACTAAAAGTATCAAAATAATGAAGTTTCCTAAGAAATAATAAATTAGTGGCATTGATTGTTGGAAATATGAGCAATTTACCATATGAATATATTAACTGAAATACTAGATAAAGCATGACTAAAATAACAGAGATAAAGCAAGTCATGCAATCTAACAGAGAGAAGGTAAATAACATCTTCAAATATGAACTAGAACATAACATATGTAGAGCACACAATAGAGCAAGTTGCATATATGAAGTAGAACTTAACATACCTAGGGCAAATACTAGAATAAGGAACTGTGACAGAACCTCTAAAAGAAAGAGCAAGAACACGTACGGGATAGCAGCAGCAGCAACACCGGACTTGGGGTCGGTGTCCTTGCTAGCCATGTCGTCGAGGAGGTTGTCAACGTCGGGGAAGAAGTCGTCTCGAGGAGGTTGTCAACGTCGGGGAAGAAGTCGTCTCGAGGAGGTTGTCAACGTCGGGGAAGAAATCATCGTCGGGGAAGTAGTCGTCGGAGTCCGGGGCGTCCGTGACAAAGAAGTCAATAGTCGCGTGGAGCGCTCCCCAAAAACCTTATCACCCTCCTCCCATACAGGACTCAAAGAGGTGCCGTTTCGGAGGCCTACTGTGCCGACTCACGGTGCACGCCGCAAGCCGGGATGAGGAAGACAGCAGCAGCGTAGAGATTGGAACCGATGGCGAGAGGAAGAAGATGTTCTGGTGCATCTCTCTGGGAGGAACGACCTCCCTTTTATAGGCTTAAGAGAAGGAGGCGAGAGGCTACCCCGGAAGCTGAAGGGAACGAGGGAGACGAAACGAACAGGCAGCAGCCGAAGGGTGCAGCGTTCGTATTTAGTATCCACTACAACAAAAACTTTTCAACTCCCAGTGACCTTTCGTATACCCATAGTGCGTGGCAAAAATTTAGACATCGGCTTGGCTCATTCCTGCAACCCGTGGCGCATCGTGATGAGGCGTGGCATGGCGAGGTGGGCGGCAGAGGAGGAGCCCGCGTGAATGTCCCTCTTGTTCTCATGCTCATACATGTGGGGAAACATCCTCCCTTATAAGGAGGTCCAACTCCCACTAAACTAGCAATGTGGGACTAAACTTAAGTTCCACCTCTTGCCTTGCACGAATGGGCTGCGTGGCGGAGGAGGAGCGCGCGTGAATGTCCTTCTTGTTCTCATGCTCATACATGTGGGGAAACATCCTCCCTTATAAGGAGGTCCAACTCCCACTAAACTAGCAATGTGGGACTAAACTTAAGTTCCACCTCTTGCCTTGCACGAATGGGCTGCGTGGGCCTCTAGGATTTATTAGGAATTTCTGAAACTGCTATTGGGCTTGGCCCAAAATAGACAAAATTCCAGCAATCCCCCACCAGATCCCAGAGGCACAAAATTTTTGCCTTTGATTCCAACACACTTTTTTATATACTAGTATTGCAGTGGAGACTGTTAAGTTGAACTTCCGCCTAGAACTCTATGCTACACTAGTAAGCAACTTGAACAATGGACTGGACATTGAACTGCAAGTTTTCTGCGAATCTAGCTTCACACAAAGCCTTGACCGATACGTGGCTACTGTGGGTCTAACCCGCGGGTGGAGCTTATGCATCATACTCTGAGACCTTTCATGAGTTTACTAGAAAGAACCCTACTCTCATAGATTGCAACGTTTAACAATCAGACTCATATAGGTTTGTTCTTTGAAAGATATTCTGCAGGAAAACATCTCTTCTTCAATGAGCAACTTAGAACACATTAAGAAATACATCAACCTGCCATGCAGATTTAGGAAAGTATTGCATCTTCATGGAGTGGTATTGTTAATAGAAAGTATTGCATATTATGGGCAGTATGGAACTGCAGAAATGATTTGGTTTTTAACAGAACATCGAACATTCACTTTTTGCAGGTTATCTTCAGGGCCACATCATTGATCCGTATGTGGTCGCTACTCACTCCGACGGAGGCCAGGGGGCGTTTGGCTACTGCGTCTACCTGATGTGAGATGGTGGCTCGGGTTATTTTCAACCGGTTTGGATGGCGGTCATATAATAGGATAGGCATGTAGTGCTCCTATTTTATTTACCAGCCGGTTGTGGCTTTCGATCTGGCTCTTATGAGCGTTTTGTTTTATTTCTTACTTTGAGACTTGGAGACTTTGTTACTGGTTTTTTAATAATATGAGCCGTATGCATTATTCTGATGCAGAGGTTGGGGTAAACCCCCTTTTCGAAAAAAAATCATCAATATGGCTTATTTTCAAGCTCAACTGCACAAAGTAATAATCAAGTGCCTCTGAGGGTGCAGTTCACGAGTTATCCATTCTTTGGAACATTTGGAAAAGACGCAACGCCAAGGTATTTCGGAATGAACAACAACAGCTACACCACCTCGCCAACTCCGCGGCAGATGATCTTCGCCTCTGGTCATATAGATGCAAAAACATTCAGAAGCAAATCAGCATTCGTGATTGGGACACCATGCAAAAACATCTTGCTCCATATTTTAGCACATCTGTAACCATGCATCGTCTCTCTTTGGTATCAAACAATTCCTGTCCTACAGATGCGACATTCCGGTGACCCTATTGAGCTGCGGAAAAGTGGTGCGTTTCGTCGGGAAGTCAGGAAGATGATGAACTGTTTCTTCGTTCGCCTGGCCAGGTACGTACTTGCCAAGGCTTTGCACTGCAAGATTGTTGGGTCTGTAAGATTGCTGAAATGTGTCGATGTCGAGGCCCTTCAGCTTCACAACCGACTCCACATGCCCCTCCTTGAGAGTGTGAAGCTCCCTGAGCCTGCCATGAATCACCAATAAGCACATAATCAGATTCATAATCGTAAAGAAATATGGCAGATTATGGAAAGCATCCCACAGATGGAATTCTTTAATTTGCAAGTGCCTGCTGGGAATCCGTCCCTACATACCTTGCAATCTCAGTCTTCTGCTTCGTCGGTCATCTGATTCAGCTTGTTGTAGCCCGCCTTCTCAGGGAACACCTTGGCATCCGGCGGCTGCATCCCATGGGGTGCCCTCTGTGCATGGGCCCACTTGAGCTCCTTCTCTTCCTTGCCAAAGTGCTTCTTCCTTGTAAATGCGGTCTATAGCGAAAGAAAAACAAATGAACCATCAGTTTTTATTTTGGAGGCGATGACGTAGAAAAAAATGTAGAACAATTTGTTGTACGTAATTTTAAATGGAACATCAGTTACAAGATGCATGGAATGTAGTGAGCACTCAATAGCTAACAAGGAAAGGAAAATTATGGCAGTGCAATATGACTTACTCTTTGGTCAATGGCAAGATCCCATGCTTTCCCGCTCAGAGCGTACCGGATGAGGAACTTGATGATGTCGAGTGGCAAGTAGAAGACGAAGTTGTAGAGCCACACGATGCCGGCCCAGCCCCATCCGATGCCCTTGATTGAAGTGAATGCCCAATCGGCGTATACAGCGATCAGTGTAGCTATCTGCATTTTTTGAAGGGGGTGAAACTTGCTCACTGGAACTTGACTTATAAATTTACATGCATGTAAAGCAAAACAGATGGCGAGGCCGTGAGAAAGACATACCAGCTGCGTGACCAAGAAAGCAAAGACAAGGAGAAAACCGGGGCGCTCGACGAACGACCAGCTTCGAGACCTTGTAACGAAGATGAGAGCTTGGCTGATGGTGCTGACTTGAAGGTATACAGCAGAGGCAAGCATTTTGAAGTCATCTTGGGCCGTCTTCTCAAGGCTTTTTACATGAAAGATCCTCTGAAAATTCCATTGAACAACAAGTTGACAAGTCAATTCATATCAAGAGGCTAATTATCTGAAATCATTTTTTTTTTCAACAAAACACAATTTACTCTGTTTTCATTTCAGTACTCCTTACAGGGAAAAAGTCAGTCTTGTATGCAGCCCAGAAGAAAATGACAGTCGTCATTGCCAAGTATCTGCCAAGCACCACCCCAGTTGTGAAAATTTCAGCCAACTTCCAGCTGTCAGGTAGCGGAGAAGGCTTTACTCGATCCTTGGGTATAGTCATTATGGTTCATGCCACAAAATGGTTTAGAGTGAACACTGTCATATAATTATCTACTTTCTACTGCGATACTGTGAGGCAGGGGAGGAATGGAAGGAAAAGAAAGTAATGTACCCTCATTCAGAATTGCGATGATCAGGACCATAAATGGCGGGAAATCAAACTCCCATATGAGGGCAAGTAGCATAAATCCAAGCTGTTGGGGGTAAAGAGGAGTCAGATGCATACTCACACAATAAAAAAAAGTAAGGTTCATGGGCATAATTTCACAGATCATAAACTGGAAACCAGTGTTAACAGGAAAAAAACTCATTAAATGAATAGTTATAATTGACACCAAAGAGAATCATCAGCTATGTAAACAGAGCATGAGCCAATGCACATTGGCAAACTTATGATCCCAGTAAGAGACTAAGAGTCAATCAAACATACCACAATACGTATTGTAATTGAGACCGCATAGATCTGCAAGCATGAATGTGAATTGATTAGCATATGGGCTAAATAACACAAGCATAAATGAAGGAACAACTCTTCAAATATTTTTTGGGAAAGAAAAAATCTCATCCACTGGGTTCAATTTGACATACAGTGTAGTTCTTCATCCGCTGGAAAATTGCTCGACTGGTAAGGACAGCACTAATGATCACACTTAGACCAGGTTCAGTGAGTACGATATCAGAAGCACTCCTCGCTGCATCGGTCGCATCGGCAACTGCTATGCCGATATCAGCTTTCTTCAGGGCTGCTGCATCGTTTACGCCATCGCCAGTCATTCCACAAATGTGCTTCCGTGCTTGTAGGCGCTTCACAATCTCATATTTGTGTTCTAAGCAAAGAACAAATGTTACCATTATATTATTATTGTTGTGTTCCTTTTTCATCTCTTTTATTTTATTTTCTTCTAACTGATTACAACACATACCTGGGAATACGCCAGCAAAACCATCGGCTTTCTCAGTTAGATCATCCACTGGTAAATCAGCAATAGACTCATCCTTGTTCTGCCCCAGCAAAGCAGATGAAGGGTACATGTTTGTACCCATTCCTAGATGATGCCCTGTTTCTTTCCCGATCGCTAGCTGGTCGCCTAAGGAAAAGAAGGAGAAAACATAAATCAGATATATTACCAAAATTATTGAAAACCAAAATTATAAAACAAGTTAATATAGGGTATTTTTCCAGTACATCAAGTGTTGAGGTTCAGTGTTCCAACTCTACCTACGGCACAGCTTTTTAAGGAATGCTTACAACACAAATAACAGATAGTACATTCTCAAAATAAAAACAGTTAGTAAACATCAAAGGCATGTTGCTCATCAAAATTGGGATATTTATGGATGGAGAGAAAAGTTAGTAACAACTCAGTTGTAGTGTACCTGTGATCATCTTTACATTCACACCAAGGTTAAGTGCCCTTTGAATTGTTTCTGCGCTGTCATGCCTCGGTGGATCAAAGAGTGGCAAGAGAGCAACAAAATGCCACGGCCTACCCGGACTCTCTTTCCTCCCGTCTGGCACATCCTACAAGGCAAAAAAGGATGAACACCATTAAGTTCCAGCTTTGCAAGCTTGGACTGCATTGTGAAGGGGCACCCCAAGAACCTTGCTCACCTGATATGCTACACCAAGTGACCGAAGTCCACGTTTTGCAAACTTGTCGATGACAGTGTGGACTTTTTGTGCGATCTCTGACTTGTTGTAGGCCAGGTTGAGAATCTGCAGATCAATTTGTTGTGAAATCAATGACATCATTATGTAAATGTAAGATTCAATCCAGTAATGCTTTTTAAGCTATTTTCAGTGAAAAAAAGATTATACCTGCTCTGGCGCACCTTTGCTAACACGGTACATCTTTCCATCGCCATCAATGTATGCCAACGCGGTTCTTTTGTCGCTAGGATTGAACGGCAGAAAGTGAACCTCTTCAACACCGGCACGCGCCTACGGGAAGCGTTGACAGATGTCCATTTAGCAAATAAACATGACAGGTGTACATCTCATTATTCGACAAATTAATCAATGTACCTCCTTTGGATCGCCAAGCATCCCAACTATTGCCATATCAATGGCATCTTGAATCACCTGGTCCTTGGTCACTCCTTTTCAAAAACCTGGAGCAGAAAAGTATGTAAGTGCTTTAGGTTACATGTGTTGGAGATAACACAAAGTGAGTGAGTGAGTGTTCAAGTGAACCTCGATAAGGTTCTTGTCCACACTGAGCTTATTTAGAGTCAGGGTCCCAGTTTTAGCACTGCAAAGAACATCCATGCCAGCCATGTCCTCGATTGCAGTCATCCTCTTTATTACAGCTCCCTGCAGGAAGAAAACTCAGGAATTGATTGTATAGAGCAGAAGTTCAGGTTTGGTCACAATATTGTTAAATTGTCCCTGGAGTGATGCAAACCTGCTGAGACAAGCGATGAGATCCAGTCGCCATGGTGACCAACAAGACTGGGCATCGCTATGGGAATGCCTCCAATGAACAGAGCATGCAAGTAGGTAACACGTAGCATAATGGTGTTTACAGTTTACATCATGTCTCATGGGAGAAAAGGTTATCATACCACCTGGAGACATCCTCCTAATCAGAAATTAGTACATGAGCATCACACAGTACTACAGTACTAACTAGAGGCAGACTAGATAGACTCCAACCCGTCCCAGATCAGATACAAGTTCACCGACTCACTGTCATGTCATGGCAGGGCACCACGGTTAGAAGTACCATACACACAATACATTAACTACCAGTACATAGACATACTAGGGCTTGAGCTACACCTCCATGTCCGACTTGCGGACGAAATAGACCGTCATCCTAAGCCGTGTCGTGCTCTTTGCCCGTTCAAAGAGGCAGATATCCCCCTCCCGCACGTCATTGCCGGCGACGAATTCCTTCCAGCCACGACGAATCCAGTTCACTCTAGTCGCATCTATTCCCAATCTGGCTGGCCACTCCGTCGTTCTTCCCTCTGCCTGGAGCACGAGAGGCTTTCCTTTCCTCATAGGTGGAATATATCTTGAACCATATTCACGGCAGAAGCGCTGATGAAACATGCACGGGCGTTACATGAAAATTCCAAATGTAAGATCAACGTCCACTACTTCAGTGGGAGTGATCCACACAATACAATCGGTGTTTATGCATTAACAGGCTTCGATGCATTTTTAGATGAGAAATTAGTTATGCGCAGGTTTTCTAATGTAATTGCACAAGTGCGTCCCCAGATTTCGTTAACAAATCAACGCAATCTAAAAACAATAGGTATTTGAACTCACCAAATTACGGCCATTAACCCAGGTTTTGGTCATTACTGTCACGAAGATAGGAAGTGCAGATTGAATTGCTTGGACTTTCTCCTCAACTTTCTTCGTCTCCACAGCACCTAGAGTTATCCCTGCAGCTAAAATGTAGGAATGCTGGGAAGGCCCCTCGAGATTGCCGGAGCTATGAGGTTCCAAATCGACCCCAAACTCCACGGATGCACGCTCATTCAGCATGTGAGCTTCATATCCTGAAAAGCAGCTTGCACAACTCTCATAAGAATAGCATAGCATAACCAGAAGCAATTTGGAAGTTGATAAAAGGAAAAACGCACACGTAAATATAGCACTATAACCTGATTTAGCAGCAGATGGGGAGGATGTTGAAGCCGCCTTTTGAGCTTTTGCATAGCGACTAGGTGCCTGCTCCTGCCTACATGATTTTCTAGTCCCTTCTTCTACAATGTGATCACCATTCAGCACATGATGATTGCAAATTGCAGCAGGTGGAACACCTCCAAAGCTCTCAGAAGGTGGTTGAGAACAGGAAGTAGCCTTCTCATGACCGTTGGAATTGAATATATGAACCTTAAAGGTAGAGTTCCCATGGTACACAAACCAAAAAGAATAATTTTCTTCTATGTGATGCATTGTGACAAATTTATCCCAGCCAGACTGAAGAACTAGCTCACCCATCTTTCTACACACTCCAATATGAAATATGCCATTAGGAGCTTCTAGTTTGATGGTTTCAGAGATCATGCTCCCCAAATGGTTCCCAACCTCCTGCGGTATGCACTATTGAAGAACAAGGAAGATAAACTTAGAGTTACAAGGTTCACTGTCTTAGACAAGTTAAGTTTCGTGCTATTTTCAGGAAATACAGACATCATTTGCAATTTCATGACTACAAAAGGACAGAGCAACCAAACGAAACAAAAACTCATATATTTGGAACATACATTATTTACAAAATATGTGCTTAAGTGACATGAGTGAACTGACCATACTGTGCCTGAAACCACCCGTAGCCACGGCAACGAACTGCGTCCTGTCATCGCCCACGTGGTTGCGGGGGTAATGCCGCCACCACATGGTACAGCTCTCGCGGGCGCTCCTCCTCTCCTCTTGCAACCGCCGCCGCTCCGACCTGATGGACAGCGACCACAGATTGTGCCACGGAGTCAAGAAAAAAGGAAGCCATTTCCGGATTTCCCCCAATTTACAGCAGTAGTAAATTCTCATCTTTTAGCCACGAATCACCGACAAATAATATATGCTCTTGGGACATCCCGTGTGAGTGCGACGGAGGGCTGAAAGGGTAGCCCGTTTTGTTGCCTCCTATCATGCCATTCGGCGTCCCGCAACACACAATGAACTTACTAGAAGACTGCTTGCTTTCCCAATGGTCCCAATAATATATGCTCTGTTTTCTACTAGCAAATTGGATCATACTCCATTCTTACCGGAACAGCTCACCTCTTCTAATGCTCGTCAAGCCTTGTTTTCCTATAACATTTCATAGAAACAGAATTACTAAATGTCTAAATAGGTTTTCACATCTAACAAACAGCGGCATCTAGCAATGAAAATCATCATCAAACAGTGGCATCTAGCAATGAAAATCATCATCAAACAATGGCATCTAGAACACAAAACAGGGGCATCAAGGCATTAAGCATTACCTCTCTGCTCTGCTCTGTGTTGCGGCTCGGCTCCTGGCAAAAAAGCACCTCGCCGGAGCCAAGCAGAAGGGATCGAGCACCTCGCCTCACCGGACAGAGCAGCAGCGGCACAACCTGACACCCGCACGGCCGCAGAAGGGATCGAAGGGGCGGACAACGGACTGAAGGGGGAGGGGGGGGGGGGGGGGGAGGGGGGGGGGGGGGGGAGGGGGGGGGGGGGGGGAGGGGGGGGGGGGGGGGAGGGGGGGGGGGGGGGGAGGGGGGGGGGGGGGGGAGGGGGGGGGGGGGGGGAGGGGGGGGGGGGGGGGAGGGGGGGGGGGGGGGGAGGGGGGGGGGGGGGGGAGGGGGGGGGGGGGGGGAGGGGGGGGGGGGGGGGAGGGGGGGGGGGGGGGGAGGGGGGGGGGGGGGGGAGGGGGGGGGGGGGGGGAGGGGGGGGGGGGGGGGAGGGGGGGGGGGGGGGGAGGGGGGGGGGGGGGGGAGGGGGGGGGGGGGGGGAGGGGGGGGGGGGGGGGGCGGGAGAGGCGCGACGGGGGGGGGGGGGGGGGGGCGGGGGCAGGCAGGGGGGGGTGGGCGGCTAGGGTTCGGCCAAGTCAGGGGAAGAAATTCAGCAGGTAGTTTTTTTTTTTTTTTTTGAGACAGAGCGGCTTTTTTTTTTTTTTGAGGGGATGACATAGCGGCTGGTTGGTTCGTCCGTGCGCAGCCAGCGATGGCCTGGGCGCTGAGCAGTTGGGCCAGTTAGCCAGGCCTGCCAGGGCTTGGAAGTGGGCTGCGCCCCAGGCCAAACCAATTATTTTTGACATATAGGCTGATAAATGATCCCACGCCCCAGGCAATGGCCTGGGCTGCCTGGGGCCCAGATCCGCCCATGGTACTACTACTTGCTTTTGTCCTCAGCAGGTAAAGAAGTGTTAATCAAGGCTGTGGCCCAAGCTATACCAGTTTATTCTATGTCATGTTTCAGATTGCCAAGAGGCCTTTGTGAAAATATAACTTTAATCGTAAGACAATTCTGGTGGGGAAGCAAGCAGGGGAGAAGGAAACCCGCATGGGTGGCTTGGGATATTATGACCAGACCGAAAAATTTGGGAGGATTGGGATTTCGGGATATGGAGATCTTCAACTTAGCTCTCCTAGCACGTCAAGCTTGGAGATTGCTAACAGGGGAGCTCAGCTTAAGTGCCAGGATTTTAAAGGCCGTTTACTTCCCGAAGGTTTCTATTCTTGAGGCCGAGCTTGGGTCACACCCTTCTCAGATATGGCGCTCGATCCTTGATGGTCGGGATGTTTTGATACAAGGTACTGTGAAGAGGATTGGAGATGGCGAGACCACGGATATCTGGAGACACAATAGGATACCGAGGGACGGAGTAAGGAGGCCCATCACATCGCTCACGCAAAACCCTCCGACGATGGTCTCCGAGCTCATGGACAGTACCACGGCATCTTGGAAGGAGGAGCTGATTCGAGCAACTTTTGCTCGGTTTGATGCCGACAATATTCTGAAGATACCACTGTGCACTCGCAAGGTTGCCGACTTTTGGGCTTGGCAGGAAGAACCAAGGGGAAATTTCAGTGTTCGTTCCTGCTATCGCATGATTCTCAAAACAAAGCACGAGCGTGAGGCCTGGCTGAGCGAAGAAGCGGAAACATCTATTGTGCAGCAGGAGGCGGACAAGTGGAATACCATTTGGCACATGCAGGTTCCATCGAAACTCCGCACGTTTGTTTGGAGGTTGGCGAGAAACTCCATGCCCGCTATTGACGTACTGAAGCATCGCAATATGGCTACCGAGGACAATTGCCCTTTGTGCGGGGCGGTTGATTCGTGGAGACATGCGCTCTTTATGTGCCCGATGTCAAGCAGCGTTTGGGCCCTAGCTCCGGAGGTTTTGGTTCATCATCTTGTGGATAGAATGGAAGAACATCCCAAGGATTGGCTCTTTGCTATGAATGGAGTTCTGAACGGAGATATGTTTGCACATATGATTGTTATCATGTGGGCGATTTGGCGAGCTCGGAGGAAAGCGGTCTATGAGGACATCTTCCAATCACCGCACTCTATTTATGGATTTATCACAAGTTTTCTTGATGACCTGAGATATATCAATGCAAGTGAACCTCGAAGGACCGTTGTGAAAGCCACAAGGCCAACCCAGTGGCAGGCTCCGGCCACGGGATATGTGAAAATAAATGTGGACGCGGCCGCACCCAGGCAGGCTCGTTTTGGGGCTGTGGGTGCAATCTGCAGAAACTCAGATGGTCTGTTTTTGGGTGCTTCAGCGCTGATTATGAGGCACATCAGGGACCCGGAGACGCTAGAAGCCATGGCGATCAGAGAAGGACTTGCACTTGCAGAGGACCTGTACCAAAGGCGCATTCATGTTGCATCTGATTGCAAGCAGGTCGTAGACTCACTGAAGAAGGAGGACGCATCTCCATATGGTGCTATTGTGCATGAAATATTAAGCCACTCTTTAGCTTTCGATATGTGTAAAATTAGCCATGAATTTAGGAGCTCAAATTATGAAGCTCACAACTTAGCGAAGCATGCTCTATCTCTTGGGGGCGGACACCGTGTGTGGTTAGGCCATCCTGGAGATCTTTCCTTCGTCCCTGTAAACATTGTGACGAATCAATAAGAAGCTTCGTGAGTTGTCTAAAAAAAAAACTTGCTAACATTTCAAGCCAAGAAACTCGGGGTCTTTAGCATATCACTCTCGACCATCGCTACTTATCTCAACAATTCATATCATACATAAATAAACAAGCAGCCAACAACACCAAGCACATACCTTGATTCCTCCAAAACGAAAAGCTTAATACCTACTACCATTTCCCATGTATTGCCACCTTGTGTTCCCTCCTACACCATATCAATACAAGGATTTGTAAGCCAACGGATGTTTCTCCTTTGATTACACAAACAACGACAAAGCACACGCGCAGTGCATCGGCCAAAGAAAGGGCACAACAGAAGGGGCATGAGATGATTTTATTTGGACGCAACCACAATCAATCAAATCAAATCAAGGTTGATACATCCACAAATACATCAATGTTTCTCTGGACCTTGATCCAGGTGGCTGGAAATTTGACAAGCATTCTTTCACAACAATGGTATTATTATATATCACATATTCTTGAGTAGAAATACAACAACTTGCGTGCTTTGCCTTGTCCTACACCATCCATCAATATCAGGACGGATGATGCCTCTGCTAGAAAGAAAGAAAGAAATGCAAATTAACTAGGCTGGCTTTTTTTTGAGGGGTTATTAACTAGGCTGGCTGATGCCTCTGCTAGAAAGGAAGAAAGAAACGCCCATTGTCATGGACATGTGCACATCCCTCTAGGTCCCATGTCCCTTGCTTCTTGTGCACAGCCAGCCTAGTTGCTTGCTCTTGGTTTCTCTTCCCTTAAGCCCAGATAGCTAATCTCAAATATCTTCTCTTGCCTTTCATAGCTAGCAGCTCTTCGTCTCGGCAAAACAAAGAAAACAACTTAAAGACAGCACACATGAGTTAATTCGCATGCCGACACATCTACAGAAGCAAGAAACTATGCAGATTCCTCTTCTTACGCAGTAAGTTAATTTGCATGCCAAACAAACTAAAAGCAAGCAAGAAAAAATAGTAGACTTCTTTCAATAATGGTTAGTCGCAACGCGTGCTAGCTTTGCAACAAGATTCAATCTCCGGCTACGAGCATGACAGGAGCAGACCATGGCCACCTCAACCACCGCCAGCTATTGCTGCGGCGGCATGGACCTACGCCCCCAGAAGAGGTCATCGTACACTTGCGGGATGGACGAAACGACCACAATAATAAGGTAAAGGAGCACCATAAGGGAAAGGATATGAAGGCACATCTAAACCCAAGGCACCCAAGGGAGGTCAAAGATCAGTGTGGCAAAGCAACCTCTACAGGGGGACATCTTTTGAGAGTCCATGGAAGGGCCACCAGTAAGCAGACCACAAACCCATATAAAAATAATATCTAGAGGCCAACAAACTTCTTTCAAGAGTCAAATCGATAGAACAAAGACCAACGTGACTCTAAAATAAGAGAGCAGAGCAGTAGTGGAGGGGAGATGATTGAACCTGTGATCGTTCAGGTCGGGGGACAGGAATGCGTCGTTCTCAATCAGGAACCGCCCTCTATGTTCCTTTCCTTGACAGCAATGGTGCAGAGGAGTCCCTGGATCAGGACAAAGAGAAATTTGAAGACACCTAGGGTCAGGTACATTATGTTGAGTTGACAGGTAATAAATATTTCGTAAGGAACGTAGGTAAGCTGCATAGCAAAAAGCTGTGATGCACAAGGTCCAATCAAGATATATACGAAGCTGTAATGAAATATGTGTTCGATTTAGTAGATGGGGCAGTTTCCATTTTGTCCAGCAAGGTGACAAGGTAACAAACAAGTACCAAATCATATAATTTTTCTCCATAGTTGAGAGGCAAAGTTTGATTAGTCAGAGGGCCTAGATTTCAAATTTTGAATCCAAGTAAGCTCTTTGCTGCACATAATCCTTAGCATTTCGAAATAATCAATCTAGCCAGCTCACATGATTGTGGTGACCGGAAGACCACCACTAGATATCTAAACAATAAATCAATATCCAAAAATTGGCAGACCATCTCAGTGAGAGAGGGAGAGAGAGAAAGGGAGGGAGATCAAGGGCTCACCAGAACCAAGAAGAGGCGACCTACACTACCATGGTTGCGCAAACCGAGGTTGTAGAAGATTGGACGACCTCAAAGAATAAGTCGTTCTCAATCAGGATCCTGAACACCCTCTTTGTTACTTTCCTTGACAGCAATAGTGCAGAGGAGTTCCTGGATCAAGAGAAAAGAGAAATTTTAAGACACCTAGGGTCAGGTACATTATGTTGAGTTGACAGGCGATAACAATTCTGTAAGCAACCTACATAAGCTGCATAGCAGAAAGCTGTAATGCACAAGGTCCAATCCATATATATATGAAGCCAGACAAACCATCTACATACTTTTACAAAATTGAGATATATATGGATCCTATATATCAAAACTACACACGGACCGTTACCGAACCCCTGTAGCATGCAGTGAAAAAAAGGGCCTAACACATAATTACAATAGACCAATTTTATAAACAAGATAGAAGATCAGTCACAAGCACGCAATCACGCCAACATAGATCCAAACACTAAATCATTGGCTCAATGGACAATGAGAGAGAGGAGACCAAAAGACTTGCCTGGACCAAGGAATAGATGGTGAGATCCAGAAACTCATGCTTTGGGCGATGAGATCTTGGCGAGCACCCGCAGTCACCACAGTGACCATATGAACGTTCCTTCCAGCACCCTCTTGTCGATGCGATCATCTTGCGGGGCGGCCACACCACATGTGTCACCCAGCCCTGCACCAGACCAAGTGCACCTGCAGTAGGCAACAACAACAAGAACAAGGATATTCATCTTTCTTAATAGTAAATACATATATGGTTGATTGCCTAGAAAGAAATGTAATGCTATGCGTTCAATATTAGTACAATAAGAACTGCAAGTAATAAAGCTGGTACTTTTTGAACCAAAAATGCTAAAGGAAAAACCAGTGTTCTGGATCCGAACTAGTTTTTCTCTAGAAAACACAAGAGAGCTTGCATTTCATTGCATTGCAAAGAGATAGTTTGGGTTGCAATCCTCCTACGAGGTAGTTACAATGCTCATGAACAAATCAGTGGAACTAGTTTCAAATTGCAGATGATCATGGTGACCATAACCAAATAAATATGACAAAAGAGCAGTACCAAAAATAGCACCAACACAAGAGCAAGCTCCTGCTCTGCTTAGCTCGGTAAGGCACTTATTCAATGGAGCTAATGAAATACGTGTTCGATTTAGTAGATGGGGCAGTTCCCATTTCGTTCAACAAGGTGACAAGATAACAAACAAGTACCAAATCATATAATTTTTCACATTTTAAATCCAACTAAGCCCTTTGCTGCCCAAAATCAATAACATTTCAAAATAATCAATCTAGCCAGCTCAAACAACATTCAATACAACCTTAATGGAGATACTTTCACAAAGTTCTTGATAAAATTGTTATAAACTATTCAAACCTTTACTTCCAGTAAATCTTTAATCCTCGTATTCTCGTAAAATGGTTATGATTTTTTTTTCCACAAAATCTGTTAATTGATCTACATCCTGATGCACTACTATATTATACTCTAATAGATATTTATAGTGACTCACAAGCTTGTCGGACTTCTACAGAAAATTGTAAATCCGAGTTCACAAGCGACCACACAAAAAGCCGAGTCTTTTTCGATTTCCTTCCTGGTCAATGATGAACTAGCTCTAGCATATGAAGTGTAGTCACCTTATATTTGATTCAAGATGGTACTCAAGCAACTTGCTATGTACAAATTTACTAAAGGTGTCAAAGGGACTTACTCATATGCATGTATGAGTAAACACTGCCTCTAGTTATGTGTGAATCTTGAAGTCCTGATGTGGTTGCTCGGGGATTGCAATCTTCTGTGTTTCATATGTCTTGTCCTGCTGTAGAACAGAGTTGTCTTCATCCATTTGATATGTTTTCAAGGTTATGTAAGCCTTCTTTGGCAAATAAACCTCACCAGCAAGGAGGTCATCATCCCAAGACTGTCGTATGCGCTTGCGAGATCTCACAGAATCTCCCATTATGCAACGAAGAGAAGAAGATCCGCTTAACGACACCACCAGCATTACAAGTCGTCGTCTCAGAGGATCAAGGAGGCCACCTTTTCCTCGATCCATCTTTATGAAATCAAGGATGCCACCTTTTCCTTAAAGCTAGAATGACGAGCCTGGGATTTAGTAACAACCATGAGATAACAAGCAGAGCAAAGTGGTGAACGCACCAATGATCTTGTAAATGCAGTGATATTAAATTAAATCCCAGTAAGATATTATGCTGGTTGAAATTGTGGGACAGTGCTTGCAATTTGCAACAGAAAAAAGGTCTTCTTTAAAAGCTGTGGTTTTTCTCCTTAAGAGTAAGGTGAACAAAAATATTTCTAAGCAACTGTCCATAGCTCATAACTAATCATTTGCATGATTGTGTATCTGCCATCAATTAGGCTTGCTATTTGGAGTATACAGGAGTCAAATATTAAACCATCATTGCTATAATGATATGTTAAGTACTACTTGCTCACAGAAAGGAAAACACGCAACACATAATTCTGTGGGGCATGCATAGTTCATTCCACACACTGACTGAATCGGCACATCAAAAATACGCTACAGTCATTCAAACGAGCCGGGACAAAAAAATAATCATTCCAGCAAGCAGTGCTACAAAAAAAACATTAGACCACAGGAAAGGAACTACACAACAGTTTTGCCTCCATTGTAATTAGAGAGCTAACTGGATGTGGTTGTATGAAACAAGAAAAGGTACAAGAACATCCAAGAATGGTCAAACACCAGCCTCTGGTTTGGTTGGTTGACACGGTGAAGAAGTGGTGGAGCGCCAACGCTTCCAACAGGACGCAATCTCGACGACCGCTTACCTGCCTTATGCTGCTCGTCTCATGGGAAATTTGGAAAGAGCGGAATGCTAGGGTATTTCGTAATGTCGCAGTGCCTGTTGGGGTTCTAGTAGTTAGAATCAAGGACGAGATGACGCTATGGTGTCTGGCCGGTGCGAAACATTTGTGTAATATCATGCCACGAGGGTGATACGTTGTATTTGGCCTTTGGCCAAGACCCCTAATACTCCTTCTTATTCAATGAAAATGGCAAATCTTTTGCCTTGTTTCAAAAAAAAAAACACCAGCCTCTAGGCCAAAAGTATGGTCAATACCAGCCATGTTGTAGCACCAAGGCCTAACCAACACATGGACAAATTTGAAAGGCAAGATCATCACAATCAAAAGAATGTGGTGGACATAAGACCACCACCACAGATAGCATGACCACAGAACTAAAGGACAAGATATTGGCTCGATGGTCGGCACAACAATCAGGCATGACCTGTTTAGCCGGACCATCACAGGGTGGGAAGGAGATCAAGGGCTCACCTGAACCAAGAAGAGGCGCCACCACTACCACAGTTGCGCAAGCCGAGGTTGTAGAATATTAGACGACCTCGAAGAATAAGCTAAATTTTCTGAAAAGAAAAGGGAACAGGATGAAGCTTAAGCAAACATAATAGCGACCAAAACAGAATTAAGTAGCTATGTTCAGGGAAGAGAACACCCCTGATCATCTCAGTACTATAAATCAATTATCATCTACTGGACAATACCAACTAGAAGTGACCAAGTAAGAATTTCAAAAACAAAAAGGGAGAAAAATCGATCCTAACAGGTATAGGGTCTTACTTATTCACAAAGATACGGAAGGAAGCACTATTTCCTATGGTTTTTTAGTGCCATCGTATCTGTCACTTGGAAAGAAAACAAAAGGACTTAAGGCTCAACTCCTGATCATTTGTATTCCACAATGGCAACTAGGTCAACCACGTCACTTTGTACAAAGGTAGGAGCGCTGCATGACCATACATCTTGGGGAAGTTCATCTTCGCTGCGAGGACGTCCACTACCTTGTTACAAAACTGGTTTTACCAAAAACCAAATATATAGTTTCTTAACCTAATAGCAACCACAAATATAACTGGACATAAACATATAATCCAAGCTTGCTTATTGGTTGACTGGGCCTTGCCTGTCAAACAGTCTACAAGTAGCAAGCGATTTAAACAGAGAGAATACTGGTCTTTCAGCATACAAATATAACATTCTGTCCTAGCAAAAGAAATATATTACAGCCAGACCGGTTTACATCTTGTGAAAGAAACATTTTCAATAGAACCTGTATGGAGATAGTTTCACAAAGATCTTGATAATATTGTTATAAGCTATTCAAACCTTTACTTCCAGTAAATCTTAATCCTCGTATTCTCATAACATGGCACTACTGGAATTTAACCCCACCCCGAGTGCCAAGGTTATGATTTTTCTTTCACACAATCTGTTAATTGATCTACATTTTGATACATTACTATATTATACTCCAATAGATAATTATAGTAACTCACAAGCTTGTCAGACTTCTACAAAAATTTGTAAATCCTAGTTCACAATTGACCACACAAAAAGCCGATTCTTTTTCTGATTTCCTTCATGGTCAATGACAAACCAGCTCTAGCCTATGAAGTGTAGTTATCTTATATTTGACTCAAGATGGTAATCAAGCAACTTGCTACGTACAAATTTACTAAAGGTGTCAAAGGGACTTACTCATACTCATACTCCATGGGGGTAAATGAATCCTCCAGATTTAGTGTGAATTTTGAAGTCCTGCTCTGGTTGCTCAGGTATTGCAATCTTGCGCGTTTCCTCTGTCTTGTCCTGCTGTAGAACAGAGTTGTCCTCATCCATTTGATACGTTTTCAAGGTTATATAAGCCTTCTTTGGCAAATAAACCTCACCAGAAAGGGGGTCATCATCCCAAGACTGAGATATGCGCTTGCAAGATCTCCAGTTCAACGAACAGAAGCTCCCATTATGCAGCGAAGAGAAGACGATACCCTTAACAACAACACCAGCATTAGAGGTCATTGTCTCAGGAGGATTTAACTTGAATCCCAGTGACTGATAACTTCATGGTAAGATTGTCATCGTTGCTACTCGGCAGCCTTGCAGCAGGTAGGAGCTTGATGCGGTAAGCAGTTAGGAGGGCTGGCTATTCCTGACCAACACGAGACCACCATCGGTTGTCCACAGCAAGGAGCAGTTAGGGAGGGTTGGCTGTTCCTGACCAACGCGAGACCACAATCGGTTGTCGGAAGCAGACTCGCCGAGGTAGACCTTGTCCTCCACGGACACGAGCACCGGACATTCTTTTTCGCTGAGGAGGTCCAGCCCATGGATGAGCTCCTCGGTGTCGGCGTTGAAGACGGTGGTGTGGCGGACGGTGGTGTCAATGACCCACCTGCGTCGCGGTGTCTGCACGGACACGTAGGCCATGCCATCCTTGGCATCCAGCATGGAGAACGGGTGCAGCTGCCTCGGACTAGGGTAGCACAGGTTGTAGGGAGAATCCACCTTGTAGAGGGAGCACACCCCTAGAGTGCTGCCGACCAAGATATTTACCCCAGCAAGTTCTCTCACCAAATGCTTCCTGAAACAGCATGACATCCATGAGTAGTGCTGCCGACCCAGATATTTACCCGAGCAAGTTCTCTGACCAAATGCTTCCTGAAATAGCATGACATCCATGAGCACCATATAAAAACTAAAAAATGGTGAGGAACAATTAAGCATCTATTTTGTTTCAACTAGTTGACATGACATGCATATTTCTACTTCTAAGAAATCAAGAAAATTAAACAAGATCACGATCACCATTTTAGAAATAGAAGGTGAAAGAGCAACCTCCATTGCACTTGAGATTGCAGATAAAAATAATCTTTGCTGCCACATAGATATACCAACATTTCTTTAAGTGACCATATATATATCTTTGTGTCATGTGAATACTTCAAACATTGGCAATTCAGATGTGCGATAGGAACGGAAAAGGTTAAAACAGACTGCGTGAACAACCCCTCATCAAAAACAAAAGAAGAAGAAAAACCTGTGTGCATGAGGATTCCTTGTGTTCACATGCTCTCATCCAGGAATCGCGTGCACGAGGATCTGGGCATGTAGGCTCCGATTTGCGTGATTCCTAATGCGTATATCATCAGCGAGCGAGACCCCACGTGCACAAATCTCTTGGGTATCTCTTCCCAAGATCTGAAGAGAGTGCTTACTTCAGATCCATCCCGGTACAAGAGTCTACTATTCCCAACAACAAGTTTCAGATTTATCGCCCAGGGCTTCAGCGGCATATATAGCAATCAAGACGTCTCGCACCTCGGCGACGGTGGCGAGTGAGCTCAAACGGAAACATAGAGCAAGAGAAGAGTAATGTGAACAAAAATATTTCTAAGCAACGGTCCATAGCTGATAACTAATCATTTGCATGATCACGTATCTACCATCAATTAGGCTTGCTATTTGGAGTATACAGGGATCATATATTAAACCATTATTGCTATTATGATATGTCAAGTACTATTGCTCAACTAGCAACAAAAGGTTTGCACACAGCAAGGAAAACATGCAACACCAGAATTCTGCGGGGCATGCATAGTGCATTCTACACACAGACTGAATCGGCACATCAGAAATATGCTACAATCATTCAAATGAGCCAGGCTAAAAAATAGTCATTCCAGCAAGCGGTGTTACCAAAAAACATTGAACCACATGAAAGGAACTACACAACAGTTTTGCCTCCATTGTAATTAGGGAGCTAATTGATGTGGTTGTACGAAACAAGAAGCTAAAAGAATATCCAAGAATGGTCAAACACCAGCCTCTAGGCCTCAAGTATGGTCAACACCAGCCATGTTGTAGAACAAGGGCCTAACCAACACATGGACAAATTTGAACGGCAAGATCATCACAATCAAAAGAATGTGGTGGCCATAAGACCACCACCATAGCATGACCATAGAACCGAAGGACAAGTTATTGGCTCGATGGCCGGCACAGCAATCAGGCACGACTTGTTAGCCGGACCATCACAGGGCACAGGAGAGAGGGATGCGATCAGGGACTCACCAGAACTGAAAAGGAGGCTGCGACCACTGCCATGTTTGCGGCTAAAGCGTTGTCACCGTGCTGCAGGGGAGGCCAAGGTATATGCGTGTAGTATTTGCATTACTATGGACATCCCACTGTAGTCAAACTCGCTGAGATGGACTAGGGCCTAGAATCGAGAGATGCAACTCATCAAATTTAAAATCTAAATAAAAAATACCATTCTGGGATAGGGTTATCGTTTACATGCCTATAACAAAGAAAGAACATAGCATTTTAAAGGATATAGGGTCGGTCTTTAACATGCTTTGCAGCAGGATATAATAATTAACATAATAGCAGCAGCTACTCCATAACTTTCTAAGCAATCATAATATTTTGACCAAACAACAACTAAAAACAACAAAAGCGGTGCTCTGGAACCCATTCAAGAAAGGAGAACATGCCCCATCACCATCTAAGAGTGAAATAGAAGAATGAAAGTGGTTTCATGAACCAAAACTGAAGTCCTTCCTAGAGATAGCTAGTGGCTTCATCAACATGAACATTTCCATTAAGTATGACAGTGTCACTTTAAATTAAATGCTGCTGGGTAAATGAATATGCAGAACTTAGCCATGTAAAAAACCAGGAACTTCACAATGCTGAACAGCTGAAGTTCATCATTCGACATGCCTCGTTTAGAATAATAGTGCCCTGATTCTAAATCTCTTGGGTGGCTTTCTACGCAATTAGCTACGTACATGGTGAAGTTCTTTGGCTTTACGGGCCACTGATGGTGGGGCTTGGTTGAGGGCCAGCATTGCACTAAACCACAGGTCAATACCATCCAAAATAAGTTTGCAAACAAATCTTCTTTGTCCATTGTCAAGGGAACAACAAAAACAAGTGAGGGTGTGTGCAAAATTGCAGTACCAGTACATACTCGAAGATAAAAAATCAACTCTAGGTAAGATATTATCTCAGAATGGAACCCGTTCATCTAGAATTCTCAAAGACACGCATACTGATTTACTAACAGATGAGTAGTACCAAGATCAAGGTAAATCACAAAGAACAGCTCACCTTTATTTGGAAATTCACTTTTCGAGGCTTAGCCCGGAGGAAAATGGGTGTACACGAAGAGCACCCCTCCAATAGTTGTGGAATGCAGCACCAACGACCGAACGAGAGGCAGTGGGTGCATACGGGGCAAAGTAGTCGGCCATCACGCCCTGTTGCGGTTGAGCACTCGATGCTAGGCCAATAGTTGTGGCCTGCTAGTGGAATTGATCCACTCCTGCAGCCCCACTGCTCCATGATGTTCTACAACTCCATTAGTTCCTTGTGGAAACTTTTGTTCATCCTATCTGGGAAGACACAAAATATATATTGATTAAAACAACAAGCAAAACACTCAAGTACAGAGAGAGAGCTGAAGTTTTTAAAGATCAACATGGTGATTAGTACACCAATGCATATGGACACAGGAACTTCAGAGTGCATACCGCTCAGCAATGCCACAGATGATAACATCTTTTAGAGTGGAACAGGGGTCAAGACATGTACTAAAGTTCCTAGGCAGGAACAGGGAAAACCCATAGATATTTACATAACTGCATGGCAAACAAAATACTTGATCCTATACAGGGAAGATGCTAGCAGGTACCACAAGTAGTCGAGGAAGGAACCAAATAAACAACTCAAGGAAGGAACCAAATAAACCACAATGATGTGCAGAGAATAGAAAAGAAAAGTGCACATGTATGGGCCTCTCCCGCCAAATGAACCAAACCATACTTGATTTGGAGCAGCAAGCCTCCAAACTAAAACCATCCTGCAATTTGCAAAAAAGTTTCTATCCAGACTGACCGTATATTCTACACAGAATGAAACAGTACCAATGTTGATCTCACAAGTGAGAAGCTGCGAGGTGTCATATGGTTAAGCTAGTCATCTAAAAATTACTCCTATATCAAGGAATATTTAATCAGTTAATAAGCTACTACTATTCCCATTTATCGTCCTAAGTGCAAGTATCTTACTAAAACAAATGTTCCTGGGTTCTACTTCTTTTCCATGACCTGAATGTTTGGTACACAAGTGCAGCTACATCTCTTAATAAAAATGGCTATGTGAATGTTTATGGTTGATCTCTTAAAGTAGCAACTTAAGCTTAGCTCCAAGGAACTGCACACTAAAAAAAGTGCATTTGTCGCTTTATTTAGGCAAACATCCAAACAAAGTATTCATATACAGCACAATAATCGCAACATTGGCAAAATACCAAGAAGGTTGTGCCTAATCATGCACGGATTCTCTCTTCCCAAAACTGAAGGGTTTACAAGGTTCTCGTGTAGAACCCGAAACTCTTTTTTTAGTATTCTTTGTTTGACTGTAAATCTAATCCTAGCATGACTCGCTACTAAAAATAATGGTTCTCGAACTAAAAGCAGGTTGTTTATACAGTACCAGATTATGTTAAGCTAAAGGAACAAGTGATTCTTTGTTTTGTAGCTTATTTCTCAGGTATTTAACTGAACAAAACATAGATTACATGAAAAGTTCAATTTTGATGTGAAGTGATCCAGTTGCAAAACCTTTTAGAAAAATAATAGAAAATGAAAAAACAGTTTATAGCTGCAGTGTCACATGTGTCTTGGGTGAACAGAACTATTGCGCTCCTTAACTCCAGTGAGATGTACAACCCAAAAAACAATCAATGAGAAACTGATCTTGTGTTAAAATATATATAGACTTAGGTACTCTAAATATTTGGTCACAGAAGTTGTAATCAACCATCAGAGCAACATATTTTCAATTAGGTCAATCTTACAATAGGTTTGATGCCACACATAGCTTCAAGTAATGCACGAGAGCAATAGCTACTGATGCTCATAACAAGGAACAAATGATCCACCAAGTACCGTACTATCTACTTACTAAGGAACCAGAGGAAGGAGAACTCACCCATGACATATGTACCGATGTCATGCCCGATGCTGGGGCTGTGTCATACCAGCCTTTGTCCGCGGGAGGAAGCGACCAAGCTGGGAAGCCGCCACCATCCGAAACCTTACAAAAGAAGAAGAATTATGTCCAGCCGTCCATACTATACACATGAACAAATCAATATCAAAGTATATCTTAGAAGTAGGGCAGCCTTGGTATGTGTTAACAGCATCAAGTAGTCAACAAAATTCAGCCTATTCGTACTCTAAACTGAAACCATCCTACGATTTGCAAAAAAGAAGAAAGAGTTCTATGCAGCCTATCCGTCTACTCTGCACACGAACGGATCAGTATCAATGTTAATCTGACAAGTGAGAAGCAGAGCAGGTGTCATGTGATTAAGCTAGTCATTTAAACGTTACTGCTATATCAAGGGAAAATTAATCTGCTAATGAACAAATATTCTTCCTATTTATCATCCTAAGCGCAAGTATCTTACTAAAACAAATGATCACTACTATACTACTAGTCAACTTGCAGGTTATATAGACTAGTAGAGTGCCCGTGCGTTGCTACGGGCTCTTGAAATAGTTTGCAAGAGTTACATGTTAACTTTCTAAGGCCTTGCTCTACCGTAGATCCAGACCCCTGCCACTGATTCCACCCCGCCTAGGCCGCCGCCTGCCGCCGCGCTGCCCCATCGCGTTCGCCTCCGCTTCAGCCGCCTCCGCCCGCCCGGACCCCGCCCGCCTCCTCTCCGGCCGCCTCCGCCTCCGGTCCATCCTCCGCCCGGCGCCGCTCCATCCGCCTCCTTTCCGGCCATGCTCCGTCCGCCTTCTCTCCGGTTCGTCCGCCTCTGCCCCGCGTCGCATGCCGCCATCCCGCTCCGTCTGCCTCCGCCCCGCGCCGCACGTCGCCGCCTCGCTCCCCGCTCGGCCGCCGCCCGCTCCCCGATGGCGCCGAAGAAGACGCCGAAGGGCAAGTCCGGTTTCTTCGGCATGAGGGCGAAGCCCTCCGGGAACTTCGGACTGGAGTTCTCTCACGCAGGGCAGCGTTGGTGACTCGACACGTATCCCACCGCCGATGAGGCCGCGCGTGCCTACGACGTGGCGGTGTGGCGTGCCGGACGGACGAAGACGGACCTAAACTTCCCGGAGGTCGAGTCCCAGGCGGTGGCAGAGTGGCTCATGCCGCAGGGCATCCGGATGGAGGAGATGCCGACTAAGAAGGCGAAGAAGAGACCGGCGGTCGTTGTCGCTCCCAGCGAGAGCGACGAGGCAGCGATGGCTTGGTTTGCGCCATTTGCAATTTGCTGCAAAGCCATCTCTAATGAAATGCTATTTGCTACATTTTTAAATAGGAAAATTATTCCGATCAGCCAGCCATAACTCAACAGACCAATCTCTAATGAAATGCTATTTGCTACATTTTTTAAATCGAAAAATTATTCCGATCAGCCAGCCATAACTCAACAGACCAATCCGAACCCACATTTTCTAAAGTAAAGAAATTATTTCCCTTGATAGATCAAGATGACAAAGTGTCTTTTGCCCGACTGCTATGTTCCTACACACGCAGAGCAAATTATTTTTTAAATCTCGGAATTAAGAAAAGGAAGAATATCATCATGTTCGTGGCACTTGCCAGGTCTGCCATGCTACCATGGCATCGTCTTTTTAGTCTCTACCCACATGCCGAGTTGAGAAATAATCTTCAGATATACCCACTGCTAACACACTCACGTACATAATGGTCCTTGTCTGATTGATTAGGCTGGCTGTTAACACAAGTACACAACACACAAAATCAGTCAATGGCCACACGTATGCATTGTCTACTTTATTCTAATTGTGATGCAATCGTGACACATACTCGCCCCGTCCGCTCGCCCGTCACGGTAATTGCCTACTCGCCATTTGCGCCAACCGCTCGACCTTGCCACCGCCGCTCACCACTCAATCGCCACCGGCTGCCCATTGCCTCTTGCGCCACCCGCGCGCTCGCTCGACCCAATGTTGTTGACTGGAATGCGGGACTGAAGGTAATCCATGCACATGTTTTAGTTCTTCTTGGCATCAATCTTTGGTACTTGTCAATCCATCTAACACACAAAAAAATCGACTCTCAGACAGAAAAGTGATCTAATTCATTTGTCAAGTACCCTGCTCTAAAAACTGTGTGACAAATGAATCTAGTAGAAGTAAAAATGGTAAGAAGCCCTCAGCTCAAACTATAACATAGCTAAAATTAATTAATTTAACAATTGTGCTTCAATAGTTAGAACACTGCAGTTCTCTTTATATGGACTTATACTAAAGACAATTTAGGTATGAAAGAGAAAAACATCACCTCCAATCATTAACATCCCAATGTCCTGACGTAGATTTGGCACTGACTTCTCTAGATGAACAATGATCCCAATGTCCCTCTTACTGGATAGAAAGTCCAATGTCAACGGCAATACGCAATAGGGAGCGACATCTGAAATCTTGTGGTCCATAGCAATTAGAGTCCTTCTCAAGAACTTATCCTGCTTCGGTACCACATATGAACCAACCATAGAAGCGTGAAAAGTGAATGCACAATTGGTGCATATAGAGGACTACATATCACATTCTCTTGCCATCTGTCAAACTTAATGGTCACATCTCGTTACTTCTGATTAAACACTGTTCTCTCTCAAATTAATTAGTGATTGCATCACAACACAGCGGATTATCTTGATCAACTCCTAACAGGATTCAAGTCAGCATTGAAATCTATAGGATGACCATGGATCAGTAATCTGAGAAAGGAAAGTCAATACAGAAATAATCAAGATGCTATAATCACTTGATATATAAGAGTGCTGGTTACATAGTAGTGTAAAAACAACTGATTAGAACAATACAAATAGAACTGAAAATTTCCTGTTAAGTGAGGAAATCAGAACTATTGTTCAGCTTACTAAAAATCATGCTTCATTTAACAACATAAGAGCTCAAACTAAGTTCACGTGGCTTCTGTTCAAGAAAGAGTTCAGTGGTATAGTGATCATGAATTGTTCAGCACAAGAAAAAGAAGTGCATGGCGGTTTTACCAGAAAACGCGGCAGCAACCGCACACACACGCTGATCAGCAGCAGCAAGCACACAACATCGCAGCGATACACAGTGGCAGGGGCATACCACGCACACATGCGCAGCAACAACAGCCAAACGCGCACATCAGCAAGCAAGCGCGCATGCCAGCGGATATAAAAATCTCAATGGCGGCCTGTTTCCCTCAAACCTCCTTGGCAACCCCATTGAACTTGTCACCTCATGCCCCTCCTATCTCTCTCACTCTTCCTTCCATCCAACAACGCCCTGCCTTCCAGTCATCGTTCTCGTCTTTCTCGGATTGATAAAAAAAATAGGGTAAATAATTGGATGCTTACTTAGCATGTTGTACCTGCTTCTGTAAGTGACTTGGTAGGACAAGCACACGAAACATTTCAAAACATGCAGTGAAGAGCTGCCAACTGTAGTAATTTTCTTAATGTATGTACTATTAGTTGGCAAAGGAAATTGATTTTGTGCCACCAAATGAATGCACATCATCTCATCCGCTTATTCTGGATGGCTAGAGATATGCAATTCTTTTGCTGACCAATTGTCAATAATGGCCGAAGCAAGTTTATACAGATACATAGCAATGAATATCAAAAAATGATATAAGGAACTAAAGCTAAGAGTACCCCCTATTTCTTCAATTTCGTCAGATTCCTCATCTTCAGCATCTTGATCATATTTGTCAAGTCATCATCAGGCCTAAGCCTGGCTCTATTGTTGGCTTGGCTGCTGCATGCCACAACAATTATATCAATTAGAGCAAACAGAAGCAGGCCCTAATTAGTCCAGACAAAAAAAATAGAGGTAACACATACCAGAGATAACATATCATGGCAAGCGGATATCAAAAGAACATGATCCACAGCCAGAGGCTCGAGATAGACCAAATGCAGCGACCGTTAACAAATCCAAATTCAGTGCTAACAACAACTACTTATATATATTTGGACGTACATAGAAATTAGATATTTCCTAATTGTTTGCAAAACAAAAAACATGCTGGCTGCAAGAGAATGAAAGACGAACCTATTGATGAGCACAACAGTACATACCATCCCATCATGACGTTGCCATCTCTCACACTTGATGATTACATCTTGTTATTACTAACATGTACACCATCGGGCGATTGCTTTATTAGAAATATATTTACACAATATGATCAGAGCAACATCAAGGAGTCGGATGCTGGTGCACAGATTCTCCTCAAATTCCACATTCAACCCCTGTAGAGAAGAACGACATATTTTTCATAGGTGATTTTTGATCGAGCTCCTACAGAAAAATTCAAAGAAATCATGAGTAGCATAGAGCCAAGCAAACTAATCAGAGCAAATCATGAGAGGAGAAGCCTCTCAACCTACTACAGGGAANACATACCATCCCATCATGATGTTGCCATCTCTCACACTTGATGATTACATCTTGTTATTACTAACATGTACACCATCGGGCGATTGCTTTATTAGAAATATATTTACACAATATGATCAGAGCAACATCAAGGAGTCGGATGCTGGTGCACAGATTCTCCTCAAATTCCACATTCAACCCCTGTAGAGAAGAACGACATATTTTTCATAGGTGATTTTTGATCGAGCTCCTACAGAAAAATTCAAAGAAATCATGAGTAGCATAGAGCCAAGCAAACTAATCAGAGCAAATCATGAGAGGAGAAGCCTCTCAACCTACTACAGGGAATCGAGTCAACATTAATTCGTGTAAGAAATAAACCGTAATGTAGATCAACAACCGAGTAGTTGATAAAATAACCTTGACACAACCCATTAATACAATATATAGTTACAGGAAGTAGATTGAGATTGTGCAGATATCATGATCTACGAACCGTATCAACGAATATTGGTTGCAAAGTCACAAACAGAACCTCCTGACATCACAAAACAAATGTTTCATCAACAGAAACTCTAGCGAATGCCAATTGGATTATATAAGTAAGATAGAGACATCAAAAAAAGAAAAAGATAATTCAAGGAGTATATATTCTATTTTCTTACTTGACATCATAGAGAATGCAAGTCAAAGATATTGTGATACATCATACCCATCTATAAATTGACTGGAAGGCACAATCCCCAGCAAAATATATAGAATGAATTGCTCCTATGGTCCAAGTATTGCATAAATAGTTATATACAGAATATTCAACAGTGAGGATAAACACGACATGTACTACCAATGATTTGTGGCCTGTCCGGCGCGGGCCACGGGCCCGCTTCCAAGTGCACGTGCAATGAACGTCTTCACAAATATTATAACCACATGTGAGAAATCACATACTAACACGATGTTGCAATCACTTTGTAATTAAAGAAGCCAAAAGTCTTTTTTCTTAAACCAGAATTCCTTATGCTGGAGTTTAAACAAACCCCACAATAACATGATCAATTTTTTTTTGCTCTACTTATCACCTAATTAAGCAAATGCATGATTTATGAAGCGGATAAGAAATCATGTTAACTTGGAACTAAAATTCCAACAAAAGAGTGAGGAACAAACCTTGTTATCATTGCTCTGAAGTCTGAACCTCCCCCTATTTGTTAGTGAAATGTGAGTATGCTTCGAAGATAATAATTTCTTATACAACATATGCTTTTACATGTGAAAGAGCTACAAAATATGTTGACCTACCTATGTGCACTTCCTAAATCAAGCGGATAAAATTATTTCTATCGGCAATATAAAGTACTAAACATTAGTTCGAATTGAATAATACACCAGAATTGTCATTTCTGACTTTTCATCCATCATTGAATACGAAAGAAAGGGACAATGTCCACTAACCTCTTGGACACTGCACCAGAAATACCATTGGAGGTTGCAGCAAGGGAACTCCTCTCGGCAGCCTCTACCGTGTCCATAACTTTCTCTGTCACAGGAAGAAGGCCAACGATATAATGTAACTAAAAGATTTCCTCGTCGCGGCGTTCGTGGCGGCGCGCGGTAATCGCTGGCCCAGAATCGCTAAACCAGTTCAGCAATCCAACACGAAATGTTCGCCTCCTCTTATCCAGCGAATAGTAATTCCTTGATACAAAAACCACATTATTTTGCACATCTTTCTCCACAACATACCTGTGTAAGAGAAAATGACCACTCATTTGATGAATTTATGGATAAATAAATATGTGCTACATGAGGACAGATCTTCCTTGAATTGTAGAATACTTCAGGCTAATATACATTTAATTTAGCTGATCTTATTGTACCATAAAAGAGGCTAGTATCATGTACAGTGCATACCAAGGTCCTCCAGAAAGTCGCAAACCTTGTTGCTGACCAATCGTATAGAACCAAAACCCACGGTGCATCCCTAGGTAATCTCCAGTTTCAGCCTCAAGAAGTATACCCTCCATTTCTCCTATATGTCTTTGAACAAACTCACTGAATTTGACCTAGAAAGAGTGACTTTTTAAGCTTAAAATGAGACAACACAAGGATAAAGTGAAGGAAATATGCCCTAGAGGCAATAATAAAGTTATTATTTATTTCCTTATTTCATGATAAATGTTTATTATTCATGCTAGAATTGTATTAACCGGAAACATAATACATGTGTGAATACATAGACAAACATAGTGTCACTAGTATGCCTCTACTTGACTAGCTCGTTGA
>LR880969.1:18536391-18554432 GCA_904067115.1 Aegilops sharonensis | reverse complement strand
TAATATAGGCTTTCGAAAGCAAGGAAAAATGTTTACAGGTTAACCATTCTCACTAACTTTGGTGTTACGGAATGAATATATTTGGTTATGGTTTGGTCGGCTGGGGATGATGTGCAATCGATAAGATTGATAAGACTAATCCAGTCAATTAAAGCATTACATCCCTAGCTTAATGTAAGCAGATGGTTGGCCTTGGATTCAAAAGAAGGCACATGGTTGGCTAAGGACGAGTAAGTTAGATTGAGTAGATTGTGATTAGTCTTTTTCGCTAATGTCGTGTCCAAATAAATAAGCTTAATTAGGAATTTAGTTGTAAACTTATAATAATGCTAGTAGTCTCTTATGATAGTGTAGACTCGTGTAGTGATGCTTTACAACTTACGACCATTTGAAGCCGCAAGCAAGAAATAGTCAAACAACTCGCAGCGCTGCACCGACGACATTATCGCCTGGGCAACGGAGAAGAACGGTATCTTCACTGTTCGTTCCGCCTATCGGTTTGCCATGGACGAGCGGGAGCGTCCATTGGCCACCGCCATGAGCAGGGCACCGGATGGTCGTCGCGTCATCTGGAAGACTATATGGGGGTGCCCTGCTCCCCCAAAGGTACGCGTGTTTGCTTGGCGGATTGTGACCAACTCTCTAGCTACTTGGGCAAATAAATTTTCACGTCATCTTGAGCTTTCTGACATATGTCCCATTTGTGGTGTGGAACGAGAGGATGGGTTCCATACGATGTGCAGGTGCCCCCTTGCGAAGGAACTTTGGCATGCCATGGCGCTAGATTGGGTCATCCCGAGTGTCGAATCCATTCGCAACATGGGGCCAGAATGGTTGTTCACCCTCCTTGAGCCTTTGGACGAGACGACGCGTATGATCGTACTGATGATCATGTGAAGGACTTGGCACGTGCGGAATGAGATCACGCATGAAAAACGACCACCTCCAACTGAGTCCTCTCGGCGGTTTTTACATGGATATATCAGCTCTTTATTGTGCCTCAAGCAGTACCCCAATGGTAATGTTGTGAAGGGGAAAATGGTGATCAATGATGCGCCACCAGCACGTACAGCCAGCGCCCTAGCTAAAGAGGAGCTGAGCTGGGTCGCTCCTACTACAAGATGGACCAAGTTGAACACGGACGGAAGCTTCATACCGGCTACAGGTATGGCAGGAGGTGGGATGATCCTCCGGGACACTCAGGGAAACATCATATTTAGTGCTTGTCGTGAACTCCGTACTTGTGGTGACGCGCTGGGCGCCGAGCTCGCGGCGTGTAGGGAGGGGCTGGAGCTAGCCCTCCACCGGACGACGCTACCAATTTCGGTAGAACTAGATAGTTCTGAGGTAGTGTCGCTGATCATAGCAAATTCCGATGATAGATCAGTACATCGCTTCGTTATCCAGGAGATTAAAAGCTTGGCCTCAACTAAGAATAGGGAGATTTCTTTTACTCTTTGTCGTCGTTCGCAGAATAAAGTTAGCCATGAACTTGCTGCTTATGGCCGTAGTACCCTCCGAACCGCAGTGTGGTTGTACTCGGGATTAGACTTCATTGTAAATTTGGTTGTGCCTGAGAGACCCCCGTGAGTAATGAAAATCTCCTTTACCCCCGCAAAAAAAAATAGTCAAACAAAACCGTGTGAAGCCACAAGCTAGAATTAGCTTTAGCAAGTCATTATCAAGTTTTCTTAGATGACATTTAGTTGCTGCACACTTGGCATCATCGCATTATCTTTGACTCAAGGTCAGGCGTGGCGTATGTATCACATTACATTATTGGTAAACCGTGTGAAGCCATCGCTAATTTTTCAGGCTTCGAGGAGAAAGAATTGAAAGATACGGGAGGCTTTCAAAGGCGATGCATGGATATTCAAAATCAATTTCAACATCGTCATCTCTGTTGATCACATCCGGAAATTTTTCACTCTATGGATGCTTGTGAATGGCGTTCACCTTGACGAACAACTTGAAGATGACATTGTTTGGAAGCACTCAAACGATGGGATCTACACGGCGGCCACCGCGTACAAGGCCCAGTTTCTTGGATTAACTCTCCCTCCTATGGATCGCATGGTTTGGAAAGTCTGGCCTCCCCCAAAGGTAAATTTTTTCGCATGGTTGACCCTCCAAGATAGGATCTGGACTGCCGATCGTCTGGAGAGACAGGGTTGGGCAAATTGTGGCCTCTGTCCTCTTTGCAAAAGGGAACAAGAAACTGGTGCACATCTCTTTTTCAAGTGCCGCTACACGCTTAGACTATGGAGGTCAATCATCACTAAGCTTGGCCTTGCTCACATGGACACCTCTGACTAGCACCTTGCTGACTCTGTCCACGAATGGTGGGACAAGCAAATGACAACCGTGTCCCCAGCCGAAGCGCCTCGGCCTCCCTCACGGCCGGATGTTCCGGCACAAGTGTGCGCCGCCGCCTATCCTTCTTAACATCATCATGGACGAGGCAAAGCTTTGGGTTATTGCGGGTGCTAAAAGATTAGGGTCTATTATCTTGCGTGAGTAATCGTCATGCCGTGTATGTGAGTGTTACTGTAAAACTCTAATCTCTATTCCTCTCTTATTTAATAGATGAGGCAAATCTTTTGCCGCCGTTTCGAAATAAAAACAAGGAATCGAGGATCACCTGAGGCTTTGGACCTAACTGTCGGTGTCGGGCAAGCAAGGATTCACACAGAGCATCCCTGTCGTTGGCTCTCTTTCTCTATTTTCAACTGAAATTCTACATCTTACAAGCTTGGGCAAGTCGCACAAAGTGCTGAAAACTCATCAAGGCAAAGCAAAAGCAAAAAAATATCATGCGCATCTCCAAAGAGACACAACAGAAGCATCATGATGCAGCCGAACCAAGACCCAGTTGAACACAGCCATGCAAGCAGGCTACACGTAACATAACGGTGTTTACAGTTTACATCATGTCTCATGGTCATGGGAGAAAAGGTTCTCATATCACCTGGATGGAGACATCCTTCCTGATCACAATCAATATGCATCTGAGCATCACCATCACTAACTAGACTCCGACCCATCCCAGATTAGATACAAGCTCACCAACTCACTGTCATGTCATGGCAGGGCACCAGGGTTAGAAGTACCATACACACAGTGCATTAACTACCAGTACATACACATACTAGGGCTTGAGCTACATCTCTATGTCTGACTTGACCTGCGGACGAAATAGACCGTCATCCTGAGCTTTTTCGTGCTCTCTCCCCGTTCAAAGAGGCAGATATCCCCCTCCCGCACGTCATTCTCGGTGACGAAATCCTTCCAGCCACGACGAATCCACCTCTTTCCGCTCTCATCTATCACCAATCTGGTGCGCTGCTCGTCACCTCCCTCTGCCTGAAGCATGAGATTCGTTTTTCTGTCTATGTGCGGAATATGTCTTGCACCGTATTCCTTGCGGATGCCCTGATCAGACATGCACAAGCGTTGCATGAGAAATGAAAATGACAGATCAATGTCTACTACTTGACTGGAATGAATGATTCACACGTACAGTACAGTCCGTGTTTATGTATTAATAATAGATGGATTTTGATGCATTTTTAGATGAGAAATTAATTGGTTATATATGCGCAGGGTTTTGTAATGTAGTAATTGCACAAGTGGGTCTCAATATTTCCTTGACAAATTAACGCGGTCTATCTACAAACAATAGGTCAAAGAGTATGTAATCAAACTCACCAATTGATCGGCATTAATCCGGCTTTTGGTCATTACTACCACATAGATAGGAAGTTCAGATTGAATTGCTTGAACTTTCTCCTCAACTTTCTTCTTCTCCGCATCACTTAGACTTGTCCTTCCTTTAGATAAAATGTAGGGATACTGGGAAGGCCCCTCGAGATTGCTGGTGGAGCTATGAGGTTCCAAATCGACCCCAAACTCCACAGATGCTCGCTCATTCAGCTTGTGAGCTTCATATCCTGAAAAGCTTGCACAGCCCTCATAAGATAAGCATAGGATAACCAGAAGCAACTTGGAAGTTGATAAAAGGAAAACGCACTCGTATATATAGCACTATAACCTGATTTAGCAGCAGATGGGGAGGATGTTGAAGCCACCTTTTGAGCTTTTGCGTGGCAACTAGGTGCCTGCTTCTGCCGCCTACCTGATTTTCTAGTGCCTTCTTCCATAATGTGATCATCATCAGAACTACTCACATAGTAGTCTGTATGAGGGGGTGGGTCAGTTATTTCAAGTGAATCTTCACGGATTTCTTGAGTACTAGAAATATTTCCCGTGTCAAAGCATGAAGAGGTTCTCTGATGAACACTTGTGCCAAGAATACGAACTTCAAGGCGTTTTTTACCCTTGGTTATAAAAACAAGGAGGTCATTCTCTTGTATGCGATTAGCATCTACAAGATTATTCCACCCATATTGGAGGACTATTTGATCATCACCGTGCTTGCAAGCTTCAACACCATATATAATGTCATTAGGGGCTTCTAGTTGAACAGTAGCTTTAGATGTGTCCTCCTTGAAATGTTCCACAAGCTTTAACGGTAGGTTCTGCAGTAACCCAAATAAAAAGACATTATTGCAACGATGGAATCTTGACCAGTAGCAGTAGGAATGGGTCCTATTAATGGGGTTAATAACATAACCAAGAAATGGTTAGGGAAAAGATCCAACTTACAACAGAGCAATCCTTCAAGTTGACATTGCTTTTGCTCATGACTGCCACATAAAGGGGAACTTGAGATCTCACGGTACAAGCTAGTTCACGTACTTTCTCATCTTGTGCTTTGGTTAGATGGCAGCCAGGTAATATGCTATAGCCAGAGTCAGTTGAGGTCTGAACATTTCCAGAAACAGACAGTACTTGCTCTGCACATCAAGTACATTGTTACTACAATGACCACAAAAGCACAGTACAAGCAGTATTCGACTTTAGAATACTAGTATAATCAATCTTACCATTCAGCACATGATGATTGCAAGTTGCAGCAGGTGGAACACCTCCAAAGCTCTCAGAAGGTGGTTGAGAACAGGAAGTAGCCTTCTCATGACCGTTGGAATTGAATATATGAACCTTAAAGGTAGAGTTCCCATGGTACACAAACCAAAAAGAATAATTTTCTTCTATGTGATGCATTGTGACAAACTTATCCCAGCCAGACCGAAGAACTAGCTCACCCATCTTTCTACACACTCCAATATGGAATATGCCATTAGGAGCTTCTAGCTTGATGGTCTCAGAGATCATGCTCCCCAAATGGTTTCCAACCTCCAATGGTATGCACTATTGAAGAACAAGGAAGAAAAACTTAGAGTTACAAGGTCACAGTCTCTGACAATTTAAGTTTCGTGCTATTTTCATGAAATACACACACCATTTGCAATTTCATGACTTCAAAAGGACATGGCAAACAAACGAAACAAAAACTCATATATTTGGAAACCACATTATGGACAAAAAATGCGCTTAAGTGACATGAGTTACCTTATTATAATCTAGAAATAGCACAATCTCTACTCCTAATGGAGCAGTTGGTAGTCTCCACCGGTCAATTTTCGTCCCATCAGAGATGGTTAATTTTTCGTCCTCCATCCCACCTCCCGCTACCCAGCGATCCCCCCTTCCTCCCTCGAGACCGACAAAAAAAACGGCATGCTACCACAAGGACCATTGTGAAACACTACGGTTCAGCGATAGAAAATCGTCCTAAAAAAATCTAAGACGGTTAACCTACGAAAATTAACATGACCCTCGCACGCACGAGCGATTCCCTCCGTCCCTCCCTCCACGCCGCTGACGATCCAGGAAGGCAGTAGGGGCGTGCGAGGGGAATACGTCCCAGCCGCCATAGTGGAGCCCTATACCGCCGCCGAGATCCGACAGGAGCCGCCGCCGCCGAGGTTCATGAGGAGCCGGCCACCATGACCTCCCTCCCTAGCCGACCGCCACCCCCCTCCCCGGGCAGCCATGTACAGCGGGGCGGCGACCACGTGCCTGGCATAGGTGGGTGTCGGCCTCCCTCCTCCCTTCGTCCAAGGCTAGGAACTCCCCTCCCCTACCCGATCTCCTCCCTTCGTCCAAGGCCACGATCTCCCCTCCCCTACCCGATCAGACGGAGAGAGGGCCAGGCCTTGCCACTCCGGTGTTCGATGTGGCCAGATCTGGCCGGGGGACTCGCCGCAGAGCCTCCATGTCGGCGGAACAGCAGCAGCCCGACAGAAGGTGGGTGCCCAATCTCACATTTTGTGGTGCTTTTTCTATAGTTAGATTAGCACAGGGAGGGAGCAGTGCAGTGCGGATTAGAAGAACGGACATCAAACTCTCTGTTAGATTAGTTCATATTATACTGCCACTATCATAGTTCATATCATAATGTTGATGCCTCTTTAGATCCAGTGCTTAAATAAGATTAGGAGGAAGGGAATCACACTCTCTGAGAGCAAACAAGATACCACATACCCATCCTGTACTATCACTATGTTGTATTAACAAATCCGTGTTATGTTGTATTAACAAATCTGTCTTTCTTTTTTCATATTGTGTAGGATTCAGATTTATGGCAGGGACACAATGAAATTTATACCATACGTTGTGATGATACAAGGAAAGTAAACATAGATGCATATTTTGTTCAACATGATGATACAAGGGAGAGTTGGCCTACGCCGCCAACTGATCTGCAGCAGCGTGGAAGGAGAGTTCAAAAGCAGCAGGAGCGGCTGTTCTACTGCTGGTCGGAGGGAGAGCTTGGCAAGGGAGATAGAGGGAGCTCTACAACCACGATCTTGGCATACAGCCCGATGGCATCATGTCCACGTAAGCTTCTTCCATGTTCCAATTATTGCACTTGTTGGTCTTTTACTGTCATAACTTACGAAATCTTAGATGTTGCTGACAAAAGACCGAGATACAATATTTTGATTGCAGATTATATATTCTTCGGTAATATGTAAAGCCTAAGTGAGAGACACGATGTCTTGATTGTAGTCTTGCAGACTCCATATTTTTCAGCAAGTACGTTCGCAAAAAAAATTGATCTCAGCAGGTTGGTGTTCATGTACACGTTGCCATATGAGAATATACTGTGTATTACTCAAATCTCAAAACAAATGGCCCATTCTGACCAGACCATAACTATTCCAAAAGCATTGATAGGCTTTTTAAAACATCAAGATATCTGAATATTTATCTTAGCAGTGTCCAAAAACCAAATGGTTATGTTTGTTCAGATTTTCCTCATTTTTACGTTCTTTGAATTAGTGCTTGAGGTTAATAATAAATGATTGTTGGTAACTTAACTAGCTCTTGAGAATAATGTGTGATATAGCTTGCTCCTATATGTGTCATTGACTATGTTGCTTGTGGAGAGTAATAAGGATTTATCTAGCTCATGTACATCTGAGCCTGAGACGGAGAGGACGACTATCGTGGCTCCATTGATGATAGTGGTTGCGACGCAGAGCCGTACGAATGGACAACAAGCAAGCCAAGCACTCCCTGGGAATCGCCGTGATTCTGAAACGGGTGGCGGGTCCCTGCCTCTACCGCCCATGAAGCTAACAACGATCACGTGGTCGTCGTGCGACAGCTGCGGAGGGGGGAGGGGGGCAGGCAGGGGGAGACTTATAGGCGAGAACCTGCACGGAGGAGGAAGAAGACGCCTCAGGTGGAGATGATGACGACGACCGTGCCCCATCACTAGCGGCGGTCACGACGTGCAGCTGCAGGACTAGAGATCATACAGGTCGGGCCGTTTCTGGTAGTTGTTTGCTTTAGTGGTGCTCTTGGGTTTACGATTTCAATAAAATCCTGTTGCGAAGTGGAAGGTTAATGTTATTTCTCTGATATCACACTGTATCTTCTTGGTTCAAGTATTGAGAAAGTAACACTGCCGCATATGTATTTACTTAGTTTGCCAAGCTGGTGAAAATATATGTAATTCAGACATGATAGACAGTCAAATTTACAAGTATCATGACAGACATGATAGACAGTCAAATTTACATATGTATTTACTTAGTTTGCCGAGGGAGTAAATAGAGGAGGAGACGCGCCTGGTTACAAGGGAGATTTAACCCTCCTTTCTTGCCATAAGGAGGAGCAACTGATGAGACCGGATACTAGGGAGCAATAAACGTTTCTATTTCGTATTATACCTTCTTTCTTTGAAGAAACAAATTATACCTTGGGATATATGCTACATTTCAAATCAAGAAAGTCGGGTCTTTAGCATATCATTCTCGACCATAGCTACTTTAATCAACAATTCAGATCATATGTAAACAAACAAATTTTTCATATGTACTAATATACTAATTACGTCCGTAAGATCTTTCCACCAACACTGTTGTCCTGCCGCGCCGTTTATATGTTCTGAAACAATTTTTCGAAGGTAAAAAATGTTGTGAAGCAGTTGTTTCAAGAAAAATGTACTGAAAGCTAGATTAGCTTTGCAGTTTCCAAATGTCAACCAATTAACGATCTTATCTACCACGTCTTCCTCTTTTCTTCCAATGGCAAGCAAAATGTTGTAGGAAGGGCGAAGTATTGCACAGCATAGTTAAGAAAGAAATACTGTAATACTAACAAATAAAAAGCACAGCCCTTTACTCAAAAAGGGGATGATTTCACTAGTAATAGTTTTAGTGGCATTTCAATTTTCAACACCCTTCCCTAGCGTGCATAAGGAGAGAGCTCTCGCGAGGAAGGGGTGAGTAAGTTAACTGACCATGCTGTGCCTGAAACCACCCGTAGCCACGGCAACGAAGTGCGTCTTGTCATCGCCCACGTGGTTGAGGAGGTAATGCTGCCACCACATGGTACAGCTCCTCCTCTCCTCGTGCAACCGCCGCCGGTCCGACCTGCTGGACAGCGACCACAGATTGTGCCACGGAATCAGGAACGGAAGCTATTTCCGGATTTCCCCAGATTTACTTTACAGTAGTAGTAAACCCTCCCTTTGGCCATGAATCAAGAACCAGGTGGTGGAGAGCATAACCTGGTTGAGAGCCTGGGGAGGGGTGCGGCTGCTCGGGGGGGATAGTGGACTGCCCCGTGCGCGTGCCGCGTACGGGAGATTTGCGGCCGCTCGGGTTCGTCGACGGGGGATGTCGGAGGCGGCACAGGCGGAGCTCCGGGGCGGCGACTGGCTCGATGGAGAGCAGCCGGAGGCGGACGACGGGGGCCGTAGATCGGGGAGGGGTGGAGCAGACGGATTTGTCCCCAACGGCGGCGGCGGGGCGGCGCAGGTGGAGGGGCCGAAACCCTAGCTCGCCATTGGCGGCGTCTCCTCTCGCAGATCTTCTAAGGCGTTGAGGCAGGCGAAGGCGGAGGTGGAGCACCGGAACGGGGGCGCCTAGGAGTCGCCGGACGGAGTCGGAGCAGCGGAGCAGCGGAGCATTGTGTTGTGCCGTACGAGCGGAGCAGGTTGGAGCCGTAGCACTGGACCAAGAGAGCGGAGTTTGTTTTTTTCTTTTGACAATTAGCACGGGTGGAGTTTGTTTTTGTTTTTTTTAAGCTTCGGTGCTGCTAGTTTTTTTTTCTAGGAATAACTTACGTGTTTATATTGCGAAAAAGCATATAGAGCATGGACACACGAAATTCATCAAAAGGACCCAGAAACACACATGTCCCCGTACAATTGCACAAAAGACATAAAAAAAAAAACCAAAGTAAAAACTCAGTCCTAAGAGATCCTTGCATCCATCGTCATCCTGGCCCGTTGCCGACCGCTGTCATCGCAGCACTGCCGAAGATAGGAATAATAAGCAGCCCCATGAACCAGATCCGCCGAAGCACCATAGCTGAATCAACGTTGTGAACTGATTAAGCAGCCCGCCGCAGAACGACAAGGCACGGGTGGAGATTCTTTTTGTTGAGCTTCGGTGCCCCTATGGAGCTACAAGAGGAAGAAGTGGCTCAAATCGACCGCCGGGATAAAATTCTTTATTCCAAATCATAACCCGAGAGAGAGAGAGGAGAGATGCATACCCGGCTGGTGAAAGAGTCGTCGTTGGAGGAGGAACCGCTGAAGAGGTCATTGAAGAAGACCATGGCGACCGCGGCGGTCGGTTGCGAGACGGCGAGAGCGACGAAGCAAGCAAGGAAGCGGCTATAGCTTGGGAAGGAAAGAAGGAGGAAACAAGGGAAATGTGGCTTGTGGTGGGGAGAAAAGGGGGTGGATAGGGGGAGAGTTAGATATTTCGACGGTAAACAAAAAATTTCGAAATGTGGAGGGAAACTTGGCGTGCGGTGCCGCCGGACACCATTCACTTTGAACAAATGTGTGCATCACAAATGATTCTTCTGCTTTTACTCACATGCAATGAGTTTGAGCATTTAAATTTTGGACGAAATTACCTGGGTACGGTGCCCATCCACGCTATTGCATAATTTAATATCGCTTGTTAATTTGGGTACACAAAAGAGTCTATAGCACACATATCACACTTACCGAATCGAGCAATTTTAGTAATTAAACAAAGGCAGTTGACCTAAACATTGCTTTAAGAAAAGACCAACGTTATAAAACAAAGGCTAAGTATGCATAATTTTAACAAAGTCACCGACGCGCCGCCCTATACCTCGCCGGTGTAAGATGAGATGTTTGTCCTAGCGACATGCCGCCGTTGGAGGACTCCGTGTCCCCTAGGCTAAAGTCGACCACGCCGTCGTCCTCGTCCTCGTCCTCTGCGTCGCCCTCGAGATTGTAGTACTCATATTAGTGGTTGCGCTAGAGCTCGCGTTGGTACTCCATCGCTGATTCCTCGACGGACAGGCTCTTCTGTACCTTCTTCTTAGCCACGTGCAACTCCTCCTCCCGGCGCTCCTCGATCTCCGCCGCCTTCTGCATCTTCATCTCCCGCTCGGCGATCTCATGAGGAAGCAGGTGCTCCATGGCTTCCGCCCCCTTTTCGGACAAGGGGTGCATGCTGGATTTCGAGGAGGCCTGAAATATCTTGGCGTGGGCTTCCTCGATCTTGGCATGATGGTGTCGACCCGGACTAGGGCGACATTCGCGGCACAGATGGCTGCTCGAGCCTCTCGGCGTTTGCACCCGCCGGCTGCAGCAGCTGCCCTGTCGGCTACCGCAGACGACCTCTCCGCGGATGCGGCCGCGCTCAATGCGGATCTAGTCGCGCTCTCCGCGTACGCGGACGCACTCTCGGCGGAGGCAGAGGCGCTCGGGGAGGACACGGCGAGCCAACGGACCCCCACGAAGCATCTCCACAGCGTCATTTTTTGCAAGAAGGGGTTGGGGAATGGGAATCGAGGATTCGTGGATTCGGAGGTGACCGACACTTGAGCAGACAAAGTCGACGAAGCTTATGGAGGAAGACATAAATAGACCCACGAATTTTCATCGCAAACGGTTTCTATGACCAACTGTAGGTGATGTAGTTGATTTTTTGTATTAGCTGTGAAAGACGAATTTGGAGTATAGTGGCAACAGTTTGTTTTAAAATGTACGGCAAAATTTTGTACTGTTAACATGCACTAATAGAACTATCATGTCAAAATTTAGAAATTTTCAGGATTCATTTGACCTTTTTAAGACATTAAGGGAGTTTTTAGCCATTTAATGGTGGGAATTCAAATTTGAATTGCACGTACATACAACAACAAACCATCATGGGTTGGAAAATCATATTTGTGTCCTTGTGTGAAAGTTAATTCCCTATGCAGTAAATTGGAAGGAATTTTCAAACATATTTGTGTCACGGCTTGGACACAAACATTGAGTACCATGGCTTTTAAATTCTAAAAAAAAATAAAAATGATCAGCAATACATGAAACCTTGCTTGATGTAATGGCATGCCACTAAGATGTTGTGGTAAAAAAATTGGCATGCTTGACGAAAGTTTGGACACACACCCCTCACAAACTTGAGCATCTCACGAGAAGACTCGTGGTTCCGATAGGGAACAATGCATGTTTGATGACGAACCGGCGTTAGCTTCCTCGTATGGCTTTGAATTTTTTTTCTACCGTTAACATGCACCAATACAAGTGCCGTGCTAAAATTTGTAAATTTCCAGGGATCATTTGACATTTTTGAGACATTTAAGTGAGTTTCTAGTCATTTAATGGCCGTAATTAAAATTTGAACTACATGTACGTGCAACAACAAACCATCATGGGCTGAAAATCATATTTGTATCCTTGTGTTCGAGTTAATGCTTTGTGCGGTAAATTGAAAGGAATTTTCAAACATATGGGTGCCATGGCTTGACACAAGCATTGAGTGCCATGGCTTTTAAATTCCAAAAAATTAAAAAATGTTCAGAAATACATGAAACCTTGCTTGATGTAATGGCATGGCACCAATATTATGTGGTAAAAAATTGGCTTGTTTGATGAAAATTTGAACACACTGTTGAGTGTATTGATTAGTAGGAAAGACGAGAAAGACTAGGATTTGTTCTGGCTTGTCTTGTACTTTGCTACTTCTTGAGCTTGCGTTGGTTTTCCCTTGAAGAGGAAAGGGTGATGCAGCACAATAGAGATAAGTATTTCCCTCAGTTAAGAACCAATGTATCAATCCAGTAGGAGAAACATGCTACTTCTTGAGCTTGCGTTGGTTTTTCCCTTGAAGAGGAATGGGTGATGCAGCAAAGTAGAGATAAGTATTTCCCTCGGTTAGAGAACCAAGGTATCAATCTCGTAGGAGACAACACACAAAACACCAATACCTGCACAAATAATGAAGCACTTGCACCCAAAGCGATAAAGGGGTTGTCAATCCCTTCACGGTCACTTGCAAAAGGTGAGATCTGATAGAGATAGATAAAACTAAACAAAAGATAAAATAAATATTTTTGGGTTTTTGGTTTATAGACCGAAAAGTAAAAGATTGCAAATAGTAGATCGGAAACTAATATGATGGAAAATAGACCCGGGGGTCATAGGTTTCACTAGAGGCTTCTCTCAAAATAGCAAATAATACGGTGGGTGAACAAATTACTGTCGAGCAATTGATAAAAAAGCGCAAAGTGAAAGCACAAGTGCTCCCTAGGTGGTTTTGGTAATTAATGTCAACATATCTCTTGTTGGACTAACACTTTTATCTAGTATGTTTCAGATAAGTTCAACAATGGAGTGGCATGGACTAAAGGATGTGGGAACCCCTTCAAGATGCTAAGGACAAAGGATTGGCTCAAGCTTAAAGCTCAAGACTCTACATTTTACATTTTAGTGATCCAAGATCACATTGAGTCTATAGGAAAAGCCAATACTATCAAGGAGGGATGAGGTGTTGCTTAATGAGCCTCTTGCTTCATGTGCTTAGTGATATGCTCCAAAACCCTCAACTACTTTCTCACATCCACATATGACCTAAACCTAAAGTCAAACTCGGCCCCACCGATTCTCTCTATCCGGCGCCACCGAGTTCAAATGTCATAGCCACTACCACAAACCCTAGGCAAATCGGTTTCACCGACAGGGATCTCGGTCTCACCGAGATGGGATTGTAATCTCTCTGTGTATGTCTATTACTAAAATCGGTCTCACCGAGTCTGTGTAATCGGTACTACCGAGATTAGAATGCAAACTCTCTGGTTAACTTATTACCAAAATCGGTCCCACCGAGTTTGAGTAATCGGTCCCACCGAGTTTGCCTGACCAACTCTCTAGTTAGCTAATTACCAAAATCGGTCTCACCGAGTTTGTGTAATCGGTCTCACCGAGATTACGTTATGCCCTAACCCTAACCATATCGGTCCTACCGAGTTGCATGTCAGTCCCACCGAAAACCCTAACGGTCACTAGGTTTACTAAATCGGTCCGACCAAGTTTGTTGATTCGGTCCCACCGAGTTTGGTAAATTGTGTGTAACGGTTAGATTTTGTGTGGAGGCTATATATACCCCTCCACCTCCTCTTCATTCGTGAAGAGAGCCATCAGAACAAACCTACACTTCCAACTTACCAGTTCTGAGAGAGAACCACCTACTCATGTGTTGAGGCCAAGATATTCCATTCCTACCACATGAATCTTGATCTCTAGCCTTTCCCAAGTTGCTTTCCACTCAAATCTTCTTTCCACCAAATCCAAATCCGTTGAGAGAGAGTTGAGTGTTGGGGAGACTATCATTTGAAGCACAAGAGCAAGGAGTTCATCATCAACACACCATTTGTTACTTCTTGGAGAGTGGTGTCTCCTAGATTGGCTAGGTGTCACTTGGGAGCCTCCTACAAGATTGTGGAGTTGAACCAAGGAGTTTGTAAGGGCAAGGAGATCGCCTACTTCGTGAAGATCTACCGCTAGTGAGGCAAGTCCTTCGTGGGCGACGACCATGGTGGGATAGACAAGGTTGCTTCTTCGTGGACCCTTCGTGGGTGGAGCCCTCCGTGGACTCGCGCAACCGTTACCCTTCGTGGGTTGAAGTCTCCATCAACGTGGATGTACGATAGTACCACCTATCGGAACCACGACAAAAACATCCGTGTCTCCAATTGCGTTTGAATCCTCCAAAACCCTTCCCTTTACATTCTTGCAAGTTGCATGCTTTACTTTCCGCTGCTCATATACTCTTTGCATGTTTGCTTGTTATGTATTGTGAATGTTAAACTTGTGCCTAAACTCCACTTAAACCTAAAGAAGTTAACAACTGCAACTTTGGTACTTAGTGTCTAATCACCCCTCCCCTCTAGACACCTCTTCTCAAGATCCTACAAGTGGTATCAGAGCATTGATCTCCATTGCCTTGGTTTAATCACCATTGGAGGAAGATGGATGAGTCTACTTTGGGGAGTCTTAGACATAGAGTGCATATTCTTGATGGAGAGTATTTTCATGAGTGGAAAAATGAGATGCTTGTAATTTTCAATCAATATCACTTGAACAAGTACATTGCTAGCCCTTGTGCACCTCATGTTGATCCTATGCATCCTACCCTTGATGAATCAATTGACATGATTAGGAATCTTAGAACTGTTAACCTCATCACTAGAGGCTTGCCTAGAAACTTAATTAGAAACTTGCCTACTCTTGAGTGTGCCTACACTATATGGAAATTCCTTGAGGAACGCTTTCCAAATTATTCCTTGAAAAATCTAGATGAGATTCTCTATAAGTCTATTGCCTTGAGTAAGATGAATACTAGTGATCCTATGTTTGGTGATCGTCTATTTGGACTTACAAACCTTATGCGTGCCAAAGGAGATGTTGGAATTATTGGTGATATTATTTCCGAAGCTATAAGAATTCATAAGCAGGACTATTATCAAACTCACTCTAACGAATTACTCTCTCTAGGACTTGATCCACCACATGACGATGTTGAACATGGATACTATGATGAGGATGATGATAGTGACTTCGATCTTGATGATGCAATGAGACATTTTGGTCTTATGGAAAATCTTTAGGGATATATGGTAGGTGGAAAAGAATGGGTTCTTGATAGTGGATGTACCGATCACATGACCGGAGATAAAGACATGTTTCGTGAGCTTGCTGAAAACGATGGTCCTCGAAAGTATGTCACTTTCGGTGACAACTCAAAGGGTAAGGTGGTTGGCCTCGGTAAGGTGGCCATATCACATGATAGCTCCATACAAAATGTCATGCTCATTGAATCTCTTGGATACAACTTACTTTCAGTATCTAGACTTGCTGATTTCGGTTTCAGTGTCCTATTTACTGAAGTAGATTGCCAAGTGTTTCATAGAGATAATCATAAAATGGTCTTTACCGGTGTGCGTAGAGGTGACCTATACATTGTTGATTTCACTAAAAAGGCTCAACCTAGAACTTGCTTTATTGCTAAATCCTCTAAAGGTTGGTTATGGCATAGACGACTAGGTCACGTTGGCATGCGAAACCTTGACAAGCTTATTAAAGGAAATCATATCCTTGGAGTTAACGTTGCCATATTTGATAAGGATAGACTTTGTAGTGCTTGTCAAGCAGGTAAACAGGTTGGAGGAAGGCATCCCGTGAAGAACATCATGACCACAAGGAGGCCACTCGAGCTTCTTCATATGGATCTCTTTGGTCCCAACGCTTACAAAAGTCTCGGTGGAAATTCTTTTGGTCTAGTTATAGTTGATGATTTTTCAAGATTTACGTGGGTGTTCTTTCTCGATGATAAATCGCAGGTCCAAAAGATCTTCAAAAACTTTGCCAGGAAGGCTCAAAATCAATTTGAAGTAAAGATCAAGAAGGTTCGCAGCGACAATGGAACGGAGTTCAAGAACGCAAATGTGGACACCTTTCTTGACGAAGAAGGGATTTCACACGAGTTCTCGGCTACGTACACACCTCAACAAAATGGAGTTGTTGAGAGGAAGAACCGGACGCTCATCGAAATGGCGAGAACGATGCTTGATGAGTACAAGACGCCGAAGCACTTTTGGGCAGAAGCGGTTGAGGCAGCTTGTCATGCAACAAATCGCTTGTATCTTCACAAGCTACTCGGCAAGACGGCATACGAGCTCCTCACCGGTAACAAACCCCAAGTTGGATACTTTCGAGTATTCGGCTCAAAGTGCTACATTCTTGATAAGCTTCGTCGTTCAAAATTTGCTCCTAAGTCACATGAAGGATTCCTACTAGGTTATGGCTCAAACTCTCACACTTACCGTGTCTACAACAATTTCACCCGAAAGGTTGAAGAGACGGTAGATGTGAAGTTTGATGAATCTAACGGCTCGCAAGTAGAGCAATTGCCAATTGATGTAGGATACAAAGATCCTTCGGAAGCAATCCAAGACTTGTCTATTGGCAAGGTCCGTCCAACGGAGGTGAAGGAGAGTACCTCGACCGTCCAAGTGGAAGCTTCAACTTCACGACAAGGTGAACCAAGAGTTGATACGGAAGCATCCACAAGTGGAACACACCAAGATGAAAACGAGGAAGTACATCAAGAACGTCAACAACCTCCTTCTCCACCACGACAAGAAAACGCCAACGCCAACAATGAAGAAGATCAAGAAGAAGAAGAAGAACAAGATGAAGAAGATGTTCAACCAAGACCCAAGCAAAAGCTTTCACGAGTTCGAGCAAGAATTGCTAAAGACCATCCCGTAGAGCAAATCTACAATGATATTCAAACCGGGAGAATCACTCGCTCTAAAACTCGTTTAGCTAACTTTTGCGAAAACTATTCTTCCATCTCTAGCATTGAACCTATGAAGGTCGAAGAAGCATTGGAAGATCCGGATCGGATAAATGCTATGCATGAAGAGTTACACAACTTTGAGAGAAACCAAGTTTGGACATTGGTTGAGAAGCCCGACAACAACCACAACATCATCGGTACCAAATGGGTGTTTCGCAACAAGCAAGATAAAGATGGACAAGTAGTTCGCAACAAAGCACGTCTCGTCGCCCAAGGCTACACACAATTCGAAGGTATGGACTATGGTGAGACTTATGCTCTCGTTGCTAGACTAGAGTCCATTCGCATCTTACTTGCCTATGCTAATCACCATGATATCACCTTGTACCAAATGTACATTAAAGGTGCTTTTCTAAATGGTGAAATAGAGGAGGAAGTTTATGTTAAACAACCTCCCGACTTTGTCAATCCTAAGAAACCAAATCATGTTTACAAACTTCACAAAGCCCTTTATGGTCTTAAACAAGCTCCTAGAGCGTGGTATAAATGCTTGACCAAGTTCCTTATTGAAAAAGGCTTTGAAATTGGGAAAATTGATTCCACACTTTTTACTAAAAGGGTTAATGGAGAATTATTTGTATGCCAAACTTATGTTGATGATATCATATTTGGATCAACTAACCCTCATTTTAGTGAGAAGTTTGGAAAGCTAATGTCGGAGAAGTTTGAGATGTCAATGATGAGTGAACTCAAATTCTTTCTTGGGTTGCAAATCAAGCAAACTAAGGAAGGTACTTTTGTTTCTCAAATGAAGTACACTAAGGACTTATTCAAGAAGTTCAATATGCAAGAGTGCAAAGGTATGTCTACACCCATGCCTACTAGTGGACATCTTGATTTGACCAAAGATGGTAAACCAGTTGACCAAAAGGTTTATCGCTCTATGATTGGTTCATTGTTATACCTATGTGCTTCACGTCCCGATAT
>LR880969.1:18457414-18467982 GCA_904067115.1 Aegilops sharonensis | reverse complement strand
GAAGTGAGGAAGGGGAGAGGGGGTATTTATAGCCACGGTGAAAAACTGTTCACCCGAAGATTTGGGACGAACGTGCCCCTGACCCTTCTCATTCGCTTGACATGTGTCACCCACGTACTGAAAAGTGGAGATTGCGTTAGATCGTGGATGAATAGATAAATCTATCGTGGGATGAGGAACGGTTTGAGCGGCAAAAACGAAAGTATGGATAAGATCAGTTTTAAAGTTCTTTCGCAATTTCATCAGATGACAAGGACACAGTGAAGATTTTGAACGAGTTTCAAATAGAACGCACATGAAGAATTTGTGAATAGATTGGGTTGAGTATAGCATAGAGGGGGAAGGGTCCGATCACATTCACTTAGCAGAAAACGCAACATGAGGAATTAGCCATAAGTGAATGCTGTAGAGGACATAAACCCATATATATTTATATAGCGAATGAAGAAAAACGACGGAAACAGTGAAGATTTTGCAAAGTTGAAGAATTTGAAAAACTGAAGAATTTCAAAACTAAGGAAAAACTCAAAATGAAGATTTTCAACTTTGGTGGTGGCGTGTCCCACCGTATAAGAATGATGATTTCAGACACCGCGTACAATTGTCGTAGGGTTCTGAGAATCAAATTCTTCATTAATTTCTTCACACTTAGAGTGTTATTCTTCATTGATTGAAGAAAAATGTTTCTTCATGTGTTGCACATCTAAGTCATCAATTTTGCATAAATGTCAGGATGTGTGACCTTTTCAAAGAACATTCGAAGATTCTAAGATATTTAGCTCACACCGCAACTTGCTAAATCTCTTCTCATCCAAGGGCTTAGTGAAGATATCAGCTAGCTGTTCTTCAGTCTTCACGTGCTCGATGGAGATGTCACCCTTCAACACATGATCACGAAGAAAATGATGACGAATCTGAATGTGCTTTGTCTTCGAGTGCTGAACTGGGTTGTGAGCAATCTTGATGGCACTCTCATTGTCACAGTAGAGAGGCACATTCTTCACGTTGACGCCGTAGTCCTTGAGAGTTTGCTTCATCCATAGTAGTTGAGCACAGCAAGAGCCAGCAGCAATGTATTCAGCTTCCGCAGTAGCCAGTGATACTCAGTTCTGTTTCTTCGAGGACCAACAGACCAAAGATCGTCCGAGGAAATGACAAGTGCCAGATGTTGACTTGCGGTCCACACGATCACCAGCATAGTCAGAGTCAGAATATCCAATGAGATCAAAAGCAGAGCCCTTGGGGTACCATAATCCTAGTGTTGGTGTGTGAGCTAGATATCGAAGAATATGCTTCACAGCCTTATGGTGTGATTCCTTCGGTGCAGCTTGAAATCGGGCACACATGCAAACACTAAGCATTATATCTGGCCTAGATGCACATAAGTACAATAAAGAACCAATCATGGAGCGGTATACCTTGTGATCGAAGTCAATACCATTTTCATCAGTGCATAGATGGCCATTTTTGGGCATAGGAATTTTGACGCCTTTGCAATCTTGCATGCCGAATTTCCTCAGTACATCTTTGAGGTATTTCTCCTGAGATATGAATATGCCTTTGCGCTGTTGACGAATTTGAAGACCTAAGAAGAATTTCAACTCTCCCATCATAGACATTTGTGTTGACGCCTGATTTTGGCAAGATACAGAGTGAAAGGGTTTTCAGCATGAAAAGTTTCACATCACCGAATGGAACAACTTTAATGTTTGGACCATAATTATTCGGCATCATATCAAAGACCAAAACTATACTCAGATTGTCATGTTTAGGTGTTCTGAGTGCTTTTTGGTCAATTAAGCCTCCAGGAAAACCTCGGATGAAGGAATGCTCTACATGAATTGTCTTCGTCTCGTCAAATCGGTCGATTTTTATATAAAAATCATCTCAATCCGAGTTCGTATGCAAAAGTTAGAGCTATCTGAATGCAGCCCTGTCAAGAGGCGAAATATGACGCGGGAGACCAGACATGTCTTGGCAAGTGTCTGACGTAATGCGTGAGTGTTTTTCCCCAGAAGATGGCCTCGAATCGGAAAACGTTCAACACGAAAGTTTTTCGTCTCGTCAAAACGGTTAACTTTTCTTTTGGAGTCATCATCATCCGACGTAGTATATGACCTGCAGAGACGCTGCAAGAGTCGGACGGTCCGGTCAGCTACATGAACGAGTCCGACTCGAAATTAGAGATGACCCCGTGGAGTATTCAAGATGGCCTTACTTGGAAATGTGATCAACATACGGATTGTTGGCCTCGTCAAAGCACATAAAATTGATATTTGAACCGTCTCCATCGGAAGTCATATGCAGATTCCACGGCCCATGCAAGGAGCTAGACAGAAGATTGGACCAGATTCGGGCTGAATCCGAGTGGGACCAGAACTAGGATTCTAGGACGTGAATTGATGTAATTTTCTTCTAAAGAAAAGCCTAGATAAATCCTTTGCTTGTACGGGAAGTCCAGCCGCCTCTTATATATGTTGGGGGTGACGGCCGATTAAACAACACACAATAGAACAAATCAATATACTACTTTTTCCTGTCTACGTTTTATCTCTCCACCGTTTTTCTCTCTCGTTCTTCGCTGTTCTTCGTGTTTGAGAGCTGCGAATTCCGAGGCTCTAGGGGCGAGCGAATCAACCTAGGGCAGCCCATAGCCGCCGCACTCCCTGACGGGGTCCCTCCCGGGGGTGTGGGGTTTTCGGGTCTGCAAAAGCGCCCGCCGACTGTCTTGCGTATCGCGCTGTCGGTCGGGTCTCCTTCGACGTAAGCTGCGGTGCATCACCCCCGGCATCGAGGGTACACGTGATGTGTTCGTGTGTCAACACACTTTTTGGCGACTCCGCTGGGGATCGAAGATCAATCATCATCATCCACCATGTCCGATCTTCCCAATCCATCCGAGGTAGACGCTGATAACATCATTAAGCCCAGTCTTGATGAGATATCGGCTGATCATCGCCAAGTCTATGAGGAGTACAAGAAGGCGCGCGAAGAGAAGGATTTGCAGGAGTTCCTTGCAAAGTTCAAGAAGGATCGCCAAGGCAACATCACTCCGATTGAAGAAATCAAGTTCCCTCCTCTTCAAACCGAACAGGTTAAACCTTCTGTGAGTACTACCTTTTCTCCTGAGCAGTGGGCTGAGATTGGAAGTCGTATTGCTGATGGTAACAATCTAGTCTATCAAACTTTCATAGAAAATACTAATGCTCAGAAGAATACATCTCAATCGACTAGTGGTAATGATGGTGTAGCTACTAGTGTGCAAAACCCTAATCTGGCTTTACCTATTGCATCGGCGCCTCCCGTGCCGATGGCTTATTATCCTACCCAAACAAATCAGATTGTGGCTGCACCCATTAATCCTATTATGAGCATGCCAGGTTCGGTGGCAACGCCGAACCCAACCTTACCTATAGCTACAACCACTCGACCACTAGCAAATTATGGGTCGACATACCTGCCACAATTCCTACCTACAGCTAGTGATCATACTCCTCCTATGCCACTGCCACAAGCTTCATCGTCCACTATGGATGATGGTCTAGCTAATCTTAGAGAGGAGATGGCTAAGATGCTTCGAGAAAATTTTGGGGTTGAGTTACCTCGGAATCGGATTTACCAAAAGCCGTACCCCGAATACTTTGATGCCATCCAGTGCCCTCCAGGATATAAAATTCCAGATTTTGTTAAGTTCAATGGAGAGGGCACAAAAACCACATGGGAGCATGTTAGTCAATACTTGGCACAATTAGGTGAAGCAGGTTCACTAAATGAGTTGAAAGTGCGTTTATTTCCTTTATCATTAACTGGTACCGCATTTTCATGGTTTTCTTCTTTACCACATGGTTCCATTCGAGTTTGGTCGCAGCTAGAGCAGAAATTTCATGATCACTTTTACAGCGGCGACAATGAACTAAAGTTGTCACATCTAACATCGGTTAAACAGAAGCATGATGAATCGGTCTCCGATTACGTCAAGAGATTCAGAGAAACAAAAAACGATGTTTTAGTTTGGTGATAACCGAGAGACTTGGCAGACCTAGTGCTGAGTGGTTTGAGAACTCCCATTAGAGAAAAGTTAGAGGGCTATGAGTTCTTAAATATTAACCAAGTCTTACAAAGGGCTTTGGCTCAGGAAAGCCGAAGCAAAGATCTCAAAGAAGTGCATAGATACAAAGCCGATCGTCCAAAGATGAATATGGTGGAATATGATAGTGATCACTCGGACGATGAGGGTGATGTTTTTGCTACTGAATTTGTTTGGCCATCTAAGGCCAAACCCTTTACTTGCAATGATCTGAAACCGATTCATAAGAATCATGATGAAGAGATGAAGTTTACTTTTAACATTGCTAAGTGTGATAGAATATTTGATGCTTTGCTGCAGGCTAAGATTATTAGAATATCTCATACTTTACCACCGTTTGAAGAGCTGAAACGGCGTGCTTATTGCAAGTATCATAATTCTTTTTCTCATGCTACTAACGATTGCAATGTTTTTCGACGACAGATACAATCGGCCATTAATGATGGACGATTGAACTTTTCTGAGATGCAAGTTGATAAACAGCCCTATCCAATGAACACCATGAATTTAGAAGGGAAGAAGCTACTCATTCGGCCGGAGGTAGCCGAATCTTCTAATAAAGCTAATGTCATTGTTGGTGAGCCCACGAAAGACAAGGAGGGTGACAAGGTCTTGGGGAGACATGTTGTGCTTGATAAGCAACCCGATGGCAAGGAAGTGATCACGATCACCATCAAGAATCCTACACTCGGGGGCAAACACAGGTGCAGCAGGACACTCGAGTTAAATTGATCAAGCCCAAGAGTCCAGAAATTGGCAAATGGAAGAGGAATGAAGCTAAAGTGCAACGCAAGCGGATCAAGCCAACTTTTGATATGTTGCTGTCCAAATATGCTAATCAGTCGGCTGGTCCCAGCTCTAACCGGCCATCACACTTGAAGCGACCAAGGTCACCATCGAATGATATGTTCAGTCAGTATGTGAAACCGAGTGGACCAAGGGCGCAGCTTTCAGAAGAGCAGAGGCAATCTGTGTGGAATCGACTTGATTACTCATATAATGGCCGACTGAACATCGGTGACTATCAGTCGGCTGGTCAAAATATGCGACCGAGTGGAAAATATCCTAGTGTAAGAATGCACCCTGGTGGAAGCTATCCAAGTGAAAAAATGTGGCCAAGTAGATTCCATCCGACTGAGTTCCATCCGAGTGGATTCCATCAGAGTGACGTCCATCCGAGTGGATTCCATCCGAGTAAAAAGGTGCGCCCCAGTGGAAATTTCATGCATCTGGAAAGTCGAAAAGAATGGCGTGTTAAGTCACCAAGTGTTGCAGCAGTTGAGTCAGGAAAAGGCAAGGAGAAAATGGATGTCTACTCACTTATCTTGGGCACAGAAACATTCCCCATACAGCAGCCGACTGTGCATAACCACTCGACTGAGCCGATACTTGCTATCGCGCCAAAGCACTCGGTTAATGACCATGAAGCAAGCACCAGCCAAGTAAAGGTGAGAGATGCTAAATACACTCGACCAAAGTGGTGTCCTCCAGGGCTAACAAAGACACAGAAGAGGAAACTACAGAGGTTAAGGAGTCAAGAGATGGCAGAGCAGGAGGCCGAGAAGCAAAGGGATAAGTTGTTCAATGACACTCGACCCATGGTTCCAGCAAAACAAGTGTGGAGGCCTAAACAAATACAAGATACAACAGCTTCTACATCTATCACAGAGGTGCCTACACCACCCAAGGAGGATGATGCGACAGCTATTACATCGTCTGCAACACTTCTTACTTCTCCTTCACTCGACCAGATTTCAGAATCGGTCGATCCACTTGAAGAAGAGGCTGATATGTTAGACTATGAGTCTACACCGGTCCATGAAGGTATGGATATCAATATGGTATATTACTTACCTGCTGAGTTTCGTGCTGTAGATGAGGAAGGGGAAGTGGCTCAACTGGATTTTGGCCCTAAAAATGCAATATTCGAGAAGCCGAAAGAACCAGTAACACATTTGAAACCGTTGTATCTCAGAGGTCATATCAATGGATCGCCACTCAGTCGAATGCTTGTTGATGGTGGTGCTGTGGTAAATCTTATGCCCTATTCGGTCTTCAGGAAATTGGGTTTGCCTGATGAAGAATTGATCAAGACCAATATGGCGCTCAACGGGTTTGAAGGCAAAGAGAGAACTGAAGCCAAAGGTGTGATGTATGTGGAGCTTACAGTCGGAAGCAAAACTTTGGCTACTGCATTCTTTTTCGCTGAGGTGCAAGGTAACTACAACGTTATACTAGGCCGTGATTGGGTTCATGCAAACCAGTGCGTGCCATCCACTATGCACCAGTTTTTGATTCAGTGGGTTGATGATGAAGTGGAAGTCATTCATGCGGATAACTCGGCCTGTGTTGCTTTGGCCGATGCATCGGTGGATTGGCAACATCCCAATGCTACTTGCTTGACGGTACGTGACTTATCAGAGTTTGATTTTCTCAGCGCGACCAAGAATGGTTTTGTGCCCGTGTCTTTAAAGCCGACTGAATGCAGTTGCCTCCAAGGTATGATATGTTTAAATGGATTCTAGTTCCGAGTGGTTACAAAAACGTCTTGTAAAATATCGGTCCGGCGAGAACGATATGTATGAGTCTATTGAGGAGTTGGATGACATGGATAAACTTGGACAAGGTTTTACATCGGCCGATCCGTTAGAAGAGGTAGATATCGGAGACGGATCAGTCAGTCGACCGACATTTATAAACAAAAATTTGAAAGCCGATTGTAAAGCTAAATTAATCGAGCTATTGAAAGAATATGTTTGTTGCTTTGCATGGGAATATCATGAGATGCCAGGGTTGAGCCGAGAGCTAGTGGAGCATCGGTTGCCTATAAAGGCCGGTTTAGACCTTATAAACAGTCGACCAGAAAGTTTAATCCGAAAACATATGACCGGATCAAGGAAGAGATCGTTCGACTGCTTGAAGCTAATTTCATTCGACCTTGCAGGTATGCCGAGTGGATTTCTAACATTGTCCCAGTGGAGAAGAAGGGATCCGGCAAGTTGAGGGTGTGCATTGACTTCAGAGATTTGAATAGGGCTACACCCAAAGATGAGTATCCCATGCCAATAGCCGATATGCTTATTAATGATGCTTCTGGACATAAGGTTATTAGCTTTCTAGATGGTAATGCCGGATACAATCAAATTTTTATGGCTGAAGAGGACATGTACAAAACAGCTTTCCGATGTCCTGGTTTCCTTGGTTTATTTGAGTGGACAGTGATGACATTCGGATTAAAAAATGCTAGAGCCACATATCAAAGAGCTATGAATTTGATTTTTCATGATTTACTCGGTATCATACTTGAAGTTTATATTGATGATATTGTTGTCAAATCGGATGCTTTTGAATCTCACTTGGCCGATTTGCGTTTAGCTTTTGAGAGAATGAAAAGGTATGGACTAAAGATGAATCCTTTGAAATGTGCATTCGGCGTGTCAGCTGGCAAATTTTTGGGTTTCATTATTCATGAAGATGGCATCGAAATTGATCCCAAAAAGATAGAGGCCATACAGAAAGTGGAGGCTCCAACATGCAAGAGAGATATGCAAAAGTTCCTTGGCAAGGTCAATTATTTGAGAAGGTTCATAGCCAATCTGTCAGGGAAAGTTGATGCATTTACTCCTATCCTTCGGTTGAAGAATGATGTTAATTTCACTTGGGGGGCAAAACAGCAAGAAGCCTTTGATATGATCAAGAATTATTTGTGCACTCCTCCGGTAATGAAAGCACCCAAGCATAGAGAGCCTTTTAAGCTTTATATCGCAGCAGAGGAAGGTGTTATTGGTGCTGTTTTGACTCAAGATACCGAAGGAAAAGAGCATGCCATTACGTATTTGAGCAGACGCTTATTGGACGCCGAGACAAGGTATACATCTATTGACAAACTATGTCTATGCTTATATTATGCTTGCACAAAATTGAGACATTACCTAGTGCCGAGTGCTTGTGTAGTAGCTTGTCAAACCGATGTCATTAAGTACATGTTGCATAGGCCAATTCTTAGTGGTAGAATTGGCAAGTGGGCTTATGCTTTGATTGAATATGATTTGGCTTATGAATCTATAAAATCCATGAAAGGCCAAATTGTTGCTAATTTCATTGTTGAACATCGGATTAATGACAAGCATGATGTTGATATAAACCTTGTTTCATTAGTGCCATGGAGATTGTACTTTGATGGTTCAGTTTGTAGCAATGGCCAAGGTGTTGGTACTGTTTATATATCTCCTCATGGTGCTGTTTTTGAAGCCTCATGCCGCTTAGAATATTTTTGCACAAACAATCAAGCCGAATATGAAGCATTGTTATTCGGTTTAGAGATGCTACTTGCTATAGGTGTTACACATATTGAGGCTTACGGTGATTCGTTACTAGTGGTGCAGCAAATATCCAAAGTCTTTCAGTGTTTGGACGAATCACTTAATGTTTATCTTGATAAATGTCTAGATATAATTTCTACTTTGGATTGTTTTAGCATTGCACATATATCTAGACATGACCACTGGAAAGCAAATGAGTTGGCACAACAAGCATCTGGATATCATGTTGATCGTGGCATGTTTCATATTTCTCAAAAACCAATGTCTTGTCTTGCCAATATGGGAGAGGCCGAACCTGAACCCACTGATTCGGCCATTAACAAAAAATCTAGTGCAGGTGATAATTCCGACTGGAGAAAGCCCATTGTTGATTACTTGTGCAATCCGAGTGAAATGGTGGACAGGGCTGTTCGGCGTATGGCTTTTAAGTATACAATGAGAGATGATGGTCTTTATCGCCGAACAGTCGATGATGTTCTTCTAAAGTGTTTGGATGAGGACCAGGCAAGAGTTGCTATGGGGGAAGTACATGAAGGTATTTGTGGCACTCACCAGTCGGCTCCCAAGATGAAATGGTTATTGCGACGTGCTGGGTTTTATTGGCCGACTATGATTAATGATTGCTTCAGATATTATAAAGGATGTGAAGCTTGTCAAAAGTTTGGTGATATTCAATTGGCTCCTGCTGCTATGTTACATCCTATTATCAAACCGTGGCCTTTCAGAGGTTGGGGTTTAGATTTCATTGGACAAATCCACCCGTCTTCTTCAAAAGGGCATCGGTTCATATTGGTGGCAACTGATTATTTCACTAAATGGTCTGAAGCAGTACCTCTCAAGAACATGACACATACGGAGGTAATTCAGTTCATCACCGAGCACATTATTCATAGATTCGGTATTCCTCAAACGTTAACTACGGATCAAGGTTCATCTTTCATGTCACACCAAGTCAGAGAGTTTGCCGAATCTTATAACATAAAGTTGCTCAATTCCTCTCCGTATTATGCCCAAGCTAATGGACAAGCTGAGTCTAGCAATAAAATTTTAATCAAGCTCATGAAGAAGAGGATTGAGGATAATCCGAGGAGATGGCATGAGTTGTTGTCTGAAGCTTTGTGGGCACATAGAATTTCAAGGCATGGTGCTACCAAGGTGACTCCATATGAGCTTGTATATGGCCAAGAGGCTGTTTTACCAGTGGAAGTAAATTTGAATGCTTTGAGAATAGCCAAACAAAATGATTTATCGGCAGTAGACTTTTATAACTTGATGATGGACAATATTGATGAAGTTGCCGATAAACGTTTGGTTGCTTTGAAGTACATAGAGAGAGACAAGTTGAGGGTTGCAAGAGCTTACAATAAGAAAGTTAAGTTGAAGATTTTCAAGTTGGTGATCTCGTCTGGAAGGTGATTCTGCCGATTGGTTCAAGAGATAGGAAATTCGGAAAGTGGTCTCTGAGTTGGGAAGGTCCTTTTAGAATTACAAGGGTTGTTCCCGGAAATTCATATTTGGTGGAATCAATACAAGGGGCATTGTTACCCCGAGCTCTCAACGGAAAATATTTGAAGAAGTACCACCCAAGTGTGTGGCGGGAAGCCTGAGTAGGCAATGGCCGATATACGACTATCGCCCTTAGCACAAACATGGCCGATACATAATTATCGCCCTGAGGAAAATAAATGGCCGATGGAGTGTTGACATCGTCCTTAGAACGAACACTATGCATATTATTTTTCGGCGTGCAAGCTTTGCCGAAAAACAGGGGGGCATGTGTTGACGCCTGATTTTGGCAAGATACAGAGTGAAAGGGTTTTCAGCATGAAAAGTTTCACATCACCGAATGGAACAACTTTAATGTTTGGACCATAATTATTCGGCATCATATCAAAGACCAAAACTACACTCAGATTGTCATGTTTAGGTGTTCTGAGTGCTTTTTGGTCAATTAAGCCTCCAGGACAACCTCGGATGAAGGAATGCTCGACATGAATTGTCTTCGTCTCGTCAAATCGGTCGATTTTTATATAAAAATCATCTCAATCCGAGTTCGTATGCAAAAGTTAGAGCTATCTGAATGCAGCCCTGTCAAGAGGCGAAATATGACGCGGGAGACCAGACATGTCTTGGCAAGTGTCTGACGTAATGCGTGAGTG
>LR880969.1:18387782-18409340 GCA_904067115.1 Aegilops sharonensis | reverse complement strand
GTCCAAACATAGGCTTCCAATATATCGATCTTTATGTCTCGACCATTTCGAGACTCCTCGTCATGTCCGTGATCACATCCGGGACTCCGAACAAACTTCGGTACATCAAAACTTATAAACTCATAATAAACTGTCATCGTAACGTTAAGCATGCAGACCCTACGGGTTCGAGAACTATGTAGACATGACCTAGAACTATTCTCGGTCAATTACCAATAGAGGAACCTGGACGTTCATATTGGTTCCTACATATTCTACGAAGATCTTTATCGGTCAAACCGCATAACAACATACGTTGTTCCCTTTGTCATCGGTATGTTACTTGCCCGAGATTTGATCATCGGTATCCAATACCTAGTTCAATCTCGTTACCGGCAAGTCTCTTTACTCGTTCTGTAATACATCATTTCATAACTAACTCATTAGTTATAATGCTTGCAAGGCTTAGGTGATGAGTATTACCGAGAAGGCCCAGAGATACCTCTCCGACAATCGGAGTGACAAAACCTAATCTCGATTCATGCCAACTCAACATATACTTTTGGAGACACCTGTAGAGTACCTTTATAATCACCCAGTTACGTTGTGACGTTTGGTAGCACACAAAGTGTTCCTCCGGTAAACGGGAGTTGCATAATCTCATAGTTGCAGGAACTTTTGTATAAGTCATGAAGAAAGCATAAGCAACATAGTAAACGATCAAGTGCTAAGCTAACGGAATGGGTCAAGTAAATCACATCATTCTCCTAATGATGTGATCCCGTTAATCAAATGACAACTCATGTCTATGGTTAGGAAACATAACCATCTTTGATTTAACGAGCTAGTAAAGTAGAGGCATACTAGTGACACTCTGTTTGTCTATGTATTCACACATGTATTATGTTTCCGGTTAATACAATTCTAGCATGAATAATAAACATTTATCATGATATAAGGAAATAAATAATAACTTTATTATTGCCTCTAGGGCATATTTCCTTCAGTCACATCGATTGGAGAGAAGTTCCAAGGGGCTGCGCCTGGCGCAGCACAAGGTAGAGGCGCAAGTCGATCTCAGGGGGGAGATGCCGAGGGATGTCAGCATCTGGCAGCGCCGCATTGATTTTGAGCTAGGGCTAATGGCAGAGATCATATTCACGGAGTCGACTGCGAAGGAAAGAACGCGCATGCCTGCGCAATGGCATGAGCACCCGGTGCAACTGTTCAAATGGGCGGTAGGAGAAGCCAAATCACGGGACCAGTTGCGACAGCGCTGCTGGGCATGCATCGTAGGCGGGGTGAGCTGCCCTCCTTCCCCGCCAGCGATGCAGTGACCTAGTCGGTTGCTGCTGCAGTGAACTTGCAACGCTATGTTGGTTTGCAACCTTGACAATCACTCCATCTATATGTATTGTTTTCCTATAACAAATACTTGGTCGTTTGAAAAAAGATGGTAATTGATTTATCACTAGTTTTAGAATGCTTGGTCGTGACAATCAACCGAAGCCACAACCACCATCGCGTAAGTACTTTACGGTCGGTCGCACCAACAGACGGTTGGTCGGACCCGCGTCTCACCGAAGGGACACACATCGGCTTGGCCTGACATGTACGACCAGTTACATCAGTGACTTGTGCGACAGCATTTGAGCAGTGTAGTACTCCCTCTATCTCAGTTTACAAGTCTTGCATGTGTACCTAGGTCGTTAATTTGACCAACTTAATAAGAGGCATATATTACGAAAAATATATCATTACAAACTTCAAATATTCTATTTCTTAATGATATATTTTTTATGTTAAACAATTTATGTTCTACTAAACTCATCGGGAGTACTTGAAATTTATGTTCCACTAAACTCATCGGGAGCCGTTTCGGGCCTCGAAACCAAAACCATCAATTAATCTTTACCTTGTTCCCATCACATTCCAAAGTACTAGTGCTACAATTAAGTGCAAGCCTGCTCACACCTACCAGTATGTACCTAACCTGAACGTGTTCCCACTATGCAGGTTTTAGTACTAGTGCTAGTACTTAGGTTATAAAAAGGGGAATTACCTAACAGAAAATTACTCTACCTTCCTCCTCATAAGTCCTCCTTCTTCGTCCGTCCTTGCCATGGCCGGTGTGCAGAGCTCCAGGTCGAGAACTACTCGTAACAAGGGAGCGGCAACCAAGGCTGCGGAAAAAAAGAGGGCTCGCCGCCACGCAGAGACCTCGAAAGATCTCTCATGGGCAGGCGATGGCTCCCAGGAGTGCCCTAGCCACGGAGGCGAACATGCCGAGCTGGTGGCACTGGAGTCGTATCCCTCGACGGCATGCCCGATCAGCTCAATAAGCACCTCAATAAGCAGAAGGAGTTCATCCACGGCTTGTTGGAGCTGCTGAAGGAGAGCCTTGACGACATGCCCACTAAGCTCAATGAGCAGCGGGAGTTGACCGCCGGCTTGGTGATGTTGCTGAAGAAGAGCATTGCCTCGGAGAAGAAGGTGACCAGAGAAACCCTGCAACTTCAGGAGGACAAGGCGAAGCTCTGCCACGAGCTCGACTTGCTGAAGGAGGAGAACGCCGACTGGAAGAAGCTGCATGCATGAGAATAGTAGTTCCTTGATGAAGATGATGCAGGCCCTCGTCATGGAACAGAAGGAGGAGTTGGTGAAGCTCCGCATCCGTGGAACAGATGATGAAGGCTCGCGTCGAGAAATCCCGCATCATGGACACAATGAAGAAGATGGCGGAGGAGACGCGCAAGGAGATGGAGGTCGTGGAGGCAATGAAGAAGTAGTTATGACTCCGCGGCCAGCAACCCTTCATGTAGTGAGAGCAGCGCCCAAGACTTGTGTGTGCGTCTTCCTTCTTTTTTTGGGGTGATAATCTTCCTTCTTCTTTTGCTCCTGTGTTTCTTCTTTTGCTTCGGGTGTTTCGCCGCACGTGTCACCTTCTCTGTGAGGCATGAATAGAACAATGCTAAAATGAGATGACTAGCAAATTAGATCATTCTTTATCGCCAATAGAACAATGCCTCTTGCTAGTAATATATAATAAGAGTAGAGAGTAGAGGATATGGCACTGGGCTGCCGTGTTTTGTGCTCCTCTGTCGTACTCCAGTGGAAAACTTGAGTATACCGCACAGTTCTTTGCTCCTCCTCAGGTCGTTGGCACATTTATACGAGCAGTCAAATCACAAGGCCCCGCCTTCCAGCAGTAATGAGCTGTCAAATCACAAAGGCCATCGCATCTCTTGAAACCGACCTAGCTAGACTGCCCCACCCTCTAGCCTTTTAAAAAATGTATACTTTTGTACAGTAGTAGGATCGATGGATTGCGCCATGGAGCAAAACTAACAAGATGAAATTAATGAAAAAAGTGGTACATATAGAGAGCGCTCGTCGCCAAATTATGCATATGGTATTATTAAAAAAGCTAGTACGTGCTTAAATGGGGTGCTAAATTCTATTAAAGAAATTAGCATACCTAATTATTGGGTTCTTATTATTTATGCCACTAGTTTGTGTATCACTACTTATTTTTGCCATTAGAAGTTTCAACTACTCAAAAATGCCATCGATCCGTGAGATGCCTGCTCAAAAATGCAATTAGATATCTCAAAAATGCCACCGTTAAGTTAGATGTTTGCTCAAAATGCCATTAGACATTGTGATTTTCACGTCAAAAACCGTTGACCATGTTACATGACAAAAATAAGCCGATTCTCACAATGATAAGTGTGGCCCCGCTTGTCAGGAGTAACCAAGCGAACAATTTTGCAGGAAAATAAGAATGCTGTTGGGATCAAGTAGGCCCCACACTTTATTTTACTGTAGTGAGATATAGGGAGAGCTGGCATGTTGGTCCATCGGTATTTATGTCATTATAACATGGCAAAAGAGATTTGAGTCACAATAATGGTTTCCAGCACAACACACCCCTCAAATAAAACTAAGCACCCTAAAATTCTTTGACAAAACTAAGCCCCTGAAATTCTTTGACAACTAAACTACTGGCTATATGATGTTGGCCATATATATTATACGTATATAATGTGAAGAAACGAGTGGTAGTCATAGTACTACACCAACTAAAAGATGAACTATAAGAAATACTAGTATGTACATACTGAGGAGTTAAAGTATCAAGAAGAATCATAACATAGTTCTGCTGGGGGCTCAGCACAACACACCCCTCAAATAAAACTAAGCACACCAGAAATTAAATTAAGCAATTAATCTGGTAGACACTGCATTAGAACCACCATGAGCAATGACACTGCCACCTTACTCGGAGTCCTCGTCCAAGTCCTCGACTTCGTCCTTGTCCTTCTTCCTGTTGGCCGATACTTCTTTGCTTGAACCGCACACTTGGCTCTTGCTCTTCATCCAACCCTTGTAGATATTGAAACAAAGGTAGCCATCCATTGCAGCATAGTGGATGTGGTCTATATCTAGTACATTCCACTCCCAGGAACGATGAAACATGTGCGGAGGTTTCTTCGGTTTACCGTACGAAGGATGAACCATGGCTCCTGCCAGGGTCAGCATTGAAGGCTTATCACGTGAGGACACCAGCCCATTATTCTGGAGGTCAAAGGGTTTGCCTACAACGAGGCCTATCCGTTCCAGGACTCTTATGTCGTTCGTAAAGTCTACAGTAATGAATTTGACTCGACCGCCCTTGAGGAACTTCTTAAATTCCTCGCACTCAACATAGGCATGGCATATGTGGTAGACCAAGCATAAGTCATGCACGCAAACCAGGATCATGGCGGGCTTCTTCCTCTCTTCCTCCTTTAGATTCTTCTCTTTTCCCAGGACTGTGGTGTACTCAACATCTAGCCCAGCGACCCACTCATCATTTGAGTTTTCAAACATGCGTCTGAAGCGATCAAGGCATCCTTTCACCGTCGCAGAAGAACAGGTGTAGATGACGTCGAGCTCATCGTTGGTGATAGTTCTAACCTTGTACTCACCGCCGACCATGAAGATTTGGGACGCCATGGACTTGGGAGGAGGGTTAGGATTAGTGGAACTGCCGTAATGTGGAAGGACGGGACGACTAGGAGCGATTTATTGATTGTAAAAATGCGGAGTGGGGGGGGGGGGCGTGCGAACGACAGGGTAGTGGCTTGCCTGGTGGATAAATGGATTCATGGACAGTACTATGGGGGCCCAATTAGATGTCATGTCTACTCGACGCCTAATTAAATGGCTTTCGATGTCATGTGAAGCGTCAGGAAAGTTACAGGTGATACGAAGCTTCCGAGAGCCCTTGGATCTGAAATCGAACGGTTGCATGGCGTGATTCTAGACCTATGGGTGAATATCCTATCCTGGAGGGTTATTCTGCAAATTTTCAGCAACTTAGCATGCGACCGTTCGATCTCAGATCCAAGGGCTGCCAGTAGCCCGTATCATGGTCGCGCCTACCACGACCATTGCCTTGCTCGCGTGGTCGCGCCCTTGGAGATTTAACACGGTGCGTTAGGCCATATGATGTTGGCATGTCATACATAGTCATCACTTAGTCACTCATACTACAACAAGGTTAGCTATAAGGTTGGCTATAAGAGTATTTTTTGTTTACTTCTCTCTATCTCTTTCTTCGTAGTATTTATTGCATTTGCCAAGGAGTGACCTCTTCGAAATGGTGTGCTATGGGCATTAAATGGCTTAGCAACTCAAGTCCCCAATGCATAGGTGCTTAGTTTTTTGTTGCTAACTTTGCTTCATCTAGGTACACGCGCTTAGCACCGTTTCTTCCTGGGGTCACCAAACTAGTCTCTCTCTTCTTAATTAACTTGCCACATCAGACTTTATGCCTATGTGGCAGGCTTAGAACCTATAGGATCAAGTACAATAGTGGGCTATAAGCCCACTTTACATGGCATTTTTGCATATGTGGGGGGAAGAGGCAAGGAAAAAGTGGAGGAGTGGGATCTCAAGCAAGAGCCAACCTCTACATGGTGGAGCATCGGGAGAGGCACCTGTATGGAGGTGGTCAGGAATCGGGAGACACGCGCCGGTCGTAGCGCTGTAGTTAAAATGATAATGGGAAGTCAAATCACCAGGCCCCACCTGTCCATCAGTAATTCGCTGTCAAATCACACAGCCCTACATTTGCAGTAGCCTACTCCCTCATCTTCTCGCGTCTCTGTCGAACTGACTAGGCGGAACTGCCCCGCCTACCGCGTGGGAAACGCCCCGCCCTCGACTTTTAAATAGTACATTATACTAATTTTGTATCCATGGATTGCGCCATGGAGCAAAGCCTCAAGAAAACGGATGTACACATTTACGAAGTACAGTATACAACACGCCCATCGCGTTCGCGTCGCATCCCAAACGGTCGGTTGGTCTGGCACGCAGCTCTCCAAATGGAACGCATGTCATATTGCGTGTGCACACACATGTGGGACCGCAGTTGAGAACCGACCATAGGCACACTCCCCGGCCCCGCAAGTCGGGTGAGTTAATAGAAGAGAGAGACGAGTGATAGTACTAGAGAAGTGTTGTACAGACGTTGGTGCCTGGTCGATCCCTGCATCACACAGAAGATCAGTTCGTCCATGCATGTGACCAGACTCCAGCAGACACGCCTGGATTGGCTATCGTCTACATATCATGCAGGCTGTGTTGTACAGGGCTATAGTTATGGTGAGAAATCTAAAAAAGGTTTGTTGTCATCTCGCAAAATTAGGTGTCATGTGCTTCAGATCACTGCGAGGGTTTAACAACGACAAGTGAGTTCCTCCAAGGCGCTAGTCATGGGGGCCACATGCACGAAGACTACTCGGCTGCCATCTATGTCAAGCCGGCTATGTTAATTAGGGCATCTATCGATGGACCCCTTTTCTACAAGTTTGTCTTTAATTTGAGCTTTGATCCTCGTCTAGTTTGTCCGTCAGGATTCATGTTGTCTCCTTTGGGCAGTGAGGTTATGGTTTCTTGTCATGTGGCATTTTTTCGTGTTATATGTTATAATCCGGTGCTTCAGATCAAAATGAGGACAAATGCGCCTCCGGGGCACGTGCATGAAGACAGTCATTGACGAGGTCAAGCCGGCTCCGGTAGACAAAAGAAAACTAGTAGTACTCCACTATATAGGCAGGAGCCTCCGCGCTTGCTTGCTAGTGTTGCTCTCTTCACACTGTCTCATCCTCTCCAGATCTAAACACAACAGCGGTGGCCACACACACTCTCTCTCTCTGTGCTCACCGCTGGTCACAGATCCAGCGGGATCCTCTCTGCCGGCGAAGGTGAGAAGGTGCAACGTTCACGTGGTCGTCCTCAGCGACGGCTCTTACCCACTGCCGGCACGTCTCGATCAGCGTGCCTTGCCGTTCTCTCCCAAGCACCGCTGGCTAGGGAGGGCCTCCGACCCCTTCTTCCTTGCTGCCGTAGTGTGGGCAGATCCGGCCTCTCGCCGCCCACCTAGCGACATCCCGGTGACCCTCAGGTATAACTTCCTTCGAAACCGGCCTTACTCTACTTTCCGAGCTCCTGACGTCGCTGCATTTGTATCTTTTACTATTTCTCAGGCCCCTTCGTAGATAGAATCGATTGGCTGTTCGAAAGCCACCTAAATTTTTACTGTTAAGAGGTAAAACTAGTCCATGCACTTGAATCTAGTACTACTTGGTTCAAACAAGGAAGAAAGGGGGTGGGGGTGGGGGTGGGGGAAGATTTGTTACCTGAATCTAGGACTTGGTCGAAAGAGGAAATAATGGGGGCGAAAAGTAGCAGAGACTGGCTATCCAACTGGTCTCTAGGTCTAATAGGGAAATAAAGGGAAACACAGTACAAACTCAATATAAACCCGATGTATCGGTTGAAAAATGGAAGAAATTGGGGACTGGGGGACAAGTCAACAGAGTAAGTCCAGCACTAGATTTGCTAGCCTCACAAAGTATAAGGTGATTATACCGAACAAAAATGGGACCAACCCAGATATCTTGTTCTGATGTTTGCTGCCCCGAGCCACTCTTATGTAATGCCACTGGTAAAATGTAGCAGTCGCACTGCTAAAAGTAAGGACACATTAAACCAATGTTGCTGGTAAAATGAAGCAATGGCACCATTAAAGTAATGTCGTATTTAATGGTTGTCATAGTTAATCCTAATGCCCACACTAATATCTAGCAATGCTGCTGCTTTAGAAATTGCCACTGTCCTTGTAGGATTGCCATTCAGATAAGCAACATGCTTCTTTTCATTTGATGTATGTTTCATCACTTGTTTGTCACCCTCCTTTCCACCTTTTTGTGCAAACAGAGACATACATTTCACGCTTGATCTTAGTTGAACTGGACAAATGATATCCAAATTATAATTGAACATTCCAGGAGCTTCACAACCAACCTTGATGTTGCTCAATTTTATTGCAACTAATGAAGAAGAAGCTCTGTGGGTTTCATTTTCTGATGGAAATGGAACCGGGGCTGGAGCCCTTTTCTTAAAAAAAATATGAAGAAGAAGCTGCTAGCTCATGGGACATTGCTTCATTTTAGGTGAACTGCACCAAAAGGTCCCATGAATCGAATCATCCATGTTGGTGACTGGTGTCATCCCTTCTACGATGGCGTTGACTGCAGACATGGTTCCCATCACGAGGTATGTTCCTTTTTGGTCAGACCGTTTGACAAATATCCTGCATGTTGAGTATGCTCTTGTGCTACTATTTTTGGCACTGCCATGATAAAGCAGTAATATTATTATTTTGCACCTTAATCTAGTGGCACTATTAATTTGAGGCAATATTTTGGCACCACTAGTGGCACTGATTTTTTTTTATATATCGAAAGAGGGGGTTTCCTCCGATTTCATTAAAGAAATCCAACCATAGAGAACCATGTTGGAAATATGCCCTAGAGGCAATAAAAAAATGGTTATTATTATATTTCCTTGTTCATGATAATTGTCTATTGTTCATGCTATAATTGTGTTATCCGGAAATCGTAATACATGTGTGAATACATAGACCACAACATGTCCCTAGTAAGCCTCTAGTTGACTAGCTCGTTGATTAATGGATGGTTACGTTTCCTGACCATGGACATTGGATGTCATTGATAACGGGATCACATCATTGGGAGAATGATGTGATGGACAAGACCCAATCCTAAGCTTAGCACAAGATCGTGTAGTTCGTTTGCTAGAGCTTTTCTAATGTCAAGTATCATTTCCTTAGACCATGAGATCGTACAACTCCCGGATACCGTAGGGGTGCTTTGGGTGTGCCAAACGTCACAACGTAACTGGGTGGCTATAAAGGTACACTACAGGTATGTCCGAAAGTGTCTGTTGGGTTGGCACGGATCGAGACTGGGATTTGTCACTCCATATTACGGAGAGGTATATCTGGGCCCACTCGGTAATGCATCATCATAATGAGCTCAATGTGACCAAGTGGTTGGTCACAGGATCATGCATTATGGAACGAGTAAAGTGACTTGCTGGTAACGAGATTGAACGAGGTATTGGGATACCGACGATCGAATCTCGGGCAAGTAACGTGCCGATTGACAAAGGGAATTGTATACGGGATTGATTGAATCCTCGACATCGTGGTTCATCCGATGAGATCATCGAGGAGCATGTGGGAGCCAACATGGGTATCCATATCCCGCTGTTGGTTATTGACCGGAGAGTCGTCTCGGTCATGTCTGCGTGTCTCCCGAACCCGTAGGGTCTACACACTTAAGGTTCGGTGATGCTAGGGTTGTAGAGATATTAGTATGCGGTAACCCGAAAGTTGTTCAGGGTCCCGGATGAGATCCCGGACGTCACGAGGAGTTCCAGAATGGTCCGGAGGTAAAGATTTGTATATAGGAAGTCCAGTTTCGGCCATCGGGAAAGTTTCGGGGGTCACCGGTATTGTACCGGGACCACCGGAAGGGTCCCGGGGGTTCCATCGGGTGGGGTCACCTATCCCGGAGGGCCCCATGGGCTGATGCGCCCCCCTTGGGCCTCCCCCTGCGCCTAGGGTTGGAAACCCTTGGGTGGGGGGCGCCCCACCTGACTTGGGGGGCAAGTCCCCCCTTTGGCCGCCGCCCCCCTTGAGATTGGATCTCTAGGGGGCCGATGCCCCCCGAGGGCCCCTATATATAGAGGGGGGGGGAGGAGGGAGGGCTGCGCACCCTAGCCCCTGGCGCCTCCCTCTTCCCCCCGTAACACCTCTCCCTCTCGCTGAGCTTGGCGAAGCCTTGCCGAGATCCCCGCTGCTTCCACTACCACGCCGTCGTGCTGCTGGATCTCCATCAACCTCTCCTTCCCCCTTGCTGGATCAAGAAGGAGGAGACGTCTTCCCCAACCGTACGTGTGTTGAATGTGGAGGTGCCGTCCGTTCAGCGCTAGGATCATCGGTGATTTGGATCACGACGAGTACGACTCCATCAACCCCGTTCTCTTGAACGCTTCCGCTCGCGATCTACAAGGGTATGTAGATGCACTCCTCCCTCTCGTTGCTAGATGACTCCGTAGATTGATCTTGGTGATGCATAGAAAATTTTAAATTTCTGCAATGTTCCCCAACAGTGGCATCATGAGCTAGGTCTATGCGTAGTTTCTATGGACGAGTAGAACACAAGTTGTTGTGGGCTTCAATTTTGTCAATTTACTTGCCACTACTAGTCTTATCTTGTTTCGGCGGCATCGTGGGGTGAAGCGGCCCGGACCGACCTTACTCGTACACTTACGTGAGACAGGTTCCACCGACTGACATACACTAGTTGCATAAGGTGGCTAGCGGGTGTCTGTCTCTCCCACTTTAGTCGGATCGGATTTGATGAAAAGGGTCCTTATGAAGGGTAAATAGAAATTGGCACATCACGTTGTGGTTTTGGCGTAGGTAAGAAACGTTCTTGCTAGAAACCTATAGCAGCCACGTAAAAACATGCAACAACAATTAGAGGACGTCTAACTTGTTTTTGCAGCATATGCCTTGTGATGTGATATGGCCAAAAGGATGTGATGAATGAAATATATGTGATGTATGAGATTGATCATGTTCTTGTAATAGGGATCATGACTTGCATGTCGATGAGTATGACAACCCGCAGGAGCCATAGGAGTTGTCTTTATTTTTTGTATGACCTGCGTGTCATTGAATAACGCAATGTAATTAGTTTACTTAATTGCTAAACCGTTAGCCATAGAAGTAGAAGTAATCGTTGGCGTGACAACTTCATGAAGACACGATGATGGAGATCATGGTGTCATGCCGGTGACGATGATGATCATGGCGCCCCGAAGATGAAGATCAAAAGGAGCAAAATGATATTGGCCATATCATGTCATTATTTGATTGCATGTGATGTTTATAATGTTCTTGCATCTTATTTGCTTAGATCGATGGTAGTAAATAAGATGATCCCTCATAATAATTTCAAGAAAGTGTTCCCCCTAACTGTGCACCGTTGCGAAAGTTCGTTGTCTCGAAGCACCACGTGATGATCGGGTGTGATAGATTCTAACGTTCACATACAACGGGTGTAAGCCAGATTTACACATGTGAAAGGGATCGAGAAGAGGTGTCTAGAGAGGGGGGGGGGTGATTAGACACTAAGTATCAAAGTTGCAGTTTTTGACTTCTTTAGGTTGGAGTGGAGTTTAGGCACAATTTTAACAGTCACAATACATAACAAGTAAGCATGAAAAGAGTATATGAGCAGCGGAAAGTAAAGCATGCAACTTGCAATAATGTAAAGGGAAGAGTTTGGAGGATTCAAACGCAATTGGAGACACGGATGTTTTTGTCGTGGTTCCGATAGGTGGTGCTATCGTACATCCACGTTGATGGAGACTTCAACCCACGAAGGGTAACGGTTGCGCGAGTCCGCGGAGGGCTCCACCCACGAAGGGTCCACGAAGTAGCAACCTTGTCTATCCCACCATGGCCGTCGCCCACGAAGGACTTGCCTCACTAGCGGTAGATCTTCATGAAGTAGGCGATCTCCTTGCCCTTACAAACTCCTTGGTTCAACTCCACAATCTTGTTGGAGGCTCCCAAGTGACACCTAGCCAATCTAGGAGACACCACTCTCCAAGAAGTAACAAATGGTGTGTTGATGATAAACTCCTTGCTCTTGTGCTTCAAATGATAGTCTCCCCAACACTCAACTCTCTCTCAGAGGATTTGGATCTGGTGGAAAGAAGATTTGAGTGGAAAGCAACTTGGGGAAGGCTAGAGATCAAGATTCATATGGTAGGAATGGAATATCTTGGCCTCAACACATGAGTAGGTAGTTCTCTCTCAGAACTGGGATGCTGGAAGTGTAGGCTTGTTCTGATGGCTCTCTCCACGAATGAAGAGGAGGTGGAGGGGTATATATAGCCTCCACACAAAATCCAACCGTTACACACAATTCACCAATCTCGTTGGGACCGAATCAATAAACTCGGTCTGACCGATTCAGTAAACCTAGTGACCATTAGTGATTTCGGTGGGACCGACATGCAACTCGGTAGGACCGATATGGTTAGGGTTAGGGCATAACGTAATCTCGGTGAGACCGATTACACAACCTCGGTGAGACCGATTTTGGTAATAAGCTAACCAGAGAGTTGGTCAGGCAAACTTGGTGAGACCGATTACACAAACTCGGTGGGACCGATTTTGGTAATAAGCTAACCAGAAAGTTTGCATTGTAATCTCGGTAGTACCGATTGATCAAAATCGGTGAGACCGATTATGGTAATGGACATACACAGAGAGATAACAATCCCATCTCAGTGAGACCGAGATCCCTATCGGTGAGACCGATTTGCCTAGGGTTTGTGGCAGTGGCTAAGACATCTGAACTCGGTGGCGCCAGATAGAAAGAATCGGTGGGGCCGAGTTTGACTTTGGGTTTAGGACATATGTGGATGTGGGAAAGTAGTTGAGGGTTTTTCGAGCATATCACTAAGCATCATGGAGCAAGAAACTCATTAAGCAACACCTCATCCCCTCTTGATAGTATTGGCTTTTCCTATAGACTCAATGTGATCTTGGATCACTAAAATAAAAAACATGTAGAGACTTGAGCTTTTGAGCTTGAGCCAATCCTTTGTCCTTAGCATCTTGAAGGGGTTCCACATCCTCTAGTCCATGCCACTCCTTTGTTGAACTTGTCTGAAACATACTAGATAAAAGTGTTAGTCCAACAAGAGATATGTTGACATTAATTACCAAAACCACCCAGGGAGCACTTGTGCTTTCAACATGCAAAACACTTAGGTTGACTTGACGAGCCTAGCATGTATAGAGATGGCCTCGGAACACAAGAGACCGAAAGGTCGAACATGAGTCGTATAGAAGATACGATCAACATGAAGATGTTCACCGATGATGACTAGTCCGTCTCACGTGATGATAAGACATGGCCTAGTTGACTCGGATCATGTATCACTTAGATGACTAGAGGGATGTCTATCTGAGTGGGAGTTCATTATATAATTTGATTAGATGAACTTAATTATGATGAACTTAGTCTAAAATCTTTGCAATATGTCTTGTAGATCAAATGGCCCATGCTAATGTTGCCCTCAACTTCAACGCGTTCCTAGAGAAAACCAAGCTGAAAGATGATGGCAGCAACTATACGGACTGGGTCCGGAACTTGAGGATCATCCTCATAGCTGCCAAGAAAGCATATGTCATAGATGCACCGCTAGGTGAAGCACCCGTTTTCCCAGCAACTCAAGACGTTATGAACACCTGGCAGTCGCGTAGTGATGATTACTCCCTGGTTCAGTGTGGCATGCTTTACAGCTTAGAACCGGGGCTCCAAAAGCGTTTGGAGCAGCACGGAGCATATGAGATGTTCCAAGAGCTGAAAATGGTTTTCCAAGCTCATGCCCGGGTCGAGAGATATGAAGTCTCCGACAAGTTCTACAGTTGTAAGATGGAGGAGAATAGTTCTGTCAGCGAGCACATACTCAAAATGTCTGGGTTGCACAACCGCTTATCTCAGCTGGGTGTTAATCTCCCGGATGATGCGGTCGTTGACAGAATCCTTCAGTCACTCCCACCTAGCTACAAGAGCTTTGTGATGAACTTCAATATGCAGGGGATGGAAAAGAGCATTCCTGAGGTATATTAAATGCTGAAATCAGCGGAGGTGGAGATCAAAAAGGAACATCAAGCGTTGATGGTGAATAAAACCACTAAGTTCAAGAAAGGCAAGGGTAAGAAGAACTTCAAGAAGGACGGCAAGGGAGTTGCCGCGCCCGGTAAGCCAGTTGCCAGGAAGAAGCCAAAGCATGGACCCAAGCCTGAGACTGAGTGCTTTTATTGCAAGGGAAATGGTCACTGGAAGCGGAACTGCCCCAAGTACTTAGTGGACAAGAAGGCCGGCAACACCAAAGGTATATGTGATATACATGTAATTGATGTGTACCTTACTAGTACTCATAGTATCTCCTGGGTATTTGATACCGGTGCGGTTGCTCATATTTGTAACTCAAAACAGGAGCTGCGGAATAAGCAGAGACTGGCGAAGGACGAGGTGACGATGCGCGTCGGGAATGTTCCAAGGTCGATGTGATCGCCGTCGGCACGCTACCTCTACATTTACCTACGGGATTAGTTTTAAACCTCAATTATTGTTATTTAGTGCCAGCTTTGAGCATGAACATTGTATCTGGATCTCGTTTAATACGAGATGGCTACTCATTTAAATCCGAGAATAATTGTTGTTCTATTTATAAGAGAGATATGTTTTATGGTCATGCCCCGCTGGTCAATGGTTTATTCTTAATGAATCTCGAACGTGATGTTACACATATTCATAGTGTGAATACCAAAAGATGTAAGGTTGATAACGATAGTCCCACATACTTGTGGCACTGCCGCCTTGGTCACATTGGTGTCAAACGCATGAAGAAGCTCCATGCAGATGGACTTTTGGAGTCTCTTGATTATGAATCATTTGACACGTGCGAACCATGCCTCATGGGTAAAATGACCAAGACTCCGTTCTCCGGAACAATGGAGCGAGCAAGCAACTTATTGGAAATCATACATACTGATGTGTGCGGTCCAATGAGCGTTGAGGCTCGCGGAGGCTATCGTTATGTTCTCACTCTCATTGATGACTTAAGTAGATATGGGTATGTCTACTTGATGAAACACAAGTCTGAGACCTTTGAAAAGTTCAAGGAATTTCAGAATGAGGTAGAGAATCAGCGTGACCGAAAAATAAAGTTCTTATGATCATATCGTGGGGGAGAATATTTAAGTCACGAATTTGGTACGCACTTAAGAAAATGTGGAATCGTTTCACAACTCACGCCGCCTGGAACACCTCAGCGTAACGGTGTGTCCGAACGTCGTAATCGCACTCTATTGGATATGGTGCGATCTATGATGTCACTCACCGATTTACCGCTATCATTTTGGGGATACGCTCTAGAGACAACTACATTCACTTTAAATAGGGCACCGTCTAAATCCGTTGAGACGACACCGTATGAATTATGGTTTGGGAAGAAACCTAAGCTGTCGTTTCTAAAAGTTTGGGGATGCGATGCTTATGTCAAGAAACTTCAACCTGAAAATCTCGAACCCAAGTCGGAAAAATGCGTCTTCATAGGATACCCCAAGGAAACCATTGGGTATACCTTCTACCTCCGATCCGAAGGCAAGATCTTTGTTGCCAAGAACGGGTCCTTCCTGGAGAAAGAGTTTCTCTCGAAAGAAGTAAGTGGGAGGAAAGTGGAACTTGATGAAGTACTGCCTCTTGAAGCAGAAAGTAGCGCAGCTTAGGAAGATGTTCCTGTGGTGCCTGCACCGGCTAGAGAGGAGGTTAATGATGATGATCAAGATACTTCGGATCAAGTTGCTACTGAACTTCGCAGGTCCACGAGGACACGTTCCACACTAGAATGGTACGGCAACCCCGTCCTGGAAATCATGTTGTTAGACAACGGTGAACCTTCAAACTATGAAGAAGCGATGGCGGGCCTAGATTACAACAAATGGCTTGAAGCCATGCAATCCGAGATAGGATCCATGTATGAAAACAAAGTATGGACTTTGACAGACTTGCCCGATGATCGGCGAGCGATAGAAAATAAATGGATCTTCAAGAAGAAGACGGATGCGGATGGTAATGTTACCATCTATAAAGCTCGTCTTGTCGCTAAGGGTTATCGACAAGTTCAAGGGGTTGACTACGATGAGACCTTCTCACCCGTAGCGAAGCTTAAGTCCGCCCGAATCATGTTAGCAATTGCCGCATTCTACGATTATGAGATATGGCAAATGGACGTCAAAACAGCATTCCTTAACGGCTTTCTTAAGGAAGAATTGTATATGATGTAGCCGGAAGGTTTTGTCGATCCTAAGAATGCTAACAAGGTATGCAAGCTCCAGCGCTCCATCTATGGGATGGTGCAAGCATCTCGGAGTTGGAACATTCGCTTTGATGAAATGATCAAAGCGTTTGGGTTTATGCAGACTTATGGAGAAGCCTGCGTTTACAAGAAAGTGAGTGGGAGCTCTGTAGCATTTCTCATATTATATGTGGATGACATACTGTTGATGGGAAATGATATAGAACTCTTGGAGAGCATTAAGGCCTACTTGAATAAGTGTTTTTCAATGAAGGACCTTGGAGAAGCTGCTTACATATTAGGCATGAAGATCTATAGAGATAGATCGAGACGCCTCATAGGTCTTTCATGAAGTACATACCTTGATAAGATATTGAAGAAGTTCAATATGGATCAGTCCAAGAAGGGGTTCTTGCCTATGTTGCAAGGTGTGAAAATTGAGCTCGGCTCAATGTCCGACCACGGCAGAAGATAGAGAAAAGATGAGTGTCGTCCACGACGAGCACGACTCCATCAACCCCGTTCTCTTGAACGCTTCCGCTCTCGATCTACAAGGGTATGTAGATGCACTCCTCTCTCTCGTTGCTAGATGACTCCATAGATTGATCTTGGTGATGCGTAGAAAATTTTAAATTTCTGCAACGTTCCCCAACAAACCATTATCCGGCAACATCTCAGTGTAAACGGATAGTTATGCAACTACTACTAGAACGAACTGAGTACTAGCAGGAGACAAGTTCGCCACATAAGCTAGGCAGGTAGGGGGACGCAGCACCAGCTCGACCAAGTTTGTATTACAACCCAAATGCTACCACAGAAACATCAGAGGGGAAGATAGGGACTGAAAGAGCCAGCTTTAGCATCCAAGTCTAAGCACCCCCGGCCTCCATCCTTGCGACGCACGGTACACCTCGTTTGCCACCTGCTCGACCCTAGTGCCATTGATAAAATGAAGTAATAATACAGTTAAAATAGAGCGAGTGTCCTCTCTATCATTTCATTTCCAATGTAGATAAAGAAAGTGCTTCTCTTTGTTAGTATATGTTTCATCAACTAGTCCCATTGTTAATGTTTAAGCGTTTCTGCAAATTGGGGTGCTTAATTTTAGTTGATTTGCACAAAAATAGAGATCGGAATGTCTCAAGGCCCCTCCTTGTACTACAGTTGTACACTGATGTTCATCATTGGCAGAAGGTGTATCGGAGAGTCTTGGGTCGATTTCCAGTATGAGGCGTCGCAGGGCCCATCTCGCCCTCGCAGCATGGCATTCTATGATACTATCGCAATATTTTCTTCTATTTATTAGTGTATGTTTCATCAACTAGTGCCACTATAATGTAATCACGCCTTTTCATTATCTGTGCAAACGGGGTTATTCAGCTGCATTTTGGTGGAACTGCACAAATGTACGGATGGAACCGGCATATATGCAGAGTGCGAGGTGCCAAGTAAAAATTACCGGCACCAACCCTTCTCCATCTAAGCATTTGCATCCACCACCATCAGTGGGATGTGTGGCGCTCACTATGGACGGATCTTTCTCGGCAGCAAATCCTCTAAGCAAATACTAGTAGCTTAGACTTCAAAAAAAATACTAGTAGCTTATATTGGCAGTTTTCTAGGGTGTACTCTTTTCCGAAAGAAGCACCAATCTATTTTTCTTTATTTGTACACAGTGTGACAACTTTGACCCAAAGGTCAAGAGCTATTTTAGGGTGATTGGCGTAGTACTCGGAGACTGATTGTAAGCATGATTTTTACTAGCTGTCACACTGATTGTAAGCATGAGCAGATGGAAGATTAGGTTAGTGCGAAGCTTACCTTAAACCCTACCAACGCCGTTGAAACGAGGCAAGCGTCGAGGGAACCGTGGAGAACGGCGGGGAAGCGACGTCGCACCATCCGGCCTCGTCTTGCGGTGGGAGAACGAATACTCCTATGGCTCCGGTTGGCTCTGCACCCTCACGAATGGCACAACGTACTCGATCGATTCGTTATCCTCTGGGTGCTCGACCTTTGACCTGTACGCCCACCACTTCGGCCTGACTTTCGCCTCTGGCGAATCTGTCTGCTCCATCGCCCAGAGGAGATACTCGATGAACTTGAAGGACTGCGGCGTGACTGCCGCTGAGGAGTACATCACCGCCGTCTCACTCTTTCACATACATTTCCACATGGCCCTTACCGTCCTCGAAATATCCCACTCTTTGTCAAACCAAGTAAGGATCTCCTTCAACCTGGCTAACTTTTCCTGGTCGCCACCGGCGATCTGCCTGATTCGCTGCTGCATCCTCTCCATAGATGTCCTTCTGAGTGGTCTGGTGCTAGCTTTGGAAGATGAGAGGAGAGACGGTGGTCTTGCAATAGAGAAGAGGTAGAGGTGAGGCGGTGGTTTAGGAATGGAGATGATGGAGAGGAGAGGGGGTGGTTTTGAAATGGAGAAGAGGGAGAGGCGAGACGGTGGTTTTGGAATGGAGATGATGGAGGGGAGAGGTTTCCCTACCTTTCGGTCGCTGACAGGTGGGCCCCGTGCTTGGTGGGACCCATGTGTCAGCATCTCAATGGCAGGATGGGCTACGTCAGGGGATCCTCGTCCGAGGAGAGAGGAGGTGGTTTTGCAAAGGAGAAGAGGGAGAGGCGAGACGGTGGTTTTGCAATGGAGAAGAGGGAGAGGAGCGTGCGGCAGCGATTTAGGATTGGACGAGAGGGCCGACGCGCTGTCAATGGATCAAAATCAAAATCAATTTACCCTTCAATTAAGAAAGCGACCCCACATTAACTAGTCTCCCTTTTATTCTGGGTCATAATTGACCATGATTTTCACAAATAAAATATATGCTATACGTTGCAAAAGTAATATAATTTGAAAGTACATTCAGGTACGAACCAAACGATACAATTTTTGGTGACATGCATTCACATTTTGCTTGAAAAATACAGTATGTGGTCAAACTTTGACCCAAAATACGCAAAACAAAAAATACTTCCAAGACCAGCGCCGCTCCTCTCCTCTTAAACCACCGCCGCTCCTCTCCTGTTCCAATCTAAATCCAGCGCCGCTCCTATCCTCTTCCATTTCAAAACCACCGCCCCTCTTCTCCTGTTCCAATCCAAAACCACCATCGCTCCTCTCCCGTTCTAATCCAAAACCAGCGTTGCTCCTCTCCTCTTCCATTCAAAAACCACCGCCGGTGAGTGAAGGTGCTGTGGAGAAGTAGATTGATGGAGGAGTACAACCGATACGTGAGGATCGGAGACGGCGACCCTGTGAAGCTAGCTAGGATGTTGGATATACAGTCTTGGTTTGACAACAAGGACCAACTAGTGGCGACGGCGACATCCATGGCCAAATATCTGCAACAGAGCGAAAAGGCGGCGATACTCCCGAAGGGAGTCGCGCGGGAGTACCTAGAGCTGCTCCTCTGGGCCATGGAGCAAACAGATTCACCGAATCCGATCGTGAGGGAGCGGTGGTGGGAGTATCGATCCCAGATGGAGCATCCACCAGAGATTGAAGGATCGAGCATCTACAGGGTGCCGTTTGTGAGGGTGTCGTGCCAGAGAGAGCCGGTGGAGTCTTCGTTGACCGTATCCAGCTGCAAGACGAGAAAAGCAGTTGGCCCGACGACGCTTCCCCGCCATCCTCTCCCTCGCCATTCACATCGTCTCACGGGGCGGTTGTCTGCCGCCGAGGAATAGGAGGGGACTGCCCCCCAGCCCAATAGTGGGCAGGTTGTGAATTGTCAGGAGGAGCTTAGGGTTGTCAGTATTTGCAGGTTGTGAATTGTGTTTTGTGTTGTGTATTTTGAGAGTACTTTCAGATATGAATGTCTTTTGAATTTCAGATTTGCAGTATTGAGCATATGAAGTATTTTATGAATTCTAGAGATCTATTTTTAGCACTTAAAAAAAATGTAGTTTCACAGGAGTATAAAAGTGCAGACAATGTGATTCTCAGAGAAGAAACTGCAAGTTTCAGTTTCAGATAAGAAACTGCAACTTTCAGAGGCAGAGCATTTATATTAACACGGCCTTTTCAAACAGGGTTAACATCATGTTGGAAGTTTTATTCATGGTCGAAAATGGAACTACCAGCCAGTTAACATCATGCTGATGAACATTCATGCATAGCACATCTTCATATGATGCACAGTCAAAAAGATATGCTATTTTCAAAATGCCCACACAATGTCGAGTGTGCGAAAAACAGAGAAAGCGAGGGACGAAGTTTTGGCAAATGTTGGACGTGGTGTGCGTAGATGACAATGGGGACCCACATGTCAATAATGGCAGAGGCAAAAAATTTGGAGATATTTTTCCTGCATCAGGTGGTAGTGTCACTTGGCCACTGGGCTAGTTCAGTACTTTCGTTACAAATAAGGCACTGCATTGGGTGGTCTGGTCACCTCCTACGCCTTTGTGTGCTTGCCGTGGCGCCGCTGTCTGCCGTCGTGAACATTCTGAACAAACGAGTGGAATCTGGAGAGGACTGTACGTGGAGAGGCGGGCAGTCGGGACCGACCAGGTCTATGGCCGTACGCAAGCAAGTGCCTCATTAAAAAAAACTTCCTCCTAATGCTATACTGACGTTGGGGCCCACGGGTTTGTCAACATAATTACATTTTTTAGGTGCTTCAACGTAGGAGATAAATTCACAACAAAGCTGTGGAGCTGGCGGGTAGTATCATTTATTATCACTGGGGCAGCAAGTATCCGCTGGGTTTTGAGCTGCCCCGTCTAGGCTTTCTTTTTTAACATGCGCAGCCCACGGCATGCCGGTTTGTATTTTTTTGAGGGCCGTCATGTATCGACCGGCCTATGGACTTCCCATCTGAGGTTTTATTTTTCCTGAAACATCGGCAACCCAATTTATGTATTTTTTTGAGTAAAACGCAGAGGTCTATTCTATTTTTCTATATAAGAATAGGAATGCCTGGTCCAACTTTTGTTTCCCTTCTAATTATATTATATATATTTAGATTATTTTATATGTTATTATATATTATTGTTATTGTCATCATATATTTAACAGATACTTACATATGTAAGAAAACAATATCCCACATCTTATTAACTTATAAAAATAATTTCTTAACAATAATATACTGGATTTTTTTGGCAACGAAAATCCTGGTGATTGTGTACAAAAGCTTGGTAAGATTTAAGGACCAATGTAATAATAAATCACTTATTATTTAAATATATTTATAACAAAATGCTCAGCCCCTGTTTATTTTTTGATAACATTGTTGCGCCCAACCCAAC
>LR880969.1:18303423-18345325 GCA_904067115.1 Aegilops sharonensis | reverse complement strand
GGGCGCGCCTCCCTGCCTCGTGGCCACCTCGAAGCTTCCCTTACGTGCACTCCAAGTCCCCTGGATTGCTTCCGTTCCAAAATTAACTTTCCCGAAGGTTTCATTCCGTTTGGACTCCATTTGATATTCCTTTTCTTCGAAACACTGAAATAGGCAAGAAAACAACAATTTGGGCTGGGCCTCCGGTTAATAGGTTAGTCCCAAAAATAATATAGAAGTGCTTAGTAAAGCACATAAACATCGAAAATAGATAATATAATAGCATGAATGCTTCATAAATTCTAGATACGTTGGAGACGTATCAAGGAACACTTAGTGTGCTATCAAACGTCACAACATAACTGGGTGATTATAAAGATCCTTTACAGGTGTTTCCGATGGTGTTTGTTGGGTTGGCATAGATTGAGAGTAGGATTTGTCACTCTGTATTTCGGAGAGGTATCTCTGGGCCCTCTCAGTAATGCACATCACTATAAGCCTTGCAAGTGATGTGACTAATGAGTTAATGACGGGATGATGCATTACAGAACGAGTAAAGAGACTTGCCGGTAACGAGATGGAACTAGGTTTTGAGATACCGACGATCGAATCTCGGGCAAGTAACATACCGATGACAAAGGGAACAACGTATGTTGTTATGCGGTTTGACCGATAAAGATCTTCGTAGAATATGTGGGAGCCCATAAGAGCGTCCAGGTTCCGCTATTGGTTATTGACCGGAGATGAGTCTTGGTCATGTATACATAGTTCTTGAACCCGTAGGGTCCGCACGCTTAACGTTCGATGACGATCGGTATTATGAGTTTATGTGTTTTGATGTACCGAATGTAGTTCTGAGTCCCAGATGTGATCACGGACATTACGAGGTGTCTCGTAATGGTCGAGACATAAAGATCAATATATTGGAAGGCTATGTTTGGACACCGGAAAGGTTTCAGATGAGTTCGGGCATTTTCCGGAGTACCGGGAAGTTACCGGAACCCCCCGGGGACTTAATGGGCCTACATGGGATTTAGTGGAAGAGAGAGGAGAAGGCCAAGAGGAGGGGCGCCCCCCCCCCCCTTAGCCCAATCCGAATTGGGAAGGGGGCCAACCCCCTTTCCTTCTCTCCCTCTTCCCCTTCCTTCCCCATCCTAGTTGGACTAGGAAAGGGGGGAACCTACTCCTAGTTGGAGTAGGATTCCCCCCTTTGGGGCGCACCCCTTGAGGCCGTGCGGCCCCCTCCTTCACTCCTTTATATACGGGGGAGGGGGCACCCCATAGACACACAATTTGATTGTTTAGCCGTGTGCGGTGCCCCCTCCACTGACTTCCACCTCGGTCATATCGTTGTAGTGCTTAGGCGAAGCCCTGGTAACTTCATCAACACCGTCATCACGCCGTCGTGCTGACGAAACTCTCCCTCGACCTCAGCTGGATCTAGAGTTCGTGGGACGTCATTGATCTGAACGTGTGCATATCGCGGAGGTGCCATACGTTCGGTGCTAGGATCGGTCGGAACGCGAAGACGTACGACTACATCAACCGCGTTGTCATAACGCTTCCGCTTTCAGTCTATGAGGGTACATAGACAACACTCTCCCCTCTCGTTGCTATGCGTCACCTAGATAGATCTTGCGTGATCGTAGGAATTTTTTTGAAATTACTGTGTTCCCCAACAGTGGATCTGAGCCAGGTCGATGCGTAGATGTTATATGCACGAGTAGAACACCAAGAGTTGTGGGCGATAATAGTCATATTGCTTACCAGCATGTCATACTTCGGTTTGGCGGTATTGTTGGATGAAGCGGCCCAGACCGATATTGCGCGTACGCTTACGCGAGACTGGTTCTACCGACGTGCTTCGCACAGAGGTGGCTAGTGGGTGTCTATTTCTTCAGCTTTAGTTGAATCGAGTGTGACTACGCCCGGTCCTTGTTGAAGGTTAAAATAGCACATTTGACGAAAAATCGTTGTGGTTTTTGATGCGTAGGTAAGAATGATTCTTGCTAAGCCCGTAGTAGCCACATAAGACTTGCAACAACAAAGTAGAGGACGTCTAACTTGTTTTTCCAGGGCATGTTGTGATGTGATATGGTCAAGACGTGATATATAAATTGTTGTATGAGATGATCATGTTTTGTAAAAGTTATCGGCAACTGGCAGGAGCCATATGGTTGTCGCTTTATTGTATGAAATGCAATCACCATGTAATTGCTTTACTTTATCACTAAGCGGTAGCGATAGTCGTAGTAGCAATAGTTGGCGAGACGACAACGATGCTTCGATGGAGATCAAGGTGTCAAGTCGGTGATGATGGTGATCATGACGGTGCTTTGGAGATGGAGATCAAAGGCAAAAGATGATGATGGCCATATCATATCACTTATATTGATTGCATGTGATGATTATCCTTTATGCATCTTATTTTTCTTATTTCGGCAGTAGCATTATAAGATGATCTCTCACTAAATTTCAAGGTATAAGTGTTCTCCCTGAGTATGCACCATTGCGACAGTTCGTCATGCCGAGACACCACATGATGATTGGGTGTGATAAGCTCTACGTTCACATACAACGGGTGCAAGCCAGTTTAGCACACACAGAATACTCGGGTTAAACTTAACGAGCCTAGCATATGCAGATATGGCCTCAGAACACTGAGACCGAAAGGTCGAGCATGAATCATATAGTAGATATGATCAACATAGTGATATCCACCATTGAAAACTACTCCAACTCACGTGATGATCGGACATGGTTTAGTTGATATGGATCATGTGATCACTTAGATGATTAGAGAGATGTCTATCTAAGTGGGAATTCTTAAGTAATATGATTAATTGAACTTTAATTTATCATGAACTTAGTACCTGATAGTATTTTGCATGTCTATGTTGTTGTAGATAAATGGCCCGTGCTACAGTTTTGTTGAATTTTAATGTGTTCCTAGAGAAAGCTAAGTTGAAAGATAATGGTAGCAACTACACGGACTGGGTCCATAACTTGAGGATTATCCTCATTGCTGCACAGAAGAATTACATCCTGGAAGCACCGCTGGGTGCTTGGCCTACTGCAGATACTACTGATGACGTTAAGAACGTCTGGCAGAGCAAAGCTGATGACTACTCGATAGTTCAGTGTGCCATGCTTTACGGCTTAGAGCCAGGACTTCAACGACGTTTTGAACGTCATCGAGCATATGAGATGTTCCAGGAGTTGAAGTTAATATTTCAAGAAAATGCCCGGATTGAGAGATATGAAGTCTCCAATAAGTTCTATAGTTGCAAGATGGAGGAGAATAGTTCTGTCGGTGAACATATACTTAGAATGTCTGAGTACCACAACCACTTGACTCAACTAGGAGTTAATCTTCCTGATGATAGTCTCATTGACAGAGTTCTTCAATCACTGCCACCAAGCTATAAAAGCTTCGTGATGAACTACAATATGCAAGGGATGGATAAGACAATTCCCGAGCTATTTGCAATGCTAAAAGCTAAGGAGGTAGAAATCAAGAAGGAGCATCAAGTGTTGATGGTCAACAAGACCACCAGTTTCAAGAAGACGGGCAAAGGGAAGACGGGGAACTTCAAGAAGAACATCAAGCAAGTTGTTGCTCAAGTGAAGAAGCCCAAGTCTGGACCTAAGCCTGAGACTGAGTGCTTCTACTGCAAAAGGACTGGTCACTGGAAGCGGAACTGCCCCAAGTATTTGGCGGATAAGAAGGATGGCAAAGTGAAAGGTATATTTGATATACATGTTATTGATGTGTACTTAACTAATGCTCGCAGTAGCGCCTGGGTATTTGATACTGGTTCTGTTGCTCATATTTGCAACTTGATACAGGGGCTACGGATTAAGCGAAGATTGGCTAAGGACGAGGTGACGATGCACGTGGGAAATGGTTCCGAAGTCGATGTGACCGCGGTCGGCACGCTACCTCTACATCTACCTTCAGGATTAGTTTTAGACCTGAATAATTGTTATTTGGTGCCAGTGTTGAGCATGAACATTATATCTGGATCTTGTTTGATGCGAGACGGTTATTCATTTAAATCAGAGAATAATGGTTGTTCTATTTATATGAGTAATATCTTTTATGGTAATGCACCCTTGATGAGTGGTCTATTTTTATTGAATCTCGATAGTAGTGATACACATATTCATATTATTGAAGCCAAAATATATAAGTTCAATAATGATTGTGCAACTTATTTGTGGCACTGCCGTTTGGGTCATATTGGTGTAAAGCGCATGAAGAAACTCCATGCAGATGGGCTTTTGGAATCACTTGATACTTGCGAACCATGCCTCATGGGCAAGATGACTAAAACTCCATTCTCTGGAACAATGGAGCGAGCAACAGACTTGTTGGAAATAATACATACTGATGTATGCGATCCGATGAGTGTTGATCCTCGCAGCGGGTATCGTTATTTTCTAAACTTCACAGATGATTTAAGCAGATATGGGTATATCTACTTGATGAAATATAAGTCTGAAACATTTGAAAATTATAAAGAATTTCAGAGTGAAGTGGAAAATCATCGTAACAAGAAAATAAAGTTTCTACGATCTGATCGTGGAGAAGAATATTTGAGTTACGAGTTTGGTCTTCATTTGAAACAATGTGCAATAGTTTCGCAACTCACACCACCTGGAACACCACAACGTAATGGTGTGTCCGAACATCATAACCGCACTTTATTAGATATGGTGCGATCTATGATGTCTCTTACTGATTTACCGTTATCATTTTGGGGTTATGCTTTAGAGACGCCTGCATTCACATTAAAAAGGGGACCATCTAAATCCGTTGAGACGACACCTTATGAACTGTGGTTTGGCAAGAAGCGCAAGTTGTCGTTTCTAAAAGTTTGGGGGTGCGATGCTTATGTGAAAAAGCTTCAACCTGATAAGCTCGAACCCAAATCGGAGAAATGTGTCTTCATAGAATACCCAAAGAAAACTGTTGGGTGCACCTTCTATCACAGATCCGAAGGCAAGATATTCGTTGCTAAGAATGGATCCTTTCTAGAGAAGGAGTTTCTCTCGAAAGAATTGAGTGGGAGGAAAGTAGAACTTGATGAGGTAATTGTACCTTCTCCCGAATTGGAAAGTAGTTCATCACAGAAATCAGTTTCAGTGATTCCTACACCAATTAGTGAGGAAGCTAATGATAGTGATCATGAAACTTCAGATCAAGTTACTACTGAACCTCGTAGGTCCACCAGAGTAAGATCCGCACCAGAGTGGTACGGTAATCCTGTTCTGGACGTCATGTTACTAGACCATAACGAACCTACGAACTATGAGGAAGCGATGATGAGCCCAGATTCCGCGAAATGGCTTGAGGCCATGAAATCTGAGATGGGATCCATGTATGAGAACAAAGTGTGGACTTTGGTTGACTTGACCGATGATCGCAAGCTATCTAGAATAAATGGATCTTCAAAAAGAAGACTGACGCTGACGGTAATGTTACTATCTACAAAGCTCGACTTGTTGCAAAAGGTTTTCGACAAGTTCAAGGAGTTGACTACGATGAGACTTTCTCACCTGTAGCGATGCTTAAGTCTGTCCGAATCATGTTAGCAATTGCCGCATTTTATGATTATGAAATTTGGCAAATGGATGTCAAAACTGCATTCCTGAATGGATTTCTGGAAGAAGAGTTGTATATGATGCAACCAGAAGGTTTTATCGATCCAAAAGATGCTAACAAGTGTGCAAGCTCCAGCGATCCATTTATGGACTGGTGCAAACCTCTCGGAGTTGGAATAAACGTTTTGATAGTGTGATCAAAGCATATGGTTTTATACAGACTTTTGGAGAAGCCTGTATTTACAAGAAAGTGAGTGGGAGCTCTGTAGAATTTCTAATATTATATGTGGATGACATATTGTTGATTGGAAATGATATAGAATTTCTGGATAGCATAAAAGGATACTTGAATAAAAGTTTTTAAATGAAATACCTCGGTGAAGCTGCTTATATATTAGGCATCAAGATCTATAGAGATAGATCAAGACGCTTAATTGGACTTTCACAAAGCACATACCTTGATAAGATTTTGAAGAAGTTCGAAATGGACCAGTCAAAGAAAGGGTTCTTGCCTGTGTTACAAGGTGTGAAGTTGAGTGAGACTCAATGCCCGACCACTACAAAAGATAGAGAGAAAATGAAAGTCATTCCCTATGCTTTAGCCATAGGTTCTATCATGTATGCAATGCTGTGTACCAGACCTGATGTGTGCCTTGATATAAGTATAGTAGGGAGGTACCAAAGTAATCCAGGAGTGGATCACTAGACAGCGGTTTCTCGTTTATGGAGGTGACAAAGAGCTCGTCGTAAATGGTTACGTCGATGCAAGCTTTGACACTGATCCGGATGACTCTAAGTCGCAAACCGGATACGTGTTCACATTGAATGGTGGAGCTGTCAATTGGTGCAGTTCTAAGCAGAGCGTTGCTGCGAGATCTACGTGTGAAGCGGAATACATAGCTGCTTCGGAAGCAGCAAATGAAGGAGTCTGGATGAAGGAGTTCATATCCGATCTAGGTGTCATACCTAGTGCATCGGGTCCAATGCAAATCTTTTGTGACAATACTGGAGCAATTGCCTTGGCGAAGGAATCCAGAATTCACAAGAGAACCAAGCACATCAAGAGACGCTCCAACTCCATCCGCGATCAAGTCAAGGAGGGAGACATAGAGATTTGCAAAATACATACGGATCTGAATGTTGCAGACACGTTGACTAAGCCTCTTCCACGAGCAAAACATGATCAACACCAAGACTCCATGGGTGTTAGAGCGATACTTTCTCTTGAGAGCTCATGATTGGGGCATGAATATAACATTGAATTAAGCGTCCCCCAAGCTAGAGCGATACTTTCTCCTTCACGAGGCCAAAAATTATATATATAATTCTGATCACGATGAACTAGATGCATAGGATATTTTTTTGGTGGAATTCCAATTTCAAACGATTCCAATTCCATGATCCAATATCATTGCATAGCCTATACCATGCCAATGCTTTTCCCTTTAAAGATACAGGGAAAACCTTTCTCATAACTTGATTCGCGGGTAAACCTGCAAGCTCAAACAATCCACAAATTTGTTCCACATATATGAAGTGCATATCAGGATGTTCGGTTCCATCTCCTGCATAAGGATTAGCTAGCAGTTGTTCTATCATACCTGAAGGAATTTAATATTCAATATTTTCAGTAGGTGCGGTAGGTTGAGGGGCAACTAATTGTGGTTCCAGACGAGGTGAAGATATCCCGAACAAACTCCTCAAAGGATTTTTTTTCATAGTAACAAGTGACAATAAATTTCAGCACACTACATAAATGTTTCCTTACCAAATTCCACTTACCAAAGGTGCTTCACTCCCCAGAAACGGCGCCAGAAAATAGCCTTGATGACCCACAAGTATAGGGGTTCAATTGTAGCTCTTTTCGATAAGTAAGAGTGTCGAACCCAACGAGGAGCAGAAGGAAATGACAAGTAGTTTCTGATAAGGTAATGTCTACAAGTGCTGAAATTATAAGTAGCGGAGTAGTTTGGTAGCAAGATAATTTGTAACGAGCAAGTAACGATAGTAGTAACAAAAGTGCAGCAAGGTAGCCCAATCCTTTTGAGGCAAAGGACATGACAAAATGGTCTCTTATGATAAGCAAAGCGTTCTTGAGGGTACACGAGAATTTCATCTAGTCGCTTTCATCAAGTTCACATGATTACTTGCAACATGATTTCTCTTGTGACGTCAAGAACAAAAGTAACTACTCACAAATGATAAACATGCTCATGATCAGAGGAGTGTTAAATAGCATCTTGGATCTAAACATATAATCTTCCACCAAATAAACCATATAGTAATCAACTACAAGATGTAATCAACACTACTAGTCACCCACAAGCAACAATCTATAGTTCCGGTAACAAGATTGAACACAAGAGATGAACTAGGGTTTGAGATGCGATGGTGTTTTTGAATATGTTGATGGATATTGCCATCCCCAAGATGGGAGAGTTGTTGGTGATGACGATGACGATGATTTCCCCCTCTGGGAGGGAAGTTCCCCCGGCGGAATCCATCATCACATCCCCGCGAGATCGTCTGCACCGCCGTCATCGGCAGGAAACTGCTCGGTGTCTGAATCTATCCACGGGCAGTGCTGCTGAACCCACTCCTCCTCATCGGTGATCTTGCCCTCAGATCCGCTGGCAATTATCGCACCCAACTGACGCATGAGCTCCTTGTGGCGGCTCCTGGCCTTCTTCTCAGACACATGAGCACTCTGCCGGAGGGCAAAAGTGTTCCTACCCAAGTTCCGCCTCGAGGCGGCAGCGCTTCATCCCGAAAGTCCTCTTATTTTTTCTAGGTCAAAATGACTTTTATACCAGAAGATGGGCACCGGAGGTGGGCCGAGGTGGCCACAACCCCCCAGGGCATGCCAGGGGGCCTGGCGTGCCCAGGTGGGTAATGCCCACCTGGTGGCCCCCCTCTAGTGGTTATTCGCTCCAATAATTATTAAATATTCCATAAAAATCTCTGTGAAGTTTCAGCTTGTTTGGAGTTGTGCAGAATAGGTGGCCTGACATAGCTTTTCCAGGTCCAGATTTCCAGCTGCCGAATTCTCCTCTTGGTGTGTACCTTGCAAATTATGAGAGAAAGGGCATTAAAATTACTCCAAAAAGCATTATTATGGATAAAAACATTATAAATAACAATAAGAAAACATGATGCAAAATGGACGTATCAATGGGCTTTTGGAATCACTTGATGCTTGTGAACCATGCCTCATGGGCAACATGACTAAGAATCCGTTATCCGGAACAATGGAGCGAGCCACTGACTTATTGGAAATAATACATACTGATGTATGTAGTCAAATGAGTGTTGAGGCTCGTGGCGGGTATCGTTATTTTCTGACCTTCACAGATGATTTGAGCAGATATGGGTATATCTAGTTAATGAAACATAAGTATGAAACATTTGAAAAGTTCAAAGAATTTCAGAGTGAAGTGGAAAATCATCATAACAAGAAAATAAAGTTCCTACGATCTGATCATGGAGAAGAATATTTGCTTTACGAGTTTGGTCTTTATTTGAAACAATGTGGAATAGTTTCACAACTCACGCCACCTGGAACACAACAACATAACGGTGTGTCCGAACGTCGTAACCTTACTTTATTGGATATGGTGCGATCTATGATGTCTCTTACCGATTTACCACTATCATTTTGGGGTTACGCTTTAGAGATGGCTGCATTCACGTTAAATAGGGCACCATCTAAATCCGTTGAGATGACTCCATAGGAACTATGGTTTAGCAAGAAACCTAAGTTGTCATTTCTTAAATTTGGGGCTGCGATGTTTATGTGAAAAAGCTTAAACCTGATAAGCTCGAACCCAAATCGGAGAAATGTGTCTTCATAGGATACCCAAAGGAAACTGTTGGGTACACCTTCAATCACAGATCCAAAGGCAATATATTCGTTGCTAAGAATGGATCCTTTGTAGAGAAGGAGTTTCTCTCGAAAGAAGTGAGTGGGAGGAAAGTAGAACTTGATGAGGTAATTGTACCATCTCCCGAATTGGAAAGTAGTTCATCACAGAAATCAGTTCCAATGATGCCTACACCAATTAGTGAGGAAGTTAATGATTATGATCATGAAACTTCAGATCAAGTTACTACCGAACCGCGTAGGTCAACCAGAGTACGTTCCGCACCAGAGTGGTATGGTAACACTGTTCTGGAAGTCATGTTACTAGACCATGACGAACCTACGAACTATGATGAAGCGATGATGAGCCCAGATTCCGCGAAATGGATTGAGGGCATGAAATCTGAGATGGGATCCAGGTATGAGAACAAAGTGTACACTTTGGTTGACTTGCCCAATGATCGGCAAGCCATAGAGAATAAATGGATCTTCAAGGAGAAGACTGACGCTAACGGTAATGTTACTGTCTATATAGCTCGACTTTTTGTGAAAGGTTTTCGACAAATTCAAGGAGTTGACTATGATGAGACCTTCTCACCCGTAGCGATGCTTAAGTCTGTCCGAATCATGTTAGAAATTGCCGCATTTTATGATTATGAAATTTGGCAAATGGATGCCAAAACTGCATTCCTTAATGAATTTCTTAAAGAAGAGTTGTATAAGATGCAACCAGAAGGTTTTTACGATCCTAAAGGTGCTAACAAAGTGTGCAAACTCCAGCGATCCATTTATGGACTGGTGCAAGCCTCTCGGAGTTGGAATATACGCTTAGATAGTGTGATCAAAGCATATGGTTTTATACAGACTTTTTGAGAAGCCTGTATTTACAAGAAAGTGAGTGGGAACTCTGTAGCATTTCTAATATTATATGTGGATGACATATTGTTGATTGGAAATAATACAGAATTTCTCGATAGCATAAAAGGATACTTGAATAAGAATTTTTCAATGAAAGACCTCGGTGAAGCTGCGTATATATTGGGCATCAATATTTATAGAGATAGATCAAGACGCTTAATTGGACTTTCACAAAGCACATACGTTGATAAAGTTTTGAAGAAGTTGAAAATGGATCAGTCAAAGAAAGGGTTCTTACCTGTGTTACAAGGTGTGAAGTTGAGTCAGACTCAATGCCCGACCATTGCAGAAGAAAGAGAGAAAATGAAAGTCATTCCCTATGCTTTAGCCATAGGTTCTATCATGTATGCAATGCTGTGTACCAGACCTGATGTGTGCCTTGCTATAAGTTTAGCAGGGAGGTACCAAAGTAATCCTGGAGTGGATCACTGGCGGTCAAGAACATCCTGAAATACCTAAAAAGGACAAAGGATATGTTTCTCGTTTATGGAGGTGACAAAGAGCTTGTCGTAAATGGTTACATCGATGCAAGCTTTGACACTGATCCGGATGACTCAAAGTCGCAAACCGGATATGTATTTATATTGAATGGTGGAGTTGTAAGTTGGTGCAGTTCCAAGAAGAGCGTCGTGGCGTGGTCTACGTTTGAAGCGGAATACATAGATGCTTCGGAAGCAGCAAATGATGGAGTCTGGATGAAGGAGTTCATATCCGATCTAGGTGTAATACCTAGTGCATCGGGTCCAATGAAAATCTTTTGTGACAATACTGGAGCAATTGCCTTAGCGAAGGAATCCGGATTTCACAAGAGAACCAAACACATCAAGAGACGCTCCAACTCCATCCACGATCAAGTCAAGGAGGGAGACACAGAGATTTGCAAAATAAATACAGATCTGAATGTTGCAGACCCGTTGACTAAGCCTCTTCCACAAGCAAAAGATGATCAGCACCAAGACTCCATGGGTGTTAGAATCATTACTATGTAATCTAGATTATTGACTCTAGTGCAAGTGGGAGACTAAAGGAAATATGCCCTAGACGCAATAATAAAGTTGTTATTTATATTTCCTTATATCATGATAAATGTTTATTATTCATGCTAGAATTGCATTAACCGAAAACTTAGTACATGTGTGAATACTTAGACAAAACAGAGTGTCCCTAGTATTCCTCTACTTGACTAGCTCGTTAATCAAAGGTGGTTACGTTTCCTGACCATAGACATGTGTTGTCATTTGATGGACGGGATCACATCATTAGAGAATGATGTGATGGACAAGACACATTCGTTAGCTTAGCATAATGATCGTTGAGTTTTATTGCTATTGCTTTCTTCATGACTTATACATATTCCTCTGACTATGAGATTATGCAAATCCCAAATACCGGAGGAACACCTTATGTGCTATCAAACGTCACAACATAACTGGGTGATTTTAAAGATGTTCTACAAGTATCTCCGAGGGTGTTTGTTGGGTTGGCATAGATCGAGATTAGGATTTGTCACTCCGAGTATCGGAGAGGTATCTCTGGGCCCTCTCGGTAATGCACATCAATATATGTGAATATATAGGACGAAGAAGTCGGTCAGGAGATCCCCGAGGGGGCCACAAGGTAGTGGGGTGCCCCCCCTGAGGGCGCGCCCTCCGCCCTTGTCGCCGCCTCGTGGCTCTTCTGGATTGGACTCCAAGTCCTCTGGGTGTCTTTTGGTCCAAGAAAAATGATTGTAAAGTTTTATTCCGTTTGGACTCTGTTTTATATTCCTTTTCTGCGAGATTCGGAAACAAGGAAAAAACAGAAACTGGCACCAGGCTCTAGGTTAATAGGTTAGTCCCGAAAATAATATAAAATAGCAGAATAATGCATATGAAACATCCAAAACAGATAATATAATAGCATGGAACAATCAAAAATTATATATATGCCCATGAGGATCAAGCAATACAATGAACTATTCCGCCAAATCTCTCTCTCCCTTCTATTTGGGAAACATGTATTTGGTAGTCTAGGATTTGCAATCTGTCTCCTACCTTATCCCGCGGAGGGCTTCTTGCCCTCCAAGTCTTGTACTCAATATGTACTCGCCCTCAAGACTCAATAATACATCCATCATATTCCGTCAATCCCTCTCTATACCTTTTAACATGGTATCAGCCAAATCAATCTTAAACTCTACCTGTCGACGCTTCTGCAGCCGCACGCCACCCCCGGCGTGGTCGGCCTCCTTGACCACCGTCGGGGCCGCGCCGCCGTACCTAGGGTTTGTCCGCTGGTCATTTTGACTGGCTGCCCTAGAGAGTCTTTTTACTGATCCTTTGCTCCAGGTTTTTTAGCTCTCTCGCCGATAGTTTTGATCGGCGTTTTCTTTTTGGTTTTTCGATCTATTCTTGATCGGTTTGTGTCGCCCACCACCGTCGTCGACCCCCGTGCGCCTCTACTCATATACCGGCGCGACCGGCAGGCTTCTTCCGACACACAACCTTTGGACGACATGCGGCCCCTCACGGCAGTCATCCGTGCGGCGGCGCGCTCGTCGATCTACACCGGCCGTCACCGCCCTCTCCGACTGGGACACATGCATCACCCCGACCCAGCGGCCTCGCGCCATGCGGCGGCCCATCATGGCCATACGCGCGCCGGCCCGCGCATCGATCTACTCCACCCGCCTCCGCCGTGTCAGCACGGCGGCCCTGCTGTCTGCCTCGCCGGCCTCGTCCCTGACTGCGCCAAGCCGGCTCCGTCAGGCTCGTCGGCTGCTTTAACTCGGGCACTGCTGCTACATTGGTCACTCGGGCCTCGCTGCCCGGGCGCCGACGCTGCTTTGGCGGCCCGGGTGCCAGTGCTGACGCGCTCGTCCGCATGACGTCCCACGCCATCCGTCATCACCGGCTTCATCACGGACTCCGTCGACACCCCGCCTCCACCGAGTGGCGTCCTCAACCTCGCGCGCAATCGGCATCACCCGCTTGCCGCCGCGGTCCGACTCATGTACGCCCCGCGACTGACCTAGCCCGTCAGTTGCGCGCGCCTCCGCAGGTCCCGTGAAAATCATCCCCGAGTATGGCGCGCCTCTCCATCGATTGGGCATCGTGTTGCCGCTTCGTCGCCCCGTGGTTCTCCCTGCGTCTGCACCGACTTGCGCGTCGTTGCTACGTCACCCCTTAGGGCCATAGTGTCGTGATACGCGGTCCCCGCCGCCGCCCCGAGGCCGTCCCCGTGGTTGCACCGACCCGGGCTCCGCCGCTGTGTCGCCCCTTCGGGCCGTAGCTGAAGGAAATATGCCCTAGAGGCAATAATAAAGTTGTTATTTTATATTTCCTTATTCATGATAAAGGATTATTATTCATGCTATAGAATTCTATTGATCGGAAACTTTAATACATGTGTGAACACCGAAACAAATATTTTGTCCCTAGTAAGCCTTTACTAGACTAGCTCGTTGATCAAAGATGGTTAAGGTTTCCTAACCATTGACATGAGTTGTCATTTGATAACGGGATCACATCAATAGGAGAATGATGTGATGGACAAGACCCATCCGTTAGCTTAGCATAATGATCGTTCAGTTTTATTGCTATTGCTTTCTTCATGTCAAATACATATTCCTTCGACTATGAGATTATGGAACTCCCGGATATCGGAGGAATGCCTTGTGTGCTATCAAACGTCACAACGTAACTGGGTGATTATAAAGATGCTCTACAGGTATCTCCGTAGGTGTTTTTTTAGTTGGCATAGATCGAGATTAGGATTTGTCACTCCGAGTATCGGAGAGGTATCTGGCCCCTCTCGGTAATACACATCATAAGCTTGCAAGCAAACGACTAAGGAGTTAGTCAGGAGGTGATGTATTACGGAACAATTAAAGAGACTTGCGGGTAACGAGATTGACTAGGTATGAAGATACCTACGATCGAATCTCGGGCAAGTAACATACCGATGGACACAGGGAATTACGTATGTTGTCATTACGGTTCGACCGATAAATATCTTCGTAGAATATGTAGGAGCCAATATAGGCATCCAGGTTCCACTATTGGTTATTGACCGGAGAGGTGTCTCGGTCATGTCTACATAGTTCTCGAACCCATAGGGTCCGCACGCTTAACTTTCGATGCCGGTCTGGTATTATATGAGTTATGTGTTTTGGTGACCGAATGTTGTTCGGTGTCCCGGATGTGATCACAGACATGTCGAGGAGATCCGAAGGTAAAAATCGATATATAGGACGATGCTATTTGGTCTCCAGAATGGTTGCAGAATGCACCGGAAAGTTATCGGAATACCGGAAGGGGTTCCGGAGGCACCGGGAGAGTATTGGGCCTTAGTGGGCCAAGTAGAGGGGAACACACCAGCCCACATGGGCCGGTGCGCCCCCCTTATGGCAGCCACACCCAATTAGATGGAAGGGGGAGATACCACCTCCTCTTACCATATCCCGGAGAGGGAAGGAAGGAAAGAAGACACTACTACAGGATGCTGCTAACGCGACACTACGAACGGAGACCCTTTGACGAAACTGTGTGCGATGCATTAATCAAAAACGTGGATGTAAAAAAAACCATCAAAAAAGGTGCAAAACGTTTGCGATGGCAGAGCCATCAAACACGGTTCTGATTTTAGTTGCGTGTGCGATTCAGGGCACACAGTTAACCCGTTCGAATTGTTTGCGATGAGGCAGAACAACAGAAACGGGCAGCCATATCAATGTGTGTGCGATATACGGCATACAGTTCGCTCTAATGAACTGTTTGCTATTAGGGGGTGCAACAGAAACGGTTAGCCAGATCAAGGTGTGTGTGATATAGGGCATACGGTTCACTCGGACGAACTGTTTTCGATTAGCGAACGCAACAAAAACGATTCAACTTAACAAGATGTGTGTGATACGTGGCAAATGGCCGACTCAACGGCGAGCAACCACGTGGTCAACCTTCTGCCATCAATAAATTTTGACCTTGTTTCTCATCACATTGCAGATTACAATGCAATAAGTAATTGCAAATCTGTTCACACCTATCAAACTAATATGTGTTCACACTTAGCACCGGGTTATAAAAACTACCCACTCAAAAATTACTTCACAGTTCCTCTCCTCATCACCCACAAAACTGGTCTTTCCTGTCAAGTCGTTCCGCTATGACCGTTAGGAGGAGTTTAGGGTGGACATATAACCAGGCAACAAAGACCAAGGCCGCGGAAGCACTAGAGAGGTCCCGCCGTGAAGCCACAGACGCAGCAGAGATGTCCCGGCGCGCCGCGGAGCCCTCGAACAAGCTCTGACGGGCACGCGAGGGCTCTCACAAGCGCATTCACGGCGTCGGCCATCGTGACGAGCCGGCGTTCCTGAAGTCCTTCGTTGGCGTCACTACGCAGCAAGAGCTGGTTGAGAGCTTGATGAAGCTGCTCAAGATCAGCGGTGCCTCGGTTGACAAGGCAACTGACCTCGTCGAGCAACTCATGGGTGACAATGCGAAGCTCCTCAAGGCCCTCGCCGAGAAGGAGGAGGAGGCCGCCGGCTGGAAGATGCTGCATGAGCAGAGTAGATCCTCAGGGATGAGGCTGACAGCGGTTGTCGAGGAACAGATGGGTGACTTGAGGAAGCTCCGGATCAAGCGCGAGCAGGAGGTGCAGGAATCCATGGCTGCTTTCAAGCAAAGTCGTGAGGAATTGAAGAAGGAGCTGGAGGATGTCGTCGCCCGGTGATCCATCGACGAGTAGAGACAGTAGCGACCCAGATCGTTGTCTACAATTTCCTTCTTCTCTTGCCCCCGTGTCTTCCGGACTTTGCCGCATGTGGCATTTTAAATTATCCGGAATATGTAAGACAATTATTATCCGCGCCATTGTAAATTTGTCATCGTATTATCCATTGCCATTTTATTTGTGGTCGTATTATCCGTTGCCCTATGTGGCAATTTAAATTAGGGCGGAATACGAGTTGAAAACACGAACAAAGCAAATGCTGCCATGGGATCACAAGCAAACACCCTCCGTCCAGGTGCTTTAATTAACCCATTAATGGAGAAGTTGTGAGCGAGGCGGGTGGCGGCTGTTGCATGAAGGTCAAAGAGCTCGCTTCCCGGTGAGCATGGGCGGCCTTGCTGCTCGCACGTGTCTCGTCGAGCCTGCGAGGTGGACAGGATGCACGCGTCTCGTCGAGCGTGCGGGGTGGACTGCTCGCATGCGTCCCATCGAGTCTACACGGCGGACTTCTCGCGCTCGTCCCGTCTAATCAAACAGCTGCACGCACGCCACCGAGTATGGTTAAATTGCGACACGGTTAATATAATACAACCGTTTGCGATATTAATGTGTCAGCCTTTTGTTTCAAAAAGGACTTCGTTGGCTACTAACGTGTGCGCCTCTTCTCAAACTGGACGATTTTTTTACCACGACATATATGTGCCATGTCATGAAACCATGCCAAGTTTCATGTTTTTTGGGTGAGTTTTTGATTTACTGGGATTCAAAAACCGAGATTCTCAATGTTTCAGGACGACGACAAGTTTGTAATTCATTCCCATTCCTTAAATGAGACCTAAACATGCACCCAATGACACATGTACGATTTCCCACCCATTTTGCTTCATTGGAACATGTGTAGTTCAAATTTGAATTATGGACTACATTAAATGCATAGAAAACTTAGTAATTAGTAATATATACAATGGCCAAACGAACCCTGAGCAGTTTCAAATTTCAGCCCGACACTCCTGTTATTTTATGTTGCCTGTAGAAAGCAAAGTTCAAGGCGAGAAGAGGCAACGATTATCCACTAGTACGCGTCGGTGCTATACAAACGGTTTTTAACCCCTTTCCGCGACGGCATTTGGAACCATCGCCAAGTGAGTGTGGGTGATAGGGGGGTCCTTCCCACACGACACATAAATCATTGAGGATAGGCCCTCCTCGGACACAGGCTGGGCCGTGTGTGATCGGGCGAGGCAACGAAACCCAATAACTTCCGTTTGTATGTACATCCCACATGGTGAATCCCAGAAAAACATTTCCGTTCGTATGTATATCACACAGAGTCAATCCAAGGAATACGTTTCCGTTCTTATGTACATCCCACATAGTCAATCCAGGGAAAACGTTTCCGTTCGTATGTACATCCCACACAGTTTTATGTATACGCTCGTGTGTGAAAGGTGTAACTATCACACACACTCTGCCTTGGTTAACTGTTTTCTTTTATGAACTACATCACACATGATTTGATGTAGAAAACTGTGTGGCATAGGGCTATCCATCACAAGCGCTTTTACTGCCAGAACCGTTTGCAAAGTTCCATGACCGTCTGTTCTCTTTTTATTTTTGCCTGTAATTTATTATTCGAATTGGAAATTTTGAAATATGAAACGTGCAATTCAAATTCTCAGCACAATGGTCCAACAACGAATCCATAAATAAAATTGCCAGTACAATATGTTCAGTAATTACAGGATTAGGCAACAATTAACTATGATGAACCACAATATTTAAAGGCGGTAAAGGTGAAGAGACAAGTGTAAATCATTTTGACTGCCGACGGTGTTGAAGAAGCGGAATGCCCATAATGTGCCTTCCTGCATGCCATAGGCACGAACCACTTTTTTCCAACCCCTTGTGACGATCGCCCGCCCATCCTTCACTGCCTTCAGGAAGACTTCTAGAGTATTATCATGGTAGCATGAATTATATACTTTAACCTTTGTTGCCTCCACTCCGGCCATGTAGTTTGCAAGGTAATCATCAGTAAATAGCTTCGGAAACCACTCAAAAGAGAAAAATATCAGATATTGAGGTCTAATAGAGTAACTTGTTGTGGGCAGGGGGAAAAGGCAACACATTACTTACCATCCTAAAGTTCACCGTTGTCTTGGACAAAGTGTAAATAAAGAGCTTAATTCCAATCACCCGTTTCTTTCGCCTAACAATCTTTCTTAGTTTCCTCATTTGACGCTTGTTCATGAATATCTCATTGCCCCATACGCAAAAGGGATCAAAGTGTGTATCAGTACCGCTCATATATGTACCTACAAGCAACCAGTAAATGTTAGAAGCTAAACTGAGATTGCACAAATGATGTAAAATACAACTACCTATGTTCCTAAGTACAAGTATTTTTTTTTTGAGATTTCAATATGAACTACATACGGATGTATATAGAATTATAGATATAGTTTAGATTAGAATCTAGATTCACTTATTTTGCTCCTTAGTAGTCTATATTGGAATCTCCAAAAATACTTATATTTAGGAATAGATGGTGTATAAGACATGGGATGCAGCTAACCTCGACGGCAAACAACAGCATCGCCCATTGTAGCCCTTTGTAAGTACATGGAAAGCCAATGTTAACTACAACAGGGTTAACATCCACAAAAAATAGCAAATGGTAATAAAACGGCAGCATCTGTAGTGATATCTTCATTGAGAAAGAGTAGAACGGTAGCAAAGGGATGGATTAAAAAATGGATACAACTGTTAACTGCAACAGGCTTAACAACATCCTAATTCATGTTTTGTAAGTTTGTAGCCATTGAAATGCAGCTCTTTAAAATGGATATAACTATTAATTGGAACAGGCTTAATGGCCATTGAAATCGGTACTGATAAAAATGCAATTGGCAGAGTTAAACATCACAGGGCAGGTGCTGCCAGAGTAGATAATGGCCCAGTTGTCTATAAAAAGGTAGAGAAAATAGCTAAAATGTGTTAGGCATGTTTACTACAACATGCTTAATACATCGACCGTACAAAACATAGTCATTAATTGCAACTGGTATTGGTAAGATTGAACTGGTGAGTACATACTTGGTAAGTCCTGAGAGGTAGTTGCTGGGGCACTTCATCTTGGCCAGAGCCCGCCCAAAGTCGGCGGCGGCGGAGACGAGTTGTTCCTCCGGGTCGAAGCGTGGATCAGTGCCACTAACATGTTGTGACGCCCCCGATTCAATCGTACACTAATCATACACGCAAACGTGTACGATCAAGATCAGGGACTCACGGGAAGATATCACAACACAACTCTAAAAATAAAATAAGTCATACAAGCATCATAATACAAGCCAGGGGCCTCGAGGGCTCGAATACAAGTGCTCGATCATAGACGAGTCAGCGGAAGCAACAATATCTGGGTACAGACATAAGTTAAACAAGTTGCCATAAGATGGCTAGCACAAACTGGGATACAGATTGAAAGAGGCGCATGCCTCCTGCCTGGGATCCTCCTAACTACTCCTGGTCGTCGTCCGCTGGCTGCACGTTGTAGTAGGCACCTCCGGTGTAGTAGTCATCATCGATGTTGGCGTCTGGCTCCTGGGCTCCATCGTCTGGTCGCAGCAATCTGGTAAAGAAAGGGGGAAAAGGGGGAACAAGGCAACCGTGAGTACTCATCCAAAGTACTCGCAAGCAAGGAGCTACACTACATATGCATGGATATATGTGTAAAGGGCCATATCAGTGGACTGAACTGCAGAATGCCGGGATAAGAGGGGGATAGCTAATCCTGTCGAAGACTACGCTTCAGGCGGCCTCCGTCTTGCAGCATGTAGAAGAGAGTAGACTGTAGTCCTCCAAGTAGCATCGCATAGCATAATCCTACCCGGCAATCCTCTCCTCGTAGACCTGTTAGAGAGCGACCACCGAGTTGTATCTGGCACTTGGAAGGGTGTGTTTTATTAAGTATCCGGTTCTAGTTGTCATAAGGTCAAGGTACAACTCCAAGTCGTCCTGTTACCGAAGATCACGGCTATTCGAATAGATTAACTTCCCTGCAGGGGTGCACCACATAGCCCAACACGCTTGATCCCATTTGGCCGGACACACTTTTCTGGGTCATGCCCGGCCACGGAAGATCAACACGTCGCAGCCCCACCTAGGCATAACAGAGAGGTCAGCACGCTGGTCTAAACCTAAGCGCACAGGGGTCTGGGCCCATCTCCCTTAGCACACCTGCACGTTGTGAGGGCGGCCGAAAGCAGACCTAGCCTAGTGGCGTTCCAGTCCAATCCGGCGCGCGCCGCTCAGTCGCTGACGTCACGAAATGCTTCGGCTGATACCACGACGTCGAGTGCCCATAACTGTTCCCGCGTAGTTGGTTAGTGCGTATAGGCCAGTAGCCAGACTCGGATCAAATACCAAGATCTCGTTAAGCGTGTTAAGTATCCGTGAACGCCGAATAGGGCCAGGCCCACCTCTCTCCTAGGCGGTCTCAACCTGCCCTGTCGCTTCGCCACAAAGATCCACTCAGAAGGCCGTTGGGACAAAGGTCCTTTCAGCCCCCAATCCGTGAATCACTCGCGGGTGCTCCACGAGCCGACCCGACTTTAGTCACCACATGTATCATGTATAAAGTATATAGTATATACCCGTGAACACCTCCCTAGTGATCACGGCCCGATAGTATAGCATGGTAGATGGACAAGAATGTAGGGCCACTGATGAAACGCTAGCATCCTATACTAAGCATGTAGGATTGCAGGTAAAGGTAACAACAGTAGTAGCAAGGACAGGCTATGCATCAGTATAGGATTAACAGAAACAGCAACATGCTACACTACTCTAATGCAAGCAGTATAGAGAAGAATAGGAGATATCTGGTGATCAAGGGGGGGGGGGCTTGCCTGGTTGCTCTGGCAAGGAGGGGTCGTCGGTGACGTAGTCGATCACAGGGGCAGCATCGGTCTCGGGGTCTATCGGAAAGAAGTAACGGAGAGGGAACACAATAAATAAAAGAGCAATCAAAGCATCACAAAGCATAACAAGACAATACGTGGTGTTCGATGTACCCTAACGCGGTAGTAGGTGATACCAGTGAAGGGGGAAACATCTAGGAAAGTATCCCCGGTGTTTCGCGTTTTCGGACAGATGAACCGGAGGGGGAAAGTTGCGTGTTCGCTATGCTAGGGATGTGTGGCGGATGAACAGGCTGCGTATACGGATTCGTCTCGCTATTTTGAGCAACTTTCATGTACAAAGTTTTTCCATCCGAGCTACGGATGAATTTCTACAATTTTCCAAAGTTTTTAAACATTTACAGGAATCCCTGAAAATTGGCTAAGTCCTCAGTTTTAAACATCACTTAGTTGTTTTGCAGAGGCTATAGCTAGCATTCTGTACATCCTTTGAGTTAGTGCCTTATATCAAATTTGGGCACTCTGCTATGATCTACTCCCTCCGTTCCCAAATAATTGTCTTTCTAGCCATCTCAGATGGACTACAACATACGGATGTATGTAGACATGTTTTAGAGTGTAGGTTCACTCATTTTGCTTCGTATGTAGTCACTTGTTGAAATCTCTAGAAAGACAATTATTTAGGAACGGAGGGAGTACATGAAAGTCTCAGGTCCATCTACATTAGTGACCAATTGCTTGCTCATATATTTGTTTGAAAAGTGCTATTGGAGGTCAATTCTAGAATCTGTTTTTCAGTTCTTCCGGTTAACAGAACACAGATATTTGTCATTTTCATAGGAATTAATCCGGGTAACTTTTGGATTTGGTCCAATGGAAACATTTGAGCCTTGTCAAGAGTACTACCTATACAAATTAATTCCAGCTAAGTTAAACTTTGTTTGACCACAGTTTTGTTGCCATCCAGAGGGTTAATAGAGTAGAAGTAGCAAAAGCTAGCCAGCACTACAGTAACATTCAGTTACTGTAGCAGCGGCAGCAGAGCAGCGAATCGCAGTGGCAGGAGTGGCCGCAAGCGCGGGCACGCGCGGCCGAGCGCGCGCACCGGCGGGCAAGCGAGGGAGGGGGGCGACGAGAGCGGGGCAGCATGGCAGGTGTGGAGGCGGCCTGCAGTGGCGCCGGCGTCGAGAGGAGCGGCGCCGGGGTTCGGCCTAGCAGCGTACAGCGGGAGGGAGGTGAGAAGGCGCAGGGAAGGGCGCGTCCGGCGAGCGCGGGTGTGATAGTGCAGCACGGACAAGCAGCGGCCCTAGCGGGCGTGGCCGGAGCTTCGGCCGTGTCGGCGGCCGGTGACGAGCGCGGCGGTAGCAAGTGCAACGGCGACAACGAGCTACGGTGGCAATGGTAGTAGCAGCAGGAAACAACGAACTAAGCCTACAGGAGAGGGGTTTCGACCGGGAGCTCACCGCGGAGGCACACGGAGGCCCGTTGGTGGCTTAGGAGCTGCAGAGGCGATGGATCGATGAAGGGCAGCGGCGACGACCGAGGAAGAAGATGGCGTCGATCCTGTCGATCAGGTGGCCTCCCGGCCTCGATCCGGCGGTGTAGTCAACGTTGCGGACAGCGAAGGCGCTGCTGGAAAGGTCCCAGCCTACGGGGCCGACAGAGAGCATGCGGATGATGAGAACCATGGCGTCGATGGCTCGGTAGTGCGCGAGGAAGGAGGCAGCGAGCGGGAGGAAAAGTGGCGAGGCTAGGGTTTTCCAGGGGGGTTTGGGTGGCCTTATCCATCCACGCGACCGAGGGATCGCCGACGCGTGCACATCGCCGGCTATGGCGCTGGTGGATGAGCGCCATGCCCTCCCGTGAACAGGAGGAAGGAGAGGCTCGGCTGGGCTGGGTCATTTTGCCTAATGGGCCACATGCCCAGTAGATTAGGTATTATGTTTCTCACCTCCTTTTGTTTATTGTTTTCCTTATTTATCTACTGTTTTGTATTTAGTTTAGGTACTAAATGATTTTAGTTAAAGTTGAAACTCCTCACATAATTACCTCCTGATATTTTAGGTGTTGTCCAAAAGTTTGGGTTATTTAGAAATGTTTGAAATTAAGTTCGTATTTTAATGGGCATAATAAGTGATGCTTGTTCACTTTAATTGTTTCCAGGGAAAATCTAAAAATCCATTAAATGATAGTTCCTACATGGTAATTACTTAGTGAATATTTTCAACCCAACAAACATTTTTATCTGACAGTTTGAAGAAATAAAAATTTGACTTGTTATTTGAAATTTGAATTTGACTCTGATTTCATCAAGTGGCAAATTGGCTTAATAAAACGTGATGACATGGTACATTAGGGTGGGTTACTGTAGCTTAATTATCCGGGTGTCACACATGTGTACCTACAGGCAACCAATAAATGGTAGAAGTTAAACTGCAATTGCACAAATGATGTGAAATACTATAAGACATGGGATGCAGCTAACCTGAACGGCAAACAACAACATCGGCCGTTATGACCCTGCGTAAGTACATGGACAGGCATGTTAAGTACAACAGGGTTAGCTCCACCAAAAATAGCAAATGGGCGGCATCTCTAGTATATCTTCATTGCGGAGAGTAGCATGGTAGCAAATGGACAGATTAAAAAATGGATATAATTGTTAATTGCAACAGGCTTAACATACATTGAAACCGGTACTGATAAAAATGCAATTGGCATAGTCATGTTTTGTAAGTTTGTAGCCATTGAAATGCAAATGTTTAAAAATGGATTCAACTGTTAATTGCAACATGCTTAATAGACATTGAAACCGGTACTGATAAAAAATGCAATTCGCATAGTTAATCATCACAAGGCAGGTGCTGCCAGAGCAGAGAATGGCCCAGATGTCTATAAAAAGGTAGGGAAAGTAGCAAAAACATGTTAGGCATGTTTACTAGAACTTGCTTAATACATCGACTGATGTGGACCAGATCATGACGAAGGCATCCAAGAGTGAGGTTAATGCTAGCACAAATGCTGAACCATTAGAGCATCCAAAGGAAGACAAGGGCAAAACCATTATCTTAGTTGGGAAGCTTCCGGTGCCTATTTTGGGAGAAATGACACATCAGATTTCCAGCTGCAACTTCCCACCTAAACCTAATTAATTCTAGAAGTCTCTAGCACTTTATAGAGGCTAGAAAAGATGGTCTTTGAAGTCAGCTTTCATTCAAAAAAACGGTGCATCATTTTAGGTCTTGAGTCAAAAGTTGTGCAAGTTTCCATGCAAGTTGTCCAGGAATTTATTACAGCGTGAGGCTCAACAAGTTTGCTCCTGCTACAGCTTGGGGCTCATGAATTTACCCTTCATTTTGAGTTGTTTTCACACCTAACTAGTGGGTGCCTCTAGGATAAATACTCCCCAGCTGTTCCATGTGAAGGGGGATGAGATTTCTGAGTTTATGTTTGTAGATAGCCGGTGAGGTTGTGTTGTGCTGTGAGCACTAGTATTGTTGAGTGTTAGCTCGTGTGTGTGGATTGGAGGGCCTGTCCTCAATTCATATAGGATCCTTGTGGTTCCCTCTTGTGATTCTTCATAGGTTCACAAGCTTCATGGTTTGGGTTGCATCCTTGTAAATCAAGCTAGTTATCTGCTGCAATTTATCTAAGAGTGTTTCCTCTTGTTCTTGCCACTTGAGAGAAACGAAGTTCGTTGAAACGAGTTTCGAGTGAGTTTGTTGCTGCTCCTTGTGAGTTCTTTGGCACCGTGAAAGACTGTTTCCGAGGTGTCCCGTATCATCTTGGCATCAGAGCTTTAGGTTGTTCGCGGTGCTATTTTCTCTCTTGCTGATTTTGTTCTTGAGAAGCTTCCATGGGTTCGAGGAGATCCAGCAGTGTTGATGGTGTGCATGGAGGTAGGCGCCTCGTGGAGGAGGAGCTGCCACTTCCCGTGTACGATCCAAGCTTGCAGCCCGCCTATGTGTTGGCATTGGAGGATACACGAGAGTATGTGTTGAACAAGGTGGAGAGGCGCATATCGGCCGTGGAGACCAACCTTGGCCGGAGAATCGAGTCCCTCACCGAGGGACTCCGTCGAGATAGGCTTGCTGCATGGGGTCGTCATCGACAAATCCCCGAACAGCAGGGCCAACGCCACCTTGAGGAGGGGCATGGAGAGCACAACCACGTCTACTGGGGTGATGCTCATAGCTACTACGCTGCACCACCTCGGCATGCTCGCTACGACCAGCGAGGTGCTACTTGGGCGCCACCGTCACCACCACGAGATGGGCTTGCTACATGGGGTCGACATCGACAACTCCCCATACAGCAGGACCACCATGGAGAGAATTGGAGCGACCACTCCGATGATGCTCGAAACTACTACGAGCCTCGACCACGACGTGTTCATCATGATCGTCGCGGAGAAGGCCAAGAAGGCTTTGCCACGGGAGGATGTGGTCATGGGCGTGCTCATCGTGACCATGAAGATGATGGGATTGGTAAATTCAAACTTACCATACCATCGTTCAATGGGAAAACCGAGCCCGATGATTATTTGGAATGGGAGATGCGTGTGGATCAGATTTTTGACAGCCACCGCTATACGGAGGAGAAGAAGGTACGATATGCATCCATTGATTTTACTGGATATGCTTTGATTTGGTGGAACCAATCGTGTCGTGCTGGAGGTCATCCGGAGACATGGGTGCAAATGAAAAATCTGTTGCGGAGACGGTTTGTTCCTGAACATTTCACAAGAACTTTGTACAATAGACTCCAACGGTTGTGCAAAGGTAATTCTAGTGTTGATGAGTACTATAAAGAGATGGAGATTTTGATGATTAGGACAGCGGTGAATGAGCCAGAGGAGGCCACAATGTCAAGATTCTTTCATGGACTGAATGAAGATGTGCAAGAAAGGATAGATATGGTTACATATCAAGATTTGCAAGAACTTGTGCATCAAGCTATTCGTGTAGAGCAGCAGCTGAAGCGTCGCCAAAATCGCAGCCAAACCTATACATCAAGCACTTGGAGAGGTTCAGTTCAGTGAGAAGTAGACGGAAGTGTTGCTGCAGATTTTTGCTGACACAACAAGATGACTACAAAAGAAGCTAATGCATCAAAGGTTGAATCTTCCAATACTCCTGCCACTCGCATTAGTAATATTCAATGCCATACATGCAAGTCTATAGGTCACTTCAAGAAGGATTGTCCTAATCTGAAGAAGGTTTTACTCACAAATGATGGATATGTCACCGATGACTCAAGTGAAAAATCTGAATCTGAGAAGAAAGATGCAAATTATTGTACTTTTGAGACCGGAGCACCTCTGAGTTCAGATGGAGGAGATGGTCTTAATCTCATGGTTCGCAAAGTGGCTCATGATGATGCTCCTATTATTGAGAAGGGCCAGCGACAAAATGTGTTCCAATCCATTTGCAAGATCAAGAACAAAAACTGCAAGGTGGTCATCGATGGAGGCGGCTACAACAACATCATTAGTAGTGATCTTGTGCATGCTCTTGGGATATCAACATGGAGGCAGCCCCAGCCATATTATGTGAAGTGGCTCAATTGTGTTGGTAAGCTGAAGATTACGCATCGTGCTAGGGTGCAATTTTTAGTGGGAAGTTATGTGGACAAAGTGGTATGTGATGTGGTGCCAATGCAAGCTTGTCATCTTCTTTTGGGAAGACCGTGGCAGTTTGATCATGATGCTACTCACCATGGGAGGTATAACAAGTATTCTTTCATGCATCAAGGAGTGAACCATGTCTTGGAACCTATGGTGGATCAAGTACTCAAGGTTGAGCAATTCCCACAAGTGAAGAAGCCCAAAAAGAATACCTCAAAACCGAGGACGGTTTTGTTTGAAGGAAGGGAGGATGATGTGGACCAGACCATGACCAAGGCATCCAAGAGTGAGGTTAATGCTAGCACAAATGCTGAACCATTAGAGCATCCAAAGGAAGACAAGGGCAAAACCATTATCTTAGTTGGGAAGCTTCCGGTGCCTATTTTGGGAGAAATGACACATCAGATTTCCAGCTGAAACTTCCCACCTAAACCTAATTAATTCTAGAAGTATCTAGAACTTTATAGAGGCTGGAAAAGATGGTCTTTGAAGTCAGCTTTCATTCAAAAAAAATGGTGCATCATTTTAGGTCTTGAGTCAAAAGTTGTGCAAGTTTCCATGCAAGTTGTCCAGGAATTTATTACAGCGTGAGGCTCAACAAGTTTGCTCCTGCTACAGCTTGGGGCTCACGAATTTACCCTTCATTTTGAGTTGTTTTCACACCTAACTAGTGGTTGCCTCTATTATAAATACTCCCCAGCTGTTCCATGTGAAGGGGGATGAGATTTCTGAGTTTATGTCTGTAGACAGCCGGTGAGGTTGTGTTGTGCTGTGAGCACTAGTATTCTTGAGTGTTAGCTCGTGTGTGTGGATTGGAGGGCCTGTCCTCAATTCATATAGGATCCTTGTGGTTCCCTCTTGTGATTCTTCATAGGTTCACAAGCTTCATGGTTTGGGTTGCATCCTTGTAAACCAAGCTAGTTATCCGCTGCAATTTATCTAAGAGTGTTTCCTCTTGTTCTTGCCAGTTGAGAGAAACGAAGTTCGTTGAAACAAGTTCTGTGTGAGTTTGTTGCTGCTCCTTGTGAGTTCTTTGGCACCATGAAAGATCGTTTCCGAGGTGTCCCGTATCATCGACCGTACAGAACATAGCCATTAATTGCAACTGGTATTGGTAAGATTGAATTGGTGAGTACATAGTTGGTAAGTCCTGAAAGGTAGTTGCTGGGGCACTTTATCTTGGCCAGAGTCCACCCAAAGTCAGCGACGACGGAGGCGAGCTGTTCCTGCGGGTCGAAGTGTGGATCAGTGCCACTGACATGTGTACCTACAGGCAACCAGTAAATGGTAGAAGTTAAACTGCAATTGCACAAATGATGTGAAATACTGTAAGACATGGGATGCAGCTAACCTCGACGGCAAACAACAACATCGGCCGTTATGACCCTGCGTAAGTACATGGACAGGCATGTTAAGTACAACAGGGTTAGCATGCACTAAAAATAGCAAATGGGCATCATCTCTAGTGATATCCCGAGTCATGTATTGTAAGCTTGTTGCTGGTATTGGTGAAATGGAGCTGGACACGGTAATATTTGAACATCACACAGTGTGCAGTACTGAAATAAACAAGGCAAGAACATGCTTAATACATCAACCGTACAAATCATAGCCGTTGCAAGTGGTATTGGTAAGATTTAGCTGGTCAGATCTTACCTGTTAAGTCCTTGGGGGTAGTCGCTGGGCGACTTCCTCTGGGCCAGAGCCTGCACCATGTCGGCGGCGGTGGCGGAGGCGAGGTGTTCCTCCGGGTCAACACGCACAGTGGCCATCGCGCCATGGACCGCCATCAGCTCCTGGCGGTGGGGATTTGGAGGCATGATGATGTTTCGCAGGCGCCATTTAAGCAATCAGGCTGGGGCCGTGATAGAGATCGCTGGGTTACCTGACTGTATCCGAGCAGAATGTAGATGTGGTTGAAGCTGTGGTTGTGGCGGTGGAGGTTTGAGATGCCGGTAGGGGGAGGCGCGAGGGGGGATATTGAGGGTGGGATGTGGTTGGTGGAATAAATTCTGAAATCGCGCGCCTAATGAAAATTTCGCTGTGAAACTTGAAACTTGGGCGGGGGAAACACACAACCCAGACGAAGCGCGTAAAATACTCGTGTGCGAGAAAAAAGAAAGTTGGCAGATCCCGTCTCCAAAGAAATGTACATGTGTACTTGATTTTTTTCGATCAATGGTACGCCTGGTTTTTTAGGAAACATCGCACAGGTAACTGACTTATGGATCATAACGCAAAAAAATGCAGACGAGTATGACATACAAACCGTGTGTTTTGTGATCTTCTAATGATTAACGCAAAAGACGCACACGGGCACACATGCCAATCAACGCTCAAAGCCCTCAAAGGATGCTCTTACAGACATTGTACATTAATACTACAAACTTAAAGTACTACTAGTAATTTGCTCTAATACTACAAACTTAAACTACTTCTCACATGCTGCCATCGGGGCATGCTGGCCAGACATCGGCGTTCTCCTTCCCGGCCTTGTAGGCGGCAACCCACCGTGCTTCAATCTCCGCCAAGCTCTCCTCACCATGGCGTGCGGCCTCTTTTTTCTTGCGGCGGGGACTCTCTTTTCTTGACTGCTTTCTGCCTTTTCCGCTCCTTCTGTGCGGCTTTGGCCGCCTCTAGATCCACCACCCATTCGGCCATGGCAGCCTCAAAGTCCGCCCATGTAACTGTCTGGCCGCCGCCGGCGATGAACTCGGCGCGGCGAGATGCCATCGCTTCCTTACCATGTGTGCGCTCGCGGGCGGCGAGGAACGCGGCGCGGCGGGATGTCATCGCTTCCTTACCAGTTACTGTGCACCGCGGTGCCATGGACGACGCCTACAGAGAGCTCTGGGACGGAGGAGCCGGGCAGCCGTACAGTGCGGTGGTATCCAAGAGCTCCATAACAAACGACAACAGAAATTTGGCTTCCCTTACAATTTGGCTCGTTCATTATCGCACACGGTTCATCTCCGTCGCTTCCGGAAATAGTGTGCGCTGAGCCTATTGTGTGTCGCGTTATGATTGGTCAGAACCCCAGCCACGCGGATCGTGCGTGTGCACTATAGGATGTGTCGCGATCGAACAACAATCCACGTCCCTCACATCACACCCGTGCACCTGTAGCTGGATTGGATTTATATGCGCTAAATGCCTAGAAAATGCACATAATCCCCTAAATATGGTAAATGAGCCCGGAAAAATGCCAAATTTGAACACGGTGATTTGCAGGGTGTATGTTCATCGTAGAAAAAAAACACCAGGGCAAAGAACGAAGAAAATTTGGATTCCCCTTCAATCTTGGTGATTTCCCTCTCGAAAGCATGAAACTTCTTTAGTGATGGTTCGATTTATGAAGGGCATGCATGACGACATAAGCCAAACCTTATCTAATTTTTACTAGTGCATGGTGAGGTCATACCATGGCACCATGCCAGGCGTCATGTTTTTTAAGCATTTATTTCATTTTTCTATAGTTGAAAACCCAACAAACAAACATTTGTGGTTGACTATTGTCACACATTTCATCGAAATATCTGTCCATTCCTTGTAAAAGGCATGATAATTTACTAAATGGCACGAGCATGGTTTGACAGGCCGTTCTTGTGGACCCTTTTCATGCACCGATTGTTTGAACTTGAATTATGTACATTAATGCCTAGTAAATGCACATAATCCCCTAAATATGGCAAATGAACCCGGAAAAGTGCCAAATTTGAACACGGTGATTTGCAGGTTGTATGTTCATTGTAGAAAAAAAAACACATGGACAAAGGACAAAGGAAATTTTGATCCCCCTTCAATCTTGGTGATTTCCCCCTCGAAACCATGAAACTTCCTCGATGATGGTTCGATTTATGAAAGGCATGCATCACGACATAAGGAAAACATTCTCCAATTTTTACCAGGACATGGTGAGGCCATACCATGGCACCATGCCAGGCGTCATGTTTTCCAACCATGTGTTTCATTTTTGTATAGTTGTTGACCTAGTAAACGACGCGTTTATGGTTGACTATTGCCACACATGTCCTTGAAACATCTGCCGATTCCTTGTAAAAGGCATGAGAATGTACTAAATAACACGAGCATGGTTTTCCAGACCGTTCTTGTGCACCTTTTCATGCACCGATTGTTCGAATTTGAAATATGTCCATTAATGCCTAGAAAATGCACATAATCCCATAAATATGGTAAATGAGCCCAGAAAAATGTCAAATTTGAACACATTTGAGGTTGTATGTTGATCGTTGGAAAAAAATCAATGAAAAACTAGGACGGAAACTTGGATTCCCCTTCAATCTTGGGGATTTCCCTCTTGAAAGCATGGAACTTCCTCGGTGATGGTTCGATTTATGAAGGGCATGCATGACGACAGAAGCCAAACCTTCTCAAATTTTCACTAGGGCATGGTGAGGTCATACCATGGCACCATACCAGGCGTCATGTTTTTTAAGCATTTATTTCATTTTTCTATAGTTGAAAACCCAACAAACAAACATTTGTGGTTGACTATAGGCACACATTTCATCGAAATATCTGTCCATTCCTTGTAAAAGGAATGAGAATTTACTAAATGGCACGAGCATGGTTTTCCAGGCCGTTCTTGTGGACCCTTTCATGTATCGATTGTTTGAACTTGAATTATGTGCATTAATGCCTAGGAAATGCACATAATCCCCTAAATATGGCAAATGAACCCGGAAAAGTGCCAAATTTGAACACGGTGATTTGCAGGTTGTATGTTCATCATAGAAAAAAAACTCGTGGACAAAGGACAAAGGAAATTTGGATCCCCCTTCAATCTTGGTGATTTCCCCTCGAAACCATGAAACTTCCTCGGTGATGGTTCATTTTATGAAAGGCGTGCATGACGACATTTTTACCAGGGCACGGTGAGGCCATACCATGGCACCACACCAGGCGTCATGTTTTCCAAGCATGTATTTCATTTTTGTATAGTTGTTAACCTAGTAAACAACGCGTTTATGGTTGACTATTGCCACCCATTTCCTTAATATATCTGCCCATTCCTTGTAAAAGGCATGAGAATGTACTAAATAGCACGAGCATGGTTTTCCAGACCATTCTTGTGCACCTTTTCATGCACCGATTGTTCGAATTTGAATGATGTGCATAATTAATGCCTAGAAAATGCACATAATCCCCTAACTATGGTAAATGAGTTCGGAAAAAATGTCAAATTTGAACATGTTGCATTTGAGGCGGTATGTTGATCGCTGGAAAAAACTGAATGACAAACTAGGACAGAAATTTGGATTCCCCTTCAATCTTGGTGATTTCCCTGTCGAAAGCATTGAACTTCCTCGGTGATGGTTCGATTTATGAAGGATGTGCATGACGACATAAATCAAACCTTCTCAGCTTTTAACTAGGGCACGGTGAGGCTATACCATGGCACCATGCCAGGCGTCATGTTTTTCAAGAACGTATTTCATTGTTCCATAGTTGATAACCCAGTAAATGACGTGTTTGTGGTTGACTATTGCCACACATTCCATTGAAATCCATGCCCATTCCTTGTAAAAGGCTTGAAAAATTACTAAATACCACGAGTATGGTTTTTCCAGACCGTTCTTGTGCACCTTTTCAAGCACCAATTGTTTGAATTTTTATTATGTGCATTAATGCCTACAAAATGCACTTAATCTCCTAAATATTGTAAATGAACCAGGAAAAGTGTCAAATTTGAACATGGTGATTAGCAGGGTTTATATTCATCGTAGAAAAAATCTCATGGATGAAGGACAAAGGAAATTTGGATTCCCATTCAATCTCGGTGATTTACTATCGCACACGATTCATCTCCGTCGCCTCTGCGAACCATGTGTGTTCACTCACACATGCAAAAGGAAAAAAGAAAACCCTCACCCACTTCGTCCCCACTCACTCGCCGCGGACTCCTCTGCAACTCTGCACCCTACGCTCGACGGCTGTTGGTGGTAGGTGTAGGTCACGCTCCAAATGGCACGGGATTTTGCCCCTACCGCTTTCTGCCGCCTATCTGCACCGACATTCTAGTCTCCGGTCGACTGGGGTTTTCTGCGGGATTGGGCCGGGGATTTTTCTCATGGAGAAGGTAATCAACTTAATTAGCAAAATATTCACACATATCTTATCGCAGTCCGTCCGTCGCTGTTAATCAACCGGCGGGAATCGCCGTTGAATCATTTTTGTTCTAGCTGATTCATGGGTGTTCATTCATGTGTCCACAGTGCGAGCACAAATCGGGCAACCATGGTTGTGGTCAGTCGGAAACAAAGTTCTATCTCACCATTCCGGATGACTTCAGGGAGCGCTCGATATGTTCAATCTCAACCTACCACGGTCAGCATAGCCTAAATTTGTGAACATATACCGTCTGTTGCTAACATTATCTATATATTTGCATCAAATCTTTGTTACATTATCTATTTTTAATTCTATATTTTTGTACTTTGCTTTCATCTATATATTGATCTGTTCTATCAGTTACTCCCATATTTGCATCTTGCTCTGTTATTTCAATATATCTAATTTACGATCTTAATTTTCATTTCAAGCAGTACATCCCTTGCTTTGCAAGAACAAGAGTAGAAGGAAATCTTAGGCTTTACTTTGTTGATGACTCCCAAGATGTCATATTGACAATGCATCATGGATTTACAATGACGGTTAGTGTAAAAGCTGATAAAGATGGTCACTCCTATTTTAATGCGGGCCTTTGGAGAAAAATGTCAAAATGTTATGAACTGAAAGCTGGCAATAAAATTCTAGTGTGTGCACCACAGCCTGGTCTAATTAACATGGATGTTTACTTCCCCAACGTCATCAGCCGATCAAAGTCTGATCGAGGTTAGTGTCCTTTCAACTTTCTCCATGCTGTCATATTACTATTTAAGCAACCAATTGATCACTATTTAAGCAACCAATTGTGATATCATATTCTGACTTCGTTCGTAGGCAGTAACAAATTCTATTTACCAATTTATGCATTCTTCTACCATATTCTGAATAAATAATATCTTTCCACCTTTTAAGCAGGATATGTTGGATGCATAGTGATCGATCTGTATGTTACTAAGCGTACCAAATTTCACTGGAAGGACTTGAAGCATGTCATAAACTTTGTTGATAATCTGACAGAGATAGCACAGCATATGAACACTGGATTTTATATGGGATTAATTATACCTATGGTGCACACACTGAACAAGACCAATTGTGTGCACAAAACACTGGTAAAAAGTCTTATTTTAATGTTGATGCTCATAAACTATATATATATATACATACATATATATATATATATATATATATATATATATATATATATATATATATATATATATATATATATGTATCTTCAACGATATGTTACAATTGGTTTTTATTCTACATGTCAACAGAAATTGGCCCTGTAGCAGTTCCTGGATCGATTTCCCGGCGTGGTCGAATTACAGTTATGCCTGCTAATAACGCCAAAGTGATTGTGAGGTACTGCATTTCCTGTAGAAATGGAACCATTCAAATTAACAAGTTCTTGATTCTCATGGCAATGCATCCATATTAGAAAATTGGAGACACTGTTCTACTCATGCTCTACGAAGGCACAGGAGGGCTCTTCCTTTTCATTGACGAGATGTCGAGTCGCCGTGATCAAGCTGCTTCTAGTGGATAGTTGTGGTTGTTGGCCCTCAGCCTCTTAAAATGTGCTAGTTGTTACTATATATGTTAAGTATGTAGATATGGACCATATGGTTGTTGGCCCTTAGCCTCTTAAAATGTGATAGTTGTTACTATGTTAAGTATGTAGATATGGACCATATGGTTGTCAAAACCATGTGACAAAGATCCTCCTTTTGTCAAATAGTGACCACTATATATATGTTACTCAAATGATGTTACCCAAGTTCATAAATTTTCATGGAAAGTATTAGTATCGTACACAGTTCATTGAGTTTAAGCGTGTGCCCGATGTCCAGAAGGCATTTGCACATTAACTGTCCATATTGCAAATTCACACACATGTTAACATAAAGAAACGTATGTGTAATATACTAATCATCGCACACGAGTACTCGCAGATGCATCGTGTGCGATACTCCTAGCCACCACAAGCAACTAGTTTGCATTTTTCAAAGTTTTTTGTACACACAGAATCGCACATGAAGTAACTGTATTGACCGCCTGCGTTGCAATTTCTCATCGCAAAAAGTTCATCGGAGTCGGCTGTTTTCCACGTATCACACACATCTTGTTTACACGACTCGTTTGTGTTCTTTTGGCTCATCGCAAACAGTTCATCCATGTGAACTGTATGCCGCATATCACACACATCTTGTTAAGTTGAACCATTTTTGTTGTGTTCCCTAATCGAAAACAGTTCATCCGAGTAAACCGTATGCCGTATGGCCCGTATATCACATAAACATTAATATGACTGCCCGTTTCTGTTGTTCTACCTCATTGCAAACAGTTCAAATGGATTAACTGTGTGTCCTCCATCGCACACACATTGATATGGCTACCCGTTTCTGTTGTTCTGCCTCATCGCAAACAGTTTGAATGGCTTAACCGTGTGCCCTGCATCGCACACGCAACTAGAATCTGAACTGTGTTTGATGGCTCCGCCATCGCAAACCTTTTGCACCTTTTTGACGGTTTTTTACACCACCGTTTGCGATTATTGCATCGCACACAGTTTTGGCAAAGGGTCTCTGATCGTAGTGTCGCATTACAATATTCTGCAGTAGTGATCGATTCGCCCACAAGAGGGGCATGTTTCCCTACCAGAACCACGAGGGTTGCGATAAGCTCTGGTTTGTAAGAGGCTTGTAATATAGCTTCGCCCAAATTGGACAATTATATGTACCATATAGTGACACCATGCCAAGTTTCATGATTTCCCGGTGAGTTTTGGATTTACAGAGATTTAAAAACTGAGATTCACAATGTCTGTGGCCAAGCCACGACAACGAGACGGTTGAATTCGTTCCCATTCGTTCTATGGGACCTAAACATGCACCCCAAGGAAACATGTATGTTTTTTCTAGCCATTTTGGTGCACTGGAGCATGTATTTGTAGTTCGGATTTGAATTATGGACATTAAATGCCTAGAAAACTCAATTAATGAATAAAAAAGGTCAAACGAACCCTGAATAATTTCAAAATTCAGCGTGAATTTCCCGTTGTTCTGTGTCGCATGTAGAAGAAAATACGAGGCTAGAAGAGGGAGCGATTTTTGTTTGGCCCACAAGGGGACACGTTTCCCTATCGAAACCACGAGGGTTCTTGCGGCAGGCTCCGGTATGTAAGAGGTTTGTAATAAAGCTTGGCCAAAATTGGCAATGTTTTTACCACGACATATATGTGCCATGACGTGACACCATGCCACCTTTGATGACTTTCTGGTGAGTTTTGGATTTATGGGTTTAAAAAACCGAGATTCGAAATGTTTGACGACGAGCTAGGACACCGGTACGGTTGTAATTCGTTCCCATTCCTGGCATGGGACCTAAACATGCACCCAAGGACACATGTATAATTTTTCTAGCCATTTTGGTGAACTGGAGCATGTACTTGTAGTTCAGATTTGAATTATGGACATTAAATGCCTAGGAAACTCAATTAGTGTATAAAAAGGCCAAACGAACCCTGAATAAGTTTAAATTTCAGCACGGATATCATGTCGTTCCATGTTGCCCGTGGAAGAAAATACAAGGTGAAAAGAGCCAGTGATTACGTTTCGTCCACAAGGGGAACACATTTCCCTATCGGAACCACGAGGCTTCTTTGAGAGAAGCTCCGGTTTGTAAGAGGTTTGTAATAAATCTTGGCCCAAATTGGACAATGTTTTTACCACGACATATATGTGCCATGAAGTGAAACCATGCCACCTTTGATGACTTTCTAGTGAGTTTAGGATTTACGGGGATTTAAAAACCGAGATTCCAAATGTTTGAGGACGAGCCAGGATGCGGGTACGGTTACAATTCATTCCCATTCCTGGCATGGGACCTAAACATGCACCCAAGGACACATTTATAAATTTTCTAGCCATTTTGGTGAACTAGAGCATGTATTTGAAGTTCAGATTTGAATCATGGACATTGAATGCCTAGGAAACTCAATTAGTGTATAAAAAGGCCAAACGAACCCTGAATAAGTTTAAATTTCAGCATGGATATCCTGTCGTTCCATGTTGCCCGTAGAAGAAAATACAAGGCGAAAAGAGGCAGTGATTACGTTTGGCCCACAAGGGGGACACGTTTCCCTATCAGAACCACGAGGCTTCTTTGAGAGAAGCTCCGGTTTGTAAGAGGCTTGTAATAAAACTTGTGCCAAAATGGACGAAAAAAATTCCTCAACATATATGTGCCATGTCGTGACACCATGCCAGGTTTCACAATTTTCAGCTTAGTTTTGGATTTACGGGAATTTAAAAACCGGGATTCTTCTCACAAAATGTTTTCAAATAGCACACGGTTCACTCACGAAAGTCGATATTCAATGAAAACTTCATGGAAACCATATTTTAAAGTTTCATAAAAATCTGAAAAAAAAATGTGGCATGTTAAGAAGGTGATGTTTTATTGCGAAAAATTTCAAGTTGAAAAACATTACGAGATGTGAGCTATGAAAAAGACAAATTCAGCCCTGAATAGTGACATTACTATTCGGCACTATTCAACGCTGATTTTGTCTTTTTCATAGCTCACATCTCGTAATGTGTTTCAACTTGAAATTTTGTGTGGTAATAAAACATCATCCTCTTAACATCCCGCATTTTTTTTGAAACTTCAAAACATCTTTTTCTCATGGTTTTCACCGGTTTCCACCGAATGTTGGTTTCTGCATGATATTCTTCCCCCACCCCCTGCTGCGCGTGCGATCTGAGTCGTGCGTTCTGATTGGCCAAAACCCAAACCCCACGGATCGTACGTGTGCACCGTTGGATACTCCCAGATCGAATGGCAACCCTGAGCCCTTTCCAAAGCACATGCAGTACATGGGTAAGCACTATGCACATGCGTCGTGCTAGCTCACGCTTCCATCTCTACTAGGTTTTCTAAACAGGCTACCGTTTCTCGCCACTCCTCTCATCGGTTTCCCGCCACTCCTCTCATCGGTTTCCACCCTCTTCTCCCATCGTTTTTCCGCTACCAGTGTCAGTGCTCATTGAAGCCTAGCGGCGACACACCGGCCATCTAAAATATCCCACATAGTTTCTAAAAGCACAAATGTGTGTGATAGGAGGGAGTAGGTCCCATAGGGTGACCAGCATGAAACGCCTTAATGGCAAGGAGGCAATTCTTATCAGCAAGGGTCGGCTTCCCATCCGCTAGCCTAGTCGAATAGAACACATAAGTTAAGTGTGCTCGGGCTGGAGTAGTCCAAGGATGGGTGACCCGGTGGGAAGTTGCATATCTCAAACTTCATTTAAATGCCATGACATGGTCATTATAGAGATATATTATATCTCTATAGTGACCTATCATGGCAATTATATAAACCTTGGGATCCTTATTTTGCTAATTTGTAGACTATGTTTTTATGGGTTATTTTTTGCTATAAAAAATTAAAGAATGATTGACTTGACCTGTCATGGCGATTATATAAACCTACTATGCTTTTATGGGTTATTTTTTCCTCTAAAAAATTAAAGAATGATTGACTTGACCTGTCATGGTGATTATATAAACCTTTTTCAGGTTGCATGCAGGGTATAGGGGGCAGGGTGTTCTTCTCGAGCATGTCTCCCTTGTGCAGCTTATAGACGCGGCACATATATGTGGGCTCCCCGAGGTATATATACTATCCTTTACCAACAATTAGGGGGGCCCACACAATCTATCCCTTTGACCCAACAACGATAAGGGTTTGACCATGATGGTTTCCTATTGATACTAGTAAGGTACACGTGCATTGCACGCATGAGATTTGGTAACCAAATTATGAATAAATACCACACTGTAGCATGTAAGCTTTGAGTCATATATGCATATGTAGATGTTCGTTTAATTCTTATAGTTAATCTCATCCGAAATCAATTAGTTTTATAAAAAAAATCTATTTTAAGATTCATGGAATTGTGCATTGTAAAGCATAAAGTAAAAAACAAAAAGTGACATCCATTTAGAAAAAAATTGGGCAATTAAGATATGGAAGATTCTAGAGAACAAAGGAGAAGTGCTTGTGTTTTGAGGTTTGTGCATTATGCTTAAGTTCAACCATGGAGTCTTCTAGATTGTACATGTGGCAGAATCTGGTGGAATATAGATGATATCCAACGGCCAGTAGTGCTCGGACTTGCCATCTCTGTACAGTCGGATTGGCTTCATCCAACGACCAACTTTCAAAGTTATTCGCACACTATATAGGGGTATACATACAGATGTGTCCCATGCTAGACCAAATAAAGTTTGAGCGCATCCATGGAATGACCCCCCCCCCCCTGCGCCGCCGTGGCCTCGAAGTTGGGAAACTGACATCGTACGTATTGAACCAAGCTTGGAGTCGGGTACGGTGTTCGGTTTGTAATGTAGTTGGTGGCCCATCGAAGTTGTGCATTTGAGATTTAAACACATCACACACCACCGTACCCATACATATTTTCGGGCCGCATGTAGTGTATACAGGGTCTTCTGATCGACCACATCTCCCTTGTGCGGTTTTTTGTGATGACATGCATATCTGTGGGCTCCCCGGGTGTATATATATCATCCCTTTGACCGATAATGAGGGGTATGTGTTGGCCATGAATGGATTCCTCCTAGTTCGTGTTAGGGCCGGTCACCGTCACATGTCGCTCAACCAAAGCTCGAGCTCATGCATTGTCGGGATTCCCTCCCACATGCTCGGATTGCTGGGTTCGTCGTACATCATACCCTGCGTATCTCGTCCATAACTACCTTGCCTTCATGGTTGTTGTCTGTATCGAGAGGTAGGCACCACATCTAAATTGTACATTATTCTATATTGAAAACACACATCACCCTTTCCCAACGTACATCTTTTTGGGCTGCATGCAAGAGGTGCTGGTTTTGTGGTCCCTCTCATGCGATTTTTATGATGGTTCAATCTATTGGCCCAAGCGGTTTATCGACAACAACAGCTATCGTTTGACCAAATGATAGATTCATTGGTTCATCTTATGGTAGGTCATGGCGACATGCATGTATGACCAAAGTATCGATCATTACGTGCATCCGCCCTGCTGACACGAAGTGGGAGGTGGTGGGCCAAGCATCCTAGGTAGGTACGACATTATGTCATTATATATATATATATATATATATATATATATATATATATATATATATCCAAGGGTGCTTTCGGGTTTGCGAGGCAGGTGCCACCAAAGTTATGCATTGTGTATTTAAAGTTTTAAACATCCCCAATATTCCTACATATATTTGGCCACTTCTAGGTGGTTCTTGACTTCTGGCCCCTCTCATCGATCTTTGACGACGCGCCCAACCATGGGCCCGCGCGGTCAAAGTTGTGCATTGGGATTTTGAACATCACAGACCACCCTTTTCACTCATATATATTTGGGCCACATGCTGGTGTGGCTATCTTCTGACCCTCTCTAACGTTATTTTTTGCTGCAAAGACTATGATGACGCTCAACGAACACGGGTGTGACAGCCTGGTTTTTGCCCTCCTTCATTTGCATGATGTTCATTTGAATTGATTATGAAATTTGGAGTTTTTGAATCTTTTCATGTGGACTTAAACACTTGGGTACCCTTGGCTTTCACCCAAGTGCCTCATCTCCATCTCTAATCATTATTTCCTCTCTAGTTGACCTCATATTAATATTTGGAATATTTTTCTTTAATGAAAAATATTCATTTTCTTCTCTAAAACCCTAGCTAGATCAATATGCTCCAAAGCAACCCCAATTTTTCCTGCCCACAAAAATCTGAAAAAATTCACAAATATTCTTTGAACCCTAGGGAACCTTCCCGAGCAAAAATATTTCACCACTTTTTGGAATATTTTTGCTACAGAAAATATTTTCCGTTCTGGACAGAAATGGTGGTTTCTAAAGCAACTACCATTTTACTTGCTCCAATGAGGCTGAACATTCTTGTGCCTCATCACCTTAGTAGATGATTGCTAACCTCCAAAGCACGGCCCCCAACACCCAGCCGTTTGACCTCAGTAAACTCTCAAAGTTACTGATCAAAAACTTACTTGGCTTGTGAAAACTTTTCTACTGCATCTGAATCCAAACCAAAGCATGGTAACCTCTCAATCTACCATGGACTACACGCGAGACATGAAGTTTAAGCTTAGCTCGGCCTGATGTCATAGTTCACGCGGTGACAGCGTTCGTCCAGGGGTGCTGGCATGCGTGTCTACGCGCTCTGAGTGCCGCCGAGCGTTCTGTTTCGCCCGTGCTCGCTTCCCCAACTGCCAAGCCTTGTCAAACCTCACCACCATCTTCATCTCAACTCCCTTAACTCCCCCCTGGCGCTCGCCGACGCCGGAGCTCGCCGCAGCGAGCACAAGCACGGTCCGGCCAACATAACAGTGCGGTGTGCACTGTGCTCGTCACCTTCCCCTCGATCCTGTGCTCGTCCCCGTTCGCCCACAGTCCCCGCGTGAGTTGTGTCGCTTTCTCCCCCTCTCACTGACGCCGCTCGTCGCCGGGCGCAGTGTCTAGGTGTCGACGGTGGAGCCCGATCCCCCCCTCGTTGCTCGCCTATAAATTGAGCCACCCCCAGCCTCCTCGAGCACCACCCTCCGCTCCCACATACTCCACAAACGTGTAGATAGCTGTAGCCTGGCAGGGCAGGCCGCGGGCTGCCGTCCTCGAGCTCGAGCTCGCCGGCGATCCCCTCGGGTCGTCGCGGTAGCTCCAGCTCCTTCCAAGCCTAGGCAACCCTTCCATGGCCTCCGCCACTCTCCGGTGGTGCTGTTCCGCCTGGTTGGAGCCCCTGGAGTCGCCGCTGTTCGCCGTCGTCTTCGTCTCCGGCGACCACCGCTCTCTGCCTCCGCTTGCGAGGTCGATTCCGACGCCGTCCGACCACCCCTAGCTACGCTACGGGTACGGGCAGGTGCGCCTCCATCCCCTCTCTCGATCCCTCCCTCTCGTTTTGGCCAAAGAGCCCTCGCCGCCGGCGTGAGCTCCAGCGAAGCCGCGGCCGTCTCTGTTTCTATCTCCCTCTCCCCCTCACCTGACTAGCGGGGCCCGCTAGTCAGCCACTCAGTACGCGCGCGAAGCGGTACGAGTGGTGGCGCCCCGAGGCTTTACGCCTTCGACGTCACCC
>LR880969.1:18204284-18217769 GCA_904067115.1 Aegilops sharonensis | reverse complement strand
ATTAACGAGCTAGTCAAGTAGAGGCATACTAGTGACACTCTGTTTATCTATGTATTCACACATGCACTAAGTTTCCGATTAATACAATTCTAGCATGAATAATAAACATTTATCATGATATAAGGAAATAAATAATAACTTTATTATTGCCTCTAGGGCATATTTCCTTCAGGTTTCACTAGAGGCTTCTCTGAAGATAGCAAATAATACGGTGGGTGGACAAATTGCTGTCGAGCAATTGATAGAAAAGCACAAAGTTATGACTATATCCAAGGCAATGATTATGAAATATAGGCATTACGTCCGTGTCAAGTAGACCGACTCCTGCCTGCATCTACTACTATTACTCCACACATCGACCGACTCCTGCCTACATCTAGAGTATTAAGTTCATGAAGAATAGAGTAAGGCTTTAAGTAAGATGACATGATGTAGAGGAATAAACTCAAGCAATATGATATAAACCCCATATTTTTATCCTTGATGGCAACAATAAAATACGTGCCTCGCTGCCCATACTGTCACTGGGAGAGGACAGCGCAAGATTGAACCCAAAGCTAAGCACTTCTCTCATTTAAAAAAAACAATCTAGTTGGCTAAACCAAACCGATAGTTCGAAGAGAATTACAAAGATATCAAATCATGCATATAAGAATTCAGAGAAGATTCAAATAATATTCATAGATACACTGATCATAAATGCACAATTCATCGGATCTCGACAAACACACCTCAAAAGAAGATTACATCATATAGATCTCCAAGAACATCGAGGAGTACATGGTATTGAGAATCAAAGAGAGAGAAGAAGCCATCTAGCTACTAGCTATGGACCTGTAGGTTTGAGGTAAACTACTCACGCTTCATCTGAAGGGCAATAGAGTTGATGTAGAAGCCCTAAAACAACAATGAGATTATGAAGTTGGAAGAATGATCATATTGAACCGAATCAAACTTATTTGTTATGAATTGAGTTAATACGTCTGTATTCAATTGTAATAACACGAAGTTTAACGTGTGAAATTGCTCCTTAGACCATGAGAGTATCGTGGTCACTTCTTAACGCACGGTGGGCTTTGGGGTTGCTCAAATGTCACCTGTAACACGGTGATCATAACAACAACTTGCAGGTTCACGGAAAAGTTTGACAAGTGGCCGGATAACTCGAGGGTGGGATTTGCTCCTCCGGCAATGAAGATATATTCTTAGGGACCTCTCAGTGTGACGGCATCAATCATCGTCTGGCCAGACACACATGACTTCGTCACGGGAATATCGGAACACAATAACGAAAAAGAAGAACAAAACCAGTAACGAGGATTTCGGTATAGCGAGCATAGTGATGACTCGGGAGGATACCGATGCATCTCGGATTTTGTGAAGTATCGCAAAGTAAAGGGAACATCACATGATAACCAAAGGTTTACTCGAATATCATCCATGTGCTCATAGGGACCGATACAGACGTCCACGGTCCCGCTGTCGGTCATTGAACGAACGGTTTTGTCCATGTCTATGAGTTATCGAACCTACGGGGTCACAAGCTTAAGGCAATCACGATCTGCTGAGTATTACTACGACGCGATTCATGAGAATATATTTTTGGAATTATTTCATGAATATTCAGAATAGTTTCGAGAGGATCCAGAAGCGTTTCGGGGTCACCGGAAAGGTTTCGGGGAGTATCGAGTAATACGGGTATTTACCGACAAATTATATATAGATGGAAAATGTTTCCGGAGATGTATATATATATAAGCTCAAAAAATAGTACATGTTTTTTTATTAATTTTGAGAAATATTACGCTGAATTATTATTTTTCCAAAAATAATACATAGTCAGCCATCTGGTGGCCGACTGGATCCAGTTGGCCAAGAGCAGGACGATTAGTACCCTGTCGGCTAACAGCAGGCCGATTGGGCTCCTGCCCACTCCTGTCGGCTAACTGTTGGCTGACTGGAACTAATTGGCTTACAGTAGGCCGACTGGAACTAATTGGCTTGCAGTGGGCCCATTAGTTCTAATTGGCTTCATGTAAGCTAATAGGTGCATGCCCCATTTTCTCAGGCCTAATTTTCCCGCTTCTGGGCACTGAGGTGGGTAAGCATTGTAGTGTAGTCTCGTATTCTCACCAAGATATGTCCAAATCCTGATATCCTTTTAAGTTATATGTTTCCTCCGTCGAGAGTACGAGACTAAGAGAGGAAACATACAGCTAAAAAGGATATCCGGATTTGAACATATCTTGGCGAGAGTATAACACTACACTAAAATGCTTACCCACCTTAGTGCCTAGAAACAAGAAACTTAGGCCTAGGGCATGCACCTATCAGCTTACAGGAAGCCAATTAGAACTAATTAGTTCCAGTCGGCCTACTGTAAGCCAATTAGTTCCAGTCGGCCAATAGTTAGTCGACAGGATACTAATCGACCTACTCTTGGCCGACTGGATCCAGTTGGCCACCAGATGGCTGACTATATATTATTTTTGAAAAAATTAAAATCGGTGTAATATTTCTAAAAATTAATAAAAATTGTATTATTCAAAAAATTAGCTATATATATTGGTCTAGAGGTATTTTAACATTTTATATTTAATTTAAATGTCAACAGACCTTAAAAGGCCAAGAGGTGGAATGCAACTTGGACCACAAGATCCAAGTAGGAAGGCGCCCCCTCCCCCTTCCTTGTGGGGTGGCCGAATTGGACAAGGTGGCCGGCGCCTCAAGGAGGACTTTCCCTCCTTGGTGGCTGCCCTCTCCTGCTCTTCCAACCTATATATACTAGGGTTTTTTGCTCTATTGTTTCATACAAGTTTTATAGCGTCCTCTAATTTTTCTAGTTCTAATTCTAGCTGGTCCTAATTGACTAATTAGAGCTAGGATAATCCTCTTGTTCTCATAATTAAAAGTCCTGCTTGGTTCTAATCTCCTCCCTCTAATTCTCTGGCGACGATTAGCTCTGAACGGTGAAGCGCTGCCAGATCGTGAAGGCAGTACATTTGCAACCAAATAGAGAGCCCGTGCTTTCGGTCTTTGGTTCGAGGGACTGTTCGTGGGCGGTACGAGGATCGTTCATCGACGGTTTGAGGGACTGCAAGTACGATCTACGCTAACACGTTCTTCTTTCGCTGCAACTTGGCGACGGTAACGATCGTGATCCCAACCCATCTTCATATTAATCTTGGGTGATCGTAGGTGCAATTTGTTTTTCTACTACGTTTCCCAACACGCTGGTGGCCGGTCGTTGGCATCGGTCAAAGGTGCCTTCAAAGACGGCGCGGCCACGTGCAAGTGAGACGCCTATTTCTCAGACACGAATGGGGGAGGGGGGGGAGGGGGGGAGGCGACGAAATAATTTTTTTGAGGGGTCAATGGGCGACACAGGATCATGCGGGTCATTTAGTAAAAATAATACCATGGCCATCGAGCGGCCTCCGAGCGCGGGCGCTGCAACTGCTTCAAAGGCATGTGCAGGCAGACCCTGCGTCTCTGCATCCTGTTGTTGCCGATCAATGCACCGCACGCAGACTGCTCGATAAAATGCTAAAGAGAGGAAGTGGTTTGAGAGAGAGAGGGGGGGAGTGTTACGCTGACAAGTAGGCCTTACGTCTAGCAAAACAATTCAATATGACTGTGAGAAACTGGTGCCACATCAGCTTGACAGGCAGGCCCCATTTGTCATAAGCATACTCAAACGACTATAATCCACCGATCAGTGTTATTTGCCAGAATATTACGCTAGACATGATGTTTTCTGTGATAACCAAGTTTTCAATGTAGTGGGTTCTTGCAATTAACTCCCAAGGAGCCTTATGTCTTGGGAGGCAGACATAGGCGAACACTCCGATTACATGGCTTCAATTATTGTTATCTTTCATGTCTCCATTTATCTTAGAAAACGTACAGTGTGCACTAAATTCATCTCTCACTTTCTTCTTCGTTCGTTCCAAGATGAATGCGAACTTGCGAATATGGTGAGGTGGAGGAAACTTGAATCAAACATTTGAGGAATCGTCATGGAAACAATTTATGGCACAACTGACAGGTATTGTCATACTGTGGATATCTAAGCCTCTTGCATTCCAATATTTGTTCAGGATCTTCTCTTGCATTGTCGATACATGTTGTTTTCAAATGCACGGGCACTTATTTTCTTTTCAACATGGAGGTTAAAACCCCCAGTTGCAGAGGCAAGAGATAGGATAACTGTATTCCTTTACATGAAGCACAACGAACCAGCGACTGGAGAGCAGCTGAGATGTGTAGTAACCGTTTTATTCCCACGATGTATCAGCAGTCAACAAAGAGGGCGCAAAAGCAACCTATCAAAAGTCTGTTATTCCTAGGCAGCAAGGATATACTCTCTCTTCTACAGTAACTTTTAAGGATACTTGAATCTATCACACGGTGTAAGATTGCTGAATGGTGTCGATGTCGAGGCCCTTCAGCTTCACAACTGACTCCACATGCCCCTTGAGAGTGTGGAGCTCCCTGAGCCTGCATGCCATGTACCGTCATTAATAAGCACATAAGTTGGATTCATAATTGTCAAGAAATAGACTGATCTTGGAATGCATCCCATACGTGGAATTTCATGCAAGTGCCTGCTGGGAATCAGGTCCTACATACCTTGCAATCTCAGCCCTCCGCTTCGCCTCCTCGGCCATTTGATTCAGCTCGTTGTAGCCTGCCTTCTCAGGAAACAGCTTGGCATCCGGCGGCTGCAGCCCATGGAGTGTCCTCTGTGCATGGGCCCACTTGAGCTCCCTCTCTTCCTTACCAAAGTGCTTCTTCCTTGTAAATGCGATCTATAAAGAAAAAGGAGAAATGAACCATCATTTACAAGATGCATAGAATGTATTGGGTTCTCAATAGCTAAAAAAGAGAAGGAAAAATATGGTGGTGCAATTTGAAATTTTGAACTACTCTTTGGTCAATGACAAGATCCCATGCTTTGCCGCTCAGAGCGTATCGGATGAAGAACTTGATGATGTCAAGCGGGAAGTAGAAGACGATGTTGTAGAGCCACACGATGCCAGCCCAGCCCCATCCGATGCCTTTGATCGAAGTGAATCCCCAGTCGGCGTATACAGCGATCAGTGTAGCTATCTGCATTTTTTGAAGGGGGCGGTGAAACTTGAAACTTGCTCACTGGAACTTGACTTGTGTACTTACATGTAAAGCAAACAGTGGGTGAGACCGTGAGAAAAAATACCAGCTGCGCGACAAAGAAAGCGAAGACCAGGAGAAAGCCAGGGCGCTCGACGAACGACCAGCTTCGAGACCTTGTAACGAAGATGAGAGCTTGGCTGATGGTGCTGACTTGAAGGTATACAGCAGAGGCAAGCATTTTGAAGTCATCTTGAGCTGTCTTCTCAAGGCTTTTCACATGAAAGACCCTCTGAAAATTTATTGAACAACAAGTGTCAATGCATGTCTGAGGATCAGATCACAAACTAGCATATTGGTCCTGATAGTTGGTAGCTTCGTGGGCCAGATATCAAGAGGTTACTTCATTATCTGCAATCAATGTTTTAGAAAAAAAAAACAGAATTTAATTTCACTTAGGTACTCCTTACAGGGAAAAAGTTAGTCTTGTATGCAGCCCAGAAGAAAATGACAGTCATCATTGCCAAGTATCCGCCAAGAACCACCCCAGTTGTGAAAATTTCAGCCAACTTCCAGCTGTCAGGTAGTGGGGAAGGCTTTACTCGATCCTTCGATATTGTCATTATGGTACCTGTTCATGCCACAAAATGGTTCAGGCCTTCAGGGTGAGCACTATAATATAATTTTCTACTTAATACGGTGATATTGTAGGCACGGGAAGCGCGGGGAGAATGGAAGGAAAAGAAAGAATTGTACCATCATTCAAAATTGCTATGATCAGGACCATAAATGGCGGGAAATCAAACTCCCATATGAGGGCAAGTAGCATAAATCCAAGCTGTTAGGGGGTAAAGAGGAATCAGATGCATAATCACAAAATAAAAAAATGTTAGCTTCATGGACATAATTTCACAGATCAAGATGAAAACATCATATACTGGAACATCAGTGTTAAAAGAAAAAATTCCTTAGACGAATAGTTATAATTGACACCTAAGAGAATCATCAACTATGTAAAACAGAGCATGAGCCAATGCACTTTGGCAAACTTTTATAGTGTCAATCAAACATACCACAATACGTATCGTAATTGAAACCGCATAGATCTGCAAGCATGAAATTGGATTAGCATATGGGCTAAATGACACAAGCATAAATGTAGGAATAACTCTTCAAATAAATGGGGGCAAAGAAAATTCTCATCCACTGGGTTCAATTTGACATACAGTGTAGTTCTTCATCCGCTGGAAAATGGCTCGACTGGTAAGGACGGCACTAATGATCACACTTAGACCAGGTTCGGTTAGTACGATATCAGAAGCACTCCTCGCTGCATCTGTCGCATCGGCAACTGCTATACCAATATCAGCTTTCTTTAGGGCTGGTGCATCATTTACGCCATCACCAGTCATTCCACAAATGTGCTTCCGTGCTTGTAGGCGTTTCACAATCTCATATTTGTGTTCTGAGCAAAGAACAAATGTTACCATTATATTATTATTGTTATGTTCCTTTTTCATTTCTTTGATTTTATTTTCTTCTAACTGATTACAACACATACCTGGGAATACGCCAGCAAAACCATCGGCTTTCTCAATTAGATCATCGACTGGTAAATCAGCAATAGACTCATCCTTGTTCTGCCCCAGCAAAGCAAATGAAGGGTACATGTTTGTACCCATTCCTAGACGACGCCCTGTTTCCTTCCCAATCGCTAGCTGGTCGCCTTAGGGGGAAAAAAGCACAATAAGATGTATTACCAAAATTATTGAAACTGAAATTGTAATAAAACAAGATAAGATACAGCATATGTTCAATGTTCCAACTCTACTTATGGCACAGCTTTTTAAGGGGTACTTACATGACATCACAAATAAAAAATAGTAAACATCAAAGACATGGTGCTCATAAAAATTGGGAGATTTAAGAATAGAGAGAAGAGAACAAAATAGAATTCAACCGGTAGTGCATTTACTTGTGATCATCTTCATCGAATTGGATATTTAAGAACAGAGCAAAAAAGTAGTAACAACCCAATTGGCAGTGTACCTGTGATCATCTTCACATTCACACCAAGGTTAAGTGCCCTTTGAATTGTTTCTGCGCTGTCGTGCCTCGGTGGATCAAAGAGTGGCAAGAGAGCAACAAAATGCCACGGGCTACCCGGGCTCTCTTTCCTCCTATCTGGCACGTCCTACAAGGCAGAAAAGAATGACCACCACTAAGTTCCTGCCTTGCAAGCTTCAACTGCACTGTGAAGGGGCACACCCAGAACCTTTCTCACCTGATATGCTACACCAAGTGACCGAAGTCCACGTTCCGCGAACTTGTCGATGACAGTGTGGACTTTTTGTGCGATCTCTGACTTGTTGTAGGCCAGGTTAAGAATCTGCAGGTCAATTTGTGAAATCAATTTACATCATTATGCAAATGTTTTTTAAGCTTTTTGCAGTAAGAAAAGATTATACCTGCTCTGGTGCACCTTTGCTAACACGGTACATCTTTCCATCGCCATCAATGTATGTCAACGCGGTTCTTTTGTCGGTAGGATTGAACGGCAGAAAATGAACCTCTTGAATACCGGCACGCGCCTACGGGGAGAGTTAACAGGTATCCATTTTAGCAAATAAACGTGATAGCTGTACGTCTCATTATTCGACAAATCAATGTACCTCTTTTGGATCGCCTAGCATCCCAACAATCGCCGTATCAATGGCATCTTGATTTTCTGTCCGGGATGCTCTAGCAGCCATCAGAATCACCTGGTCCTGAGTCACTCCTTTTTCAAAAACCTGGACCAAGAAAGTATGCAAGTGCTTTGGTGTTACATATGAGATAACAAAAAGTGAGTGTTCAAGTGAACCTTACCTCGATTAGGTTCTTGTCCACGCTGAGCTTATTTAGAGTCAGGGTTCCAGTCTTATCACTGCAAAGAACATCCATGCCGGCCATCTCTTCGATTGCAGTCATTCTCTTTGTTATAGCTCCCTGCAGGAACAAAATTCAGGAATTGATTGCATGGTGCAGAAGTTCAGGTCTGGTCACAATATGGTTAAGAGACACTGTCCCTGGAATGATGCATACCTGTTGAGACAAGCGATGAGACCCAATCGCCATGGTGACCGACAAGACTGTGGGCATCGCTATGGGAATGCCTCCAATGAGAAGCACCAAAAGGTTGTCGATCCCAGGGCGGTACGCCCTGTGCTGGATAGGATACATGACAATGATCTCTATGAACATCCCCACACCAATCGAGCAAATGCAAAAGTTCCCGATGGCTGTCAACACCTGCGTCAATCGCATGATAATGAAAACATCAATGTAGCGATGATACAATTCGATAAAAAGTATCCGAGGCTTGTCAAGCTTGCCTGTTGGAAATGGCCAACTTGGTTGGTGGAGTCGACGAGATGTGCGGCCTTCCCAAAGAAAGTGTGCACACCAGTTGCTATGACAACAGCCTCGATCTCGCCCTGCTTGACCGTCGAACCAGAGTAGACGCCGTCACCAGGACCTTTGGTGGCTGGCAGCGATTCTCCAGTCAGGGCAGACTATAAATAAGAGACCAAGTAGTGAGATGAGGAAATAGGAAATCTAAATAAGTAAAAGCAAAGCTGAAGGTGACTCGGATGTGAAGGACAGAAAAAACCTGATCAATCTTCAAAGGATCGCCGTCTAGGAGGCGGGCGTCGGCAGGAATGATATCTCCAAGTTTGATGCTGATGATGTCCCCAGGCACAAGGACGGCTGCCTCCTCCTCGGTCCAACGACCGTCACGGAGAACCTACTTAGCAATATAATAATGAGTTTCACAAGTTAAAATGGACTCCAACAAGGTGATACGTGCAGAAACAGGGGAAATGCCACAAATTAAGTGAATATATGGACCTTGGCTTTTGGTGCAAGACGTGCCATAAGCGCGGCGGCAGCATTTCCGGCATTGTTTTCCTCGATGAAACTGATGGTGGAGTTTATAAGTAGCAGCGTGATGATACCGACAAAGTCTTGCCAATCTGGTGGCTTCCCCTGGTGGTGACAGAACACATCCCACATATATATTGAGAACAGAGCAGGACATACAACATCACTCATCACCACAAATTCTGCAATACTATGTGCTGGGTCTTACCCCTCCGTTCGCCAGCGCGATGGCCATGATCGCCGCAGCCTCCATGACCCATGACAGTGGATTCCACATGAACCCCAGAAACTTGAGGAACTTGCTCTCCTGCAGCCATCAAACACTCCAACTTACTCAAGTGCATAACATCAATGAGAAGAACATTACTGCTCTCAAGAAGAGCAAGGACAAAATCTTCCCCATAATCAAATGGGCTGAAAGAACCTGACCTCCTTCTCCTCGAGCTTGTTCGGGCCAAAGATCTGCAGCCGCTGCTGCGCCTGCTCGGAAGCGAGCCCCTCGTGGCTGCACCGAAGGTTCTCAAACACTTCATCAATTGGGATGTGCTCCTGAAATTTTGTTACGGCAATCTCTTTTAACAAAACCAAACAAGTACCATTAGCATGAGCAAAATCTGAACGTGCAAGTATCCTAGCTGCAGCCTGCTACTCTAAGGAACCCAGAAGAGAGAACCAAGAGACAAAAAAAAAATTAATCAAACAGAGGATCATAAAAATTCTAATCAAACAGAGGAAAAAGTATGTACTTCTTGTGATCAGCCCTCATACACTGTCCAGACAAAAGAAAAATCAAAATAATCCGAAGCTAGAGCAAATACATTTACAAGCAGCCCTCACACGCTGTCCAGACAAAAGAAAAATCAAAGCTATATATAAAACTGCGAGATTCTAAAATTTAAAACTAAACTGCAGTTTTTGTAAGCCCTGGGAAAAAAATAGTAGCTCAAAGTTGTAGCCTGGGTGAAATTTTGCTTAGTAAGATTTGGGGGTGAGATTTTAGAGCAGTGCGGTACACTAGGCAGGGGAGGGAGATCGACGCTCCCAAATTGACCTACAAGAAGAGGCGCTGGCAGGCCAACTCCACCACCCTGCAATGCAACTGCGACGCCCGAAGCGCGGAAAGAAACCCCAGCGGCCGACGGCCGAGCCACATGGTGATTTCCCCAAGAAGCGCAACGCTAACTAAAAACCAGAGAGGAAGCACTATGCTACCCCAAGAGCAGGGAGTTGATTGATGAACTGAGTGATTACCAGGTCGACGGCCTCCTTGAGGACGGCGTCGAGGTTCCCCTCCTGCCTGCTGCTGGCCATGGCGACGGAGCCGGCCGGGCAGGCAGTGCGCAACCTCTGGATCTTCCCACCGCCAACTACTCTTCTGGACCCTCCTCCTCTGCTCTTCTTCTTCTTCTTCTTTATGATTTACTGATTTATTTATATGTACGTATGGTCTTTGTTTTTGTGCGAGAGGGAGAGGGCAGTGATGAATCGTCCGAACCTGAAATGGATAGAGAGGTGGTGGGTTGCAGGAGGGGGTGGCTTCCCACGTGTCGCGCAAGAGACAGCGGGGGAAGGGAAGGTGGTGGAAGAAACCAACCGGAAACGGAAACGGAAGATTGAAGATGAGAGGAGTAAGTAGTACGTAGCAATGAAAGAGTGTAGGTGGGTGGGTGGGTAAAAGGCCGGTGGCAGGCAGGGGGTGAGCTTTTTACGTACATTTTATTGCCTGGTGAAAAAGAATATTTAGCAGGGTTAAGGGGGAAGTAAAGTGGACTATGTCGTGGCGTAAAGTTTCCGGCTCCAAACAATTTTTTGTGGGGAGGAAACTAGCACACCTTCTCCCACTCGGTTAAAAAGAGCAGCAAAATGCACAAAAGCTCATGGCTACGGATACTCTCCTCTCCCCCCTCCCTCCTGTGGCGTCGCCTGCCTCTGGCTCCGCCCTGGCGGCGTCCCTGCCCCGTGCGGCCTCCCCGTCCCCCTCCCCTCTGCGGACTCCTCTGGGCTCCCCTCCGACGTCGCGTCTCGTGCCCCTCTGCTCTCTGGCCTCCCCTTCCCGCTCCGGGCCAATAGGTTTTGGGCGCTTGATTCAGATGGCTCCGGGTCGGACTCCGAGGCCCCTTCTTCCCCTCCTCGCCCGGCTCCGGTGTGCTGCTTCCCTGTGGCTTCGGCGGCGGGTCGCCGGCGTAAGTTTGCGTCTCCCGTGGAGGTGGATGGGTGGCGTCGCGTCTCCCGTGGCCGTCGGCGTGCTTCGATGTGGTCTCCTGTTGAGGTCTCGCTGGTGTCCGCTGGGGTGGGTGGGGCGGCGCCGACGTCAGCGTCCTGCTCTCCGGCGGTTCCCCTAGCTTGCTCGTCCTCGGCTGCGGCCTCCGCCTCTCCGGCGGCGACGGCGCTGGTGCCAACCCTAGATCTGGGATTGGGGGCGGCGCTGGTGCCCTTGTCTGGGTGCGGGCCCCGGTGGTTGCTGCTGGGCCTGTCTTGGCGCCTGCTTTGGCTTCCTTTTCTGATTCCCACCCCCCCTTCCTTCTTTGGTTTCTGGGCCACGGGTGGCCCAGGCCTAGCCCGCCCCTCCCGTGAGGCCTTGTATCGAGTCGGGCATGGCTCGGTCCGGGTATTTATGGGTGCGGAAGGGTGCGGTTCCCCCATTTTTAGGGTTTCCTGCCTCCTCATCCGACCTGCATCGACACCGTCTGCCCATTCGTCGTTTCGTCAGATCTGTTCCTCCCCCCCCCCCCCTCTCCCTCTCCTTCGCGGCGGTGGCTGCGATGGATCGCTCTCATGCATCTTCCAGTGAGGCGGTCTCCGGGCAGAAGCGGGGGCGTGATGGCTCCGGTGAGGCGGCCGCGGATCTGGAGTATGAGGCGGCTCTGCGCGCTAAGCTCCAGGCCTCGCTCGCCCCGGTGGCGGGTTCGGCGGCGGCTGGTGCGTCCCCCCGCGCCTCTGGTTCTAGCCCGTCGGTGCCTCTGCCCCCCATGCTTGGTGCCCTTGCGGATGCTATCGACCCCTGGGAGGTGGCGGCGGCGGCCAGTCGTGCGGGCTCGTCGGGGCCGGCCCAGCCGTCTCCTCCGCTGGGTGCTGCTCCCCGGAGCGACGCTCCGTTGCGGGCTCCAGCGGTGGCTGGTGGTGGCCCGTCCCGCTTCTTTCCCCGTGGCGCGTCGGGGGCTCCGGCTCGTCGCCCCGTCGGTCCCGCTGCTGGGCGGGGCTCCGGACCTGGGCCTGTTGCGTCTGGTGACGGTATCCTTCCCCCTCCTCCCCGTGGTCCTGGTCACATCCCTCCCCAATCCCAAGTCTCCAACCCCATCCTCACCTATTTTGCTTGTCACCGCCCCGGCCACTTCCAGTCTCGGTGTGAAAATCCTCCCTTCTGCCTCATATGCAGGGAAGATGGTCACCTCACGGTGGACTTTCAGAACCGTGTCAAGCCTCCAGCTTTTGTTCATTATGGTTCCGGCATCCCTGGTTGTTCTTTCTTTGCTTTAGATAAGGGGATCCCTGAGGCAGCCCCTATTCCGTCACTGTCCAATGTTGGCATCATCTCGGTCCAGGCTAAACGCATCTCTCCCCAGATCCTTCTTGACGAACTTTGGTTGTGGGATGAGGGTGGTTGGGATTTGGCAAATCCGCCAACTTTCTGAGTTCGAGTTTGCTGCGACATTCCCTTCCAAAGAGAGTCTCAGTATGATATCCTCCTGCACTAGCTTTACGCTTCCTTTGAATCAACTGGTGGTCTCAGTCAAAGCTGCTTCCAACGGGTCCAAGGCGATCTCTTCTTTGTCTGATGTGTGGGTACTTGTTGAAGATGTTCCTCCTAACATGCGCACCTCGGCGTTCCTCATGGCGTTCGGGGTCCTCATCAGGAAACCTATTGAGGTGGACCAAGAATCTCTGGCCATCCTCGGGTCGGCCCGGCTCCGGGTCTGGTGTGTTGACCCTTTGTGCATCCGTGGCTCTATTGACGTCTTTCCTGCGGCTGGTGGCTTTCGGCTCCGGGTGCGGGTGGAGGGGGCCTCGGGTCCGGTGTCGCCCCCTCCTCCTTCCCCCGCCCCCGGCCTCTGGCAATGGTGACAAGAGCAAAGATGGGGATGGATGCCCTGATGACTCCATGCATGGGTCCGATCCTCGTTTTACCCAGTCGGAGTGGGATGGGCTTTCTCCCGAAGATCAGGATATGCTAAAGGAGAATGCTGTTGGGGAACGTAGTAATTTCAAAAAATTTCCTACGATCACGCAAGACCATGGTGATGGCACAGCAACGAGAGGGGAGAGTGTCCGTCCACGTACCCTCGTAGACCGAAAGCGGAAGCGTTATAACAACGCGGTTGATGTAGTCGTACGTCTCCACGATCCGACCGATCCAAGCACCGAACGTACGGCACCTCCGAGTTCTGCACACGTTCAGCTCGATGACGATCCCCGGACTCCGATCCAGCAAAGTGTCGGGGATGAGTTCCG
>LR880969.1:18168093-18183683 GCA_904067115.1 Aegilops sharonensis | reverse complement strand
CCCCCCCCTCCTCCCGACCCAGCTCATATTTGGGACGGATATGAGACGGCCTGGACTCGGGCTCCACAACCGACTCACGCTAGTCCGCGCCGACCTATCCCACACCCTGATACGTCTTCATCGTATCTATAATTTTTTATCGTTTCATGCTATTATCATACCAGTTTTACATGTTTTGGTCAACAATTTATATTTTTTTTACTTGGACTAACCTATTAGCACAGTGCCAAAGGTCAGTTCCTGTTTTCTGTTGTTTTGGGGTTTTAGGTGAAAATTTCGCGGAGCTGGAATGACATGAATATTTTTTGGATTTTTTATGGAATATATCTGAACTTTTGGTGTAAGAATCAACGCAAGGAGATGCTCATGAGCTCCACAAGGGCAGGGGCGCAGCCTAGGGCCCACTAGAGACAAGATATCAGAATGGAACATCCATAGGAGAAAACGATCGATGACAATCCATCCAAGATCGCACACTTGAGATTCCCCAAACGAGGAAATCTTCCCCAAAACAGTGATCAATTAGCCCACGAAACGGGCTGAATCAGCCAAAGCTGTGAGTTTTGGCAACCTACACATAAGCGCACCCTGAGTTTCTCCAAGATGCAAATCACCCCGGGACCACATAACCATGAGCAATAAGTTTATCATGATGAAAAGGAAGGCAAGAGACCCGATCTTGCTGGCCAAAAATACTTGGCATGAAGCCCCAGATGCTTCCAGGCCAAAATGCAAGCATGCTTTCTCTTGCATATCCACCTTTTATATACAAAAAGGGGGAGTACTTGAGAGAGAGCATCATAGCACGTCAGCAATCAGAGCCTAAATACCTGTCCAAACTGGTTTGTACTGACAAGCAGAAAAAGACTTGGGCAGGTTTCACAAGTCACTATACCTTTGGCTCTCTTTTTACCACGTCACCTTTTGTTTTTTTAGATAAAATTGTTCTTTTATCAACGTTATACTTCATTCAGTTTGCATGTTCAAACAGCCAATTCTGCTACTAATGTTCGATTCCTCCGAGTATTATCGCAATATTACATTAGGACTGGTACTTTTTTTTGGACCGGAAGCTTACTTCATGATCATGGAAAGATGGCAGAAAATAAGATGCAAGTTCCTCATCATCACCTATCAGACAGATATCTTTGAAGATTTGCCTACAGTCATGCTTAAGATGAAGATGCCAGGCAAAAGTACACATGAGATTCATCAGTTTCTGGAAGACGAACCCAAGTTACCAAAATTGCGCAAATGGTGTTGCCACCAAATGTTAACAAAGATGAATGAATATTCACATTAAGTTACTTCTGGCAATTCGCAGCCTTTTCGGTTATTTTGCCGTTAGCTGCGCCCTTGTGAAAAGGCCAGAAACTAGCCAGCCGTTCAAGCACCCCAGCGCCCTTGGAGAAGTATCCTAAGGCTTGTGGAGCGGCCGGGGGGAAGTCCTCGGGGGGCATGGCGAATGGCCGCACCATCTTCTCAAACTTGTCCAGTGTCAGGCAGGAGCCAACTTCCTGCAGTCTCTCGGGCCCCATTATCGGCAGGGTGTGCTCCTGGAGCAATGGAGATGTTTCACTGGTTTTGTCCTGGACCAACCATACGTTCTGTTAGTAACCTCGAATGCATGGAGTACGAAGCAAGCAGAGACTTCTGGATTGCGAATAGAGAGACGTGGGTGAGTACCTCGAGAGGGCTGAGATCAGCGCCACGACTGAATGTCATTTCGATCCGGAACCTTTCCTCATCTTCTAAAGGAACCTGTAAATAGTAGATTTGGTGAGCATCAGAAGTTTCCAAGTACACGGATAATACCAATATTGGCAAAGAGCACCTATATGGATATTCTGTGGATGCTACAAAATCAGATGAAAGATACAACCAACTTTCCATGTATAGTAACATTTTGATAGGCATGCTGGATGTATAGCTAGAGGCAGTAGGGAAAGAAACCTAAAAAGAAGGTGCACTTTTATTGCTATCACTTTGTGAAGAATATAATGAAACACTTGATTTAAAGAGAGAACCGACACCAATACCATTTCAACTAACATTGATCTCTCTCACATCACACAATTGTTCCATCCTTGCAGACACTACACATGACGTACAGGATAGGACTATTTGGATGGAAAGTAGGTTTGCCATCAATGCACAAGATCAGATAAACAGAATTCTGAGCTACCAGCAATCCTATTCCCAACTTCATTACATGAGCAATGGAATGGTTCTAGAGCGTTCATGCATAGACCATAAATAGACCAAGGCTTTTCCAGGCAAAAAGGGCCAGACTACAAGGGGACGCCACTACTTAGTCACATAACACCTTATTGATAGGAAATGACCCTATCATAAAGTATTATCAAATAACCATTTTCATGACATTTCAAAAATAACCAAATCCTAACTCATTTGGAAAAATGACTTGCCTACTACGCCATCCCAGGTAAATGGTAACCAGAAATACTAACAAAAACTAACACTTGGATACATACCCTTTAGAGAAGACAAACAAATTCAAAGTACAAGATTCAGGACACACCAATTCAGTGTGAGACAAATAACAAATACTGAAGAGATTATGTCACTTGGCATAATCAATAGATGATTTGATGCCCAATTTCATATACTGATGAAACACAGAGATCCCAACATAGCAAATGGAGATGGTATATTAGGTTGTAGTTTTCCCATGACTGAGGAATGAAGAAATATCTAATTGCACTGGATGCTATATAAAATCACCCCTCAGTCCATCAGTGAAATGACGCTGCACGGGACAATTGGCAGGCAACACTCCATGCTGCATACATAACTAGCAATAGTGACAGCCCCCCACACAACCGACCGAAAGCAAAACAGCTAGTTAAGCACCAAAGCTCCCCTCAATTGTAGTTAATACAGGTTTACATGAGTATTGCAAGTAGGGCATTTGAGCACTGAAGATAGCTTTCTGAAGAAAAAGGATCAACAATACTTCATTCCCACGAGAGTATTTGAGTAAGGAAGATAGCTTTTTCAAGAAAAGGGTCAACAATACTTGATTCTAGTACTATAAGGTTAGGAAACTTTCAGCTCAAAATCTTTTGAAAATGCTAACTCGTATAAATAGTACAAATATGCAGGATTATTTATAATTACAATATAATAAAGGTGAAGACTGTTGACAGACATATTGAGAAATATCCTTACCTCTGTATTTTCGAACATTCTAAGCACAATATTGCTCATGTAATCAAGCTCCCTTGTTCTATGTAGTCGGTCCAAAGTACTTTGGCAGACAAGGCTATCCTCTCCGTGTAGAGACTCATCCAAGTTGCAATACCGAAGGACATTCATCAATGAGTGTATATGCGATTCCTGGTGGAGAAATTGCACAAGTCAGCACTTGGATTTCCAAAATGATGATCCGAACAAAGTACAGAAGTGCTCTGGTGTACCGATGTGAAATAAAGCCTTGTGCGGACATGTCGGTCTGGTGTCTTCACATTTGCATACCTGAAATAAAGTATTATTAGAACAATAAAATTTGTATGCAAATCAGTACAAACTTACTGTTGCAATAATCTGAAAAAACATGCACGCACTTAGGATCTAAGCGGTATTTAGTTTCTCTGTCATCTTCGTCTTCTTGGTCCATTGACTTTTCACTCGTGGTGCTAGATCTTCTTCCATCCTCATTTCTTACTTGAATCTTTTGCTGGTGCTCTACTTCTTTTGTTGGTAGGAATAAAGCTTCATCTTCAGTAAACTTCGGATCAGCAACACAAATAGCTTCTTCACGAGTGTTCCGTAAATCAATTAGAACTTTTCCCATTAACCGGCGTGCTATCTAGGAAAGCCAATAAAAGTAAAGAACACATAAATAATTCATCATCTGGAGATACCGTATGCATAGTATGCATACGATGTTCTACAATGACGAAAAAAGACAGTGCATGTCTAGCTTGACAACAAACCTTTGATCCAATTTTTAGTTTTTGCTTTGGGTTGATCCCGTACTCATTTGGAATAACACCATCAGCAAGAAGCTACAAGAATCAGTGTTAGATAAGGTTTGAAGAACATGTAAAACACTCCAAAGAACTTATCGACGTCAATGAACTATCGTAGAGCCTGGGCAAATAATTAAGGCACTGAGCTAGCTACCGTTTGCCCATTAAACTACCAACAAAATTTGCACGATTGGCTCAAATTCGTATGGAGCTTCCTCGGCTGAGACCGGGCAACTGCCCAGGGTCGACGGGAGCTAGCTCCGCCACTGAAACTGAATGTCCTACAATGGATCTAAGAAAGAGAAGGAATGTTAAAACACGTAGTTACGTAGTCTCGCTCACAGATCACTTCAACTTAAGAATTGTATCATCCATTAAATTGAAATGGTCATTACAGTCCTATGATTATGGTTATTTTAAAGATTCAACATATGTGCCTCCAGTAAGCAGGCAAGGCTCTATCCAATACAATGATACAATAGGACACCTTTCCAAACTTGTGGCTAGAAAACAATGAATTCACAGCTTTGGTGAAATGATATCCCCAAAGCTTTGCTTGTCATAAGTACTCGGTTGCTTCTATCAAAATAATGTGGCTATATGATGTAAATACAAAATATATGCTTAATCAATAACTTTCATATATAGAATCAAAAGAAATATCAAACAGAAGAGTACGAAATGTAAACTTGCTTACTTGAGCAACTTTGTAAAGCTCTTCCAAACCCTTAAGATTGAGATGAGCATTATGCACGAGGTCATATCTGTCATGGCATTCAGTAGTTCAGTTGTAAGGCTTACGTGTTACGCCAATTACAGATTGTTGTATTAGGATGATGATGTAATTATTCTCAAGGGAAAAATGAGCATATTATGTATAAGCTGAACAACAGCACACACATCAATTTCTAACTTTCTGAAGTTTGTTGAGCTAATTTTGTTTCTATGTTTTGGAACTTTAAACCATGGATATCTTCATGTCATATTGAGCATTTATACACTGAAGGGGCATTGATTGTTTCAAATGGATGAAGGATGCAAGCTAGTATATGGGAAAAAGTTAATTTGCCCTCCTTAAATACGGAGATCACTTACTTGCACGAGTCATAGACATCTGGAATCTGTGTAATGTCAAATCGGCTGCACAGTGATTTAAAAAGCACCATGAGTGAAATAAGCTCAAAAGAAAACTCAAAAAACTCTGAAAGTGAAACACTTTACTCACTCCTTTCTTTCATTATATAAATCTCTCTCAAGTTTTTTCCATCGAGCAAACATCAAGAGGAAGCTTTCACTACCACAAGGTAAACCAGCAGCAATACGAGCAACATCAATTGTTGTTTTCCCAAGAGCCTTTGCTTGGTCGTATCTAGAAAATGAGCTTGTCAGCGCAAGCTTCTCCTCTTCGCCTTCAGCAAGCAGCTTGACTTGTGCAGTAACTTGTTTCGTCAACTTGGCCTAATCAATGTACAATAAGGAGAGTCATTAGTTGCGTATGCAGCTTAGAAATTTTATCTAGGACTGAAACCAAACATTTTTTGTACTGAAACCCTACAGGAATCGACTATAACACACACAAAGACGGGAACTAACACACACAAAGACAGGAACTAACAAATTTAATTATGTGCAAGAATTTTCGAAATAATTATGTGATGTTGATGCAATTAAGACAGAAGCTGTATGTGCATCCCCAACTCCATATGACAGCACACCCTGCACTTCGGCAACAGACTCTGATAGTAGACCTACATGCCAACTCACCAGCAGACAGCTGTTACATAGTGCACTGTACCACCACAAATTCTAAACTTTCATTTGCTTAGCTTAGACTGGTTATCTTCATGATCCCACCAAAGAGTCAGCACATTGGGTATGATGAATCTATAGTAGTGAGCTTTGGGTGTCACCAAACAAATTTTCTTAAAATTATTTGAATGGCAGAAGACCTGCCCAGACTTCTTGATATCTTATTGAGGCAACTCATAAAAATATTGTTTGCATCATTATGACTTGAAGTACAATTAAAAAAGTGACAATATTTTTCATCATGAATTATTCAAAACAGAACAGCAAGTACATCATTGGAAAATATTGTGAATAATGCTAGTTATGTTTAAAACAAAAGATTTATCTAAGATCCATTCAATATACTTTACCATCTTAGGAAGAAGTTCAGAAGCATTTGGAGGCAATCCTGCACCATCAACCATCCATGGAAACTCCACCGATCCATTGGTATTATTTGCTTTAGCATTTGAAATGATGATTTCATGCAATCTAGCCTGAAATGCAAATCAGTTTACTGAACATTAGCTAACAATAAACGATGAACAAAACTCACGTGATATTTAAGACAATTAAGAGGCAGCGGGAACTGGGAACATGCTAGCTCTTCAAAGATATACGAGTTTAATACAGTGGAATTTCGGATTTTCCTATAACTACTGACTGAATATCACATCACAGAGCTTCTGAAGATTGCCAAACAACAGTAAGAATTATTGAGGTAGCAGTTAGATTCAACATTCATGGGTGTGAAAATTTAACAGAACTGCTTGTGGTCACAGCAGTTCATAGAAGCTACATACTTAAGAGGCAACATTATCATCTCCTATATGTTCCAAGGCATGACCTAAACAATGTGGAAACTTTGGCATGGTGGGATCCTCCTCGAGCTAAAAACAAATAGTGACATAACTGTGCATGTGCTGCCTTTTCCCGGGAACTCTAGACACCCACTTGAACCCAGGTGAAAAATACAGTGTGTTTATCAAATTTTGAAAGCAAACCTTAGCTTCATCCATCTCAATGCTAGCATCTTCCAATCCATCTAGCATAGACGAATCTTTACTTACTAGAGAGACCTGAAAAAGTTAATACAAAAGATAAATTTGAGAGAGGTGAAATTAAGGAACAAATGAATCAGCTAGAAAACAAGCAACAGACCAGTATGGGAGTTAGTTGCCCTTCCAAGTCAAGAAGACCTTTCGCAAATGCTGCAGCAGACATCTGACATGTACACCATCAGAAACAAATGAATCAGGATTGACTATTAGCATATGAGAAAAAATTATGCATGCCAATATGTAGTTTGAAATGAGTTGCTCAAACCCCAGTCCTAGACAGAAGATACACTTGACATAAAAAAGGGCAGCACATGTAGCTCCCGCAACAGCTTTTACCACTGCGCCAAGGCTCCCCTTTAGAAGATACACTTAACATAAGCGAAAGAAAATAAGGACAATATCAAAAGAGAAAAAGGAGCTGCTCGGCAGAAGGATCCATGAGGGGATCTGCTCAGTCTTCCTCCTGCCCCGATGCCCTAGTCTTCTTCACCAACATCGGCACCCCAAATAGCGTAACATGCCTGCTATTATCAGGGCATCTCATGCTGCCATGAATGTTACTGAAAATACCAGGAATAAGAAATAAAAAAATCAAGCTTTTCCCATACTCTCTTCACTATTGTCACCAGTGACAACATCAGCTTTGGCACACTCAACATTTTGCTCGAGGCAAACTTCCTCCAGGAGAGCAACCCAGGAGGCCCAAAGTTCCTTTTCTAGATACCTGACTGCTCAAGTCTCACCTTAAGATTTAAAATGAGACCACCCAGGGACCAGCCGCAAGTAGCATTTTATTACAGAACAAACTACAAGACAACATCATGAACCCTGCTAGGTCTCAACTGCGAGTGGACAGCATGCGCACTCACACTGCTAGCCAGACGAGCGATGCTCGGATCTCCATATTGTCCTACGCTTTTCGTAGTTTAAACATACACAGATATTGAGCTAGTTACCACAGCACAAAGTATTTGAGTTCTCAGTAATCACCATTACATAGCAAGAAGCATGAACTTTTGCAACCTAAGTTGAAAATATTAAATATCTAAAAGGATTTCAAAGGTGCTATGGATTGAAAAGGACAGCTAAAAGAATTACCTGAACACGTCCTTCATCTGAACTGTATATTTTCAAATCGTGTCTGTACGTGCTATGAAGGCGAAGCAGACCTGTTCCTTCCCCTGATTCAGGATTCCATACTAGTCAGAATAACAGTTTCAAGTGCAAGAAATGTAATTCAAGTGCAAGACAAAAGAAGTTTCATAAGTATTAAAACAACTGGAAAATATAATAAGCCGAATGGAGTTTTATGATCGCTTATCCGTTTTACGATCATTATAAGCTGCATGACATCTAATGACCCCAACAAAGCACCAACCACTCTTAATTCCAAGTTCCCACCTTCGTCACCTATATCTAAACTTGCTTGCCATATTAGAATATTTTATAACTAAAATTGTTGGAGCTATGAAGGCGAGCCTTGGTGCAGCGGTAAAGCATTGTCTTGTGACCATGAGGTCATGGGTTCGTGCCCTGGAAACAGCCTCTTGCAGAAATGCAGGGGAAGGCTGCATACAAAAGACCCTTCCTCGGACCCTGCGCAAGCGGGGGCTGCATGCACCGTGCTGCCCTATTTTTAAAAAGAAAAATTGTTGGAGACTTGGAGCTATTTAAGTGGCATGAAGTTAAAGGTCAGGAACACATTATGGTGAATTGGTGATTTTGAAGTTTAGGGAGTAGACAGGAACACATTATTAGGAACACTCAGCTATGACCATCATCACTTCTCAAATTCCAGACCTTCAACGCAATTTTCTCTTGAGAACATCGTTAGAGATCACACAAAATTGTGCCAAAATACATATTTTCTCTCAAGAATATCCAATATTTTACTCTTTTCACGAGATAATAGAAACAACAAGAATGTGAACAATAACCTGGATAAATGTTGTTTCTGAAAAATCTTCCCAGTTCTTCTGCCTGAATGAAAATCATAAAAAAATGCCATTACAATAGATGTATGTTGAATTGTTGATTACTAAATACAAATATAGATGCATGAAATTTGTTCTTCCATCATATCAAAATTTGACAAGTAGCTTGCCTCACTGAACATAAGAATATTTGAAAATTGAAATGACAGAAATGGCGGTTGATAAGAGTAATATTATTTAAAGATCCTGGTCGCATACACTATTGACTACTATAGTGATTGTGAAAGACAAAAAATAGTCTTTGTGCTAGACTGGCAACAGTTTTTGCTGCCCTATCTACCAAACAAGAAGCTATGGACCAAAATGTACTACTACTTCAAGTAACAATGGAAAAGAACTTCTCTAACTCATAGATTACGTCAATCTACAAAAAGATGACGACTATGCTTGCATATGCTAACATGTGGCAGGTATTAAGAATGCTTTGAAGTTATTTCCTAGGCCCAGCATGCATGAGGGCGTGGAACCATTACAATAGTTGCTCCTTTACTTTAAAGCAATCATGGATTTGCAGTTCTCAACACTAGAGCTTGTATTTACACATAGTTAAAGGCACGCCTAAGCGAGCGCTTAAGTGCGCCTAGGCTCTAGGCGATAAAAAACGCCTAGCGCATAACTGCACTTAATCTGCACATGAGCATGCGCTTTGGTCAGAAAAGCGCAAGGCGGTGGCAAAACGCACAATTAACACCTAGCGCTTTTTTGAACTATGTATTTACATAATGTGTATCCAAATATTGTTGATTGTGCTTCTCTGCACTCTGCAGAGAAGAGACCCTGTGGTCAGTTGGCTTGCATTGTCCCAGGCTTTACAAAACTTTAGCTCTGCCACTGGTAACAGAGTATAGGAAAAGGCAAAATATTCCTCTAAACATCTGTACTGAATGACTGGGTGTTACTATGCTAGTTATAATAAATTACATTTGGAAACGAATAGCTCGAATGAATGAATTATCAGAAAAAGTTGACATGAGAAGATAGAATAACAAAGTAAAAAATTAGAAGTACAAACCTGCTTTCTCCCAGCATGAGTGAGTACACCACCATATTTCAGAATCATCAGGGCTTCTATTGGCCGATCCTCTTCACCTTCACCATTGTGCTCTGGAACTTTAATCCATTTAAGTGGCTTTAGCTGCACTTTCCGATAAATACCTGAGAAATGCCCACCCTAGAATTGCAGAAAATACTACAAGTAATTAGTTCTCGGCGTTCATTAAAAGATAAGTGCAATGTCTCAATGGCATAAGTCAGCATCCATTAGAAGACTGAGTGGATACATATATATAGTACAAGCAGTTGTGTTCTTTTTCCAGTAAGCTTGTTCTGGTACTAGATACAGATATGCAAGACAATTTAAAAGGTTGTATTCATTCATTTACAACAGGGAAATAATAGGTGAACAAATTGGCATGTATGGTTCTTGCAACAGCATGCAAGTCATACAGAGAGACAGAAAGGAAGAAATGATCAAAACATTCGACAACTTTGTTGAATTAAATTTTTAAAAGTAGCATTCATGCCTGCCATGAGTGAATATCCTGAATTGGCAGCAAAGACTACTAGTGCACTCCTGCAGTTAGCTAACAGGAAGCACACTGGACATTTACTGATATCCATTTGCTAATACCATAATAATGAAAACCGTCTAAAGGGGCATACCTAGTACAAAGCAACAGCAAGGAACAACAAACTACTTTGGATAAAAAAATTGAACTTGAAATATAAGTTTGTCCAAGCACATAAGGAATTTGAACTTGAAACAATTTACTGATGTATGAAATAAAGGGAATATCCTTTTATCAAGTTTCTGTCTTTTTTTTCTTATCTTATACCAAACTGAAGTGGTTTGTATGGTTGCACTAGCATAGAATATCCAACATTTAACATGTCACATGACCATAGCAAATGTGATGGACAGGCAGATTTGAATAAACAGACATCACCTCCTCCAGTACTGCTTTGACTTGACGAAGCTTTTCAATATGCTCCAAATCTTCAGCATCACTATCACTCTCCTGACCTGACCTAAAAGATACACAAAACAATTCCAGATTTTGTCATGAAAGTACAGTTCAACAAACAAAAAGATCGAACTTCCGAAAGTTCGGAAGCATGTTAGATTTAAGTAATTTAGCCATTTAGTAAATACACAAATTATTTACTTCTTCAAGCACATGATACCTAGTTGGTGGCACAAGTTGTCTTGTGGCATCTAGCAAGTCTTGTAATTGTACAGCACTTTTCAGTTTTGTCTGCCAGGAAAGCACAAAACTGTCATACAATTTGAGCACCAACAGGTTAAGATTTTTTTTCTCTAACATCACCAATAGGTTATATTAAAACTTGAGATTAAACAAAGAGGATACCTCAGCTCTTGGCTTTCCACCATTGTACTTCAACATCAAATTCAGAAGCTTTTCCTCTGTAACTTTCAGTTTCACCTTCTGCTTTGGTGTCCGATCACCACTAAACAGATATGTGATGTAAGGATATAGCACTAACTCGTTAACAGCAACCATTCATGACAGTAAAACAGCGGTAAAAGCCTTACTGCCGTATCACAACAACGACGCAGCGTAGTTCTTCTGACTGACCAAATGTACCAATGATCCCACTTCCCTGTCGTGTAAGGCCTTCAGTAGACTGATCTGGTGCTTTAGATTTCCAAGGAAGGGTTGGAGGAATGGTTGACGAAAGATGAGGAGCTTTTGCATCAAGAAATATTTTTCGCATGATGCATGCAGCATCGTCATAATACCTGAATCATAGAAAAGTTTGTCCAAACGTTTCAGCGCACATTATCATACACATTCTTCAAAAGTAATGAAAATGAGAATCAAGGAAATCACTTGTAAGAGTTTTTTACAAAGCTCCATCCATTAACATCACAAACGTATGATCTTCCATCGCACCTTAAGAGATCAAAACCACAAACCTGTAGAAAACAACACAATAACTCAGCGGAAAGATAATTAAGAAATATTATGACAATGAGAAACAGTTATCAGAAGAAGAAAGCAGCATACATCATACTTAGAAAACATCTAATCATATACTATATGAACATAATCTAATACTCCGTATTGACTTTCCAAAAGATGGCATGTATGCGAGATTCAACCAACTTGCATCGTTATCTCTAAGTGTCATATTTGGTTTGTTGTTTTTTGTCTAAAGGTCCAAACGTGAAACTGATTATTTAGTTTAACCATGATTGCCTATTGCCTAAGGGGAAAAGCCGAATTTCAATCATGAACTCTAGCAGAAGTTCACTTTTGAACCCTAAATCCTAAAACTGTGCAAAAGCAACCATTAACTATTGAAACAGTCTATTTTTCAACCTCAAGTGGTTCCACAAGTGGTTTTGGCTGACGTGGATGCCATGAGTCTACAAACTTATTGCCACATCACTGAAATGTCATGGCATTTTTTCTCAGTTTCCCCTTTTTCTTCCATCCCTGGTATTTTTTGTGAAAGATTTTATCCTAATGCTGTAATTTTTTAGACTGCTTGTTCCATAGTGTTTGTTTTCATAACCCATAAACCACAATCCCATGTTTCCAAGAACTCTCTCTCGGTCTCTCCCTATCAATGGCACTGACGTGGAGGACACATGGCATCCACGTCACCAAAACTAGAACCACTTAAGGGTGAAAAGTGGACTATTTCAATAGCTCAAGGTTGCAGTTCAAACAGTTTTACAGTTTAGGACTGATGAAAAGTGAACTTGTGCTAGAATTTAGGGGGAAGTGGACTTTTTTCCTTTCCTAAATGGCCTACAGTTGACAAGACCAGTTGATCAGGAAAAAATATAGTCATTTTTTAAATAAAAGAGAACCACAAAAAAGATGAAACAAAATGCTTTCTGGCAGTCCAATGCCCAGCAACATGTCAGACAAAAAAAGATAACAGACGATAAATTTAGTGGGAATAAGAAATGAAATGCTAAAGGTACAACCAACAAGAATGAAAAATGAAAACAGGAGATAAGAGACACCAACTTAAGTAGGAAATGTATAGAATGATATGAGCAGGCATTAAAACTCTGAAAATAGCATATGGCATACATGTACATTTAAAAAACAGTACTCCCTCTGATCCAAAATAAGTGTTGTGGTTTTAGTTCAAATTTAACCTAAAACCACGACACTTATTTTGGATCGGAGGGAGTATTAGATTAAGAGCACAATATTTGGCACCATTAGTTATTGAATTATTATAAAATTAAAGTATTATGAAACTGAAATCAAGTATAAGGCTTTAGGTGGAGTATATGGTTTTTCTTTTCTGCAGAAAGTGAAAAGTACAAGTCATATAGCCATGTATTTTGATTGTCGAGTTATAAAACAACTAGAGAAATACTGTACAAAAAATATTAGGAAACTAATAAGATGATAAGCCCATTACAGCATGACTTCAATAATTCACCATCAGACAAAATAAAATAATGAGGGTAGCTATTCATTTCCAGGGACAACTATAAATAAAGAGAAACAAAAAGCAGTGTTACCATCTGTCTAAAAGCATTGCAGACATCTCTTGCCATTTGTTTCTCCATAGGGGTCAAAAGAACAGGATAACGTACCTTCAAATAATAACATAGGAAAATAAGAACAAAAAAAAAAGATCAGTTGGAAAGTGAAAATTGGATCGTTTAAGCTGAACGGAATGGGACCAGGGTCCATGGGATGGAAGAAGTAGATTATGTCGAAAAGGTCGACCTAATGGTTAAGAAGTAGCCAAACACAAAAATGCAGTTTTCAACAACCATGTGCCACAAAACACAGCCCAGGCTGGAGAAGAGTACCACCATGTTGACCTGGCAGATGTAATCCCTTTTTGGAAGATAACTCTAATAGGACCTAAGTTCACATCCGTGAGGACTTGAACCTGAGTTTGGGATTGTACATCCACTCTCCCCATGCAGTAAGCTAGGCTTACTTCCTGACATATGTACATCTCAGCAGAGACCTATTAGTTTGAACTTTACATGTGTTATATTATCATTCATTGGGCTAAGTGGCAAACATAGCAACATCTATGGGAAAGTTTTCATAAAGAAATGTACATTAAATTGGAGTTTTACATCAGTATTCACATAATCATATAGAGAAACATTCCATGGATAGTCAAAAGATAAACTAGGGAGTATTTGAATCGTTGTTGAAAAAAAGAGTATCTGAATCTGGACTATGCAAAGAATATGGAAGTGTAATATCCAGACTATAGGAAGGATATGGAAGTGTAATATCCTACTTCTTTCCCGTCAGGATTCCTCATAACAACACCATCAACAACTGGTGATTTGCGTGCCTCGGCATGCGCATATCCTGGGCCAACTGTGTAAACCTGAAAAGGCACGTTTCAATACTTCTAGCTAGATAAAGAACAATTTGTAGAGTAAATATTGCATGGCACAATTTACGTCATGAATGACTCTTGCAACTAGACAAGGCATGTCATGCAAGGACTAAGCAGGGACAGTGTGCATGTCATTAAAGTATACATAAATAAACACAAGAACTAAGCAGTGACAGCGAGCATGTCTTTAAGATATACATAAATAAACACAAGAACTTCAGAAAGGCGTCTTACTTTCACATCTGTCCCACCGGTAGGCATGAATTCCTCATAAATGTAAGATCCCTCACGCCTAACTCTCCTGACATCAGGATGAAATTCACTAGATCGGTTACCAACCTACATTTATTCAGCAATATAAAGTAGTTTAAATTTGCATCCCAATAAAAGAAATGTTTATAAAAATAATACATGAGGCATAAGGAATTTTCTCAGTTTCCTGTTCTGCTTTGTTAAGTACTTAAAATGACAAAAGGTGAGCTAGTACTTCAGTTCTACACAGGGAAATTGCTTATCTATATAGAAATATATTCGTCAAGGAGAGAGTGTCAAGAGGATTGTGTTTGAGTCCTTTACTGACCAAACACTTTTCTACCTATTTTTGCAGTACTTATGAATGGTAACCGGCCAGACAATGGCTCTGATACCCAAAAAAATACTCCCTCCGTCCCACAATATAAGACGTTTTTGCAAGCTATGTTAGCTTGCAAAACGTCTTATATTATGGGACGGTGGGAGTAATTTATAAAACCAGTAGCCTCGCTCACTCATTCACACAAATCCTCCAAAATTCATGTGTTTATTTGTTGTGCACCATCCAAAGGCATCACCTGCAAAGCCCCTGTGTTTTGAAATCATGTATCCGTTTCAAAAAAAAATCATGCAGGAACCTGGAGGACATGGAGGGGACAACATGGAGGGGACAGAAGGCGAAGGAGGTGGAGAATACCGGCTTCAAGCTGTGGTACACGAGGACGGCTGCAAACAGAAATGGAGTAGACATCTTGCTCAACAAGAGCCTCAAGTATGGAGTGGTAGACGTCAAGAGACATGGGGACCAGATTATCCTGGACAAGCTGGTAGTTGGGGACTTGGTTCTCAATGTTATCAGCGCATATGCCCCGCAAGTAGGCCACAATGAGAACACCAAGAGGGAGTTCTGGGAAGGCCTGGAGGACATGGTTAGGAGTGTACTGATTGGCGAGAAGCTCTTCATAGGAGACCTCAATGGCCACGTGGGTACATCTAACGCAGGTTTTGAAGGGGTGCACGGGGGCTTTGGTTATGGCATCAAGAATCAAGAAGGAGAAGATGTCTTAAGCTTTGCTCTAGCTACGACATGATCATAGCTAACACCCTCTTCCAAAAGAGAGAATCACATCTACTGA